>OU830597.1:46248058-46865995 GCA_917563855.2 Limnephilus lunatus | reverse complement strand
AAAATTCAGAATTCTGTGCACATTGTTGGATGAATTCGGATGTATTATTAATAACTAGCTGATTTCCGGCATGCGTTGCGATGCCATATTCAAATAAAAACATTGTTTCTCCCTGAATCACCTTTCCCGTGCGTCCTCGTTCCACTCCCGCGACCCCTTCCTAGCTAGCTTTATAAATTATAGCCTGTATGTTATTCTGATGTATGAGCTATATTATTGTAAATTTTATTTTTTATTTAGTATTTTTTGCGTGAAAGAGTAACAAACACACATACATTCATACAAACTTTCGCGTTTATAATATTATTAAGAATTAAGATTAGATCGACTCGGCTTGGACAAGATTCTAACTGACATTTATTTTAAACGTCCTATTATAAAAAAAAACCTAATATTTTACACGAGATTCAACCTCAAAATCAGAAATCTTTAAATAGATTGAGAAATCGTCTTTCCATACTTTGACACCTCATGTCTCAGAATAAGTTAAAGTGAAGTTAGAACCCTGTTCAACCAAAGCGACAGACTAACAGATTTATTTCGGGACCTGCTATCCCCATCCATAAAACCAGTTGTTTTCCTATAATGGCGAAAAGGTAATAAAGCAGTAAATATCGTGTCTGATATAGGTACTATTTATTTCCGTAGCACCATGTTGTCACTTGATTGCATTCCACATTCGTGATTTTAAATAAAAATGTGTACTTGGTTAGTAAATCATAATAGGTTTCTTCGGCCTCCATACATTTCCATAGCTCTTAATGATAGACGTTGCGAGCGGAAAATAGTTGCTCTGACCTTCTGATAACAAAACTATGTAAATTTCATGACGCAGAGATCACAGTTTAGCTTTACTGCTTCATACAATACGATTTTTGCTTATTTCGCAAGTAACTATGCTAGGATATTATAGGATAATATTCTCTGAAAGTTATTTCAGGAGATCGAAAACCACCATTAGTTGATTATTCTCGGAGTACCTTTTGAACTTTTTCGAAGTTGTACACCGAACAGAAAGTCGCTAGAAGTGAGATCTTTATATATCGATTTGAAATGAAACTAATGTATCCAATTTACATAAGATCTTTCGACTCCCAGGTCCCAGACATTTTGCTTGTGAAATTGATTATCTGTTCAAAAAATAATTTTAACATTTATAAAATTTGATCAATTGCATCACGGATTATTAAAAGATTATTAAAGTCCACCTTCGACCAAGAAGTTCACAAATTAAAATGTTCGTTTTATTTTTTTATATTTTTCTTTAAACTCAGATTTACCATTTGACATAAAAAAAATTTGCCATACACTTCTGTGGTACAATTTTTTTAAATGAAAAATCAGGTTATTTTTAAACCTTTTTTTAAAACAAATTATTAAAACCAATCCTGGACCAAGGTTCTTTTAATAATCAATATTTTTATTTCATTTTGTGTGGTAACACTCGACCATTCATTGGTAGTCTTGTAGAGACCAGATATGAATAGCCAGGTACTTCCCCATCTTCCTCTCTCCTCTCTCCCATCTCCTTCCCCTCCCCACTACCTTCAGCTTCACAACATACCCCAATTGGGGATGCCATAGCCTCACTGGCTCCAGACGGGAGCAGCTGAGACTCTTGTGAGGTATTACTATAAAAAAAGAGAATATGTTTGTGTTGCGAGATAGTAGGATTCCGATAATGCCTACTTCTAAAACCTTTCCACAAGGATACGTACGAATAAAATTTAAAAAAGAAGATAAATGACATAAATTTTTATATAACTCTCAACTTTTACAATGAAGTAAACAACAGAGAAGGCGAAAAAATTAATGAAATTGATGTTTTAGATTAAATAATTTAAGAATAAAAAGGTTTTTTTTGCTTGATTATTAAAACACCCACAGTCCAACACTTTTAAACAGCTCTCAGTCGTTGAAATTTTTTTTAAAATTAAAATACTGAAATATCTAATGTATTTCATTTTTAAGCATTGATTTCTATTTTCACATATTTTATTATTATTTTATGACAGAAAATAGTCAGTTTTCTTTGGTTATCTCGGAATGTGCTTTTATGGATTTAAGTATATTTTAATAATCAGCGATTCAATTTGAGTTGACGAAGTAACTGAAGATTGATCTTATTTTGGGCACACCAGACTCCCGCGATTAACTTCTATCGGTTCATATTTTCAGTTGTACCTATAGTATTAATAATGTACCTATGCTAGGTAGGGGATGGACGGGCAAGACGGAGATGGCGGGCGTAACGAATAATTGCAATATTGAACCCGTTAAAGGTGTGACAGGGATAAATAAAATTTCTCTTGATGTCTCTCATTAGTCCTGGATGGCCCTCGAGGGAGCTATTGGGTTGAACACGTGCGCAGCGACTTACAAACATTTGTTTCTGCGAAAAAGTTCGATGTAGGTATTTAAGTTTTTAGTATTTTTTAGTTCACTGCAATAATTTGTTAGTGGCTAGTTGCAGTAAGTCCCTGGTGGACAAAACGGCGACGAGCAAAATTAATACTATCGGCAGCCGAATTGCGGATCTTGAATATTTTTTGTGTCGAGACAATGGCTTAACATCGAACAAAAAAGCATCCAGCCAAACGGTACACACGTTGAGACATGTTCGAATGAGTGTAAATCTATCGAACATGAACGGTCATGGGTACATAGGATAATACTAGCAAAAAAGCTATCTGGAGGCTGCTAATGAGAAGAAAAAAATCATTTGGTGTGCCTGGACCATCCAAAGGGAAAAAACCTTTTGTAAAAGAAAAGAATACACTTGAGAGAGCGGACGCGGATCGGCAGAGACGGGGACGGTTAAATGAAAGGCATCAGACGATGTATTGTGTCAGTCTTTATTGCTGCTACGTAGCGATGGTAAATTTAGTATAAAGTAACAGTGTGCCGACAGGAGCGAATTGATGATGCACGTAGGTCGTGAGTGATGAAGGTCGGTGATGCGTGGTGGAGCAGACCACGGGTCTGCATGTCGCCAGCATGTATTTCTGCACCGTGGTGGTGGAGAAGACTTTGTCGTCCAGGATGGATGCTCGACGCGGTGAGTCGCGGAGATGAGCTGCGGTGAACCTTGTGAGGAGGATTGGAGTTTCTGCGCACGTGACAAGAAGGCCCGCCGTGGGACTTGTGGTGGGCAATTGTGTATCTTGAGCTGATGGTGCGATGGACCATATAAGCTGCGAGATGTTGCGTCCTCGAAGGTTGATGATGCACCGACACAGGTCCGACATGTCGCCGTGGACCTGGCGGGTTACCGCACTGGAACGTTATGATGCACTGTCTATGTGTTGGTGAACTGTTACTGTTACAAGCGTGGACTGGAACTGACTGACTGACAGCGTTGTGTCGCTGCGCTTTATATAGCCGACCATGTGAGTAGCTACCCGGAACGCCAAGTAATATTGTTGCGTGCCCGCACAAAAGGGAGAAGCCTCTCGAACCTTCCGCGGCCGTAACTATGCAACGGCTGTTGAGTCGAGGCCTTTCGATGTGCTTCCCGAAATGTGTAGCCGTGTGCGGCGTGAAACACAACAATTGTATGTCTGGTAATTTCTTCCAGTGGCGGCGCAATGATTTTGGCTAAAGAGGGCGACCGTTCTGGTCGCCACACACTCGCCAAAACGACAGAACCGTGACTACACACTTCTGCAAATATATACAGACCCACCGATTGACGACTGAATCCAGAATGCCTGCCTCCTGCCAAGGATGGACACATGACGCCAGTTTATAAAAATACAATTTTTTTTTTTAATTATTATAAGCAATAATTATTAGCCTGAAACACTTATCAACATTGAAAAAATCTCTCGAGAAAAGATAAATGCCGCCGACGGGACTTGAACCCGCGTCCTTCTGATATCCGGTCAACTGCTCTTTTATCCACTGAGTTACGTCGGCTTATCTCCCAACCGCCAAATAATTCAATATATACCAGTGTTTCATTCAACAATTACTGCTTATCCCATTTTTTCACCTGAAAACAACCAACTTTATTTTATTTTATATAGTCCCGTCGGCGGCATTTATCTTTTCTCGGGAGATTTTTTCAATGTTGATGAGTGTTTCAGGCTAATAATTATTGCTTATAATAATTGCTGCCCTTCGTGCTATGCATAAAAATCTTGTCTTAAACATTAGTATACCAATTAAAAATAAAAATATTAATCTTCACAAGAGTGCCCCTGTCTGTACAGTGTAAAGACATGGGAACTATATCGCCTCACGGTTGGACAGCAGTGTAGACGGCATTGGAGATGTAGGACGGGATTTATTAAGGTTATACTGAAAAGAATGTATAATCTGCTCTTTCATAGATGGAGCTAGTTCAGTTATTTTAAGAAAGAAACACTTTACAAGTTATGCTTTAAAATATTAGATGCATTAATTGTTCGCGCCCGTACATACGCGATATGATTAAATAGTTTTATCCATAAAAAAACTCGAATCTTTCAAGAATGGCTTACAAATACAACATTGTGTCGGTGATTCGATCCATTGTAAGCATTTCTTGAAATATTAGAGTTTTTTATGCACAAAAGTAATTATTCATATTCATAATGCTAATGTGTGTAATATTTTTTTCATAGTCAAACTTAGCGTGTATCCTTCTTGCCCGTCCGTCCTCTGTATAATATTCACAGAGAGTACAATTACAAAACTTGTATGCAAACGCAAACGTATTCTCTTGTCGTCTCCTGGGATATAATATTCGTTTCCAATACATTTTAGTTTGAACAATATTTAAATGCTACATTATACGACGTGCAATACTTGCATAAGGTGGATGATAAAAACCTTCGCACGTGATTAAAGTTTGTTGTTTTACAGCCGAGGTTTAATGTTTCGACAGTCCAGGTGAACTACCTAATTTTTAAAATCATTATAGTTGGGTACTGCTTTTAATATTATAGAACAATTTAGTAGTTGTTGGGCGTCTTTTCTTATATTTTGACAATTAAATTGTTTTTTTTTTGTTTTACATTTTCTTCACACAGGAGACCCTGAGGAAAAAAATTCTTCAGGACCTATGTCATCTTTGGAGATCTGGTGTGGAAGGTCTTTTTAGGGAAAGGAAGAAGATGAAGTTCCGAGAAGGAAAAGGTATGCGGGATGGGTAGGAAGCTAGTTGTCAAAGTGTCTGTATGAATCCATCCCTCCCACCCGAGAGAGTCAATCTCTCCCGATCCGGCCAGCCACGCAGTAGAAGGGCAAACGCTTGACCAGTGATTCCCAAAGTGGTCCAGGTGGACCCCCAGGGGTCCACGGGAGGCTCGACGGGGGTCTACGCTGGCGTGACAAAAAAATGGGGGTCCGTGAAAGTAAATTGGGTGTCCACGAAAATTTATCTGGTTTCGATAGTAAAGAACAAAAATGTTGGCCTGGCTTTACCTATAAATGTAGGCAGATAATAATAGACTACTCAAAAAAATTAAGGGAGCAAAAAAAAATTTTTTATTGGTGATTTTTAACTAGTTGTATTTCGGTGAAAAATGGCCGTATTGAGACTTAAAAAAAAACATTTTGAAGCTTTAAGATTCTTTTTTTGAATTTTTTTTTCAGTTAGGCCGTCTTATGGATCAGATAGCCTGTTTATTTAGAACTAGCTGGGTTACCCGGCTTCGCTCAGGACAATAAGATAGTGTTCTGGAATGTCGCACAATGATGTTCCCGATTCCCTATTCCTGATCATTCCACGACATACTCCGCCACTCCTTCCAAAATTTTCTACAGCTCTATGGAACCTTCTAGAACTTTCCGGAAGACTGTTCTAGAAATTTCAAGAGGGCGAAACTTTCAGCCCTTATATCTTTAAAAGCACGCCCTTTAGGTAAAAACGGATACCCTTATTCCCTAGGGGGGATAGAGATCTACCACACCATATAACTCCCTTGATCGAACCGGGACTCTTTTCTGAGTTTTTGCGAGCTGCACGTTTTTTGGACTTTCTTTTATAATATATGCCATATTCAAATAAATAAAATGTTACTCCTTACATGTCCTTTCCCGTGCGTTCCCCTCCAGCGTTCCACATCCACCTTCCCCGCCACCGCTCTCCCGCTCCCCCGTCCCGCCAACCCCCCTGGCACTGCGTTTCTTGACTCCTCTCCCGCCCGGCCCGTAGCCGAAACTTTTTTCTAATACTAACTCGTGATATCTTTCTAATTAAATATCCGAATTGAAAAATTCAAACAGTTAAATAAAGGTATTGAAGCTTTCTTGAATATGAAGTAATTTATTTTGATAAGGATTAAAACCAAGATACAAATAAAGAGCCTTTTCAAGCGGAGACATTTAAATTAAATTTTTAAAATAAAAGAATACTTATTGTGGCATAACCATAATAGTTAGACATATGCTGTCGCTACCTTTTTTGTAAATAATGATGTGTTCTATAAAGTGGTAGTACATTATTTTATTCTATCATCAATAGTTTTCGCAGCGCATGCGATTTAAAGATATTTTAGCTAATTTTTTTACACCCTGGGTTACATTATTGAAGTTTTAGTAAGGATGCCTATTTTAAAAAAAATATATAATATAGCCTATGTCACCCAGGGATAGTGTAGCTTCCCAACAGCGAAAGAATTTTTCAAATCGGTTCAGTAGTTTCGGAGCCTATTCGATGCAAACAAACAAACAAACTAACAAATATTACCTCTTTATATAGTGTAGTAGATTATTTTTTTATTAAACCTCCCTTAATTTTTTGGAGTAGTGTATTTAAGAAGCTCAGCGACTGTAACCTGTAAAAACTTGTATATCTGATATTTGATTCCATTAAGTCTGTAATCATCCACTGTCAAAGAAACTGGTGTGGGCTCAAAACTGTGGTTCAGTCGACAATTCTCTGAAGCAGTGCGATGAAAAAAGGGGGCTTACCGAACCTACAACGCATATATGTAGAACATCCAAAGACAGAACAGCATAAAACGAAATGGCAAAGGAAACCAAGAGAATCATAAATAGGTCAAAATTCGAGCACGACCTGCAGATCAGCAAAAAGCTGGCTGCATACCCGCATGGCAGCAGTGCATTTTGGTCCCTTGTGGGCTTAATAGGTCGCAATTTCTGCAAATCCAGTCGGCCACCTCTTACCAGACCTGACGGCTCGCTGGCAAACACCGCCACCGAAAAGGCTAACCTATTAGGAAGAATGTTTGCGGAAAACTCAACCCTCGATGACCAAGGTGCTGTCCCGTCGTCGGTTCTTCGCTGTGGTTTTCATATGAAAAAGCTCAGCATCCGGCATCGAGAAGTACTCCATGTTTTACGAGGGCTTGATGTTAATAAAGCTAGTGGGCCTGACGGAATATCTGCCCAAGTACCGCAGAGGTGCGCTGCAGAAATAGCTCCAATTTTGACGAAGCTTTTTAAAATGTCCCTGAAGTCTGGCTCTGTGCCCTCTGGTTGAAAAAAAGCGGTTATCCATCCTATTCCAAAGAAGGGTGACCGCTCCAACCCGGCCAACTACCGCCCCATAACGATCACATCAGTTCTGTCCAAGGTGATGGAACGTGTGATCAACGACAAACTGCTTATATACCTCGAGAAGAACCAAATTATTAACGACCGTCAATACGGATTCCGTCGGAATCGCACGTGCGGCGATCATTTCGCGTATGTGGCGCATGTTTGGCAGCGGTGCCTGGAACGTTTCGGTGAGACCCAAACAGTTGCACTGGACATTTCCAAGGCTTTTGACCGGGTTTGGCACTGAGGACTTGTCAAAAAACTGCCATCTTACGGATTTCCCGCATCCTTGTGTACGTGGATTGCCGACTTTTTGAGGGAGAGGTCGATTCAGACGGTTGCTGATGGTTTCACCTCTTCCTTGCACTCGGTAAATGCTGGCGTCCCACAGGTATCGGTTCTGTCTCCGACATTGTTTTTGTTGCAAATCAATAACCTTTTGACATGTGCAGTAATGTGCACTAATTCATTGTTACGCGGATGACAGTACAGTCCATGATAGCTTTTTAATCCTTTTGTTTGACAAGCCCCTAAAGGGCTCACAAATTCCAGAATGGACACTTACCTCGAAAGTGTTTTCTCTTGGAGTAAAAATAATCTCAGCCACAAAATACCTGAAAAAACTCTTGACTCTGTGCAGAAACTTAATTTGGGAGGCGGGTATGGGTACCGCCGCCCGGGAACCATTAATTTGATAACCAACACCTCTGCCATGGGTCACCCCAAGTGGTTCGCTACGTTTGGTGACTTAGCAGGGGTGTCCGGGTTCGTGGGGTGAGGTTTGTCCAGGTCTTGGCGGCTGATGCGTCTGCCCACCTGCTGCATGGCGGGTCGGATCAAGAGAGACTGGTTGAGCTTTTGACCTTTCCATCTCTCAACCCATCGCCTTGCACCGCAGTTGGAGAGATGGATTCATATGTCTGTAACTCCTGGGCACACTGACTCCCAGATTCCTACCCACCCCCCATACCTTTTTCCTTCCCACGACTTCCTCTCCTTACTTTCCCTAAAAAGACCCTCCACACAGCATCCCGAAAGATGATATAGTCCCTGAGGGGAATTATTTTCCTCAGGGCCTCCTGTGTGGAGCTAATGTAAAAAAAGAAACGGGCGGTCCGTCTGATAGATTCTCATAATTTAACAAACGGACTGCAGTCTTTAGAGCACAGGCGTCGGGTGGGAATGCTATCCTTGCTCTACCAGTATTTCAATGGTAGATGTTCCGAGGAACTAGCATCATTGATTTCTTCGGCACTAGTCAGGAAACACGCTAAACGCGTGCCCAACATATGTGTCCACGGTTGACATTTGTCACATGAGAACGGGTCGCTTCTTCGACTCATTCTTGTGTTCAACAGCTCGACTGTGGAACGATTTGCCGGCCTTTGTGTTTCCTCCTTCCTACAACATGGGTCTCTTCAAGACCAATGTTCATTCCTTCCTCTCCTCAAAAAAACCCTCCACACAGTATCTCGATGACGTAGGCCCTGAGGGAAATTATTTTCCTCGGGGCCTCCCGTGTGGAGTTAATGCAAAAAAATCATATTATTTTAATAAATAGAACACAAGAAATATACCTACTATTTTTTATTTATTTATACCACTCTGAATTTAGGGTTGGAACTCAGCCGCGACGCAAATATCCATCGTTAGATCTAATCTTCACATTTTTTGACGAGTTTTGGGAATATGGTAGAAAGGTAGCAGCATGGGGTCCACCGAAACCAGTAAAATTTTGAAAGGGGTCTACGAGAAAAAAAGTTTGGGAACCTCTGATCTAGACAAACCTCACCCCATGGAAATGGCACCCCTGCTAAGTCACCTGACATAGCGTACCACTTTGATTGACCGGTGACGGTACCCATACCCGTCTCTCAAATTGATGATGTCAAAGCTCGATAGCTCCTGATCGAAATGCCATTGGGAGCTAAAAATAGTTGACCTAGAAATTTCAAAGAAAAAAGTTGTGCATGGGATCAAAGTTAACATTTAAAGAGTTTCTGATGCTTTAGCACACACCCATAGACATCCATTACCGCCTTTTCTGGAATCCTCTCCTATCGTAGATTAATCTTCATCAAGATAATCTGCGCTCTACAGAACTGTACTCGTACCAGTTAGACCAGTTTCGTAATTAAGAGTCTTAGACATAATACTTATTTACATTATTTAACTATATAATTTTGTTCATGTATACGTGTATACGTAACATTCTAAAATTCAAAATTCTTGTAAAAAAATATATTTAGTAAATAAATATAATGAATTTATACCGCTGTTCAACATTTGTTGGTGGTATAATGGTGAACATAGTTGCCTTTAACGCAGTTGATTGGGGTTCGATTCTCGGCCGTGGCTATTTAAGGTTTAAATTTTAATATTTTATAAAAAAAAATGTATCCCGTGGTCTTTCACGGGTCTCCGCAATTTTTAAATATTTTCATTTTCAATATGTACTATCAATTGTTACTATGCAATATTATGTACTTCCTATTTAATTGATGTTTAATGCACACCAAGCACAAAAACTAGTCTCTTTTTGGGTGAGGTACTGCGACAATCTTATCACAAAAAATATATAAACTTTTAGGTTTATGAAATAATTTTTTTTAAAAACTTTTTAATGTGAATAAAGTATTTCTCAAGGGTCCTCAATTTATGAAGTTCGTTATATTGCAGTGCTTCCGTATTACGTTATACATAAACCTTTGTGGTTTTTTCGCCAATTTCACATAATAATAATCATAAACAAACTGGTTCATTCAATTATTATTGAATACGGTACTACTAGTTGTACGGTATCTATTTAGCAATAGCTAACATTTATGTTGCCCGTCACATTGCAATTCAGCGAATTCTATGTAGAACCACTCTCGGATAATAATGTATCAGACGACGGACAGGCTGGGAGGTTGGATGGTCGGTTGGTTTGCTGGGCGGGTTTGAAGTTTGGCGGGAAGCTGCTAGCCGGCTTGTCAATGCGGCGTCGGCTTCTACTTCCTGCCGGCGGCGCTGGCGTCGCGACGCGTTCCGATCGATACGTATTGTTCCGCGTGCGCATTAAAGCGACGCGGGGCTCGCTTACTTCCACCAGCAAAACTTCCCCACACCTTAAAAGGATGAACCATATTTATATACCAACCGGGAATCTACAATCTGCATAACTGTGAGAGTTTAATCATTTTAACGTGGTGCCAGTACAGTTTTGTTGGTGATGTTGTAAGCCCCGGAGGCTCGGCAAAGAATCGAAGGTATTTGGCCAGTGTTTTGATGCCGGCAAAAAACCTCCGATTTATTTCGATTCAATATCTGAAAGTATCTCGATGAAGACATTTATTATAGATTATAGTTGGACTTAATATTTGGTTTAAATCGCCTTTTTCTTCGCTAGCAGGATTGATGGGAAATGCCGGAACTTTTTCAGGTTATTGTACAGGAGCGCATGGTTCTTGGATTTCCACGAAGTCGCTACAAGATAGTCTGGAAATATCCATGTATTGACGATTATTAAGTTAATATCATATATTATTAAAATAATAATGTCGCTTCAAGATTACTAGTATCAGTTATTGCTATTCTATTGTTGGATCTTCGTACGAGCATTGTGTAGCTACACATACATACTTCATACAAAGATTCAATGTATACTATGTATATTACTGGTAAGTATGTGTATTAGTCTTGAACGAATGTATTAGCAATGTGGTGATCCGAATAGTATTCAAGGCCGATGTAAGTGTAATCATGGAAAGGTTAAGAAAGAGACGATTGGAATAAGAATAAAGCGCACTGGGCGTGAAATATCGCTGATTTTAATTAATGTCGTGAGAATTTATATTATGACGCGCAAGTAACAAGATATCAGGTACTTCCCAGGAAGACAATTATGGGACGATTAAGTGACTTAAACGGTTTGAGTCAGTTCATGGCAAGATTCTGTATATTTTAAAAGAACGTATGAATATTAATTAAATAAATAATGCATGCTAGAACCGAGTTGTGTGGTGGTTCACCCACTGCATGTTCCTACAGTGAAATGGTGTGATGGTTTCTTTTTTATATTTCCTCAGGGGGCCCTGAGGAAAAAATCCCTCAGGGCTTATGCCATCTTTAGGGATGCTGTGTGAAGGGTCTTTTTTATTTAAAGGAAGAAGAGAAGTTCTGGGAAGGAGAAAGGAGTGACGGACGTATGAATCAACCCCTTTTACTGCGGTACAAGGCGACGGGTCAAAAGAGTCCAGCTGGAGAAGTCAAAAGGTCTCCCTCAACCAGTCTCTCCCGATCAAGCCCGCCGCGCAGTAGTTGGGCAAACGCATTCGCCGCAAAGACCTAGACAAATATCATCCCATGATCCATGTCATTAGTTCATTATAATATTTTTCGTGAAATTTAACAATTAAAATGAAAACCATAATTAGATGAACAAGGATAAAACATCATAATTTACCAACGCACGCACGTTGTCACCAATCCCAAAGGAATTTCTTTTTATTTTTCCGGATATTTTTGATTATCACGGACCGCAACGGGCTACTTTTCGCAGGAACCCTCGTGTGCCCCCGGTTCCCTAGCCCCTAACCCCTAGCTCCTACCTCCTGTAGCAATGGCCTGAATTTGTATGATTCTCAGGTGCTTGTTCTCTTGCGAGTATGATATTATGATATAACTACATTGCCGTATGTCCCGTAAACACTTCCGGAAAGAAAATATGAACCACACAATTCGTTAACCCTTCATTTCATTTCTTATGTTTTTTCGTTTAGTCAGCTGTTTTCATTTGAATTGCCTGTTTTTCGGACTATCCTTTATTTAAAAGGATAGGGGCATCTAAAGAATATCAGGCTATTTATGTATTAGGTTGTTTATGTAAATGTTATTCGAAAATTCTGCCTGCGGCGCGAATTACCTTACTTAATCCTTCGTATGTATTTATTAGATATACTAATGTGATCCGGATGTAAACATTTTCAGAAATATTCACATTAGAAATATAATGTTGAATATATCAAATAAAAATACATAAATTTATTCAAATTTAATATGAATGTACTTTTGCGTGGGTGTTTATTTTGTCAAATTCATATTTTTAAATATTGAATATTATCGTAATAATTAATATAATTTTTTTAAGTTCTGCTAAGTATAGTTATTTGTAGATTTCCCATATTCCGGAGGCATTATTTGTACTATCCGACAATGCCTTCGAAAGGTGAAACAGCTGTCACACGTAAAAATAACTATACATGTTGGAACGGGGATCCGGTTTACAACAAGGGGTGGTCATTTCACCACTCATTATACATCTTATTTTAGAAACTACGTATTTAGGACGATCGTGACCGTCATTACCAAGTTAAAAGTGTGCGGCTAATAAACCGTTTGGTGAAATAACCGCGGCAGTAAAGCAGTTGCTTACGAGGTTTCCTATATTATACTATCGATTACACTTTAAGACGCGAGTTTTTGAGTTCCCTCACAGCAACAGGGGTGGAACGCCCCGCCCTGCCTTTTGTGGTTTCTTCTCTATTCACCACTTCTTTCCACATCATTCCCCTCTTTCTCCGCCGCCACACTCATCTTCTTCTTCTCCTCCTTGACAAGGTGTCAAGTCCGGGAGGAATGCGTTGGCGGCATGATTCCCTAAGAAACGTTAAGATGATATTCCTTATAAGCGAAAGGCAAGAAAAAATCCCGCATATTTTATTCATCCTTACTTCAAAGTCAGGTTTGGGAGACAGCGCTTTGACGAGAATACCTGTGTTTGAAAAATTAAAGACTCCAGAAGGAATATATTCATATTCTCTACACCGTGTGAAATGTAAAACATCTCATGCCTACTGCACAATATAGACAGAACATTAAAAACATTTTTTTCATAAAATAACTCGTTACAATAGTTCTGTATAGGGTTAGCACTTTCTGAAATAGTTACCACCTGCTAACGATTTAAAAACCTGAATAACGTCCGACAGTTTAATTTGGAAGCTATTTCGGACTGCAGCCCTTGAGGCGATGCTCCACATCGTGTAAAATTCGAAATCGGGCCGCTAACAACAACACCCCTTATGTAGGCGGCGATAAGGTTTAAAATCCCGCTTAAAACGCTTGTTTTGATGTACACAAGAAAAAACATCTCCAATAGTGTGTTTTACTTTATGTTGCGAAGTTCGTGCACCAATATTTAAGTGTTTTACGATCTTTTTCTAAAGCATTTAATTTTCCACATTGTACAATAAAGCCTTAACCCAAAAGGGGTCTGTAGACCTAATACTTTATTTTCTTCTGGGCTTAGACGTTAAAAAAATACATTTCAAAGGCCAAAATGTGATCTAGTAGCAGTATTTAATTCAATAATATTTAACTTAATGAGCGATCAAATTTTAAAACCAAAAACACATAATTTTGCTGTATTTGGTATTGCTTCATCTTAACGTTGTTATTTTATCATTCCGTTGTAAGTGGATCGGTGTATATCCTTAATGCGTAGAAAAAACGTAGATATATTATGCCGAGTCTGTTTCACTATTATGTATTTGAACCGTGCGCTTTCGGAGGAACCAGCAGCTGAGAGAGTTCCCGTACGCATCAGTGCACCTGCGAGAATCTTGGCATATAAGAGAGGACTCTTTCGCAGTTTTTGATGTCGACTGCATAAAAACGGGTCGTTTCTTTTACTTATTTCTTGTACAATTGAGCCACCGGCATCTGTTTTTAAAACGACTTCGAAAAGGAGGAGGTTATCAATTCGACGGTATTTTTTTTTTTGTTTTTTTTTTTTTATGTTTGTAACCTCAGAACTTTCAATTGGGTGAACCGATATTGATGATTCTTTTTTTATTAGAAAGCCGGTGCTTCCCGTGTAGTTCCATTTTAATTTGGTCCAGTTCTGACAATGGGATTCATGAGAAAACCATATATGTCTTAAATTTGCAATAAGTATGTGCGCGACAAATGGACTCAATATTACGCCAACATTACGTAAAACTTCTTTACGCACGCTCATCACAAAAAATAAAAAAATAAACAAAAATTTTAACAAAACAAAAAACGACTTCAAAAAATGCACTAAAAAGTAAAAAAATAATTTCGTACGATTGTTATTTTTGGAGTCGGTGTCAGCCAAGATCTCCACATCTCACCTATAACTACCCATGTATGTAGTTACCTTGGCTGACACCGACTCCAAAAATAACAATCCTACGAAATTATTTTTTTACTTTTTAGTGCATTTTTTTAAGTCGTTTTTTGTTTTGTTAAAATTTTTTGTTTTCTTTTAAATCACCATTATTGACAATGTTCCCATGTTGTGTTGATTCCTCCCACCGATCTACCCTTCCCCAAAAATCACCCCTCCCGCTACCCCCACCTATTAAAATCTAATCATTTATGTACGTAGGTAAATATATATTTTTTTCGTTATGTATTTTGGGTTGTTATGCCGTGTTGCACTAACTCCTTCTTTAGCCAACATTTCGGACAGCGATACAGTGTCTATCATCATGGCTGTTGACACTGACACTGATGATGGACACTGTAACGCTGTCCGAAACGTTGGCTAAAGAAAGGGATAGTGCAATACGGCATAATACCCCAAAAATAAATGACGAAAATATTTTTGGCCATGAAAATCTTAATTTAAGTTAGTTTCAAGATTGCTAGTAAATGACACGGATGTATCGAAGATAACTGAAAATTAAGTAACAAATGTGCATATGAAATAAAACTCTTCAAAACAAAATGTCTATAAATTGTTACATACTTGTAGTTAGAAGGATCGAATCCCGGCGTGGGCAAATACATTTTATTCGAATAATTTGTGTTATTTTGCAATTAATTCATAAAAAATAATATATAGTGTATTTACGGAACGTTCCTATGTGGAAGATACTCTCAGTATCGCCCTGGTGTAAAACCATCATTCAAAATTGAAACGTTGCTTGAAGTAGCTTTAGCCGTGTTTGGTGACCAGTTCTGAATTGCCAGGTACTTCCCCACCTTCCTCTCCCCCATCTCCTTCCCCTCCCCCATCTCCTTCCCCTCCCCACTTTCTTCAGCCTCACGACATACCCCAATTAAGGATGCCATAGTCTCACTTGCGCCAGACGGGAGCAGCTGAGACTCTTGTGAAGTTTTCACATTAAAAAAAAGTTAATGAGAGAAATACAAAAAAAAATCATGTCCTTCTTCTAAAAAAATCTTCCCTCATAATTCGAATCTTTATTTTGTATGTCAATGGTATAAATATACCATAAACAATAATAGCGTGTCACAATTAACAAGCATAATGAGCGAGGTAAATAAAGCGAAAATAAATTATGCGAGTTTACAGGTTACTATCTGGGAATTTCACTATCTGTTAGTAAACTCGCTCAGTGTAATCATAATACTAGCTAATTAGCAGATTGTGGACAATCTACGAAAAAAGTTGAAAGGTTGTCAACTTTAGTCGCTACTCGCTCAAGATGGCGGCCTACCAACAGCTGATTTCATAACTGTTCGCGCGGGCTAGCGTATAATTGAGCTGCGAGCTCAATTTTTTTTACAAAATGTCGACTGAATTGGTTCGCGCGGTGATGATTTTTGTGTGTAATTTTGTGACTGTATTTTTGATCAATATTTACAATTTTGGTATCAAGAACATATCTACATTATATAATAATACTATACAAATAATAATAATAATACGCTAAATTCTTACAACACGAGATGATTTTAATTATGTACATATGTATAACAAGTGGAAGAAACAGGAAAATAATAAATATGCTTATGTAATTTATTATACATAAAAAATAAACTAAATAATGAAAAATGTGCAACTAAACTTATAATTACAAATTGATGCTGTTAATATTCAGGAAATTAGCCAATACTCTATAAACGCGTTTGTTTTGAGAAGATAACAGACATGCAATGTTGTAGGGAGGCATTATGCCCGTACTGATAAGATGAGGGATGAAATTTATGTATGAATTATTTATAGGGCAACTGAAAAAAATATGATTGAGGTCCTCTTCACCAAGACGACATTCACACATCGCAGAATTCTTAACATGAATATTTGTCAAGTGAACATTGTGGCAGCAATGCCCTATCCGCATGCGGCAAATCGATGATGTTGAGAATAGACAGCTTTTTGTGTCATCATGGCAATCTCACTCGCCGATTAACCCGTTTTTAAACTTACCGGTTAGTATCTTGTAAACTCGCTAAATGTAATCGAGGCTTAATGAGAGGGGTGTCGCGAAAATAATATAATATTTTAAGTTATTAGCAGTATTTTTGATTACCCTCTCCGAATTTTAAACTAATGAGGGGATGGAGAAATTCCCACTACCTAATTCCTTCAAATGAATTTTCATAACATTATTATGAATTCATTCAAAGTTAGAATAATCACATCAAAATATCTTCATTGTTTTCATCGCCTCCCACGCTTACGACGTGAAAAGGTTAAAGTAGCTGTGCCTATTTATTATAATAATATTTTTTTTATATGAATTCCACACAGGTGGCCCCGGGTAAAATAATTTCCCTCAGGGCCTATATCATCTTTGACCTATGATGCTGTGGGAAAGGATTTTTAAAGGAAAGGAGAGGATTTTCTGGGAAGGAAAAGGTTATGAGGGGTGGGTAGGAATCTGGGAGTCGGTATGTCCAGAGTGATGTACGTATGAATCCATCCCCCCACTTCAGTGCAAGGTGATGGGTCGTCCGCTAGCAAGTCCGGCTGGAGAGGTCAAAGGGTCTCCCTCAACCGGCCTCTCCCAATCCGGTGATCCACAGTTGGTGAGCAGACGCATCCGACGTCAATGCCTGAACAAACCCCACTCCATGTACACGGGGACCACTGCTAAGTTACAAAACGTAGGGAACCACTTGAGGTGACCTATGGCAGATGTGTTGGTTATCCAATAAAGGTCGAGAAAATTGTTTAAACTATGGACCTATAAATAAATAATAGAAGTACATATTTAAATCTGATGTCTACCGTATTTCAAGTATCAATCCTAAAGCAAAATCTATTAAAATTCCTAGTTAAGTTTTGATATTACAAATTATAAATGATAATGTTAAAACGTGATTTTTCGTAATAGCGCTGTTTTGTGTGTGCTTGTTTTGGGATGAATTGGTGGAATTGTTTGCTGCAGACATAATCAATCATTGGCCGGTCTACAGAAACCGTGCAGAGAACTCTGTTATGACTTCTCTTTCTGCTACAAGCATCGTTTGTGAGAAAAAGCGAGATGTTGCGACGGATCTATCGCCGGTAAGCCGTCAGCGCAGTTTCCTGCACTAGAAACGACCGAATCCAGTATGAATGTAAAAGCCTAATAAATCCTTTTCCAACGGGGAGTAGAGTGCATGTTGACGGAGTATCCGTATGAGCGCATCGCATCATTCGCTTTAGGCGAAAATGCTATTCGAAAGATAAAAACAACATTTTTTAATCGGGACAATAGAGGCTGCAATAAAATGCACGTTTGTGCGTATTTTGATGACAAAAATAAATATCAAGACCGGTTAGCGGACGATCTCGGCGTTTAAAACTCAGTCTCAGCAATACAATTTTTTACTTTAAAAAAAATTACTCCACACAATAGAGTGCCCACTGTATCAATTAGTGTCTCAGCAAATTGGTTTAATCGGTAATAAGTCAATTTAGACACCTTCAAAAATTGACATTTAAAATCCTATAAATAAGTCGCCTCAAAGTGGTTTAACCACAATTTGAAAATTGCCTTGTAAGCCGAAAAAGATGTAACAAAAATAAATACCTACTTAAATACATGCAGAACTTGATAATGATCTTATTAAAGTTAATTTAAATGAAATTTAAAAAAAAAATAGATTTCTACGAATTAAACACGAAAACAATAAAAATAAAATTACATATAATAATTATTTAATAATCAATAATGTTGGGTATTTGTTACACACATTTGGTATTCAAATTTTTCTTACATAGTATACAAGTATATATTTTTAATTTCATTTCCTTGCCAACATTTGAGAATTTCCTACTACCACGAAAATCGAGTCGAAAATGTTGTAAGTCGTGACGGAAAACTTAACCAGTAGAGCACAAAATTCACGAAAACTGGGTAGGAAGACGCGCAAGAATATTATTTATTTTTTATGGACACGATTTATGTTGATATCTTATTTTGTACGCTACTTATATTATTTATGAGTAACTCTTCATCGTAAATAACAATCCTTGGTTTCTTCCTTTTACATTTTAAAAGTGTAAATAAGTTAAAAGTTGTTGAAAATCATATATATATATATTTTTTTATTTTTAACTTTGTGAGTAAAAACTCAAATTATAATATTTAATTGAATGAAGACAATATTAGCGAAACTCAATCAAAATCTGAAGACAGAAAAATCAGAAAACCAATATCTTTTTCTGATTTTTCTGTCTTCAGATTTTGATTGAGTTTCGCTAATATTGTCTTCATTTAATTACATACATTTTTTGTTCATATTTTTACCTTAGGTACTTCTTCAAAAGTTTTTTTTGTTCGAAAAGTTCGTGTCAGTTTTACACGAATGAAAAATAATAATCTGCAGCTAAAATGATTTCAAGTTGTTTTATACACTTTGCTCATTAACTCACTATGCGGGTTTATTTCGTAAAAGCAATTAATAAAACAAGAGTTCCCCGCCGCATTTATGTAAAAGTTTTAATTGTGCGCCCTTTCGCAGTGTCGCTTTATTATATTTTTCACCGTTGCGACGCCACTACACCCTTTCTGTTATTGTACTGTACCGTGCCGGACTAGAATAATAGGATATCGTACGTACAACATTCTGCACTAACTGCTCCGAGTACAATCCCATGGAGTCCGCACTCCGTGGTGTATCGCTCCCGATGCTCTCCAATTACTGAGCTCAACAATAAAGATGGGATGATATCGGTCACTAGCCACTATCCACTTCCACATCCGACCACCTTTTCACCCCACTCCCCAGTGTACAACACCTGCAAAATACAAACATACAAGAAGCATATACACTCCGAAGAGCAATGAATTTTCGCGGATAGTCGCTGCGATATCACAGAGTAACTTATGAATATTAATGTATTGCTGCATGCGCATATCAAGCCATTCAGTATAGAGTCGTATTTTATATGCCACACCATATCTTTCTTTATATTTCAGATTCGATTTTGATGCTTTCAAGGTCGCTGTTTCAGTAAACCAAAATTGATAAAAACGTCTCGAATTTATAAGATTATTCCGGTACAAACTTACGCCGAGATAATAATTTAGTACTTGGCAATAAAACCCGGCTAAAACCGCCTGAAAATATGCCACTGTATAAGTTTTATTTTTGCCTAGTTTTATGGACTAACTTATCCAAGATACGCCAAAAGTTATATTCCATTTTTGCTATAACTTAACTTTTATTAAACTAATGGATTTTTATATCACTTTTTTTGAGAATTTATCAATGTAACGTTATACGTGTTTCTTCTGCCTCCCGCCAGATTTCCGTCGTAGTTCCCTCGAGACTATTAGATAGTGCTCGAGATAAATTTGAAGGATTTTCGGACATGCTCAATGATGATATTGCTAAGGCATAAGTATCGAGGGATCTGGGTCACGAGACATTCTTTTGTCTTTTTTTTGGGATTTTGTTATCTCTTTCATCTTATATCTCGGGTTTTAAATATTCTTCTCACACAATATCCTTTGTTTTCTTATGATGGAGATGGGACATCTTAAATTCTCTGTCGGACCCGTATTTTTTACTTGGAAGGATTATTTCCCGAATGGAATATTCCTTTATTTAGGTATTGTTTTAGGGACAACCAAAATATCAAATAATTTCATGAAATAGAATTCCTTCGTATCTTTAGGCTTCAGGGGTTGGAGAGGAAGTGGTTTTCATCAGGAAGTTGAGTGTTAGCACATTTAGGGGGTAATTACGAAACCGTATCATAACAGGAAATGATGTACAGTCGGAGTTGGGCCCGTGAGCCTCGCCTTGTGCGCCCGAGGGGCGAGTTTGATGGCGTTACGTAGTTAGAGCTCGCGAGCTAATCGAATCGGAACATCGTCTCTCTCGGGCACTTTATAGCCTTAAGTTTTCGCCAGCGGTTACTAATGTAAAGGGCGGTTAGGTCCCGGTTTGTCACTGTCACAGTCAGAGCGGCGGAGACTGCGACAAACGCTCTGAATATATGTGTGCATAGACCACACTAACTTGAAATCTTTCCACGTAAAACCCATTTTGCAATAGTAATTCGTTTTTATGTACAACATGTATAGTAATAATTTACAACAGTTGCTTTGAAAATTGGATGATTTACCGACAGAATAGAAAATGTCTATGCCTATGAATTACGTTCATATGATTTCGATACAAAAGTTGTTATAATAATGTCTGTCTTTTGTCATTTTACCTACTAGAATATATGTATATATTTTTTCAACTTTGAAATTCATATTCGATCCGCAAAATATTCACATTCCACGTATTGTATCAATAATTGAAGATGTCAAAAATACATAAATTTTTAAATTGCGAAAATATACTAAAAATAATTTAATTTCAAGTAAAGTAGTTTAACGTAAACCTCATTTTCCGCCATTCGGCGGGTCTTCACTGCACTGACGTCCCAAAAGCAAAACCAGCGGCTTTTAATTATAAAATTTCATGCTTTATAAATGACTTATTTTTTCAGAATAAACTAATAGTAAAAACTGATAGTTTGAAAATGACCTTGTAAGTCGAAACAGCTGTAAGAAAAATACATACTAAAATACTTGCAGAACTTGAAAATAACATTATAAAATATAATTTTAATTAAATTTTTAAAAAATTAAATGGATTTCCACGAATTAAACACAAAAACAATTAATATCTACGGTCAAAGCAAATTATTGGTGAATTACAGAAGTATAACCTCAGGGTATGTACTAAAATTTTATAACAAGTTCAATCGTAAATTTCAATTATATCTACTTACGTAATCAGTGATATTTTTCAACTATTATAGTAAATTTAAACTATTTGGGACATAGTGAAATTAGCGATATGTTTTAGTAGAGTACAAGCCAGATCTCACTATGATTGATTAAAACATTTGCAATACATTGACAGAACAATCGGCCTAGAATTGCCATATTTGTGAGTGCTACGCCCAAAGAAAATAATAATTTAACCCGTTTATTTCCGCTTTACTTTTTCCACATACAAAGCATTAGATAACATCTTAAACAATTATTTAAAAAAAAAAACTACAATTTTTTAATTTATTTTGTACTTAACTTAAGGTTATATATTTTTCTAATTTTACATTTATTTAGGTGGTTTGATTTCCAATCATTATGAAAACAAGCCAGCTAAGTCATAAAAAATGATAAATTTGGTTAAAAAAACACATGAAAACGATTATTAGTAAGCAGATAATAAAGTTCAGTTAGATCGGATATTGTGACTACAGTGCGCCGTAGTGTCTACGACATAGTGTCTACGCTTACCGTATACTCGTACATTGTCGCGATATACACAAGTATCTTCTACGACGCAAAGACTGCTTAGTAGACAGCGGGAATTTTCGTCCATACAAACAGTAATACAAGTTTAGAAAAAGAAAACGTATTGGATTTTATTTTGTATGAGTTTTTCTGGTTCGTAACACCCGCCATGATTAATTTTCAACTTCTAGAATACCATTTAGACCTCTGTGATAAAAACTTATAATACGTGATAAAAACCGAGGAACTAGAAAAAGTTTTTTTTAGTAACAAAGCTTAAAATATATTTCTGGGTAAAAAAATTACAAGTGTTCTTTTCGGAAAGAATTATTTATTTCAGCACTTGGAAAGACTATAATATTTATTCTTTATTTTTGTTTTTCTACCCTAAGCAGACTACTTGATAAGTTCAAGACTGGATTATTTTTCATTTTAGCCAACCCTTTTTGTTTTCGCCCCAGTCACGCGATTGGTTTAAATTATCGTTATAATTATTTTCTCATTTTCATGTTCAGACCCTCGATAAAAAAAACACAATATTATTCGGGTTGAGGTTGGCGGATGTATACAGGGTGTAACAGCACAAACCTGAAGGTTTTTTGGAGTAAGAGTATATATAGGTATATTTCATTTTGCTGTCCGTTGACATTTTGTCAATTAAAAAAATAATAATTTCCATCCAAGTCGCAACTAAGTAGTCGGGTATAGCCTAGCGGATCACGTGTTAAGCACTTAGTCTCGTTCCAGCAGCACGGTAACACACGAAACAGCGCGCGTATCACGTAATCACGTCGTGACGTGAAGGTGTGAGCAATCGTGACGTGCTATTGAAAAATATGTTTTTTTTTTTAATTGATAAAAAAGATCGGATAGCAAAATGACATTTACTTTTTGCACTTTAAATATGCTCAGGAATGGCTGGTTAAAATCCTTCGGGTTCATGATTTTGCAATGTATGTAACTTTATTATATTTTTCTCGCTTGTTTGTTTTCGATTGCCTTATTTGCCTATTTAAAATAAATATATTAACGGCGAATTGTTTTACGCATGTCTGATAACTAACTAACTAACCATCACGCCGTTTCCCCGCAGGGGTAGGCAGAGAGGACGGACCGCCACACAACTCGATCTTGGCACACACTCTTTGCCTCGTTCACATTCATACATCGTCTCATACATGCTCTTCTATTATTCCGACTCTTCACATGGCCCGACTCAAGTATCTGATTCACTTGGTCGTGCCATGTCTTCCTCGGGCGTCCCCGACTTCTTCTACCATTCACATTTGCATCATATATTCTCATTACACTCCTTTCCTCGTTCATTCGCTCTACATGCCCAAACCATCGGAGAGTCCCTTAATCTTACACGTCACGCTTACATCAGCCTTGCATTCTTTGCGGATATCCACGTTTCTCTCACGATCGTACATGGTTTTACCACACATTCGCCTCAGGGATCTCATTTCTACAGCATTCAGTCTACTTTCATCCTTCCTCTGCCAGTTCCATGCCTCACTGCCATACATCAGGGTAGGTACCAGCACTCCATTATGGACGGCTAGTTTCGCGTCTTTGGACTGTTTTTTATTACCGCCAACGGCATTCAGTCCTCCATTAATGGAGTTACCGGCATTCACCCTTCTTTCAATATCCCTATCAGCCTTCCCATCTTTCATAAACATACTACCCAGATACACAAACTCATCCACCTGCTCCAAGTATTCATCATTCACAACTATATTGCATACTGTTTTCGTACTCTCCCTTTCAAACACCATGACTTTAGACTTACTTACATTCATCATTAACTAATTCTTCATACATACTTCGTTCATCCTAGACACGAGAGACTGTAGATCTTCCATACTGTTAGAAATTAGCACCGCATCATCAGCATACAATAGGCAACATACTTCCAGATTACTATTTACATGTCTGATAAAAGGGTTATTATTGTGAATTGAATGTGATACTAGGAAATTATTAACTAATTTTAAATATAAATTGGGTATTGCTATATTTGTACATATATTCCGGGTCTCGTATTCATTTTATACACTATGCAAATACAGGCGGTTTTATTGCTCTCTCCCTGATCGGTCGTGCAATATCAAAATGGTGTATTATGATTACGATTTGTGCTTCATGAAGCAAGTAATCCTTTGTACCTTTCTACTTATTTTCGTGTTTTATAAGTCGATTTAGTAAACTCTGTGAGCTTTTAGTAGGTTGTGTAGTGGGAATGTTCATTGATCGCTGGCTGCTGACGTCACGCTCTTCCCTCGGGCGGACTGCTTGACGTCACGGCAGTGTCGCCTTCCTTTACCCTGGCGGGAGGCCCTGCGGGGAGAGGGAGAGGGAGTGATGTGAAATATTTGACAGGACCCGGCGCTTTCTAATAATATCCCAGGAAAACATGAGCTCCTCTCATTCAACAACACAAATTAGATTAAACACATAATGGCTCTTACAATTTGGGTTAGGTACTCGACCGGTATTAAGATCACAATGAATGGAAAAACCCAGCAACCATAATTAACCATTAACCTTTTCTTTTGATATTTTCGTGAAAAATCAGATTATGCTCGTAATTCCAGAATTAAATACCGTTTTATTTGATTTTTATCATCACTTAGTAAATATATTATTTACCCCTATAAAATATTATTAATGTCATATTTACATATACTGCCTGGGATCTGGCACGTTCGATCGGTAAAGGATTATCGATAATGTCGATAACTTGCTCACTCTCCAATATAACAATTTCACACTACGGGAAGTCAGTGCTTGGGTGATGTTGACATATTTAATACAAAATTGGCGAGTTTTGTGGATCTTGTAAAAAAACTTATTCACTGTTCCTAAACACATCTGTATTTTTGTAAACCTATCAAATTGTATTTTTATGACTTGTGTGCCTTTTTTATCTAATTTTATTTTTATTATTTCTTTATATGTTTCAAAAATATCTGTCATGAATTAATTGTACTACCAAACATGTAAAAACCCTCTGGGCGTTAAATAAATAAAATAAAAACGACTGCAGATTACTAACGTACAAACGACAGTTCACCTCGACTAAATTAAGAACTCTTGGTTGTTGTGAACTCTTGTTTGTTCGTTGGAAATCTGCAGTCATGCCAGGGAACGATGAAAAGTTACCGACATTGTTGAAAAAACCTTTACCGATAGACCGTGCTAGATACCCTGATGACTTTAGTTGATTTCAGTTGCCCTTTAAGTATGGTTTACACGAGGCAAGCGCTGGCTTGGTATTGGCCTCGTATAAACAGTTTTCAAGCCAAGCCAGCGCTGGCTGCCAGCACTGGCTAAAATCTTATTTGTTGTAGCAACAAAGCAGACTCCAGTACTGGTTCTATCGGTTATCCATTTTCTTGTGAAAAGTCGTTTTTTCTTTACGATTTCTTCCTCTATTATACTAATTATCTCTTCTAATAATAGTGCAGAGATAATTTTTAAACATTTTTTCTTCAACTGCCGGATTTGTCCCGAATTCATTTTTGTTTCGAACGTGTGCTCACCACAAGAAAAATCCAGAAATGATTGTCCTCGTCTAAACAACCGGGCCGGGCCAGCGCTGGCTTGTCTGTAGGACTGGCGGCAGAGCACTGGCTTCGTGTAAACTTAGCATTACCGCTGTTATTTTTAATCGATAAACACGACTTTAAAGTCATCTGGCGGTTCGCTGGGAATTATTTTGTTTATACTAACAAAGTAGGCTTTTTAGAATTTCCCAAACTTTGTAGAACAGTGTGTTGAATAAATTTGTTACTAAAATCCACTTAGCGATTGGAAGGTTTGATCGACAGAGTGGGTGGGTAGGTTGTTTTATAAATAATTCAGGCCAGTGGCCAGTGGCCACATGTCACCAACTTTTAAAGTTTTAAATCATTTTCCCTAAGCGAATTAGGGGTTCGCTATCTGAAAACGAGTAAGTTAGTTTACTTTCATATTGATTTTCGCATTTAGGGATCAAGTTTTTTTTTATCTTTATTCGGCAAAGTATTTGACAAATTTAAACTATTGGTATGGAATGAAACTGACCAGGCAGTTTATTTAGGTTACCCTTTCAGATTTTTGGCTAGTCTAAATAGTTGAAATTAGATTTTTTAACATATTTTTTGGGTGTGTTAACTCTTCAAGCCTCGGCAGAATTATTTCAGAGGGTCAAAATATTTCCACCTTACAATAAAATCCAAATAAATGGAATATTTCTTAAAGTATCCGAAAACTAAAAACTGTTATAGAAAGAAAGGTCATAAAATACGCTTTCAAATTTTATAAAATGAAATAAACATATAATTTTTGATATATAAATTTTTTGCACGCAAACATAAAAAAGTTTTAAAAATGGCTCACCTTACGTTTTTTCTAACTTAAATTACTGATAACAAAAAAGTAAAAAGATGTACACATTTTATTAGACAAATGTAATATAAACCTTTTTGTCATTTCAGTTTTTTGTTGTTCCATGTAAAAATAATCTATAAAAATTTCCGGTTTTATAAATTTATTTCAAAATGCGATTCTTTGGTTTCATAAAGGTGTACATTTGACTTCTTTTATGGTTATTTTGCATTTGTATACAAAGCATGATCTTTTCTCTTTCTAACACCGTTTATATCATATTTCTCACTATGATAGTAAGGCAGATACAACCATTTCTATGAGACCTACACGAGTTGGCCCCTATAGAGGCCAAATAGACTGTGCTAATAATACTTTCTTTTTCGAAAAATTAAAACTCTGTCCGTCTTTGGTTTTCCGTATAGCAGCCTTCGTACTTCTATCGCGTGGATCGAATATCTATCGCCTGTTTGTTTTTCGTGTGAGGAGTTATCCCTCGCTGCTATTTGGAATCTGCGTTCATACGCCATTATGGATTTTTATTTCCCTTCCACTTCTTCAAAAGGAGTCTCAAGTTTACTCGAGCAAAGAGCGTTTTTTTCTATCGAGATTTTATGCTAGCTGCAAAATTGTGAAAGAAAAATATTATGCTGAAAATATTGTCATAACAGAGCGTGAAACGCTTTGCTCTTTGTGCAATTTGAGTCGGCAGTTTTAAAAATGTCCACGCTACGACATATTCATTATTTTAATGCATTTTTAATTGACATAGAGGTTCGCTGAAATTGCACAAAAAACTTTTTCATTATTAACACGTAATTAACTGTGCAAGTCGCAAGTGCACCCCACGGTTTAATTTGGCAGCCATCTCTGATCTGGAGCCCCAAAATTCCTGGAAAAAAATATAACTGTGCAGAAACGTGCGGTCCGTTTGATAGATTATCTTATCTTAATCCTCTGATTGCAATCTTCAGAGCCTAGGCGTCGAGTGGGAATGCTGCCTTGTTCTACCGATATATCAATGAAAGATGCTCCGCGGAACTAGCGCCATTGATTCCTTCGGCATCGTCAAGAAACACATCAAACACCCTCCCAACATTGTATACAGTTGGTATTTGTCACACGAGAACGGGTCGTTTCTACGACCGTTCTTGACTTCAACAGCTCAATTGTGGAACGATTTGCCGGCCTCTGTGTTTCCACCCTCCCACAACATGGGTCTCTTCAAGACCCAGATTCACTCCTTCCTTTCCTCAAATAGACCTCCACACAGCACATCCCCAAAGATGACGTAGGCTCTGGGGAAAACCATTCTCCTCAAGGCCTCCTGTGTGAAGTTAATGTAAAAAAAATAATAATAATGTTGGTTGACGTTAGTGGAGCCAGTTAATGATTGTGTACTCTGACCGTACTAATTATTTATAGAGCACACTAAAAATATCATGCTTTTTTAGTACACCTCTTACCCTTGGAAATTATCGAGTTATCTATTTTAGTTACGTCCAAAGAGGAAGCAAAACATTAGTATTTTGAGACACCATTACATTTTTAAAACGTTTCGATATGCTAACGTTTTGCTTTCTCTTTGGGCATAATTGAAATGGATAACTCGATTATTTCCAGTACATAAATGATTCACCACATAAATCACATTACAAACAATAGTATGAAATCATTAGGATTTTAAACGAGAACCATTAAAACTCTTATTCACTTCCTGTCATGAAAATTTTATTTGTCTCATTAGTTCGTAGCTAATTAGAGTCGAATTCCATCATTTGGTCACATCACCATTTTAAAAATTATCATATTAAAATGTCGAAAGAATTCAGCAAAAGTTTCCACAATTTATTAATTTTAAGTTAGCAATCCCCTTACAACAAATTAACTACACGTTTTTTTTATTAAAATTACATACACTTGAGGATCGGCGAAGGATATGACAACATTGTTTCTTTTTTAAAATTGTAAATTCGGAGCTCGACTGTTGCGCACTCTTGAGTGCAGTCATAAGATTAGGTACCTTTATGAACAGGCACAACGATTTTTTCAGTGATTCACAAACAAATATTTATGTAGCAAACTCGCCAATTCCTAGCTTACACATGTAGTTTAGCAAACAAATGTACAAATCATTTAATGATGTCGAAATTTTTTATGTAACAATTTCAATGTTTAAAACGTACTTAAATTTTATTTTATCCGATTGTAAACCACTGTAATGAAGCAAATTATTTTTGAAACCTATTGTTTACTATACTTGTCTTTGTATTATTTATTCGATCAACTTTCTGCAATCATAAATAATGTCTTTTGAGGCCTGCCATTTACAGATGAATAGGCATAACAGATCGATAAGTCGTTACTACGGAAAAAAATTACTGGGTTGTATTCCTTATTTAGTTTTAAAGGTGATTGTTATTTACTTGGCAATTAAAGACACGTAATTTAGTCATACTAAAGTCTCATCATAAAGAAGGGTCATGAAAATGTCATTTATCCATCACAAATAACATCGTTAACCTGCTAATAATGACTACAACATCGCAATTTGTAGTATATAACCTACGCTTCGTGCAGAAGGAAAGGGCAGACAATGCGGGTCGTTGCATCGTTTATATTTAAATAATTTATTTGTTTTTAATAATTAAATATTCAATTTTATTGGAATAACTTTTGAAAAGTGTGAAAAATATTATCTTCTTCAATATTTGTATTTGTACAGTGAGTTTACTTTAAAATGGTAATAGATACATTATAATTGCGCTAGCATAATTTCGGTTGTAACTTTTATTTAAAATGTATTAATAATACATGTCTAATTTATTGGAGCGCTTAAAGCTAGAAAATATCTTAAAACCAAAACTAGATTTAAATTATAATATATATTTTTTGCTAATTACATTTTAAATACTTAACCCACTTTTATTAGATTAAAATATTTCGTATTTCCTTCATTATGATTTTTTGTGCGGGGGATATAATATACGTTGAAAAATTAGTTATTTTAATAAAAAGACAAATAACTTTGTTTACATCACTTTTATTGGTACACAATCAACATGTTTCGTAAACAATGTTTACTTCATCAGGATCAAACGTATACTAAACTTAAAAATTAAATATAGATGACACATGGAAGGAAAGGGTAGGAGGGAGGGGGAGGGGTAAGAGTGGGGAAAGTTTATCAATTAGGGATTTCAAAGCCATTAGCAGGGAAAGACCGGTTAAGTGGGAAGAGGTTGAAAAGAGGGTTTAAAAATTTGCTGCTTATTAATTATGTCTGCTTTATTATTTACATTTTTTCTAATTTCTAAAATCTCTAAATTATTTATCTGTGATGCCTTATAGCCTGTATGTAATATTTTAAGTCCATGGTTTTTGTCAAAATTATGATTATTTTTTATTAAATGATCTGCGAATTCAGACTCGCTGTTGCCATTTAATGCCCTGAGATATTCTTTAACCCTTACTTCAAAGTTTCTATTTGTTCTACCTATATAAAAACTATTACAATCTTTACAATTGAGTTTATAAACGCCCGATTTTTTTGTTTTGATGTCGCTGTCTTTGTTATTGAGGATGAATTTTTTTAATTTGTTATTTGTGTAAAATGCAGGTTGTATATTACTGGGAATATTTTTGCTTATTATTTTTGACATATCATTATTAACAAATAGAATTTTACGCCATTGATTATTATTATGTTTAGAAAAAGGGTAGATATATTGTTTTGAGAATTTCTGTTTATTCTTTTTATTAAGTATTTGATCTATTAGTTTAGTAGAATAACCATTATTAACTGCTATTTGCTTAATGAGATTTAATTCTAAAGTAAAATTAGGAACAGACAAAGGAATCGTCACTAATCTATTAACCATAGAGTGAAAGGCCGAGAGTTTCTGAGTGAAAGGATGATTAGATGAATTATGTATAACAGTATCGGTGTACGTATCTTTACGGAATATATTGAAATCTATTTTATTACCTATTAGTGTTAAATTTAAATCTAAGAAATTTAAACTCTTCTCTTTACCTATTTTTAGTGTGAGTTGAATGTTTTTATGAAATTTGTTTAAAAAGTTTAAGAACATGTTCAGTTGCCTTTCTGTTCCTAACCAAATACATATTATATCATCGACATATATTTTCCAGCAATATGCATATTTAAGTAAAAGTGCACAAAATCTTATTCTCTATAAACCCTCTTTTGAACCTCTTCCCACTTAACCGGTCTTTCCCTGCTAATGGCTTTGAAATCCCTAATTGATAAACTTTCCCCACTCTTACCCCTCCCCCTCCCTCCTACCCTTTCCTTCCATGTGTCATCAATATTTAATTTTTAAGTTTAGTATACGTTTAATCCATTGTTTACGAAACATGTTGATTGTGTACCAATAAAAGTGATGTAAACAAAGTTATTTGTCTTTTTATTAAAATAAATAATGCCATCACAAAGTGAAAACCTTTCCGAAGAAGTTTTCTTCGAAAAATTAAAAATTTGTTATTTGATCCTTGCGGAAACTAAAATGATTGGGAAAAATATTCACTAAATAGTTTATTTTCAATTCAATCATAACATTGTTCCATTTCCATCTGCATTCCTGTATGTTTTCTGCTGAAAATTTTGTTATTCGATCATTTTGCGGCAACTAAAACCACTGGGAAAAATATTCACTAAATAGTTTATTTATTAGATATGTTTTTGACTGTTTGTTATTCCAAAGGTTTTATGTACATCCTATATATATATTTTGTTTAATTACCCTTATAATCTTAAAAAAAATATGTTATTAAGTCTAAATCTATTCATAAGTTAAGTTCTTAAGTTTGTTATAAGGATTTGAAAAAAAAAAAAAAAAGAAGTTATTATCAAGTTGTCCTCTCCTAAACACATTTGAATGAAATAAACTTATTGTAAAAAATTTACTCAATAAAAAAAAAAAAAATAAAAAAAAATAAAAATAAAAAAAAAAAGTGTATTTTCAATTCAATGATAGTTGTAATTTGTAAGTTGAAAAATAGTTATTTGATCCTTTTGCGGCAACTAAAATCAAAAGTTAAAATCTTCACTAAATATTTATATTTACAATTCAATCATAACATTGTTCCATTTCCATCTGCATTGCTGTATGTTCTCTGCTCTGTTATTTTTAATTAAAACATAATTCCGAGTGAATAATGGATGCGTTTATTTACATGAAATGTGATTGTTTAACAGTTTCAAGTTGGCTCATCTCCGAGCGGAACATTATGAATTAATTCACTAAAGGGAGTCGTCTGCGGGATAAAGTAACCTAAATTTGCATAAGATCGCGTTTAACTAGCCGACGAACAAACATTTTGCATTAAGTCGAGTGAAAAAGGCTTATCAACCATCACATTGTTTAGCTGAAACTATGTCGAACGCTTGACAAATTAAAGGACTTTGTGATGTATGCAATTCGTTTCACCCCTCAGGCCTCGGCCATATTTTGTCAGAGGGTCAAAATATTTCGGCTTTACAATAAAATCCAAATCAATGAAATATTTCTGGACTTAGGTATCCGAAAAGTAAAAACTGTTTTTTGAGAGCTGATAAAATACGCTTTTGAATTTTATAAAACAAAAAACGATATATCTATATTTTGAAATATAAAATTTTTTACATGCAATCATAAAAAGTTTTCAAAATGGCTCAACTAAACTTACCGCGAAAAAAAATAAAAACACGTACTTATTTTATTAGACAAATGTATTATAATCATTTTTGTCACCTCACTTTTTTGTCATGCGATGTAAAAATAATTAATAAAAAAATCATAATTTTTTTGCGTTCCGTATCTTTGGTTTCATAGAGGTCTACGTTTCCCTTTTGTGGTTAATTTTTATATTTGAATATAAAGCGTGGTGTTTTCATTTTCTAACACCGTTTATACAATATTTTTCACTATGATAGTAAGGGAGACTCACCGATTTCTATGAAACCTATATGAGTTTTTCCGAAAGGCGGAACAAATTATCCTGACGTGTAAAAAGTACTAACCCATTTGATCGTACATTTTCCTCCATGCTTGTACACATGTAGGTACACCAATAATTTTTTCAATGAAGTAAAATTTGGATGTAATAAACATATTATCATTATTGATTCTTAAGCTTTATTTAGCACTTATCGTATTATCCGTATTACCGTATAATCATATTATTTTTCTATATCTAATCAAAAAGTTAAGCAATCTGAGAAAAGTTTCTCGTGAGAAATGCTGGCATGATTTATTTGCCAGAAGCCAAGTCAGAAAGTCTACCCGAAAAGTTGAAAGAGTTAAAATTTAGTCCAGAAAACATTTGTTCATGGCGCCCTAAATTTAGTTTAGTCGTTCGGTTGAATAATATCACCACTCAATTTTTTTCAATAAATTACATTATTTTCGATTGGACTATTTCTATGTTTCTTAAATTTCTGAGAATGTTTTATCCCAAAACAAATAATAATGAATACTAACTAAAATCTCATTTCGTGTGCTTCGAATTGTAATTTTATAATTTAGCGATTTCAAGCTATCATTTATTTATTACCTACTGTCGCATTTCTTACAATATCGCTATTTTTAAATATTTCCATAAACAGAGTGTTTTTTTTTTAAGTTAACTATAATTACACAATTAATGATCTGTTAACTTATATTTGAATTGGTTTTATATTATCTACCACTGAAACACGAACCTACATCAACCTTCTTCTAAAGTAAAAATAGTTCTGCTCAGTTTATGTAAATCAACTTATATTGTTATCAATGATTGAGAAACAATATCAATAATTTGAAATGAAATCAAAAAAGACACTGAAAAGAGTTATTCGAAAATTATTGAACTGTTCCTTGCGAGATTTGTGCGAAGTACTACGTTGTTGTTGTTTTTAAATTTTATTTTTTCACAAGTATCGACGCTTTAGGTTTGGACGGCGGCCACCCTTACCAGACCGTTTGAATATTCATGGGACGGTTTTTATCAATAGTAACTTTCTAAAGATTCCTGAATTCGGGGTAAGCCGCCCTTAATACCCGGAGCAGAACACCCAAAAACTTAGCAAGGATATTCCTGTACAAGGCGAACTTCGCTGATGCGACTTAAGAAATTGGAACATTTATTTGACGGTAAACTTTTGACCTCTTTCAGAAAATAATTTAAGAAACAAAGTATACGTGCTCTAAATAATAATTAAATCATTTTGTATGTTTTTAAAATGAGGCATAACTGTTTGGAGACACACCCACACTATCTTGTGCGATAATTCTGGATATATTTATTTTATTTTATCTAAGTAATTTTCTTAAAATACACAATTTGAGATTGCTCTTTTCCAATTCACATGTTTTTTCGGGAAATCTCCCAGAAAGGAACCTATTTCTAAATTTAAAAATAATGAGATGATAAATTAACAGATCATGTTGAATAGAATATTCATATTTCAAAAAATTATTCATTAAATTAAATAAATAATTTTTGGTTTGTTTACCTAAAAAAATCTATTTTGATTGTGGGTTATTTTTCATTCTCTGCCTATTTAGTAGGGCTGGTAAAGTACCTAATAAGGCATATAATTTATTGTCCTCTGCGGATGGAAATAAGGCTTTTATTTCCAGTCGTGTAGATTTCAACGGGCAATCGTTAAAACACCGCAGGTAGTAAAATCTTCCTGCCTGATCACGTGATGCGACTGCTCGGGTGTGTCCGTATTTGTAAAAGTGAAGTAGAAACACGCACAAACACAAGTGGCTTCATTAACCCCCCGGGTCTCGGGCGACGGAATAATGAGGAAATCCCAACCCCTGTCGGGCGCGAAAGGGTTGAATATTTTTACTGCAGAATCCGAATTCATAACTAGTCATGTTTCCGGTTGTGTCTGTGATGTCAAGTGGACACGAAGAGCTGTCGGCGAGCTCTTGGCGAACTGATTCTGCCGTAGTTTGTCAAGAGGTTGAGGCCTGGAGAGAATATTGCATTATTCAGTCATTGGGAGGTATTGTGATGCTTTGTACAAAATTTTATCGATCTTAATTTTGATGGCTATAATCCTTCCATTAAGAGCTCTATTGTTAAATATTTCTGTTGCAGGCATTATTTGAAGAGATATTGGTTATTACAATCGCCGAACAGATTATTCCTAGATATATGTTATACATACATACATCTTCTTCCCCTTGTCCTATTCGGGTCGGGGACCCATTGCATCGACAAGGCTCCTCCATAAGTCCCTGTCTTGTGCTGATTGTTCGGCCTCTGTCCATGGTAGACCCATCCTCTCCTCACACAGTTTCTGGAGTTGCCTCGCCCAACTGTGTCTGGGGCGGCCCACTGGACGTCTTACCTCTGGAATCGCACTCAGTATTTTTCTCGGAATTCGGTCATCAGACATTCTTAGTACATGCCCAAGCCACCTCAATTGTGATTTTTCTATGAAGAGTAGCAGTGGTTCAAGGTTTAGATCATCTCGGATCGTCGAGTTTCTTATATGATCCCATTTCGTAACTCCTGCCACTCCTCTCAAGTATCTCATTTCGGCAGCTTGGACTCTGGAGCGTGTTCGTTCATTTAGCATCCATGTCTGGTGGCCGTAAGTGAGCGTTGGGCGGTATACCGTTTTAAACACTGCCATCTTTGTCTTGGTGCTAAGCTTGGCTTTTCTTATTACTGAGCTGTAGAGAGGACGCAATACACTGCTTGCCGCACATATTCTTCTATTAATTTCTCCGTCTTGCCGACCATCGCTGGAGAACTCGACCCCAAGGTATTTGAACCTGTCCACCTGTTTCAACTGAGTCCCATTAGCGAGTATGTTGCACTGAGTTTGGTCCCTTCCTATAACCATCACCTCCGTTTTTGAGGTACTCATCTTTTCCGCCGCCGTGCACTCTTCGTTGAAACGGTTAATCCACTCTTGTAGTCCCTCCTGTGATGTCGTTAATCTCGCGATGTCGTCAGCAAATAGTAGGGAGCTGATTCTAATACTGCCTACCAGGGCTGCATCCGGTGTTTGGCTTTTTCGGCTGATTCCATGAATATAGTGAAGAGGATTGGCGACATAGGGCACCCTTGTCTGAGGCCGGTTTCCACTTCAATTTCTTCCGAAACTTGACCGTTTATGCGGACCCTAGTGCTACTATTTTCATACAGAGATGCTTTGCCTTTTATCAAGTTGCCTTCAACTCCGTATTCTCTAAGCACCTTTCACAGTAGTTGCCGCGGTACTAAGTCATATGCTTTCTCTAGATCGATAAATCCAACATATGATGGCTTACCGTATTCCCAACATTTTTGTATAGTCACTAGTAGTGTAAAGAGCTGATCCGTAGTGCCTCTACCTTGTCTGAAGCCGCACTGTTCTTCTTGAATCTTGTTCTCTGTCGCTCTTCGACATCTTTTTTCCAGGATCCTAGCGTAAACTTTTCCTGGTTGACTGAGAAGTGTTATTCCTCGATAGTTGGAGCACAGTTTCTGGTCCCCTTTTTTAAATATTGGGACTATAATTCCTGTCCTCCAGGCTTTTGGGGTCTTACCCGTTCTCCAAGCCACTGAGAAAACTAGCTTTTAACATTTATGGCCTTATTTCATCTACGCCGGCTGCTTTTCCTCTTTTAAGGGACAGATATACGATATATAGATACCTATTTAAAACTAATGTCGTCAATTTACCCAAGACATTTCGAACCCAGACAGTCAATGAAATGGATTATTTTTGGTTAAAGAAAGAATTAATCACATTTCATCCGAAGTAAAGGAATTTTTCCCTACGTCTGGCACACCAGACACGCTCACAACAAACGTCTATCTCTAACCATTCAAAACAGGCGAAACAAAACTTTCTCAAGAAATCATTGAACGTGAGTGCGCACTATATTTTGTTATCAAACGGAATATAGATATGAACTCATCTGCATGAATGGGAATAACCTTTTAAGGAAAGTGCATTCCATGGCAGGGATCGGAGTTGAGGGTATTTCCTTAGATACGAAGTTGTCCCACCCCACCCGGGCCCGAGGGCGCCCCAGGTAGGGTAGGAGGGGTTGCCCTGCCAATCCCGACCCCCGCCCTTAGCCAGACAACCCTTCCGTTTGCTGAACCGGCGATAAACTTAAATCCAGGCTTCGTTATCCTTTCAAATTTCCTGCGCTGAAAGAATGGTACCCGCCCGCGCATAATTAACCCGCGTTACAGACATAGACACTGCACGCGGAAACGAAGCGAAAAGAATGCGAGATCGATTAGGATCGTTTTGTTTCTTAAAAAAAACATTTTTTATTATATCTATGGTACAGCTACAGACCTTTTCACTGAGAATAACTTATGTAGAAAATTAATTTTATAACGCGGCCCGAACTGCCTACCGAGCGTCTAACCCACCGGGTTATATTTCAATCACATTTTGTAACTGTTACAAAGCGACTCCGCACGACCTCCAAAGATTGATAATTTTGTGGAATAATCAATCGTATCTTTTTTAAACATTTAAATGCGTATTCAATTTGTATTCGTTTTCTATCTAGGTTCAATTCCCAGTTGCAACCGTTACCTTTTTTATTTTGTCTTTTCCCGTTTCATATTTTTAGCCCACAGTATCTTCTTCGATGATTAAATTATATACTTATATCAAATCTCTATAGCTTATGATTAAAATTATGCGCTGAACAGAAAAAAAAGAAAGTAATCTAGAATTCCAGAAATTCCACGGTCGATTAAATTTCACGGTACTTAATTCACCGTTAGAGTTTTTCCTGTTCAGATTACTGTTTTATTGATAAGATGATTCAAAGAATACCTGATCTCTCATCAATACCCTCTGTTCACGGAAAGGAGTCATTTACAAAACCAAACAACAATTTCTTGAAAGGATGGAACCAAATGTGGAGACATAAATTAATGCAGACTGTTGATTTATTTGAAATGATTTTTACATGTTATACATAAATATTGACTCTGCATTATAAGATATAATAATAATAATTATTGGATGATTTTTATAGCGCCATTTTCGTGAGAAAATCACCTCAAGGGCGCTTTATAAATTCATTTATACATTTAATCTATACCTATATACTACAAGTGGCTTATATTATAACTAAGATTGATAACTAATGACTTACAACTAAGACTTCTATGACTAGTGATTTAGAACTATACTTATTTTTATAACCGAGTTTGTACATGTAATTGCAAGCCATAATACAATACGAAACGAACAGAGCAGTATTGTTACTGCTCTATTCGTATTATGACCTGCAACTATGTATGTATATGTATGTTTTAGATTTATATTCCGTTAACGTTGGTACGCATTTTATTTTATGTCTAATTTATCCGTCGGCATCTTCTCAGCGAAAAATTCACTTTAAATTTGATTTAATCTGAAATTCAAATATTCCAATTAGTTTCTCGTTTTCGATATTATACATTGAACTTGTAATTCAAATTTTTCCAATTAGTTTTCCATTTTAGAATTCTTCTTATTCGTTTTTGCCTTTCGCGGTTAGAGTTTCTGTTTCAATATAACGTCTAATAAAAAAATCGTATCTAATATTATTTTATAATATTGTATTCAAATTTTATCGGCTGATACGTCGAGAATGCGAATATTTTTATTTGCATAATATCTGTCTGAATCAATAAAGTCGGGAAAAAGAGTGGCAAGGCGCAGGAAAGATCGTATACATTCTTATATCGGATATCTCACAGATAATGTGGTGAAATAGGTGCCATTAAAGTAACCTCACGTGACGTGTAAGGGCTTCACTGAATCGTGTGACCGGAGATGTTATATTTATTAGCAATCGGGTATGGACGGCAAATTATTTGCTGACCATTTGCTGAATGGATATTTTATCATTTTCAGTTTGAGCTATTATTTGAGTATTTCTCAAAATAAATGTACGTAACGAAAAGGTTGTTACAAAATATTGTTACGAAATAGTCCTAAGATGTAACTAAATAGTAAACATAAAGCTTGTTATATACAGTACAAAATTTTTAATTTTATTTTTTTGTATTATTTATTTAATTAAAAATATTCGTCTTTTTTAAATGTACGTAATTATCCTTTACTTTTTTAAAATTTATTGTACCTACATACTACAAACATACATAAAATCACAACCCAATACACGTTGTAAGTACCTATTGTTAGGGCAGTGGCGTAGCGCGGGGGGGGGGGGGTGTCACACTCAGTCGGGTGGCACCCCCCGAATTGGAGAATTGTGATTGGGGGGGTGCCACCCGACTGAGTGTGACACCCCCCCAATCACAATTCTCTAGCCACCCCTCCAATCACAATTCTCTAGCCACCCCCCCCCCCCAACTTGTCAACTTTAAATCTGTAATTGTATTTAGCAAAATTAGCTTTTTTTAACCTTAGGTATCTTTTTCTGCCATGGACACATTTGGTAAAGTTTCTTCTAAGAAACTTCTATGAAGCATGTTGCCTTCCGGCATTGGTTTTTGGGGGCATTCCTAAAAAAAAAGTTATCCTGTAGCCGGTATTATAAGAGTAAATAATAATAATTTTTATTTAAATAATATTTTATAAAAGCTTGAGGCACTAATTCAATAAAATGCTTTCAATTTAAAAGGAACAACTTACATGCTTACAGACACACTAACAATAATATACTCTTCTTAACTTAAGCATTTAAACCAATTTGAACAAATAACGCTGGACTACGTGATACCTAATTGCTTAAATATGTTACCTACTGAAATTAAAACATGTACAAATGGTAAAAGAAATATTATGTTGAAGAATTGGCTCACCGAAAGAAATAATTTGCATTGGACCCTAACATAAAGAATTCTAACTGCATAAGCACCCATTGACAAACTACTTAAAAGTGTTCATTGGGACTTTCCTTTTTTTCTGTAAAATATTTTTATTTTTCTTGTCATATTGTATTACTTTGTCTTTATAATAAATAAAATAAAAATCAGGTTGTAACTGTATACATTCAGCTTTACATTGTACTTTTTCATTACGTTACGAAATTCATAATAAATGTTACGAAATTGTAATAAGAATTAGACAAAATGGGGTTATAAAAAGTCAATGGTTATATGAATTTTAAAACTATAAATATGTAAGCTTAGCAATATTCGTACCGCACGCATTACAAAAAGATGAGTAGAAAAAGACTTACCGTTTTGTGAAAAAAGGCTATAATATTTTCTGTCTCGAAATAGTAGTCCCACTAAAGAAACACGTTGTTACTGATTTTAACAAATAATGTTATGGCGGAGACGTCAGACCAACAACCTATCAGAACGAAGCTAGTGTTGCCCGTGTAAAATTTAACGAATGGGTTAAAAAATTACGGTGGAAGTACAAATAAAACGTAACTAAAGAGTATTAACTAAAAAGTAAATGACTTTGATTTTTGTGTATAAATTATTAATTTATTATTTTTTATGTTTTTGACGGTGTTAATTCTATTGCCATAATATTGCGGTTAAAACACCCGCTTACATTTTTTGTTTTTGATCGGACCCTGCTGCGACCATTTTTAGACAAGTAAATTTTGAACTTATGATGGGACATTTTTAAAAGGGTGAAAAATGTTGATTATAAATAATTATCAATAATAAATTAATATTTTAATTTATTGATAAGTAGCAGAATAGAAATTACCATTTTGAGTAGTTAAAATAACATTTAAATGTACCTACCTCTGTGTGATTTATTACTCTTTCAGATTTAGGTTACCTAATAATGTCATATTCAAGTTAAAGAATCTATTTATTTATTTGTTGTTTCTTCACAATTAAAGCACATTGTTTGGCATGTAATTATTAAGCACACTAGGGTTCGCCTGTATCAGGGTTAATAATTTCACAATTTAATAAAAGTAACACACATAAATAATAATAATAATTATTATTTGTCAAAAAATTTGTACAATTTGTCAAAAAATTTGTACATAAAAATGCAAAAGTCGGTCATTTTAAATACATGTAGGATTACGCAAGATTTTTTAAATATTTATATTGAGGGATCAGTAGGATTTATCGGACCAGTTAGGATTTCATCAGAGCCGAACCCTCTGATATGAAAATATCTGGAGTCGGTGAAATATTTTCCCATTATGTTTCTGGTGGATTGACGTATTGTTCTTGTATTGTTTTATTCTTATATAGTGCACTTACATTGCGTTAATTTACTAGATATTCATTTGTGGAAAAGTTTGTGGAAGGGTAGTCTTTCATTTGGGAAAGATTCAACCCGGACATAAAATCTGGAGCACCGTAAAATAATAATAATACAACATTGCAAATTTAAACTTACTAGATGAAAATATTATAGAATTAGCTAACTTACTTCATAATAATATAAATAGATATATAGATATAAAGCCCACAGTTAGACCAAAATTACATACGTCAAAGAAATTATCTAAATTAATTTCTGAATTAAATAATATAATTTTACCAAAAATTATATTTGATGACATTAGTTTTTTAGATCTTCATACAATAGTGTATGCTAGTGCTATCACTATATGTAATAAGCAGAGCCCTTCACAATATGGCATTTATTTTTGCGAAATAAGGCACTAAAAATATGGCAATATGGCACTTATTTTAGCCCAAATATAGCACTTATTCGGCTCGATATGGCACTTATTTTTCAACCCTCCCCGACCACCCCAGCTATTCTGAGAGGATAATAATACAACATACAAGTTACTTATACTTAAATTATTATTTTTTATTTATAAAATATTATTTACAAAGCTTTATACAAATGATTGTTTTAATTTAAAATTTTACATTTTATTTCTTAAATAACAACATCAGGTGTGCTGCAACGTTTTCCATGGAAAATCCCAGCCGTCGATCACTCAGAAGGTATTTCATTTTTGAAAAAGTCCTCTCCACATCAGCTGATGTTGCTGGGGCGTATTTCATAGCGAGGACATCAGCAGATTCCCAGCCTTCCTTCAGAGTGGCTTCCTCACCAGACAGAAGGGAAACAATATTGTTGACTTCCTTCCACCCACAATTCCTATAAAGGATGGCCTTGATTTTCTCCTAGATCTTCTTCCCGGTGGCTCCTGGATAAACGGTGTCCGAAATACTTTTCATTTTATTGACACTTGCACTCAGCTGCACGCTTTCAGACTGAAAAGATTCAATTGTGCCTGGAATATCCTTGAAATTGGACTCAACAAAAACACTCAGTATGAAAGCTAAGGTTGGAATGAATAACGAGGTGTAGGGAAGGGATAAAGGTAAAGATTCACGAAGCACCCCCACTCCATTGGGTTTTACCCATGGGCTTTACCCATTGCCATTAGAAAGTCTTGCTAACAAAAGGCCCTACTGCAGCCCCCTTCACACTAATCCCTCTACACTGGCCTCAGGGTTCCAGAAACCTCATGTCATTGACTCTGACATGCACCTCATTTTAAAATGAGCAAAACTAAACTTAGAGTTTTAACATGTTTTCAATTCGATTTTTTTTTTGGTTAAAAAAGGAGTTTGGTGAAAAAAAAGGCAAAACATGGCATTTCCCAAAAAATCGGCAGGATATCGCATTTTACCGAAAAATCGGCAAAATATGGCATTTTTGTATGGCGCCATGGCAATATGGCATTTGAAGGGCTCTGGTAATAAGTTAGGAGTTAAATTAACGTCTTCTGATGATAGATCATATAATTATAGAAAACCAGAATGGCAGAGTAGATTAGAAAATGATGTAGTATTTTTAAGAAGTAGCATAGCTAGAGTAATAGAGTATAAAAACGGAAATAGAAGTAGGAATATTTTAAGACATGTAGATGTAATTGGGAGAAAATTTGGTTATAGCATTGGTAGTAATATATTTATTGAGTTATATTCTTACGCTCGTAACGGCAGCCCGTGCCTCGGTACTGTCCTAGCGCTCGCGTTACCGTAACACTTTCATGACGGTAGAAGAATTATTAGTAACATTGAAAAATGAAGTTCAAAAAATCCAAACGATTAAAGACTCGAAAACCAAAACCAACATCGAAAAAATTATTGGTGATCTTGATAATGAAGTAAAATCTGATATATTAAAAATGCAACAACAAATAATTCAACTACAAGACAAACTAATTGAAAAAAACGACCAACTGGTGGGAAACATTGAAAAAATAATGAAAAACGCAACAATACCATCCTATGCCCAGGTATTATCAACAACTAAAGTTACTCCTCGAGAAGAAGAGAGATTCTCAATCATCATTTCGTCGACCAAAAATAATGCTAAAGCAGAAGAAATTGAAAAGATAATAAAAAAAGAAATAAATTTAAGCAACATAAAGATAGGAATAAATGGTTTGAGAAAAACAAAAGAAGAAAAAATAATAATATCATGCCCAAAAAAGGAATATGCAAATACTCTAACTGCCGAAATAAAAAAACTGAAAACCGAATTGGTGGTAAATGAAATTCAAAAGAAAAGACCAAAAATAATAATAAAAGGATTAAAATCAAATCTTACTGAAGACGAAATAGTTTGCGGAATAATTACCCAGAACGAAGGAATTGAAGATGTTTACAAGGAAAGTGAAGACAATAAAATCACACTAATAACGGAAATAAAAAATACAAACGTAAATGAAAAACAGCGCCAATTCACTAGCTACATCTTGGAAACCAGTGGCAAAATGCGGAAAAGTCTTCTTGCACTCGGTAAACTAAATATACAGTTTCAACGAGTAAAAATTGAAGATTGCAGTCCATTAACTCAATGTTTTCATTGCTGTATGTTCATGCATACAGCTAAAAAGTGCCTACACCGAACCGGCCCTCCAATTTGCCCACACTGCATGGGCGACCACATCCTTTCAAAATGTCCGGGAAGAGAAACAATACCAGCGTGTGTAAACTGCACCAGACAAAATTCTAAATATGGAGAAAAAAACACCACGGACCACACAGCCAACAGTACTAAGTGCAACTATAGAAACAAAATGCTGAAAATTGCGAGGGATCGCATCGATTACGACTAATTATGCATATTATTAATTACAAGTGTAACGAAAACATAAATAATATCTACAATATTTCAAAAAAATATTTCCAAAAGCCCGCCCGCAAAGTGTTAACACGCAGTGATAATATACACACATATAATACGTACTATAATTTCAAATGTGAAGTGTATTCCCAGCGCCAACATTATTGTTATAATTATTACTACCTCAAAATGAACGAATTTATAATAAACGCAATAGATAACTCATATAAAATAGACGAAAGGATTTTAAACACGGTAAATAAAACAAACGATTTTAATGATATAAAACCTACAGTCAGCCTAATAATAATACACATGAACGTTAGATCTTTGGAAAAAAAATTCGAAGAATTTCTAATAACTATTAAACAATTAAATAGAATTGACTCTATAATATTATCAAAAACGCATTCATCGAATGAAATTAATTATAATATACCGAGTTACTTGTACTACGCAACAAAATATATAATTAACAGAAATAACGGCGTTGCCATATTTATATCAAATATTTACGCTGTCACAAGTGTAATTGAAATAATGGTGAATATTGTCAATTTATTAAACTTAGAGATAAATTTAATAAATTATTCACTTAATATAATTATTATTTATCGGACACATTCTTCTGCTTTAACCACATACATAGAAGAACTAAAAAAAATATTACAATATCATAAAAACAAAAAAAAAAACAAACAACTATGGATGACTTCGTAAACACGCAACTGGACAACTGCTTCAAAATCAGTGAATTCAATAGTCAAAGTGCAAAAGAGTGCAACGAAATCATCACTGACAAATTCTCTGGTATACAAATACTCCATCTTAACATCCGCAGCCTTCAAAAAAACATAGAAGAATTTATACTCAATATAAATAATCTTAATGTAAAGCCGGATGTTATAGTATTAACTGAAACATACACAAACAGTGACTCACCACATTATAATTTAAGTGATTATATCTACATGCAAACAAACACAAACATAAATAAAAACAGTGGCATTGCGATATTCGTAAGTAAGAAATATAATATTGTTACACATTTAGAACACAACTTAGATTCATCAAACTGCATAGAAATCCATCTTAACCACAACAAAATCAATTATTATTTGTTAGCAATCTACAGAACGCATGAATCGAACGCTTATTTATTTATCGAACAAATACGAAATATAATATCAAATTTAAAAAACAAAACTTGCATAATAACAGGGGATTTTAATATCAATATTAACAAAAATATAGACAATAGAATTAAACATGAATATTTGAACTGTATGACTGAAAACAACTTTAAATCGTGTATAAATGAAAATACGCGCGAAATTCAAGGTCAGAAACCATCTTGCCTAGATCATTTTTGGACGAATATTAACATAAAAGATCTTCATAAAATAAAAACCATTGTCTGGAAAAATAACATCACCGATCATCATACGTGTATATTTTTGTACGAGGAAGAAAAAACAATACAAACAAAAAATAAATCAATAAAAAAATCATATACCAAAATAAATCTGCAAAAATTAATTGAAAACTTGAAAACGGAACATTGGCAACCTGTAATCAACTGCGAAGAAGTTGAAATATGCTCAAAGTACTTTGAAAATATTTTATCCAAACATGTAGAAAACTCAAAAACAGATATTCCATATCGTAATTTAGATAAAAATAAATACTTAAAACCATGGATCACACCGGGTTTACTAAATTCAATCAAAGAAAAAGGTAAGCTTTACAAAAAAACAATAAAATTCCCAAACGACAAAAAAATAGAATTTAATTATAAAAAATATAAAAATAAATTGACACGCTTAATAAAAATTAGTAAAGATGAATATTACAAACATAAAATAATAAGTTCTGAAAACAATCCAAAAATAATCTGGCAAGCAATTAACTGTGCAATAGATAACAATAAACAAAAACATTCAATCAAGGTAATTGTAGACGAAAATGACGTAAAAATAAATGCAGAGGAAAACCCTAAAAAATGCGCGGATATATTCAACTCCTTCTTCGCGAAAGTTGGACAAAACCTCGCTAAAAAAATTAATGTAACAAAGGGAGCGACAACTCAACAAATTATCGAAGATATACACAGTGTAAACTCACTGTCCCATTTTAAAATGATCAAGGAAGTAGATATTCTAAACATTATTGAAAATATGAAAGGAGGGTCGTCACCAGGTTTTGACAACATAACTGTAAATATGTTAAAATCTATTAAAAGCCACGTGATAAAACCATTAACTCACCTAATTAATTTAAGTTTAAAAAATGGAATATTTCCGTCTAATTATAAGAGGACAATTATCTCACCTATATTCAAAAGTGGAAACGCACAAAATGTAACTAACTATCGACCAATTTCCCTCATTTCAAATATTGGAAAAATATTTGAAAAAATCGTAAAATCTCAACTAATGGAATTTATTGAAAATAACAAAATACTTCACGACAATCAATACGGATTCCGAAAAGCGCGCAGCACACAAGACGCGATTGCAAATGTCACATCACGCATATATAAAAACCTTGATATGAGCAATAAATGTATAGGTATTTTTATAGATCTGAGAAAAGCGTTTGACAGCATATCCCATAAAAAACTTATGAAAAAATTAGATAATTTGAACATTAATGAAAACGTAGCAAATTGGATAAAAAGCTACCTAAAAAATCGCCCTCAATGTGTCAAAATAAATAACATTTATAGCGACGAAGAGACATCTGAATATGGAATTCCACAAGGTACTGTGCTAGGTCCTATATTATTCATCTTATATGTAAACGGTATATTCTCACAGCCACTTCATGGTAGTATAACCTCTTATGCCGACGATACAGTACTTATTGAAAGTGGAATCACATGGCAAGTTGTAAAACAAAAAGCAACAGAAGACATAAACATACTTAAACACTGGTTTGATATAAATCTACTATCTCTTAATAGTGAAAAAACTCACGTTATACCATTTGCAATAAAATCAAAGGACGTTCCGGTAAATTTTGATATAATTATACATGATAATTCTAAAGATCACAAAAAAAATAACTGTAAAATAAACTGTTCCACATTAAAAATTTCGAATAAAATCAAATACTTAGGAATAACAATAGACAAAAACCTGAACTGGAAAGATCAAATCAACCTTACCGTTAACAAAATAAGGAAATTAATTTACATATTTTTAAAAATCCGAAACTTTCTCTCATTAGAAAATCTAACATCAGTCTACCATGCTATAGTACAGTCAAATCTCCAATACTCTGTAGTAAGCTGGGGAGCTGCATACAAAACAAATCTACTCCCTGTTGAAATTGTGCAACGTCTAATTATAAAAATTATCTTGAAAAAACGAAGAGATTATCCAACTCACCTTATTTTTGAAGAATTTAAAGTATTAAAATTTAATGATCTAGTTCGAAAAAATATAATAATCCAAATAATAAAAGAAAAACAAAATCATAGCTTTTTAACTGAAAGTCGTACTCGTCAAAAGCATATATTTCCAACACAAAAATGTAACACCTCATTTGCACAACATCATTACACATATCTAGGAAAAAAATACTTCAATAGCCTACCTGAAAAAATAAGAACAATCGAAGACGATAAATGCCTATTAAAAGCAATTAAAGAGCAATTTAAAGTAAAAATAACAAATTGATAAAATTTATCATCATAAATTATATAACTTGTAAATTTGTTTTTTTTTAAGTATCTACCACAATTAAATCAAAAGATTCAAAATATATTTTGTAAATATATTTTAAATATTTTTTCATCCCGATACTCGTCCCTCTTCTAATCACAAGCGTCTGCTTCTATAGAAGAGAAATATCATACAAAATAAAAAATAAAAAAATCAGTGAAAATTTATTATATAGTTTATTTGTATCAAAAAAAGATTATTTTGAAATATAAATATTATATTTTATATGTTATTTTTGCTGTATAAATAATGTATCTTCTGTAATAAATAAATGAAAAAAAAAAAAAAAAAAAAAAAAAAAAGTAATAATAATGAAAATATAATCAATGATTTATTAGACTTGTTAAAACAAAAATTAGGTGTAAAAGCTAGTAGATTAAAAATATATAATTATACGGATAATAAAAAAAATAATAATAGATAATAGATTATTTCAGAAAAATGAGAAAATATTTTATTCCAAACTTGACGATAAACAAAATATTATTTCGAATAATAATAATCCGTTGCCATCTGAATCAGATATGCGCGATTTTTGGACAAATATTTGGAGTAAAGATATAAAACATAACGAGTCAGGTCCGTGGATAGAAAATGAAGAACTCAATTGTTCAGACATTGAACAAATGAGTTTTTCTGATATATAGGCTGATGATGCGGTGCTGATTTCTAACACTATGGAAGATCTACAGTCTCTCGTGTCTAGGATGAACGAAGTGTGTATGCAAAATGAGTTAATGATGAATGTAAGTAAGTCTAAAGTCATGGTATTTGAAAGGGAGAGTACGAAAACAGTGTGCAATATAGTTGTGAATGATGAATACTTGGAGCAGGTGGATGAGTTTGTGTACCTGGGTAGTATGTTTACGAGAGATGGGAAGGCTGATAGAGATATTGAAAGAAGAGTAAATGCAGGTAACTCCATTAATGGAGGACTGAATGCCGTTGGCGCTAATAAAACACTGTCAAAAGACGCGAAGCTAGCAGTCCACAATGGAGTCCTGGTACCTACCTTGATGTATGGCAGTGAGGCATGGAGTTGGCAGAGGAAGGATGAAAGTAAACTGAATGCTGTCGAAATGAGATCCCTGAGGCGAATGTGTGGCAAAACCATGTATGATCGTGTGAGAAATGTGGATATCCGCAAAGAATGCAAGGCTGATGTAAGCATAATGAGTAAGATTAAGAAAGGGACCCTCAGATGGTTTGGACATGTAGAGCGAATGAAAGAAGAAAATAATGTGAGAAGAATATATGACGCAAATGTGAATGGAAGAAGAAGTAGGGGACGCCCGAGGAAGACATGGCACGATCAAGTGAATCAGATACTTGAGTCGGGCCATGTCAAAAGTCGGAATAATAGAAGAGTATGTATGAGACGATGTATGAATGTGAGTGAAGCAAAGACTGTGTGCCAAGACCGAGTTGTTTGGCGGTCCGTCCTCTCTGCCTACCCCTGCGGGGAAACGGCGTGATGGTTAGTTAGTTAGTTAGTTAGGTTGAATTGTTAGCCAAAATTATAAAAAATACTCAAAGTTGGAAAGCCACGGGTTGCGATTGGATACATAATTTTTGGTATAAACGTCTGACTACTTTACATCCCCTTTTGGCAAAAAATCTATCAAAATTTGTCAGAGAACCTCAAAATTTTCCAAATTTTCTAACTAAGGGCATTACTTATATGTTGCCTAAAAGCGAACATATTAATAATCCCTCTCAGTATAGACCCATTACATGTTTACCGACAATATATAAAATTTTAACCTCTTGCTTGACAGATTTAATATACACTCATTTAGATGAAAAAAATGTTTTATCTGAACAACAAAAAGGTTGTCGCAGAAAACATATGGGATGTAAAGAACAATTAGTTGTTGATTCTGTAATTCTAAAACAGATTCAAACCCAAAAACGTAATTTACATATTTGTTATATAGATTACCAAAAGGCTTATGATAGTGTCCCGCACTCGTGTCTGATAAAAGTTTTAAATATATACAAAATTAACCCAATTATTATTAGCTTTTTGGAAAAAATTATGGCATTTTGGAATACCGATTTGCTTTTGAATTTGAAAGATAAGAAAATTATAGTACCGGGCATTTCAATAAAAAGAGGGATTTTTCAAGGAGACTCATTGAGTCCTCTTTGTTTTTGCTTAGCATTAAATCCTCTATCTAAAATGATAATTAAAAGCAAGTTTGGAATAAAAATTAAAGGTAATACTAGAGAGAGAAATATAATTTCTCATTTATTATTTATGGATGATTTAAAATTATATTAGAATTCTGAACCAAATTTAGAGAAAATGATTAAAGTACTTAAAATTTTTTCAGATGATATTAAAATGACTTTTGGTTTAGATAAATGTAGAACGATCCATATAGAGAAAGGTAAAATTGTAGATGGAGACGAGGGTATTTTTAGAAATTTCAAAATTGAAAGTATGAAAGGGGGTGAGGTTTATAAATATTTAGGATATCCGCAATCAAATAGATTAGATCATACTAGTATTAAAAATGATATTAGGATTAAATTTAAAACTAGGATCAGAAACATTTTGAAATGCAATCTATCTGCTAAAAATTTAGTAAAGGCGATAAATACTTGGGCAATACCTCTATTAACTTACTCATTTGGCATAATTAAATGGTCTAATACAGATTTAGATAGCTTAGAACGATTAATTAGAACTACATTAACAAAATTTCATTGCCATCATCCAAATTCAGCTGTAGAACGAATTAATTTACCCAGAAATTTAGGAGGTAGAGGTATAGTCAAAATAACATCTTTAAAACATAATCAGGTAGAAATGCTAAGAAATTTTTTCCATAGGAAAGCTGATAGTTCAGAAATGCACAAAATAATTTGCAAGGCAGATAGAAATATTTCACCATTAAATTTATACGACGAGAATGCCAGCATTCTTATAAATACCAACCAGGAATTATTAGATTCCTGGTCAAATAAAATTCTTCACGCAAAACACTTCAATTATCTCAACCAAACATATGTTGACAAATTTTCGTCAAACAAATGGTTGAGTATTGGAGAGTTGAGCGCAGAAATAGAAGGTTTTATGCTTGCCATACAAGATAGAGTCATTAATACTAAAAATTATAGGAAGCATATTATCAAAGATGCAAATCAAATTGATGATTTATGTAGAAAATGTTTGGCTTTTCCGGAAACTATAGAACATATTATATCGGGATGTTCTGTATTAGCGCCGTCCGAGTATACATTTAGACACAATCAAGTTTTAAAAATAATTCACCAAAGTTTGGTAATTAAACATAACTTGATTGACTGCCGTAATGTACCATATTATGAATATGAACCAAATTCATTTTTAGAAAATGAATTTTATAAAATTTATTATGATAAAACTATTCTGACAGACAGAACAATTAGTCATAATAGACCCGATATAGTTTTACATGACAAAATTAAGAAAATAACTTATATCATTGATGTCGCTATTCCAAATTCTTGTAATATTCAGAAAACTGTTTCTGAAAAAATAAGAAAATATACAGATTTAGGAAATGAAATTAAAAGAATTTGGCATTCTCAGACTATAAAAATATTACCATTTGTTATTTCGGCTACTGGCATTATACCTAGCTCTCTCATTCAAAATTTAGGCGTATTAGATTTGTCAAAAAATTTGTACATAAAAATGCAAAAGTCGGTAATTTTAAATACATGTAGGATTACGAAAGATTTTTTAAATATTTATATTGAGGGATCAGTAGGATTTATCGGACCAGTTAGGATTTCATCAGAGCCGAACCCTCTGATATGAAAATATCTGGAGTCGGTGAAATATTTTCCCGTTATGTTTCTGGTGGATTGACGTATTGTTCTTGTATTGTTTTATTCTTATATAGTGCACTTACATTGTGTTAATTTACTAGATATTCATTTGTGGAAAAGTGTGTGGAAGGGTTTAGTCTTTCATTTGGGAAAGATTCAACCCGGACATAAAATCTGGAGCACCGTATTAAATAATTATTGGATAATTTATATAGCGCCGTTTTTGTGAAAAATCACCTCAAGGGCGCTGTACAATTTATTCATAATTCTTAGGTTCTATCTAATTTTAATATTTACAAATGGATACAGAAACATACTTACCTGCAGGTCACTTCCGATAAACACTTTAATTAGAAAGTTTGTGCTTGGAGAAGATACGGCTTTGCAAGCGGAGGGTATTATATTTAAAACACTGGACATTGCATTGCTACCCCATCACTATAAGTATTACATTTTAAAAGATTAGTGGCAAAAGTGGAGTTGATAATATCAAAATATGTATTTTAATATACTGGAGAATTTAGGACTCTTTAGGGCTAGAGAATGTTACTGAAATGACCTTTAAAAACGCTTACAAATAGTTATTTTTTACTTTATTTGAATTTTCTGGAATACACAATTCCGATAAGTATACCGGAGCCATTCCGTTAAGGGACTTAAATACCATCCAGCAGAGCTTGAACTGGATTCTTTCAGGACATTTGAGCCAGTGAAGATTTTTGAGATGCTCTGAAATATGGGAAATATTTAGATACGCCGGTGATAAGTCTTGCCGCAGCGTTGAAAACGGATTGTAATTTGTTGATTTGATATTTTGGAAGACTTGCATATATTCCGTTGGAATAATCTAAACGTGAAACAACATACGAATTGACTAGTAATTTAGTCGCTTCTGTTGGTAGATTTCTCCTTACTGCTTTAATTTGCCTTAATTGAAAGAACCCGTGCTTACGGTTCTGTTCACTTGAGTTTTAAGGGAAAAATCAGCGTCCAGATTGACACCCAGTAGTGTCGCTTCCTGAAATGGTTATTGGGGAGTTATCAATGTTATGCTGACGTCTGCTTGTGGCGGTCCAGAGAAACTCAGTCTTTGACGGATTTAGTTTCAATCTATTTGAGGTCATCCAGCGGGTAATTGCTTCTAGACACTCAATTATGCGAGTTTTTAGACTGTCTACTTCCTCTTGTAAGCAGTAAAAGTAAACTTGTTGGTCATCAGCGTAGCAGTGAGATAGAAGGCCAAATGATTCGATTATTTTAGCGACATCATTTGTGAAGAGGATGAAAAGAAGTGGGCCAAGAACAGACCCCTGGGGGTACTCCAGATGAAAGGGTTGCATATTTTGATTGGTTTTTCCCTACCTTTACGGCTTGTAAACGGTTTCCCAGGTACGATGTTAGCCAGTTTTTAACGACGCCGTTTAAACCAAAGGATTCTTCTAATCGTTTAATAAGAAAATCATGGTCGATCGTGTCAAAAGCGGCACTCATGTCCAAGACTGAAAGGAGTGCCAATTTTCCCGACTCGATAGCAAGAGTTATGTCTGACAAAACACGTAGTAATCCAGTTTCCGTTGAATGAAACCTTCTATATGCAGATTGGTATTTAGTCAGCAATTCATTTGAGTTTAAGTGACAGATTATCTGTGAAGCAGTGATTTTTTCTAAGATTTTGGAAATAAATGGAAGATTTGAAACGGGTCGGTAGTTTGAGAGATCTTCAGCGTCCAATTGCGGTTTTTTTTTAGTGGAGTTACAACAGCTAATTTAAGGGGTTTTGGGAAATCACCCATGCTGAGTGACTTATTGAAAAGATGAACTAGAAAGGGAGCTATTTCCTTGCAACACTTCTTCAGTAACCACGTTGGAATATGATCGAGTGAACACTGCTTGTTCGGTGAAGTAAGTATTAACTTCGTTACTTCCTCGATGGTTGTAGGTTTGAAGGCAGAAAAGGTTCCGCTATTGCTTTTAGTAAACGATGGTGGTGGGGCGGAGGCTGTTAGGGCACGTATTGATTTGATTTTGTCAAGGAAAAATTTGGAGAAAATTTCCGGAGCTATGTCGGTTGTATTTTGTGCACGTACATCGGCAACGACTGTCTTAAGAGAGTTCCACAGACTTCGTGGATTTTGACGCTCTGAATTGATCCTACTTGTCCAATATTCAGATTTTTTCGAGCGAATTAGTAAAGCGTACTCTTTTTGAGCCCGTATCCAATCGTCCCGTGAAGTAACGCCCGAGTGTCTGTAGGACCTCTCCAATTTACGCATTGATCTCTTCTGGCTCCGACATTCTTCGTCAAACCAGTCATCAGAATTTCGCTGTCGCCGAGTTTTTGTAGAAGTTGGAGCATATTTATTTAGAAGAGTTGAAAGAAAAGTGTTGTAATATTCTGTCAGTTTGGTTGTTGATTCTGTTTCCCAAACGCTTTGAGTACAAAGTGGAGAATTTTTTAGTTCAGAGAGGAACTCATCAAAGTTAAAGCTACGCCATGCTCTTGACGTGATAGTTACGTATGGGATTTTCGAAGGGTTAAAGTCGATTTCAGTGCGTATTAGCCTATGATCTGATAGCCCTACATCCACGCTAGCCGCTACAAGAGGCGGGCCGCTCGACTTTGAGACAAAAATATCCAAAGTTCCGCCTGCATCGTGAGTTGGAGCACTAACCCATTGATGGCATCCAAAGCAGTCTAATAAATCGCAAAATTTAACTGTGTTGGGTGAATCCGGACGCTCTAGGTGTATGTTAATATCGCCCGTTATAAAAATAGTATCGGAAAGTCCTACAACTCGCTCGAAAAAACACGACAGTTCACTGAAAAAGTCCGAGGTTATTTGCTTCGAGCCTGGTCGGTACAGGGTGCATAAAATGAATGATGCTCCTGCTGACGAAACTTGGCATCCCAGGTACTCAAAAGTTACGTACGTACCTATTGACACCTTTGTCAAACGTAAGCCCTGGCGAGCTAAGATCGCTATTCCTCCGTGATTTACGCTAGAGATGCTATCATCCCCAGAAGTCGTGGATTTAGGTCGGGCTTCTTCTAGTACCGCGTACCCTAGAGCTCGAAGTCTCTTTATCGAAAAGGAGTCGCCATTTTCATGCCAAGTCTCCGTTATGGCCAGGATATGCCAAATATGGGTCATTACCGAACGGTTAAGTATCTAGTAACAGTTATTTATTATTATCTATTGTATAAAATTTTTCAAAATAACACATACTAATAACAACAGAAGTAAAAGCAACAGTATATGCAATAGCAACAGAATAAATTATGTAAGACACACGCAATATCAGATTTAAATTGTATTTTAGAAAAAATAGACATGTCACCGACATACTTTTGAAGCGCCACTGATAACTGCAAATTTAAATTTAAATAGAGTAAATAAAATGTTGTATCTGTCATACGAATAGATAAGCCAAAAAGTCGGTAGTAGAAAACCGTTCCATATGCCATAATTATTTTAATTTAATATTATTTGTCTGCACGTCCCCAACTAAAAATTATAAATACAGCCATTGTCGTTGCCGTTTTATCGTTCGTAGCGAAAATCCCATCAACACATGGCAAAGGCTTTACAGGTTGTTGAACCGGACCCACACTGCAGCACTGGTGCCATTCATACATGGCTCTCCGTAGCAGCCACCCTTTGTTTATTTTATTATTTTGTCCCTACGGCCGACGTCCACGTAACGTACATTGTATGCCGGATCAGTATGCAGATTATGGAGGCATTTTCATAAAATTGAAATTACACGCGGTAAATTCGTTTGCGGGTCGGCCAAATTCGTGATATCTTTGTTATGTTGTTTTTGTGCGATGTTACTTTGTTGAATAATTTCAGAAAACCCTTCCAACCTTCTCTTATGAAAAAAGGCACTAAAACATATTATAATCTTAAACATGTATTTATTTTGCTACGAGAAGCGACGAGGGATTTTTTAAATGATTTAAGGTTGGTTAGTGTGATTAATTTTATATTATAGATCTTTGTTTAAATTTAAAAAAATATATATTCATGAAAGTTGTGGTTTTTTAAATTGATGTGAAATATTTTGGTTTCCTCGTTCGAAATTTCTTAAAAGGTGTACGTTTTCGTAAATTTTCTAAATCTGCTATAATATGGTTTAAAAAATATAAATCTTTTGGCATTTCATTACACTCTAAAACTAGCTGTTTTGATTTTCCTAGTATTATGTTCTTGATATGTAAAACACGTTTTTTTGCTTTGATATTTGCTCATGTAAGATGAACGATTGCATTCCAAATTAGCATTTGCATTTTAAAACTGTATAATTTTTTTTATCAAATGGGACAGAATTTTCCTTCTATTTCTTTTTGCAAAATTTAGATTTATATTTATTTCGCAAATAACGAATTATATTTTTTCAGTGTATTATTGTCTCGCGCCAGAGAGGTCGTTATTTAACGAAAGCGTAAAAGGAAATGGGCTTTTCGCTATCTGATAACTGTCACCTTTTATTTATGACCAGTGGTTTATGGAAGCCTTTGTCTGTTGCGTTTAAGAAAATCGACATGGCGCCTACCTAGCTGGCCTTATTTATGGAGGTCTCCAGTGTTTCATTTAAAGGTCGAACATCAATAATAATAATTTTTATCGTATCAAAAAGTTTATGTTCGCAAACTTTATTTGACATCTTATTCCCCTTTTCCTTCGAGGGTTGAGTTTCATGACATCGGTCAGGCTCCCCCAGCTGTGTCACTATTTGTTTTTTCATTTTTCCTCTGGCATCATTTTTTATTCTCAAATCTCTAAAAAGTAAAGATGAATAAAAGTTTGCTTGGATTTCATTTTAATAATATTGTTTCTCGTATAAAAGCGTCGTTAAAGAAATGATATTTGGCCCGGGTTTCATTGAGCTTATCATTAAACGCTATTATAAACTAAACTCCTCAGCATTCCTTTACGTCAATTTCGTTTACTTTTAGTACTTCAGCTCTCCGCCGTAAAGGATCGCACCATTAAACCTAATGACAATGTGTACAGAATAAACCGAAGTCCTTTAAACTGCTCTGGGAAAAATACCTTGAGGGTATAAAAAGGTACATGCTTAGTATTGCTTTAGTATAAAATGTAGCTCGCCGGGACCAAAGTGTTAATGGTGTTTCCAACAAAGACTTTGAGAACCGTAGATTCATTTGAGAAAATAACCACTTGAGACAAACTATTATTGGCAAGGCAAGGCTTGAAAAGGTTACCTAATCTTACGGTACTGCGGCCCAACCTGGAAAATAGTTGAGTATTCTACGCACAGCTCCTGTAATAGCGTCAAACTTATTATTAGAATTCAACAACGTGGCCGAATACTTTCTTTTTGGTCTGTTTTATTTTGCCACAAATTCTTTTTATATTAAAACATTGTTATTTTAGAGATTTTTTTAATAATATATGAACCGGGTGGAACTTTTCCATATATTTAAAAATATTCATCTTTTAATTAAGTACGCCTACTCTGTTTCTCTGTGATTGGTATGCTTAATTACACCCGTGGGATTGAAGTAAAATAAATCTGCTCTTCATTTCTATGAATTATTAATTATCTTTCATGTACGAGTATATTAAGTTTTTTTTTATTGTGTATTATAATATTCAACAGTCTAATAAAAATGTCTTTATTTTTAACTTAATGAGTAAAACCTCTAATTTTAATATTTAATTAATGAAGACAATATTAGCGACATTCAATTGAAAATCTGAAACAGAAAAATCAGAACAAGATAAGGTCACATCTGAGACTCGAACCCAGGACCTGTGACTTGCTCTACCAACTGAGCCAAAGTGTCTATATCCGATTCGGTCACATTCAACTGTATTATTCTTCGATCAAGAACTACCAACATTATCTTCATTTTCTTAACGCATATTTTTATTGGCTGCTATCTTTACGATTGCAAGATTCAATGCAATTCATGCATGCTTTTTTTTTAAAAAAGAAAGTCAAATATTTCCGGGCTACTATTTGAAAATCTCCTACTACCACCACAGTAATCCGAAAATGTTGCTTGAGTCGTGATGGAGGACTTAGCCAGCCGAGGAATCGAACACGGAACGCCTAGGCGGGACCCAAACGCGATGCCCACTTAACCACTGACCGGTCTCTCTGATACGATAGTATCTTGGATAAATATATCAATTTTTTGTTTAATATGCGACATCTATTGACTTTTCTGCAAGTCTGAGATGAATATTTGTTTTTAATTTAATTAGTTAAACCTTAAATTGTAATATTTAACGACAATATCAGTAATTTTAGTTAGAAAAAACGAAAGGTGAGCAATTTGTAAAACTTTTTTATATTTGCATTCACAATATTTATTTTTATAAAATTAAACATTTATTTCGAATTATAAAATTTGAAAGCGTATTTCATCACCTTTCAAACCAGGTTTTATTTTTTTAATGTGTTCAAGAAATAATCCGTTTATTTCGATTTTATTGCGAAGCGGAAATATTTCTACTTTCCAACAAATAATCCCGAGGCCTGAGGGGTTAAATGATGTCTTCCTGTTGAACAATCCAACTTTAAAAAACCTTTGAATTAGAAGCACGAGGCAGAATTAAGTCACTGATTGACAAATTACGGGTGATTTGTTCCAATTTTCCGTCTACTATCCCTATTCAGCGTTGTTTCTTCTCTACGAGTAAATCTTTTTGTTCGCGTAATTTATCTGCGTATAAAGGTGCTTATTTTTGTTTAATTACGCGTAAATGGCTAAGAGTGGTAGCTAAAGGAAGTTATAAAATAAATTACACTGGCGCTTTTTTTCTGTCTGTAATTTGTGTTTCAGGCCCATTTTTCATAATGTAAGTACGTCATCCACGTAATCTTATATTCACGAATGTTATTTTGAAATTCATAAATAATATATTTGCATTTGAATAGAAAATACAACATGCCAACGTCCATCGCGAACACTCGGAAAACTTTCTGCCCTCCAAAGGAAACAAATATATATTTTTGTAGGCATTCAAATTTAATATTATGTGAATACTGAGTAATTACGGTTATTATTCTTGGTCTACGTGTATGTTGCCTTTTTTTACATTAGCTCCACACAGGAGGCCCCGAGGAAAATAATTCGCTTCAGGGCCTATGTTATATTTAGGGATGCTGTGTGGAGGATCTTTTTAGGGGAAGAAAAGAAAGGAAGTTCTGGGAAGGAAAAAGGTATGAGGGTGAGTAGGAATCTGGTGGTCAGTGGATCCAGAAGAATGAATTCATCCCTTTCACTGCGGTCCAAATCCTGCGGAGAGCCCAGCTGGGGAGGTCAAAAGATCTCCCTCAACCAGTCTCTCCCGATCCGGCCTGCCATGCCGTTGGTGGGCCTGATCCCATGAACCCGGGCACCCCTGCTAAGTCACCAAAAATAGCGAACGACCTATGGCAGAGGTGTTGGTTATCCAATCCCGGGGCGGTGGTACCCATAACCCGGTCCCAAATTGATAATTGCTTGGGGGTTGAATTTAATTCACTGCTGACGGTGATGGCTAGATATGTGATTGATTAAAGAGTGTCATATTTCATCGTCAATGTATCATTTTTGATGAAGAATCAATCACGTATTATCTGTATCAATCAATTACCCGCCCTCGGTATGTTTGGCGCCAGGCAGGGGTGAGAGGTGCAGCAATCTGGGCTACGATTCTCCAATAGCGATCAAGAGTTACTCGTTACGCGCCATATACGAATGAAAAATTACTTGTCGTCTCGACGAACATTGTCGAATGTTTTATTTTTACGTATTCTTCAATGTTGAAGGGTTGAAGATAATATTATATTGGCACCCCTGTGAATATTTTTATGTTTTTGACGTTTCTATGGTATGAATTTGAAATTACAACCGCATTCTCTTCTAAATGGTTGGGGCTGGCGGGTATATTACTCAAAACCCAAAACAGGTGGTAATCACCGCGGAAAATAAATTTAATGCTGCTAACACATGCCAAACGATATTGAAACAGATTAATTAGGAAGTTGATTTTAGTATGAATACTATTTAACCTCCGGTGAAACATTCTAGTTGGTCTTAAAGTATCTGCTTTAGTTTGATCTATATCATGTATTGCAGCAAATATCGCCGGTATATCGGCCATTAGGGGCCATCCATAAATTACGTCACACAAATTTCACGATTTTTTATCGTCATATTTATGAGACCTCCCCACCCTAGTGTGACGTCACACATTTTTCAATTTTAAGTTTTTTTTAAAGTTTTTCGTTTACCTACATTTAAGTTTTGCGTTTTAATAATTCAGATTCTTACATGTGACGTTACAGAGCTGATGACCCCCCATACCCCTATTAACACTTCGCTACCCTTCTTCCCCCCCCCCCCCTTCAGATGTGACATAATTTATGGATGGCCCTTTATATGGGACCTTTGAACAACTTTGTATAAATATTATATAATGCTTGTCCTTTGAAGAGCCCGAAACGATCTTAGGTTAAGATACGATGTTCTGGATTTTGACAGTTTTGTTGTTGTCGATTGGTTCGACCAACTTCGTTGTTCGGGTGGAATGACTTTTGAAGTTTAAGTATGTACCTTCAACTAGACTAGAGAATAACCAAGTCGATTAATGTATGTTCTTTCGACTGCGATTGAGAATCGAGCCTCTGACTGTATCCGGTACAAAGGGCCGCAGCGGGCCGACCTGCCAGCGCGCTAATGCAGATCAGCCGATCCCGATCCACCATTGTTGCAGACTTAATTGTGCGGTGTTTTCCACGGCGAGGGACGCCTTCCGACCCCGTAAATCAGGCGAGACAATGCACGACACGGGCGACACCGGATCCTTTCAAATCCCCCTGTCCCCTGTCCGTCCACACCTCTCCTGTTCGATTTCTCATTTTTTGTTCTACTAGTTATAACGAGGCTGTACGGTGAATTTTCAACTGAGATTCCGTGTCGGCCGTGTTACGCCAAAGGCCCAGATTAACTTTACTGACAGTTGACAGAGTTTTTTCAATCGGAATGCAATAATAATGATTAATCTCAAACACAGCTGTTAGAAATTTTTTAACTATAAATTAGGTCGGTTATAAAATAATATATTATTGAAGAAGAAGATAACATTAATAATTTAAACGAAAATATGAAAAAGAACAAGACACTGAAAAGTAAAAAGATAACGGTCGCAACAGGGATATTTAACTAGGTATGCCATATTAATAAAATCGGATATATTTATCAGAGACACTATTTAGGTTACAAACCAGTTCTAAGAACACTTGTTACCATTGAAAAGAGTAGTTGCCAATAACGTGGAAAAAAATAGTCGAAAATAATATTGTTAATTCTAAAAAAAAAAAAAATATGAATTTGATAAATATGACGTCCAAGAAAGAGGTGCCAGTGGCTGAATTTGTAAGGTGTTTTTCCCGGTAAGACCGTTATCTTTTTATTTTTCTGTATCTTCGTCTTTTCATATTTTCGTTTAGAATGTGTACATTGTTAGTTTTATCTTCTTCTTCAATGATATATTACATTGATGGGAATAACCTTCAAAAGTTATAAAGACAGTTGTTCTATTAAAATTTAATATAATAATATTCAATTAAGTATATAAAATAATAAATATTTTATATACTTACTACTATTTTTTTAGTTATAATATAATAGTAGGTACTTGAATTCAATTGTTTTCTCACTTTGCACTGATGTAAAAACCCACTTGAAATGAATCTTAGTAATTATGCGTCATAGATGCGTATCGCTTATCTAAATAATTGAATCTGCTGATAAATCTGCTAAGCAAATTTAAAGCATTTTGATATCTCGATGTTGAGACTTAAGAGTGAATAACCAGAGAAACCAGAAATATGTCATTTTTAAATCAGTGGTTAGACGTATTGACTCTTTTCCACAAAAAACTATAAATGGATTTCAAAAGATTGTTCTTTTATCTAGTAAACTTATGTTTTAGATTTTGAGAAAAAAAAATATTTTTAGAATAATAAGGTTATACCATAGGTCGTTCGCAGATTTGTTCAATTTTCAAAAAAGTACATTTCTTATACAACACCCATTTCAAATCATATAATCATGCAGTAAAATAAATCAATACATTATCTGGTAAACGTATGTTTCAGAATTTTAATTTTAGTTTAAATAAAATTATTAAAAAATATATACGGACATGTGTTTCTTGACGAAAATTGGTCGGTTTGTGCATTTATTTGTGCACTTACAAACACATATATTTCGGATTTTTTTACATACTTATTTTGCTAAGACGTTATTGACAAATCAAAAATAATTTGATCGTAAAATAATTTCAGGAAGTATTTAATTTTAAATAATTTTGAACATCGCATTTTACCATTTTTATCGCAGCCCGTAAACACAAATTTCAGATTTCATTACGGGCCCAAACGCGGCCAGGAGAGCACGTCTTCGCGACGCTTTGAATAATAATATTTGGAAATGAAATTTGAAAACGAAATTTGAAATAAACACGAATTCCTTGATTCATGTTTGTTAAATCTACAGGGTTGCCCGAACGCAATTTTTCATGTTCATTGAATATTTTTTTGCAAATATTTTTATAATTTCGAATATTTTTTTTATTTTAAATTTTTCTTGTGTGAATACCGCACAAGAGTCCCAACTGCTCCAAAATAGTTTTTTGGGGTAAATCTTTTTTACGCACGCTCGACACTTGGGGGTAAACTGGTGAATGGGTTACGAAAAGTGGTGATCGTTACGAAAAATGACATGCGAACGGTAATCAATGCGAACGGTGATCGATTGCTCGGCGGGTCGGGCCTTTACGCACGCTTGTTTTTCGTGTTATTGTTATATTGTTAATGGACTATTTGTCCGTAAATAAATAAATAAATTATATACAGCGGGTACCCGGCATGCGTTTCATGGGCACTGTAACCTCGCGGTCAACTAAACTGTTATGGTTCCATCACAAGTCCCGGGAATTATAATGCAAGCGCCTGCACTATATAACATTATATACAGCGGGTACCCGGCATGCGTTGCAAGGCCACTCAAAGAAAGAAAGGGTTTGTGCGCTTTAATTCTGTTTGTTGAAGTGTTTATTATTAATTATGCACACGAATAAATATTTCAAAATGCGACATTTTTTACAATTCAACTGAATATTACTCGTTTTTTTTCATGAATACCGCACAAGTCTGGAGCCAGTGGGACTATTGCATCCCCAATTTGGAGTATGTTGTAAGACTGAAGGTACTGGGGAGGGGAAGGATATAGGGAAGAGGAAGGTGGGGAAGTACCTGGCTATTCAGATCTGACCACTAAACACGGCTAAAGCCATTTCAAGCAACGTTTCAATTCTTAATGGTGGTCTTACACCAGGGCGATACTGAGAGTATCTTCCACTCTAATGGCCGTAAAATACAATTGAAAAACGAAAAACCAAAATATTAAAAAGAATATAACAAATTGTTTATTCATGTAGCTATCTACTTAATACCTACTGTGTTTACGCATTTCACTTGTATCTATTTATGTTTATGCACTTCAATATACAAATTACAAATAACTACTACTAATTAAAATTCTGGAAGCGAGAATAGTAATATAAAGTAGTAATAGTAGCGGGTAGCCCTAGCTCGAGTGAACAAAACCCTCATAACTCGGATTGCCGCGGAACGAAATTTAGTTCTGAAAACGCCCGCTCGCGAGCCCTGATGTGTTAGCGCTAGTGTCGGAATCGAAGTTGTCATGTGCTGGTTATTCACTCTTAAGAAAGTTTCTTTCTTTTTCTCTTAGTAACTCAATACGATATTTCGAATATTTTTTATGAATGCATTTTTTGTTTGTTTTTATACATTATTTATTTATCTAACACACTATATAAAGAGGAAAGATTTGTTTGTTTGTTTGCATTGAATAGGCTCCGAAACTACTCAACCGATTTGAAAAATTCTTTCACTGTTGGGAAGCTACACTATCCCCGGGTGACATACCTAGGCTATATTATATTTTCAAAAAATTTAGGGATCCTTACTAAAACTCCAAAAAAGTAACCCAATTTAAAATCGCTACCTACGGGTGACTGAAAACCTTTCTTCAGCTGAGATTGCATTCCGCCATCTAGTATTATTGTATGCAATTTGAGGTCCAACAATTCTTAATAGTTTGTCAAATGTCTGAATCGTCATTCTATAATAGCCAAAGAATTTTTTTGGATATTGTCGAAGATCATTGTATTTCAGATAAAAGAAACCTTTAACATATCGTTCTGCTGTAAAAGGATGAGTCCAGTATTTATTCCTCTTTATTAGTCTTTTATTCCTCCTCTTCCGAAGAAGCAAAACAATACAAGCAATTTGTACGAAATCCATGTTGAGAATGAACAATTCATCGCAATTTTTCATCGCGATGCGCGCAGTATTATTTTTGCGATTTCTTATAGCAAGATTTTAAAATAGTGTCGCAAAAAATACAATCGTGGTGCGCGCTAGGCCTTCTGTTCGCTAAATCGCCTGTGCGATTTTTCGAATTGCTTCCAAGAGTTATGTTTCTCTGCAGTATAGCCGAGGTCAAGACACAATGGTTATACGTACGGTTATACGTGTATGATGGTGATATTCATTTGATACGATCGCTGTGCTGAGTGCCTTTTGTTGGCCCTTATTGTCTTGTTGGTAGTTCTAGCAGAGCATGAAAATGATTTTATATGAAACAAATGACATTCTCGCAGCACTGGATCTGTTTCTTCTCTGGAAAACTCTGCCACTGTCCAGTGGCGCCGTTATCTCCTCGATTGAGGGTCTCAACCTTTTTTCTGGCATTTTTCCAAAGCGCCCTCCCCCCTCCTCCCTTTGTATCAGCTGTGCCGATCTCCCCCCCCTCTCCTATCATCCGCTCACTGGGGTAGAATGCTAAAAGCTCGCTTTTGTTTGAACCCCGTGTAATCAATACTCAGGAGAGGCCCTTGATTCCCATCACAATGGCTTATTGCACCGGAGGCTGAAAGCCTGAAAAGGGTTTCCTTCCCTGCTGTAATCGTCCCCCATAGATTGACCATGCTAGATTTAGATCTTTTAACGTTAAATACTATTACCTACCTGCGTTGCTACTCGTAAATCAGACCCTTTCACAAAATCAATTGATGACAAAAAGCTTTCCATGACATCGATAGATTTAAGTGAGTCTGTTTCGGATCCTCTGTCAATCCATTGCTACATTAATCAAGCTTTCTTTGGTTCTATATCTATTTCTCGATTATTTAAATTAATTATATGATTTAATAGATCTAGCTCTTTTTTGTGTACTGTTGTACAGTTCGTAAAAGGTTTTTTTTGGCATTTATTAAAACGGGTTCGAAAAAAAAGTCGAAAGTACCTATATTGATAAGCCATATACACAAATCTTTTGACTTGACGCAAGTCTGAAAATTTTGACGAATCTCTCCGTGAACATTTTATTGCTCTTCGTAAATTATTATTGTTTAATTAATTTTGCTGTTTTGGGTTATTTTTTATTAAATACGACTATTTGAATTCCACTTTTGATTGTTTAACGCGGAATCTTGGAAGTGGAAACTAACCCACTTCCCGACATCAGACCGAGCGAAACTCGGGAGATAGTCTCTCTGTCGAGGGCAGTGCATTCAAACAACAATCAGTTGTAGTGGTGATCACGCACAGGCTCACAGACATACACGCATTTTTCTTATATTCGAAGAAATTATAGCACTTAACGTACGAAAATGCTGGTTTTAAAAATCGTTATTTGGCAAGTTTGGTAGCGCAGTTAATTCCAATCACCGGGAAGGAAGGTCAGTCAAACCAAATTGTTATTATTTTTTTTAATTTTTAAAAGACATTTGAAAATAGACGTAAAACAGATTATTTTTTACGGGTTGATTCTTTTTCATTTACATTGTTCAGTGAAATAGAAAACAATCTGACCTAGTTAAAATATTGTTTTGTAATCAGTAGTTGTTTTAAATTTAAACTGTTGTTAAAAGTAAATAACGAGGTAGTACTTAGATAAATCATTGTAGTTAGGTGAATGTATCTGCGTCTTCGAGTATCTGTACTAAAGTGGGTCACGACTGTATGGGAAAAAAATCTTGTTTTGATTTATCCAATAGTGATAAAAGGGTGTTATATGAAGGTATAAAATCATGTATTTTTTTAATAATATTTGGATATCATCTTCTTCTTCCGGATTGACTTTGAAATATCACATAATAGAGAAAAACCCACCATGTAAATTTTTTTTTAAATATTAGATAAACCATTAAAAATTAACTTTTTTTTTTCAATAAAAAACGAAATGGAGGGAATATTTTGATTTATTTATTATAAAAATATATGAATATAATTCAAATTATTTCAAGGCAGTGTATTCAAATACCAGCAAAATCCTTCTTACCCTCAAATTTTGGCATTTTTTTGAGGGACTCAATCTTGGGACTTTTTGTAAATGATTTCGTTAATATAACTAAATTTGCTATGGAAGAATACAAAACATATGGTTTAAAGGATTCATAGTAACTTCATACACTAGAAATAGAAATATCCCATTAAAATTAAAATTTTCAAAACTTTGAAGTGAATCCGGAGGAAGAAGATCGTATCAGAAATTTTAAAAAATTAAGCGCGTCGTTTTGAACCCATTTGGCACCCTTTTATTGCTCTTAGAATTTAAAAATAACGTATTTTTTTAAATGACCCACCTTAATCTGTACCTCGGCACATCTCCGAACTTCAACATCTAACTTGCATAATTCATAGGGACACACACAAATTGGAAATACACACATACAAATTGGAGTGCATCTTGTAGATGTAGAAATTGGATCGGTTGCAGGCCTTACTTGCAAAGATAAATTTTGCAACGGAAGCCTTACTCCTGTGAAATCCTCCACCGCTGGCAATACTGTTAGCGGCCGCGGAGTGAAAAATTTCCCACCGAAACGCTTTTAGCCATGCCGTACACGACTCACGGCTGAACCGTGTGTCGCATCCATTTCCCTTCATGTACTGATATGACTGCAGTGTTTCATACTACTCTAAAGGGTTTGGTTTATTAGTCATATATGCACGAGAACCTTTTAGAATTCAGTTGATGTTGTGAAATTCAGTCAGTTTTATTATTATGAATGTAATAACATAGAAATAGTAAGTTTTCCGAGAACATAAATATTTATTATTATTCTTTTTTACACCTATTGAAAATCTGTCGTCTTAACAACAATTTATAACTATTTATTTTAATTTTTAACTTTATGATGAAAATCTCAAATTATAATATTTAATTAAATGAAGACAATATTGGCGAAACTCAATCGAAAATCTGAAGACAGAAAAATCAGAAAAAGATATTGGCACCTCTGGGACTCGGAACCCAGGACCCTTTGCTTACATGGCAAGTGCTCTACCGATTGAGCTAAGGTGTCTATATATATATTCGGTCACTTTTAACTGTATCATACTTCGAATAAGAACTACCAACATTGTCTTCGTTTTCTTAACCCACATATTATTGGCTGTTATCTTTATATATGCCTGCCACTTTTCAAGCAATAAAAAATCTAAAAAATCTTAAAAAATAAACCCTCATCGAGAGTGCGCGGTCTAATAACAAGAAATTTCTAATTTCACAAAATTATGATATGAATATGATAAATTTACGAGAACGATTTTTTTCATTTTTTTTGAATCCCAAAATCCAAAACATAGCTTTTTCTAAACTTGATTTTGGGCCAAAAAATATCCTTAGATGGGTCGCAGGTTTGGCTTGCCTGATCTAGATAATTTAAATGAGAATGCATTATTAACACGTCAGAATTACGACTCGGCATTCCGTATTTCTACCAATTTAAAACATAATATTTAATTTTACGTATTTAAACACTTTAAGTTTTTAAGCTCTTAACAAAATATATGTTATTCTTGAAGATAATATCGAAACATTTGCCACGCCGAAACGGTAATTATATTACAAATTCCCTCGATAGAAAAAAATCGCAAAGTTTGCTCAGAAAGTTTTTAAACACGTTTTTTTTGTTATTGTACAAGATATATGAATGAAATGTATTTATATATATGAAAAATTCACAGTGTTTCTTTAAACGTTACTTAAGACATTTCCTACGAGATTTTTGCTCTATTTTGAACCAGGCGTGTTTTATTAAACATTTTCACTTAACTATTATCGTTGTTAATATTAGCGCGCTCTCTTTAACATCAGTCTTTACATATCTTCCCTTCTTCTTTTTGAACGCTTACTACCGGGCATTAAAGTTAGAATGATATGCACTCTAAACAATTTTAATATTATAATTTTTCGTAAACACCTCACTAGGAGAACCTGCGCTGAGAGGTTCACGTAATATGTATAAAGTTGTTCGTGAAAGGCGGGCGGCGTGGATTTGATTTGTATACAAATCTAGTTTTATTCCGAGGTTGATGAAATTTTGCACACTTGACCTTCAAAACAATACACGAATACCTTTAAGTTTCACCTCTAGTCGCTTCGCAAGGGTACTTAGTTAGTGCTTAACATAATGTGTTTGCTTTTATTTGCAAAGTGAAAAAGCCGGATTAACACTTATCCATATGTTGTGTGAAGCTCGCCCTGTCTCATTTCGTACCGCCATCTTATTCCAATATTGCTACAGAGACCGCTATGGGCGAGTCGTTTTCTCTGATTAAAGAAAAATACGTAGTGGGTAGTGGGAAGCCCCTTTTGAGGATTTCTTTTAATTCGTAAATAAAAAAATGTTGTGAATGGAATACTTCCTACCGAGGAAAACTTGAATAAGCTCTACGACGAAAAATTCCTAAAAAAATCTTATTTTACCCGATTCATGAAAGATGATTTTGAATTCCTGATAAATAGCTCACCATCCTAAGAAACCTATTTTTATTTTATCCCTGCTTTCAAAGAACTCTTCCAAGATTTACGTGAAAAATCTTCCTACTTACGGGGATAAGTAGGTACCTACGTCTACTTAATGTTTTCACAAATTTATAATTAGCCTGATTCTTAATTTTGCCCACATAGAGCAAAGATCAATTTGGGAGTCACCCTAATTTTTTAAATTTTTTTTTATTTTTTAAATTTTTTTTTTTTTTCATAAAAGAAAGACAAACATTCCCGGGTTACGAATAACCCAACAATGTTTGAAAATCTCCTACTACCACCACAGAAAGCCGAAAATGTTGCTTGTGTTGTGATGGAGGACTTAGCCAGCAGAGAAATCCACCATGCGACGCCCGGGTGGGACTCAAGCGCTATGCCCACTCAACCACTAACCGGTCTAACAACCACTGACCGGTGGTTTGGTACGTTTATTTTCTTACTCCGGTTTCATGGAGTGAGTTTTGTCTCGGTGTTGGCGGTGAATGCGTTTGCCCACCTACTGTGTGGCGGGCCGGATTGTGAGAGACCTAACCTAGACCTGTTCAGCTGGACTCTCCCGACGCAACGCCTTGCACCGCAGTGGGAGGAATGGACACATACGTCCGTCACTCCTGAACACATTCCCCCAGATGCCTACCCACCAGTGGCGGTCCGTGAGTTTTCAGTGAGCTAGAGCAGCGTTTTCAGCCACGGACCCCTAAGAAATCATGCACAATTTTCAAGGACCGATGAATTTCGGACCATTTATTTTAGTACTACAAATACAAAAAAATACCTTTCCATAAAAAATACGTTAATAATTAACGTACACTAACATTCACATTAAATAATGAGAATGTTGGTGTTGCTTTTTTGCAACTAAATTAGTGATATTCGGGTTGATGTTACTACCAAGTGGTAATCTCAAATCGGATTCCACTTGTAATCTGTTTCTGTATTTGTTATAAGTATACACAAGAGCAGAAAATGCCTTTTCACAAAGGTATGTGGTTGAGAAAAGCAGTAAATGTCTCAGTACTTCCTCTGATATTTCCTTATAATCTTTTTTTACATTCACCCTAAAATTTGATAAAGAGGATTCTTTGAAATTACGTTTCAAAGTTGAATCACAAGATATTTCTAATAATTGGTTTCCTGTGCCGTTGTCAAGCCAGTAAAATTAGTAAAATCTGTGTTGAAAGAGTCTAATATCACTTTTTTTGTCGTACGATTTGTCCAAAGGTCAAGCTTGTTGGCATAGTTTCAATTTTATCTTCAACTTGAAAGATGTTGTTCTATCTCCCTTCTAGACCCAAGTTCAGTTCGTTAAGGGCACTAAAGATATCAGCTAAACATGATTGTGAGCCATCCAAAGTCGTTGAAGTGAGCAGCATGTTTATTGACGCCGCTTACAGAATTCTTCAAAAAGAACATTCTGATCATCCATAAACTAGACTGCGGACCCCCATACATATATTCGCGGCCACAGGTTAAGAAACACTGAGCTAGAGTGCTAAGATTGAAAAATACGGCATTACTGATGTTGTAGCCGAAAATGTTTTTTTTTCAAAATTTCAAATTTTTGTATGAAGATCTTTCAGTATGTGGATGCGGCCCATCCCTTGACTGAAAGAATCCTGAAGATCTTCATAAAAAAAGTTGAAATTTGGAAAAAAAAAGCATTTTCAGCTACAACAACGTCAATAACGTCATATTTTTCAATCTTAGTGCTCTAGCTCACTGAAAACTCACGGACAGCAACTGCTACCCACCCCTCATACCTTTTTCCTTCCCAGAACTTCCTCTCCTTCCTTTTCCTAAAAATACCTTCCACACAGTATCCGCAAAGATGAACTAGATTTTAAGGGTTTTTTTTCCTCACGGCCTTCTGTGTGGAGCGAATTGAAAAAAAAGTTAATTAAAAGCTCTCTAATCCCATTATTGTTACCAATACCGATCTGATTTAATTTTGTCAAATATTATCAAAAAAATTAAGTCACGCGCCAAACTTAAATGCCGACCTGAAATTGATGCGATGCATTCTCGCGCAGGTACAGTCACTTTACTGACTTTATAATGACCGTATGCGAAATAGAAAGAATGCGTAAAACATACGTGCGACAGAGAAAGACATGGGCGGGGAGGCACGCCGCTTTTCAGACCTTAATTTCGCCTATTGCGACGATTTCTGTATCAACTTCAAATCGGCATTAAAGCGCTTTACCTACTGTTAAAATAAGTATGTTTAAACCTTCCTTACACCGAAGTACCTAATAAATAAATAAATAACTTTTCCTTAGATCTACCTATTAATAATAATACACTAGCCACACAAACATATCTTATAATATTTATTGTATTGCCTTAATTTTCATTAACGCCTTTATAATTTCTTTATGTAACCTTATACGAGTATAAAACTGTAAAATGGGGGTTTCAGTACATACAGGCTGGAATGGTGGTCTTTGCGATTCTGTGCGATAGTGAAAGTATTCTTACCTTCTGAAATCTTACTAATATTATGAATGCGAAAGTTTGTATGGATGGTTGGATTTTACTCTTTCACGCAATAAATGTCGAATGGAATTTATAAATTCTTTCACTAATCGAAAGCTACTTTATTTGCGAGTAATATGGGCTATATATATTGGTAAGCTCTGGCGAATGAATAAGCTGTGGCGTTATGAAATTATCTATTATACGTTTATTGGCAAAGCGTGTTACTAAGTAAATGTTTGACGTGGGCTGTCAATATTATTTCTTTGAAAGCGAAAATTCAAATATTAGTACTCTAATATGAATATTTAGTATAGGTAGATACAAATATAAAATAGGTACTTATCTACATTTTGACCTAAGCCAACAGCTATACTAATATTATATATAATTATTATAAATGTATATATATATATATATGAAAAGAAGCGTATTGGATTATTGATTGATTTGGGGAGGGAAAGTGGTAGTGCGGGAGAGGGGTTGGGGAGGGGGGGGAGTAAGGGGGGGCGAATATGCGAGCGAAACCGGGGGTAAAAGCTAGTATACCATATATGAAAATGCCGCAAATATACCAAAATTCATATGGTATTACAATTAAATTACTTGTGCACGCCGGGATTTGAACCCGCGACCACCGGACTACCGGACTGCTAGTCGAGAGTCTTATCCATCGACCACGGAGGCCTTCATACATAATATAATTCTAAAATATTCCTATTTATCAGCTTGTTATCAGCTTGTAGAATGTTATTTATCACAAACGTAATAATTTCTGTAGGCAACACGAAATTGATTGTCCCTAGACGGCGTGGGAAGTCGATCAAACACCTGGGAAAACAAATAGAGGAAAATTGAAGTATGAAGTTTTGTTTTCATTTCACCCACAAATAAAACACATTAATATTATCGTACAATATGGGAACGAACTATAAAACTATCAATTTTAAAAACTGAACTTCTGAATAATAATAGTTTTTACGTAAAGCTTTTCAGCTACTTTTATATGAGATGTCAGCACTCAAAGATATCCCTGAACATCACTTTGTAGTCTGTTAACTGAAACAATACTACAAATGGTTTAGCTGTTAATTCTGTATGGGTAAAATCTATACTATCGGTTTCCAGTAACAAAAATCCTCTGTAATCTTTCTAATTCTATGAAAAACGGTGACCGGACAACTCAGAAACATGCAACTTTATCACCTCATTTGAACAGTAATTAAAAGTGAAGAAATAAATGTAAAAGGTGCGGTTTGAAAATCAGTGATGGCATTTTCGAACGTTTTATCTAAAACTAGCTGGTTCCCGGCTTGCGTTGCTATTCCATTTAATAAAGAAATTGTTCTCCCTGCGTGTCCTTTCCCATTCGTCCCGTTCCCACTCCGCCTCCTCCACCTTCCCTCTCGCCACTTCACTCCCTCCCTTTCCCCGTCCCGCGAACCCTCCTCCCAAGTTCCCCTCCCTCCTCCCATGTTCCCCTCCCCCTCACGGGTTCCCCCTCTCTCGCGAACACCCTAACCGAGTTCCCCTTCCACCTCCCGCATTACATGCATTTAGTCCCAGTATATTCAGTTTTCAAAAAGCTTGCGTAACATCTATTGCATTTTTTAATACAAATTTCATAATAAAAGAGCTCACCAGTAGTTTTACCTTGTCCTTACAATGACAAACATAAAAAAAAATAATTATGAAATTTGATGCAGGCGTTCGGAAGTTATGGGTATGGAAATGATACATTTCGGCGATTCATTTTTATTTATATAATAATAGATTCCAGTACGTATTTCATTGACTGAGCTTAGCGAAGTCCTGTTTTAATCCGGCCGTTTTGCATTTCGTCTCTTTGTACGTTCTATTTCTGGTTCAAAATGGTGGCCGCTTTAATAGTTTAGTAAAAAATCTTTTATCAAATGTGAAATCATCTCGTTTCTTTAGACTTTCTTATTCGCATTTTTTTCAACATTACGGTGCCTGAAGAAAGTGCCTTTGGGGTAGTGAAGTTTCTTTGAACAAATTGTAAAATTCCTTATTTATCGAAATTTTGTATTCCCCGTTTTCTTCTTCAAAATTTGACTGATTTAGAAAAACTGAATTAGAAAAAAATATTCTGTCTGTATGTTTTGCTTTTTTTTTTTTTTTACAAATACTTTGTCAAATTTGTGTACCTACTGAACGTCTGTTAATGGCTTTCACACTAGGCAATTTTAATGATTATTTAACTCCTATGAGAATTTAATTATAAAAATAATAAAAACTGATGATCGATATCCATTGTATTAAAAACATAATATTTGCAGTAATGTAAAAACAAAAACCCAGAGAGGAATTAGAGGAATACGTTTCTATGGACAAAACGTCCATTCAAACGTATTCATACAAAACATCCGTTCCTCTTAAAAGCTTTTTACGGATAATTCGTTCTTAGTATTTGTTGCATTAGCAGACTATAAAGTGTGTATTTTTTTAGTGTTGACCATTATGTTAGATTCTCAAGCGCCCTTGCGTGGTTGTGTCTGTGTATGAAATAGCTTGAACAAAGGACCGGGCTCACAAAGATTATATTATATGTAGATGCGGTAGGGCGTATGGAAGGAGGGTTTGTCGGTTGGCCGGCCGATCTCTCGCGTGACTAGGAATTTCCATCGGGGACTATCGCCCGGGAAACCCAACCTGCAACCCGTCGAATTGAATCGACCCGAAACCAAGATCAAACTACGACCACTGTTCTTGACATTCTTGATGTCCGGGTCTGACATGAATGCGAATTGTCTTAATAGTTTGACTTTGTGACCAATTAATGATTTTAATTCATTTTTGGATGAAAATAACTACGCGAGGTACGTGTGCGAAAACCCTTTGTACCAAATATAAAATTGTTTTTGATTGACACACCTCTGTAAGACCACAATTTGCAATAAGTCTAAAAGTAATCAATATTCTATCTCTCTTAATTTATTTGTGTTTGTTTAATTAATATAATTTTTCTATTTATTTTACAATTTAATTAATATAAATTCAATTAATAATATTTAATTAAATTTATAAAAAAATTTAAAAGCCTTACTAAAAAAAACACTAGCCAACCGTTAAACCGTGTTTTAGTTGCACTTTGAATAAGTACTGTTCAAGCTCTGATTTGACTTATTAATAATAAAATGTCTTTGACTGGGCTGCGAAAGAGCTGGCAACGTCGTATTTTGGCAAACTGAAACGTGAAATTCTCGTCTTATTTCTGACATATTATTTTTTAATTGTTAATTAATTTAATTTTTAATTAATCCAAAGTATCATTTTTTGGGTTTGAGTTTCTGTGAGAATTATTTTAATATATTTCAATTGTGAGAGAAAGTGAAGTGACAATTTTTGCAGATTTCTTAAATAAAGGTATCCAAATTTCGTATTTTCTACAATTTTAGACGTTTGGAGTACCTAAATTCTTTTATTTTTATTTTTATTTAATGTTCGATATTAAAATATTTCCGATTTAAAAATATTAGTATATTTCAAATACAAAGATCTGAAGGATATTTTTATCTAGTTTCCAAAATATTATTCGTTTTTACAATATCTTCAAAAATACGAAATATGTAGCGCATTTGAAATTCCTGCAAATATTCAGAAGTTTAAGTTCATAAAACAAATAAACTACCCTCTTCCGCTATATAAAGAATGTCTATAACTTTTTATGGTTGTTAAATATCAGTTTAGCCAGTTGTAGTTTAGTTTAAGTTTATTAGTAAACACAACGAACTATCAATTTTTGCATTTATATAATGATATATTCATATTTCGATTGCCATAATATGGACCTGTGCCTATTGTGGTAGTCGGAAAACCTGTTTACTAAGTTATTTTATGAATAAAGGGTAAAAAAGCTTTTCATATACACGGTTGTTTATCATTTCTGTAAAATTTAATAAACATTTGAAAATCTCCTACTACCACCACATTAAGCGATAAATTCTGCTTGTGTCGTGATGGAGGATATAGCAAGCCGACAAGTTGAACACACGACGCCTGTGTGGGACCCACACGCGATGCCAACTCACCCACTGACCGGTATAAATTATGTGTGATTATAATGTATTCTGTGTGGATTATTTCAATGATGTAGACATGTGATTACAGAGTCTAATTGCGTAGTACTCAAAATGACCTTGTATAGGGTGTAGTTTGTTGAAGATCTGGTTATTATTTATTAGTGATTGGGAGTGTAAGGGAAAATGGAGATTGGATTTGAGGAGATGAAGGATTGCGAATTTAGCGTTAAGTCGTCTAATTGTCATTACGTCTACAACCAGGAAAAGCTTACAACTTTTCCATAAAGTAGTGAGGAGAAAAATAAAATAGTAAATATTATTTTCGGTATATTTATCAAGAATTTCCACTCACAAGGCGAGATTAAAAATGGACAATTGACGGAATTATAGAATTTTCTTTTGATGCATCTATTCCAACAATGTCTAGTTCTTTTGTTGTGGTAAGCTCTTTATAACTCGCGCAGACTTGTAGGGGAGGCTCTGTATTCTTTGTGCGATGCCTGTTACTAACGTTCCACCCAGATCATTAAGCCAGACTTCCATGGCCTAGATACTTATTGTTAACGTACAGGCTGTATTAACAGTAGAGACGTCGGTTTCTGAAACATTTCATTAATCGCTTCACGAAGCAGACCCTTCTCACTATTACCGATTCCAGTATAAAATCAACCCTTACTACCAGCGACTTGAGAATCTTACGTTGACATTAGTATAAATAAGATTTTTTTCAGTCAAAACTCCTCAGTAATATTTAAGATCAGCTGCCCCTGGTAGGGCGTCCTTGTGTTGAGTTGTATTGATTTTTTTGTGATGGAATTATTTTCATGTACATATATTATTTAAATAGATTACGGATGAAAGGCGAACATTATTGTTTTGTAAAACCTCGATCAAAGTCAAAGGCTAAAATAATACAGAAGAAAAACTAATTTTCCAACACTTCAAAAGCGGAATTGTTATTTAGATCTGATTTGTAAAGATGATATTTTGTACACACTGATGCTAAATTCTTTAAACATTCACGAGTTTGCGATACATGGGCTTTTTCTTGTAAAACTTTGCCTTCACATCTCGTATGACCTTGCCTGTGTTTTCTCAACTCAGTATTTACCCTTTACTACATTTTTTTGCGGTGTAAGATGGATTTATAACCGCGGCAATATATTTTATTTACTGATTTTCATCCATTGAAGGAAGTTGGTGGTTCGCCTGATCGATGCCAACCTCAGCCTTTACTATAATTTTTCTTTTGGCGACCAATATATACCTAAGAGGGAAGTGTATTGAATTTTCGTTGAGATGAAAAAAGGATAATGGGTGTGCCGAAAAACCTAACTAAGCGTCACGCCGTTTCTTCCAGGGGTGAGAGGATTGACAGAGTATGTGCCCGACATCTCGGGTCTCGGCACACACTCCTTGCTTTATTCACATTCACAGATTGTATCATACATTCTCCTGACATGGCCCAAAGTATTTGGTTCACCCGATCGTTTCTTCCTCGGATGTCAACGACTCCTTAGGGGGGCATTCTATCATTAAGTGAGGAGTTTTCCTTCCAATGTGGACCCTCCCCCCCCCTTGGTGAGATAAATTTTGGCCACTTCGTATATTATTTTCAAGTAACGTGAGATTTTTTTGGACCTCCCCCTCCCTTTTGAGCTCACGTAATTAATGTATACCCCCTTATTAACATTCGCATCATCTATTCTCTATTCTCTATTTGTATATATATATATAGAAACCTACATATGTAAAAATATTATTTATACTCGATCATATATTTATACGCTTTTCCTAGTTGAATCGCTCTACTTGCCAAAACTATTTCAACATCCCTTTCTTAATCTTACTTATCCTTTGTGAGTCTCACATTCTTTGCGAATCTCAATATTTCTCTAACGATCATACATGGTCATTTTCAATGAGGCAATTCCTGAGGGATTTCATTTCTACAGTATTCAGTCTACTTTCATCCTTCCTCTGCTAGTTTCACGCTTCATTGTCATACATCAGGCTAGGCACCAGCACTCCATTGTGGATTGCTAGTTTCGTTGCATTCCCCTACCTTTCAATATATCTCTGTAAGCCTTTCCATCTCTCGTAAACATATTTCCCATCCACCTGCTCTAAGTATCTTCATACACAACAACTATACTTCGTTCTGGTTTCGTACTCTCACTTTAAAACACCATGACTTTAGATTTACATTCATCAAACTCATTCTTCATTCATACTTGGTTCACCCTGGACAGAAGAGACCGTAGTTCTTCCATACTGTTAGAATTTATTACTGTCTCTCTCAGCATACAGCAGACAACACACTTTCAGATTACTTTCGGGAATCTGGAAATTACACTACTACGGAAATCTACTCCTGAAAATTCTTGAGTATATTTTTGCATCCGGTTAAACGTTAGAAGTTAAAACATTTGTCCTATTTTTTAATATGACAATTTTTTTAGCTTAATTAACGAAATAATCTGAAAATTATGGATATTTTTCTTTGCGTCTCATTATTATATGTGTAGATTAATATTACTACTATTAAGAGATATAATAAATCAAATTTTAGTGTTTGATATTAGTTATTGACCTACGGGGAGAGATCTTGAAATTAGCACACATCCTTGAAAATGTGTGCATAATAGAAAACTACATACGATTCGTTACATCATAATGTCAGGGTTCTTTACGTTGCTAAGTCTACGTTATTTCCCCCTATCTTTTAAGGGATGTTGAACCCTATTTTAATCACATATAAAATAATTCAACTTGCATATAGTCTTCGGGTATCGGTTGGGGTTATCTCAGTTCTCCTTAAAATTTCGATAATTTTCTCTCAAGTTTCCAACGTATCCTGGGGAGTTTTAAATTGCTCCTTCAACAATTTCGCCATTTTGGTTATCTCTCCCCATTACTTCAATAAAGCTTTCGACGATTCCTGCCAGTGAGGATTCGCTGATCACTAAAAAGTGCTTACTCTGGTATCTCCGCGGTAGCCAGGAGACGGGGTGCAAAGGAGACAGGGAGAAGGAGAGATGAGGAGTGGTGCCGGTAAGCCGGTGCTAACGACACTCGCTGAATTCGCGCCTCTGTCCAGATGACGGCCGACGCGTCGCGACGCATTCCGGCGCCGCAAATAGAGTTTCATTCACAAGCGGCGACGGGCGTCCTTTGCGCATTCTTGTCTCGTATGGCGTGTCCCAAACTGCACTGCAATCTTGCTGCTGAATAACACATCGATTAATTTGTCTACTTTTTATTTTATTGATCTAAACATGGTTAAGAATTAAAAAAGCGATATAAAAAGTTGCAATTTAATGGATTATGTTAATAAAATAACTTTATGATAAATCAAATCAATTTCACAATTTATTTATAGTCCACAACCAAAACTTTTTCAAAGACGTAATCTTACAAATTTTTTTGTTCTTTATTTTTTCCCAATAATTTTACGAAATAAATTCATACATTTAAAAAAACATACTTACAAATTATAAAACAAATGTAAGTAATGGGGACTCACTAAAGGCACTGCGTTGATTTGGTCTTACAGGTAACCTAGGAAATACATCAATTTCAAATGTAAATGTATTAAAATACTATGTGCAGTATACGTAGACGACATTAAACACACACTCATTTACTAATAAGCATCTTTTATTAAACACAACTGATAAACAACCAGTTTCCCTACATTAATGGTTTTTTAGTTGTGTAAAATACGTTTATTAATAAGGCCAATAAGTTATAAAAAGTAGAAACACTAGTTAAACATTAGTTTCTTAGAACAGGTCCTGCCCAGTTACAAACTAATGTTGACTGGGCCATAATGTATTCACGCCTGTATTGGAGCTTAATCTCGACGTACATTGTACTTATCATTTATCATATTATTGTAAACACATTGTGCACATCCAATATCCATTTGTCTTAATACTATAACTCTGTAATCATCTACATCAAATATACAATAAATGAATAACCTCCAGATAAGGGCCAAATAAAATAGTATTTGTATCATATGAATAATTTATTTAGCATAAAAAAACTAATTCCTGCTTCCATTATTGTTTAATCTAATCAATATATTTCTCTTGTTGCAGGTAAGACACCTTTTTATTTGATAGCATCTGCATTGCATGGAAGGTAATGATTGAAAAGTCTTTGTGTAGATTACGATTTATGTGTGTACCTGCTCTTTCCCCATACATTTGATTAATCGATTTAATAATAATTAATCCTCGGAACATCCTTTACAATCATCAAATGGAAAAATTGGATGTAATGATGAAAACATTGCAAATCTATTTGCCGATTATTTTAAGTCTGTGTATGAAGAGGATATACCTAGCAACGAAATTCCAAAATTATCATCGAATCTTAGCCTGGATATATCTGAAATACGCATAGAAATTAATGATATCAAAAACCATGTAAATTTGTTAGATTCTAGAAAAAATGCAGGACCTGATAATATTCCACCAGTGTTAATTAAAGAATGTTTAAATGGCATAACTGTTCCTCTTTTTCTAATTTTTAACCAGTCACTAGAGACAGGCAGTTTCCCTGATACATGGAAACACAGTTTTCTAACACCCATTTTTAAAAAAGGGGACAAAACGGACGTAACAAATTATAGGCCAATATGTATCCAATCATCGATTCCCAAGCTTTTTGAAAAAAATGTACTCCATAAAATATCTACAAATATAAAAAAAATTATAACACCCTATCAACATGGCTTTTGTTCAAATAAATCTACACTAACCAATTTACTAATTTACGAAAACTTCATATCTAAATCTTTAGCAAACAGGTGCCAGGTTGACTCAATATATACGGACTTTAGCAAGGCCTTTGACAAGGTGGGTCACAAAATATTAATCAATAAATTGGCGACACTTGGAGTTTATGGTAGCTTATTAATTTGGTTTGTTAGTTATTTGTCCAAAAGAAGTCTTAGTGTGAAAATAAATGGCACACATTCGTACAAATTTATAGCAACAAGTGGAGTGCCGCAAGGCTCCCATTTAGGGCCCATTTTGTTCATTATATTTATAAATGATATTGTTGATATATTCACAAACATAAACGTGCTACTGTTTGCTGATGACATGAAACTTTATAAAGAGATCAACCACATTAATGATTGTATTACACTTCAAACTAATTTGATATATCTTTTTGAATGGTGCTCTATCAACAAACTAGCATTAAACATAAATAAATGTCAGTTCATTCATTTTTCCAAAATAAATAATCCTATATATTTTCAGTATTCATTAAATGATGAAAATTTAAATTGTGTTAATGAAATTATGGATCTAGGCATTATGTTCGACAGTAAACTCACCTTTGTATGTCATATTAATAATATTATCAACAAATCCCTAAAGACTCTTGGCTTTGTTTTAAGAGCTGCAAAAGATTTTAATGATTTAGGCACATTTATTATGTTATATAAAACCCTTGTCAGATGCCAACTTGAATATAACTCTACGTTATGGTCTCCCTTTTTCAATATTCATTCAGACAACATTGAAAAGATACAACGGAAGTTTCTAAGGTTCATAAACTATAAATTGCGTATTCCTATACTAAACATTGATTATAATTACCTCCTGGATAAATTTTCTCTGTTGAAACTTTCAGAAAGAAGAATAAGCACAGATTTAATACTATTACATAAAATACTGCATTACAAAATTGACTGTCCAGAATTACTTCAATTTATCAATATCCATGTACCCAAAAAATCATGTCGACATTTATTACCCTTTTACTTCAATAATACCAGGACACTAGCTTATCAAAATTCTCCGTTTCCGAGACTTCACAGTCTCGGAAATAAATATTCTAATTTAGGTGATATATTTCATCTTAAAACCAATCAGTATAAATGTTGCATATTCTATCACTTTTATTCTTCTAGACACAAATAGATTTACATAATTTCTGCAGTTTTTGTTTATATTGAATGTGAGACTTCTTATCATATTTTTACATATGTACTTTTTATTTTATTATGTGGGTTTGTTTTTATATTGTATTACGTATTTTCTTTTCTCATTGTATTATATTTTCTTCATTGTTTTATACTCAACTTATAAACTATAATGTAAAGCCCATCAGGGCGTTTAATAAATAAATAAATAAATAAATAAATAAATAAATAAATAAATAAATCATATCACAAGCCGTCTGCAATCAAGTCAGACCTGAGGGATAAATCACGCTGATTGATTGTCCTCTCGCAAATTAATTGTGTAATTTAGGTGGCAGAGTCCTGGCCATCATTAGTACCTACCTACTAAATACCTACTTAATAATATATTTTACTAAATTAAACTGCATAGTCTGTGTATTTTCCGACAGGAGGTGTACTGTATGCTGTGTAACTATAACCTGTGCCTGTGTTTTACATTACATACATTCCGCGGGGGCGTTTGTTATGTCTCGGCCGCAAGAATTTATATCAAAATGCAAGTTTTATGGTACGCATCGACCTTACTTATAAATGTAAGTTTTGTATTCTCTTATTGCATGTCTCGTGGCGAATTCTTCCCCATAGATACTTTCCATTTTACGGTTCAATTCAATATCACTTTAGTCAATACTTGATCATGTATACACGTATTATTTATTTTACTGTCATTATTTACTAAGAGTATTTTCAGAATAAATTCACATTCTGATTTTTCTGATTTTTCACGGACAGACTCTCGCTTGATCTCAGTGCATTAAATATTCTTCATAGACCATAAAAATTATCAAATTTATCCGGTTTTTTCTTATGATTTTTATTACAGCGGTGTTTGCCAAAACCGTTTTAACACAGTTTTTCCAACTATTCGGCTTAGCACGTTTATCACTAGAATTCTCAATATTTTTGATGCCTCCTTGCTCCATGCTCCAAGCCAGCAGGAGTGGAAGAGTGGTAGCTGAACCCGTGAAATATGCCATTAAATGGTCGCGTTTGATATGTCCGCGTAATTAGTAAACTTGTGTATGTGAGGCGAGCGCTTGTGTCGTGGAAGCGCATTATGTCGCCTTGAAAAATGTCCCAAATTTTCAAGACAGAAACATGAAAAAACTTGGCACCGGCTCTGTCTGTCACTGTTGGCCGCCATCCCGTCTGACGGTATTTACCTACCCACACCTTCTTTTCTATTCATTCATCTGTCTGCTTTTGTCTGTATGTGCGTCTGTGCTTGTGGCTGTGCCCAACTGAGGAACGCAGCCACTTCTTAATGTCCTCGTTGGAATACCTGATCGTTACGAACAAATTATCTCCTGTAATCATTTATATTTAGTTGGTTAACTACACCGAATAAACCAGGTGGAATACATGGGAAAATTGCATTTCAGAAAATACATTCAACCAACGTGTACACTCGGAACAGAATTATTCCTCTAGGTATCTAAGTATGGGATATATTTTATTACCGGAATCAAACAAGTGTATCATAAAACTGACTTAAGAGCGATCAACCGTGAGCGATCTCGTTTAATCCGTGATTAGTTTATATTGTTTTCGTTAGTCTCAGTCGTCGGTCGGAATTATTATTTGCCGCATCTCCGTAAACATATTCAGTCGACACCTCAATAAACTCGATACGTCAGAGGGGCGAATATCTCATGCGCGCGCGAAAAAGAAAACGCGAAGTTTTCGCGGGTTATCTGTCAGTTAGGCACGCCCGGCTGTTGAGGGCACGGGGCGAGGAGGGAAAGCGGCGTGGAGGAGATGGACGCTTTGCGCTGCGGATTGCGCAAGCGCGCCGCGACGCCGGTAGGCTCGCCGCATTATCACAGATGCGTTTTCCGGATATTAAATGAATTCTATATTTTTATGATAGGTTCACGATAACGACAACGTTTTACGATATTCAGGGAATGGTGATGTGCATTTAAAACTAATATTTATTTAAGATTTTGATTCTTATCTACATTTTTTTTTACGATTTCATATTATAACATTGAAAGAGTTTAATGAGTGTTATTTTTAAAACTTTGGATGTTCTGTGAGCATTATTCATTGGTGGAGAATTTTCTCCTCAAAAGCAATAACTGTACCTTCTCGGTTTAAACATTATTATAAGACTCTCAGATCGAAGAATTATATGATTATATCCGACTTAATATTTATGTTAAAAATTGTAATTGGTAAAATAGACAGTTCTGATTTAATTAACCTCATTGAATTCCATATACCCACAAGAGCCACTCGTTCTAAAATCCTGTTTAAATGCAACAATAACACCACTGAGTATACGAAACACTCGCTTGTACTTAGGTTACATGAAGTTACTAATAGCAATGCATACATGGCAGATCTGTTTAACTGGTATACCATCGAATTTTTTTTTATCAATATTAGTTTGATTTGTTCTGGTGTCACTTCTCAATCTAATCGGTGTTTTATTTATGGTATATTTATACCGTTTGTTAAATAAATAAATAAATTATGGCGCTGGTTTTTCGATTAAAAACCAATTTGTTGGTAATTTAAAAGCAGCTCGTATTTGCTAGAATTTCCTGTAGTACTGTCCCGCGTGCCGGTGCCGGTGCCCGTGCCCTCGCCCCTCGCACTAAGAACTGGGAGGCCTCAGGCCGGCACTGGCAGTATGAGCAGTGGCAGTGAGCACTAAGAGCAGTACCGCGCGGCCCCCCGACCGCACCGCACGCGCCGCCGCTCCTGACGCCCTGAGTTCACCCTCACCAAGCAGGAGCAATACTCACCCTCACTTTATGTTTGTGCCCCTTCTTTATAGCTAATCTATAACTTCACTCTATAACTTATCGAATTCGCTTACTTTCACTGTGCTTTCATTGATGCATCGATTTGCGTAGAGAAGCTTTTGTCGGTTACATACTTCTTGTGTACCATCTTCCAGTGTCGCCCGGTTTGTGTTTTCCGTCTTCCGAGAGGATTATTGCTCATTTTCATCTGCACAAAACATGTTCTTCCGTTTCTAGTTCTTAGTGCTATTTGAAAAGCTTCATCCATTTTACATTGTATCATTCAGCTGCGCTCTTACGTGTTTAGGATAGTTTCTGTTTTAAAAGTTTTCTGTGCACGCTGCTTAAGTTTCCGATATCAAAGGTACCTACTATTTATTTATGACGATGCAGATTTTCGATAAATGTTCCCTTCATCTGATACTTCTTACAATTTCAGTTTCCTTGTCAGTTTAATATATATTTTACTCAGTAATTAGAGTTCAGTAGATTCAGCGTGTACTTGCGCTTGTAATAAATAGCGAAAACAGTGTTTTTTTGGCTATCTCATCAGGTTCAGCATTGAAGTTCATGTTGTTTTACTGCTCAAACTGAATGAAAACATTTTTGTATAATAGCTTTTATGCTTTCAGTTGCTTGTATATTTATTTATTAAACAGATTTTATCAATTTTACATTCTATTTACTATTGCTATTTAATAAACATAAACGCACGTAATCTATGTGTATCTTAGGCAAACGTGTTATATTCCTATAATTTTATGTAGCGTATTAATAATATGCTCTGTAATATTAATGTAATAAAGGCTCTTTCGAGAAGTAACATTATGAAACTTTCTCGTCTTGGTTTCAGCGTTTCGGCCTAGCAAATTCCTGAAGTATATAAAAATTTCTTTGATATTCGCGATCTTGTAAATTGTGTCATGTATAGTACGTACATACATAACATTATGTGAATTTAAAAATTCAAATTGTTCGGCTTTCAAGTTCTTTATCAGAGAAATTCTGCACGTATTTTATTCGACCCATGTCTTATGTTGTTTTAAGTCGGTATCGATTTTTTCCTGATTCGTCGGTGTTTCAAGGCTGCGGCACTATTGTTCGGTAATAGTCGAATCTAAATGAAGTTTACGGACCAGGCCGTGTTATCTGAAATGTCCGTTCAGCTAAACACATAATTTAATTTGCCCAGCAATAAAAGCCCCGTTGTATTTTACGAGCGACGCGGACGGTGGAGGACCAACACCAACACCAACACCAACAGTCAACACTGGATGAGAGATTCGGAATTTGGAATATACTCTAATCATTTTCAGTAGCTCGCGTCTCGTATCTCGAATACTTTGTGTATAATGTGCGAAATGACATATTTATGATTGCATTAAAATATTTCCTGCCTCGTTGCGATGCCGGTTCAACTCTCGTTAGTCATGCCTCATTCATTTCCCTCCACTTTCAGCCGCATTTTCTTTAATATACATATATGTATAATTTTTGTTTGTTAGTATTATCTTAAATTTTTTATGCCTACTTTTTCTCTTGCGCTTAATTTATATAGGCCAAACAATTTGTAAAATGGGTAAATTGTTTATGATTTTTTGATTTTTTGTGCGATATTACCTACTGCGTATAGGTACATACTGCGGTTATTATTTACGTTCTTAATATACATTATTACTGAAAACAACACTTCGTTTCAAATTAATTAATTTTAGAAAAAATATTAAAATTATGGATAATGGAAAATAATGCATTTTAATTAATAAAAAATAAAAAAATAATAATATAGCAATTTCGTACAAATTAATTAGAATAATTTTCCGTTTTCGGTTTTGCGGCCATGATAAATTTATGACGTTAGACAATGGTGACACCCTAATTTTTTATTATTGAACTTTTTTTGTATTATAGAGGTCCTTAGATTGGACATTAAAAAAAACTAGCCAGTAAACCTATTTTTTCCCAATATTTACTAGGTTTTTAGACTAGATTTTTATTTGTTAGATTAGATTATAAGAATTTCGCTTCAGTAGTGGTTGATTATTGTGTTAATGCACCATTTTATTTGTTTTATAATGTTGACACTACCATCAATTTTAAATTGAGTGTTAACCCCTTAGGCTGCGCGCCTATTTTATTGGAAGGTTAAAATATTTCCGTTCTGCATTTAAATCCAAATAAATGGAATATTTCTGAACGCATCCGAAAACTTTCTGTTTTAGAGAGATGATAAAATAAACTTTATTATTTTATAATTCGAAATAAACAATATAAAATTTTAGTTTTTTAACTTTTTTTCTAACTAAATTACTGAAAACGAAAAAAAAACATATTTTATCAGACAAGTGGATTATTAACGTTATTGTCAACGTACTTTTTTTTCGTTTCATGTAAAAATAATTAATGAAAATTTCCAAAAGTTTCATACATTTTTTCATCCATCACGTTCTGAAACTTTGGATTCATAAAGGTGCACACTTTAGAATTATTTTGCTGTTATCTTTGAAATTTGAATATAAAACGTTGTATTTTTTCTATTTAACACCGTTTAGGTCAAATTTCTAACCATGATAGTAACGGAGACACGAAGAGTTCTATAAGACCTATTTGAGTTGTTCAGAAAACCGAACAAATTAATTATCCTGCGGGGTTAACGAAAATTAACAGAATATTACTTTAAATGCGTTATTTTCCGTTTTCGGTAACTTACTAATTGTTTCTTACAGTAATTAACTTGGAACGGAGTGTTGTTTTTTGGTAATTACGCGTATTGAACAAAAGTAAATAAATACATTACAAGGTTTTGTTTAATAATAACGTATCCCGTCGCTTATTGATTTTATTCCAAAGTACGTAATTCGGATTTAACTGTGTATGAATTTTATAGGTCATTGACTATTATTAGATGGTGCATGACTGACTAAACATTGTGAACTTGAAAGTGATCATCTCACTGTGCTTCTGTACGGCTTCCTACTGATTCAAGAAGGTAAGTGCCTTTATGACTAGTTATTAGTTTCATTATGTCTCACTACCTACATGACTTATTATCTAAAATCAAAGTAATGTACTCATTTAAGCCTTAAAACTGCTAGTAGGGTCCCCTACTGTTTTTAAGATCCTTACTTACAAGTTTTACAGAGGCGTTTTCTGTAAACTTCAGCCGTCGCTATCCGAATTTCTACCGATTTCTTACATATCCCCCTTAAGCATTTGAAGTTATTAAGCTTTAAAAAAAAAGTTATTCTTGAAGATAATATCTAGACATTCCCCACGCCGAAACGCAAATTATATGAAATTCCCTTGATAGAAAAAATCGCAAAGTATGCTCCAAAAATTATTATAAACACGTTTGTTTCAGTTATTTTACAAGTTATATATATGTATGAAAAAATTCACAGTGTTTCTTTGAATGCCGTTTTAGACAACCCCCACGAGATTTTTTGTTCCATTTTAAACGAGTCGTGTTTTATTAAACATTTTCACAATTTTCGCTTCAATTTTATCGTTTTAAATATTAGCGCACTCTCTCCAACATTCGTAATTACAAATCTCTCCATCTTCTTTTTTTTGAGCGGGGATACGGCACCTTAAGCGGGAGTGTTACCCTATCGTGGCACCCGATTGGCGGAATGGCTAAATCGGAAGCAAAGTTTAGGATGTTCGCAAAGTAAATGTTTATCTTAAATAAGTTTAATGAGGAAAGTTGGAGAGCCCTGCCTTTACGTTGCAGCGTACAATATTTCTCTCCTGATGGAAGTAATTTTGTAGTCTACCTACCTAATTAAATAATATTTTATTTATTTGTTTAGTCATCTTTTTAGATCACATAATGATTATTTGCTTTGTTATATATAATCTTGTACGTGTATAAATGAATGCTCCTAAATGTTTTTATTTATTTGGAAATCTAGGATTGTTATTTACATTACCAATTTGTACTGAAATATCATTGTTATGCTGCATGGCGTACGTACGTGTCCGTATGTAAACATTATATACACTTTTATCAATATTTGTTGTGTCTGGTAATGATCAAAAGTAATGATAAGGTATTTACCGGTGCACTCATCCAAAATCGAAATTATTTGTTTTAACCAAATTATTGAATGAATATATTTTAATATTATAAGTGTATGAATGCTCATAGGTATTATAAATTTACACAGGCGAGCCTATTGAGGCGGGTTATGAGAAATGTCAACTTTCAACCATAGATTTCTATTATTTACGTATTACCATACTGTTATACCTATATTGTTTTCTGTTGTTATTTTTATGTGCTTATCTAATTTATAAATCAATGTACACTATACACAATCAACATGTATTTTTAGTTGTTGCAAACTTCTTACAATAGATGTTATATCCGATGAAAATAATGCGCCTTCGAATGCAAATGTTGTGATAATTGATATCTGTCCTAAGCAGGTAATGCCGTTCCATAACGATTATTAGTAATAAAGAATATATAAATGGAAACAGATGTAGGTTGAAACAGACACGGCACCATACACAAATCCCCAAATATGTGGGAAATGATAATTATGCATTTTGGCCCCACCTTTAAAGTAAACTATAGAATCATTAAAACAGAGACCTGAGTTTTGAGCGAGGTATCTATAAAGCTTCCTCTACCCAACGATCTTATGAAGAAATTGACTGTATATTTACCTAGTCCTAATAATGATCATATTGATTACCTATAAATAGGTATGACGTGCTAGTCAACTCAATTAAAATATCGTGACACCTCTGTGGGTACTTTATTAGCCGACACTTGGCGTAATCATTTCAGTGTTGTGACAACTACTTAGAAATTACCTAAGTAATTGAAAATAATTTCCTGATTCGATCAAATTCACAAATATGTTGAAGTACTGGCTCATGTGTAGGTAGTATCGGGCAAACGATTGGGTGCCTTGATTACATCGTAAAATATTACCTCGCCAAAATAGCAATGATGCCAAAAACTAGGTCCCATGTCTGCGAGTCTGTTAATAGTATATTCAGTAATGATATTTCCCTTTGTTTGGTGATTTGGTTACATTTTGCGCGCCCGCCGAATATAAATCCTTTGATATGAGAGTATCCTGGGTTTACATCGGCTCTTATTTCCCTTTGTGTTGCTGATTCCATTCTATCCGCAGGTATTGAATGTATTCCCTTAACAAGGTAAGAAATAAGGTATATAATAAATAAGTAATATTTTAAGGCTGCGAAAGCTTTGGCTACATGTGACCAGTGACTAGCAACTGGCAATTTCTCTGCAATTTTCTATATTGTCGCTCACATTATATCACCGCGTATCTCAATAATACGTTTTTTTCTTTCGAATTTCAAAAGTTCACACGCGCCATGGTGAATCGACAAACATTTTTTTTAATCAATCACCGCTCCTTTAATATGAGCTTTCGTAACAAAATAATTCATGTGTACTTACAAATGATTAGCGGTAAATGTTCAATAGTTTTATTTAGTAATAAGAATAAAATTATTGTATTTTTTTAATGCTCTTATAATTATTTTTGTTTTATTATATGAATAAAGATGAATAAAATATTGTATCTATATTTCTCGCATAAGAACAATGCACATCTAATTATTTCTCAGTATTTTTTTTGTATTACACTGCAAATGTCATTTAAAATACTTAACCATACTTTTTTAATAAAAAAACTACTTCTCCGAATAACTGATCTTTAAATATTGCTTGACCCTTTTTTTCAAAGAAGTGTAATTTTTATTTAATAAAGCAAACAGTTTTTTCTTCCTGAAAACCCATATAAAATAAGATACGCGGTGTTATAATATGAGTGACGATATTCTCCTTCCCTTGCCCGTCCCACACTTACATACATGCCTCGAGTAATTTGTAGAAAAATTTATTGTTTAGTTTCGTTGCTCCATAATTTTATTATTAGTTTTTGTCTGTTTCAATCCTTTTGGTTTAATGCACCTTTCTAGTAAAATTTACTTAGTGTAAACGAAAAAATAAATAGACAATTTCCTTAAATAATGAAAGTCATATTTATACCTTTTCTGTGGTTTTCGTGCACATGTCAAAAGTTTTAAATAACCTCAACTCGTGTCGCTCTTCTTCTTGCGAAAATTATATATAAACAAGTCAACTTACTATAGGTAACGAGATCAAATACCATTAAATGTTTCATAGATATAATATAAAAGCCTTAATAATCTATCGAGTTAACTACCCATCTGCTCCAACCTTCTCGGTTATTATCACCAAAAGGACCAGGAGTTAAAACCCTAGGCAAAATCGGGGTCGTCGGCAGAGACAGATATAATATTTAAAGTAAATTAACATTGAACTACTGTTTTTTTCTATAAGATTTTTTTATTATTTGTTTTTAAGCTAACTTTGTACTTAAAACTGCATCGCAATCGTGTATCTAGGGACGTTTATTTGGTAATATTGATTCCGCTTTGTAATAAGTCTAACAGATTCTGCGTTATTAATATGCTTACATTTTGGTGGCTGTGCTATAGATATGGATAGAGCAATAATAATTCAAGCTGTCGTATCAAAATGCAGAATATTTAACGCTGGTAAATATAACTTCCAATTGATGACAAATATAAGATATCTCGTTATCTTTTATGACATATGAGATAGGTAGCTCTCGATTGACAAATAAAATTGATTGACTCAGTGCGAATTTGCGTCATTTCGACTCACATTATTTTTGATTAGCGGTTTTAAATAATTTTTATGTGCATTGGTCTCACGACTTCAATAAACCTGATTTGTTGAATGTCGTTTAATAGACGTCAGTCTGGAATTAACCGTCTCGTAATTTGATCCGATATGACTTTACAATATTTTTGACATAAATTGAACCCCTGTGAAGGCTTGTGTGTAGGGTAGATACCGAAGGCTGCTATCTGCTGTAAGGTTGACCCTGGCGCCCGCCGCCCGGGGTACCTAAGTGTCTACCCGCCATAAAATCATCCTCCAAGGAATGTACTCCCTCCGTCCCTTATTTGATATTCCTTTCCGCTATGGCATCAAAAATTCTATTGACTGTATTTTCTTCATTTTCGTATTCACCAATCTTTTGTATTATTTGCGTACCGTATTTGCGTTGAAAATTTCAATTGTTTTCTTTCACGAATTTGGTTTGGTTTCGCAGGGTTCAACAATAAATATACTAATCCCAGGGAGAGACCATACTACGTCATCGACGATCGTCGTAAAAACCGCAGATAAAAATCTTCATTCTCACACGTCTTGTATGAAAACGAAAAGGACAGAAGATACTAGAATGTCGAAAGTCTTTAATCACATTCTTATAGCTATTTCGCGAACGTATTTTTCTTTGGAATTGAGTATCTATTATCGTATTGCCAGTAAAAAAAACAAGCAAAAAAAACAACTTTAATTACATACTTACTCATTAATATTTTTTCCATAAAAATAATGTGATAGTGTCGTCATATAGTTTATGAAAGTTCCTGTCTGAGACGATTCTTTTCTAGATTTGTAACACTTCGAAATTAATATTGTAATTTTTAGAAAATTTAATGTGTCTCTTGTTCATTTTAATGAAATATTTTTTATCTTGACCACAATTACTGTAAAACTGTTAGGATAATGAATAAAATACTCAAACACGGCGTTGAGATAGTTATAAAATAACGACAATTTATATTTGTAGACATGAAAGTTGAAAGCTTCAATTTTACGTTGAATCATTTATTGAAATCATAATAATTTTAATTATTAAAATTAAAGTACTTGGATAACGATAACATTGAAACCAATTAGAACATAATATACATAAATATCAAATAACAATAATATACCTAAGTTAGGCAGTTACTGGTAATATTATAAGCAGAAAACTAACATAATAGAGAAAATAATAAATAACAAGTTAAAGTGGAAGGGAACAAAAGTGAATATGCTCCTTCAATCTAATAAATGGCTAATAGCATGTTTTGAGTGATATAAAGCCATTGCATTTAGCAATGGTATTATGGGAGGTATAATAAATCAATTCATCACGTAATATTATGAAATCGAACGAAAACTGGATAGTAAGATAGATTTCTGTGTGGCTGTCCTTAAAATTCAATTTCACCGGATCTTTTATGTAACATATTCCATTATGTCTGGCCAATTCAAATTACCTCCGACGTAATCCGTGCAAAAGAATTTTTAAAACTCTGGAATTTTTTTTAAAATCGAGCACTTTGTTATAGTTCAGGGGATAAACTACATTCGTCCTATTTCTTCTAGCCGATATAAATTGGAATCATTTGGCTAGATAAAAAGACATCGCCACTTTTCTCAATAGCATAAGAAACGGCGCTGTGCACCGGGTCTCCTTCACTTTGACCATGGCACGGAACAGATATACGATGTTCGATTTCCATCATATTTTGTAAATTATTAATACTGTATAGCAATGTTGAGGACATTATTGAGTTCCTATTTTGGTCGGAAAAAAAAACAGTTCCAACCCCCTTTTTTGATACTTTCAAGCAATATTTACAGGAATTTTTAAATTTCAGATGCACTCCTTTGGTTTATAGTTTCATGCCAGAATCAACAATCTTTAGAAGACAGATCGTATAGGTATTGTAAAATTATGCAGCCAAACGTCTCTTGTAGAAAAGACCGCTTTCTTTGCCGATTGGTGAATTTATCATCTGTTGAAAGTCAAATTAACAGTACAGTATTAGTATTGACGAGTCATACCTAGCTGCTTACACTCATTTCTAATACAATGAAAAATTGTTATCTTTTTCGTCCAAAAACGTACCATATTTTTTTAAAGTCGAGTCGTTACGCAAGTATTAATCTCTTGTGGTTGATTTATGATGGAAATGATACTCTGCTGTATGAAATATTTTTATGTGTGCTTCAATTAAATCTGTCTGTTTTATGGCGTAACCGAGATACCGCACACCAAATCGTTAATCAGATTAAAAAATACACCACTAACGGACGTATCTTGAGTTAGGGATGTTAGCGCTATCAAAATAACAAGCATTTTGAGATAGGTCCTTCGAGGTATTTATTGTCTGTATCTCTGTACTAAAAACTTACAGGTATATGTCACTACGCCACTATGTAAATGCAACGGCATGAAGCAATAATATGGGAATAACTCAATTTTCCATGTTTTTGAGATACGCAGTTGGTCATCAGGCCGACGATTTGTACTATATGCCATTTTATTTTATATACTCGGGTGTCGGGTACTTCTTTTAGTACTCGGAACCGAACGATTTTTTATTTTGTTGATTGCAGATGCTTGGCAGATGCACTCCGTCTGGGAAAAGTTCGTAGCCGATGTGTTTCCCAATGGGTTGATGTTTCCTAAGTCATAATCGTTTGCTCCGAAGATGGAAGTTGGTCGGTGCAGCTCCAGTCTGCAGTGTAGACAAACGACTGCAATCATGCTCAAACTTGCACGATTTCTTAAACCAAGCATTACAAACAAGTACCTACTCTTACCTTTACTTTTAATATTATGCCGTGTAATATTAATATCGTTATTTATGCAAGTAAAGGCGGAACATTCATATACAGCGTTAGTCTATACGTTTTTAGTAGTACATATCTTAGCCCATCTTTTGTGAATGTTTAAGATTCGTTAGTTAATTCCTTAAAGTTAGAATTCTTCCTTTCATTTGAAATTCTTGATGAGAGTGAGGAAGATATTTATTGTAATAATTAATTACTTTAGGTTCGCTTTGTCACAGAAGTTGTTAAAAATTAAGTTTAACAATTGAGGGGCTAAATTATGTATGCTGACTGTTGATGTTGACCAATTATCGATGATATGTCTTCAGCTCTGTATGTTTGAATACTTGGAATTTCGCAGTTACATAATAATTAGTAAAGAAAGAGTGAGGAAGATATTTTTTGTAATAATTAATTACTTAAGGTTCGCTTTGTCACAGAAGTTGTTAAAAATTAAGTTTGACAATTGAGGGGCTAAATTATGCTGATTGTTGATGTTGACCAATTATCGATGATCTGTCTTCAGCTCTGTATGTTTGAATACTTGGAATTTCGCAGTTACATAATAATTAGTAAAGAAAACTTAGGTTAACAATATTAAATTAATCAATATTTTTAATGTGCTGCTTTATTTTTTTCTCGTAAATTCTTTAAAATTAATTTACGATATATCTTCATCGACTCTTCTACCTTTTTTTTGGGTTATAAAGATTATTATCTATGCATTCAGACCAAGGCACCAAAGTATTATCCGTTAAAATCAGATATTATTTTGTAAACACTATTTATTCAGCCATCTGAGTTATAATAGTACGGAGACCGAAAATTGACAGTGGAAATAATATTTTTTTTGTTTCAGGCGTAATTTGAACACAAGTTTTATCGCTAATGTTTGGTTGTTTTGAAATGTAGGTTGCAGTATTCAGAGGCTCCAAGATAGATGACAGGCGCTTGAAGGCATGGCGGTTAAATTGCCTATTTTTAGGGTAGCGGGGGTCGAAATTTCTCCCAGCCATCAAAGCTTCCTTTGTAGTGCTGCATTTTCCGTGAATCCTTTCGGTGCCACCAAACCACACAAGATAAGGACATAATTTTATAATGTAACGTTGAGATCGCAGTTAGAAAATGACTATATTGTGAATTTTGACATTTCACTGTAAACACCAGCTGTGTCCTGTTATTTTTATTGTTTACTTCCGAGTTGTGGAGTCCAGTGTCTAGAATGTATAGACAGCCAGCGTACGAGGGGCTACGCTAGGTGCTAAGAAGTGGAGTGCCCGCGGCTAGTGGGGCTAGCGGGACTAGGGGCGGTGACTTGTAACCCGAGAGGGTTGTTTAGGCCTTGCGGCGTGGCCACACTGGGAAATGTTTTTTCAGTAAAAGGTTTTGACATGGCGAACTCGCATCTATCTTACATTACTTACGATCTTGTCTTTTATGTCCCGCTTTTAAAAAAAAACACCATGTTGTCATGTTTGACGCCTGAAGTGTTTCCTACTGCGCTCAGTCATTGAACAACTATACAATATAATACACGAAGTCGTCCTTTGTGACACCAACCAATACAGGACAATATTATTTAAAAGCCGTCGGTTGTAATATGATAATTTTGATTATTGATGCCGCAATTCGACGTTAACACTCGGCTGATTTCACTATCTCAATACAAATAAATTGTTATAGTAATGTAATATACATATAGATCTTACACGATCTTTTAATTTACTAATTGAGCTAGAATTCCCTCACCAAACACAAGAGCATTGTCTCTTTATGGCGAGGAAAGGCAACATTTTTGTATTTACGATTGTTAAAAACTTATGTAACCGATGTAATTTTATTTGTATTTTAAATCATTATTGCCAAATATATAAATAAAAAAAATCTGGTTCTTAAATCAACATTAGAATAACTGTTAACTTTATTTAGTCGTGGTTGCTGCAATAAGTATATTATTCTTAATTATCGAGCTTAACGAATTTGTCGCAGAGATGTGATTGCCCAGAGGTCGCGGGTTCATAACTCTGCAAAATGCAAAACTGTTATAGTATTATTCACGAAAAGATTTATTTACGTTTTTAATTCGGAATATTTGAACATCACTTGAAATGATTTTGACTATGTTACGTAATGTTACGGGATTTCCCTTTTCCGTTACCCATCCCCATGCATTTTTTTTCTTAATGTCTACCAACCGAAGCTTTTTTGAGGGTATCCTAAATTTTAAAAACGCTGAGAGGCTAAAGTTGGGAAGAGAATGTTTGGAAGTGTGTCGCAAAAAAAGATTATTATGTACCACCGAAGAGAAACAGATGTAGAGAAAGTACAGTTTAAGTATTGAAGGTAAAAGTAGTTATTTGTCAGAAAGTGGAGTACCTACAAATGCTATGGCGGATATTTGGAAAAGATAGATTAGATAGGTAGGTGTTAAGTAATAATTAATTTAAACCTGCTGCAAAGGATCGTTATCCCCGAATACATTATTTGAATGGTCCGGCCTATGGGATTAAATCACCCGCAGGACGCTTTAAAATTAATGTCCTAAAAGTTTCGGATTGAGGGGGAGTAGGAGGTAGGATTGAAAAATATTTAAGCTCGGAACAAACCCAAAATATATTATGAAGAATTCATGTCGATAACGAATGAAAAGCGTTCTGGGTTTTCACACACTTCCAAACAGATATTTCTACCTATCAATCTAATCCTTTTGTTGTTGAATTTCCTTTTAGATTTCTATTTCACTCTTTTTTTACACAGTGTCCTCAATAAATGATATTTATTTATAACGATTCTTCGCATTTAAAAAAACAATAAACAGCTGATGGTAACCCCGTAGCGACAGAGTATATTAAATTGGACCACAAATAATTTCAACTTCAGACTCGAATTACTAAAAAACGAAAATTGAAAAAAAAATAACCTGCTACAAAATCGACTCTAAATGTGACGTTTTGTTTTCTTTTGTAGGTTGTTTTTTTTTTTTTTAATTATGGATCGCTATGTACGAAACCATTTCCCATGTTGTTAATTTCGTATCATTTATGATTTTGTTTTTTTGGAGAGTTTTGTTCTATTTTCTTATATAGTTGACAGGTCAGTTATATTCTGTTTTTCTTTTATTATGAAGGCTAGCGGTAAGTATTTACTACCCGGATTCGCCGAGTTTCAATTACATCTAAATTTTTTGAGTAATGACTAAATTTGGTTATATTTTTTACCGTTTAATGAATATATCAAAGCTCCATTATCTACTCATTATGGAATTGAAGTTGGGAGTTCAAAATATTTGAGTTTACTTAAGAACACCAGAATACAGTACATGCGTTTATATTATGCTGCTTTTTACTTCTAAAAAAAATACGTTTTCTGCTTTATCGATAAGATACAGAGTTAGTCAGTATGTTTTTAGTAGTCAGTAGTCTTATGTGGATGTTGAAGATTACTAATTCCTTAAATTCAATTTGTAATTCTTGGTGAGAGTCAGGAAGATTTATTTTGTAATAATTAATTGTTGAATAAAATGTTGCGAACCTATCTGTTTTTTGATTTTTCTGTTTCAAATTTTCGTTTGAGAGTTGCTAATATTGTCTTCCTTTCTTATTTCAATTTAAAGCTTAATATTGTCTTCATACTTATTTAAATTTAAAGGTTTTACTCATTAAGTTATTCTAAAAATAATATTATTATATATCATTAATTTATTAGTGTTGAGTAGATACTGATATAAAGTGACTTCATGAAATAATAAATTTTCCGAAGCAACAGCGACACCACTCTTATTGACCACATTATTTAGCGTCGCCGTTGTTTTTGTAGGGATGTAGTATTATTTGAAGAATTTATCACGCAAACGTGTGACTTACATAATCTTCATGTTTGATTTATGCAATGAAAGCATATAAATCTAAAGGCGCTGTGCCAAAGTTGAAAAAATAAATATTGTTCGAATAATTATTGGCCCAGATTTATAGCTGGAAAGTAGATTCTCTTGCCGCAGTGCGGTCTTTTCGTATCAAATTCCACCCACATACATGGGCCCAAGATTCCGCTCCGCGCCTGACGGGAAAACTAAGCCCGTCTTACATGGGAGAATAAATTTTGTTTACATTATTACTATTGCTGAGAATTGATGTGAATGATTGTCGAATGATTTTTTTACAATTGTGATTTTTCGGCTGTTTTGCTGTATGGAAGTAGCCATTTTTCAATGAAAAAGCTAAAACGCTTTGTTTATCCAGTTAACTAACTGAATTTTTATTTAAACTGTTATCAGTAATGTTTTAACACAATTTCCATCTTGGAGCTTTAAAATATCCATTTTACAAGCAAACATTAATAAAAACACCATAATTTTTTTTGGTCCAGGTTTTAAAAAATCAATTCTCGGGCGAAGCCGGATAGGCTAGCACTAAATAATATATAGTAGGTGGCACTTTTTCGTACGCATTAACCAGATATATTTGCTCGAGAAGAATAACTTTTGAAATCAATATCGTGTTTTCCATTTTCTCCCAAAATTCTCACATTTATCAAGTGGGCAACATTACCCCACTCTACCCCATTATTAGTACAATGTATTTTTTTAACTTTCCGCGTATATAAATTACCATAACTTGCTATTCTAAACTTATTTTTCAGCCTTAGCTATTTTAACCTTTACACAAAAAGCTCCATTTTGAAGAAGAATTTAAAAATGATCACTATCTGAATAAAAAATTCAAAAGAAAAATAGAGCTGCTTTGAGTTTGAATGTGAAAAGTTCCTGTATAATATTTGAATGTTGTTAGTTCAATCATTTCGTTCAGATATTATGAAGGTGAACACAATGGCTTATTGCTGGAGCTCCTAATACAGCTTCGGATTTCACAGAATACACTATTATATTATACTGCTTTGTCTGTAAGTAGGTTTATAACGCTCTGCGGGATGGAAGACTATCCACAACAGGTGGACATCTTAAATCTCTGTAATAAATACTGTAATTTTATTATACTTTATATTTTTTTTATGTCTCTTATTTCCTCTTCTAACCTCTTTTCAATATAATTTCAACTGACCGAAGCTAGTGGAATTAGATCTTCATGTTTATGTCGTGAGGCGGAAAGAAGTGGAGAGAGGGGAAGAATTGGGGGGAAGATTGTTAAGTTTTGACTTTTGTAAAATTTTCACTTAACCCTTCAGACCTCGACCGTATTATTCCAGAGGGTCAAAATATTTCCGCTTTACAATAAAATCCAAATAAATGGAATATTTCTGAACGTATCCGAAAACCAAAACCTGTTTCCGGAAGGTGATAGAATACGCTTTTAAATTTTATAATTCGAAATAAACATATAATTTTTAAAATATGAAAAAAAAAATCACAGAAATTTTATTAGACAAATAATGTATATCAGACAAATAAACTTTATCGCCCATATTTTCTGTCGTTTAATGTAAAAATAATGAATAAAAAATTCCCAAAGTTTCAAATTCTTTTTAAATTGCGGTCGGAAACTTTGGTTTCATATAGGTGTACATTTGAATCATTTTGTTGTGGTTAGCTTTTAGATTTGAATATGCACCTTGGTGTTTTCTCTTTCTAACACCGTTTAGATCATATTTCTCAGCATGATAGTAAAGGAGGCAACGATTTCTATGTGACCTGTATGAGTTGTTCGCAAAAGCGACAAATTTGCCTGAGGGGTTAATAATAATAATTAATCTTATATTTCACTTAAAGTGCACTTTAAATTGATCTTAATAATATGACGCGAGAAAATTTCATTTTAGCAACTTTTTTATTTATTTATAAGGGTGGTTTCTCATCAGGACGATACCGATACTATCTTTAACTTTAAAACGTAGTGGAAATCAAACCTTTTATGAATTCAACAAAATTTTCATTTAAACCGTTCGTGTAATGTTTTGTCAGTATTTCGATCGATAGATTGTGTCGATTATGCAGAACATAAATAGCTTATTTTAAAATACAATATAAACATTACGTAATCTGTAAAAACATCAAAAAGTGTGCTATATGTCGTAAAGTTATTTCCTTTTAACTTTTTATTGTATTCATATCTGGCTCGTGTTCCCATAAATAAGTCTCTCAGGAATTGTGTTCATATTTCAGTGAAAAAAATGAGATTCTCTCCACTTTGAAGGCCGTCCTCCTTTCATTCTGGAAATGGGACCTTTGGGAGATTATTTTAATTCATACCCCGGAATGGCCTTATGTACACTTGCGTAATATTCCTACTTCGCGCCACCCATGTCTATACTAAACTTAGAGTGGGTTCCCTCGGTGCCAAATTGGCAACAAGCTCCGTATGTATTGTATTGCCCACTTTCAAGTTTTCGGCACTTCGTCGTGTTGTTATTGTGTAATTAAGTGATAAAACAGTGACTTCAATAAAAAAAAGTCACGAACTCTTAATGATGTAATTTCTTATTCGTGTTGCTATTTTCTTCTTCTAAAAAACTAAAATAGCACGATTAATCGTTTAACCTTAACGTTTTCACAGGCTAATTTGTTCATTTTTCGAAACAACTCATATAGGTCTCACAGAAATCTTGTCTTCCTTACGATCATAATGAGAAATACGATATAAACTGTGTTAGAAAGAGAAAACATCCTCTTTATATTCAAATCTAAAAGTTAACCATAAAATAAGTAAAATGTACACTTTTGTGAAACCAAAGTTCTGGATCGCAATTTGAAAAATTTTTTTTGAAACTTTGCGAATTTTATATTAATTAATTTTACATGGAACGATAAAAAAGTGAGGTGACAATAACATTTAAATAATACATTTGTCTAATAAAAGAAGTGTCATTTTATTTTTTTCCGTAACCCGAAAAAAATTTGTTAGAAAAAACGTGAGCCATTTTTAAAACTTTTTTATGTTTGCATGCAAAAATTTTGTACTTTAAGAATTATACGTTAATTTCGATTTATAAAATTTTGAAATCGTATTTTAACTATCACCCTTCAAATATTATTTTTAGTTTTCGGATGTAATCAGAAATACTCCACTTATTTGCATTTTATTGCAAAGCGGAAATATTTTGACCTTCTGACAAAATATGGTAAGAGGTCTGAATGGTTAATTAAGAGCGAAAACTTTGTTGGTAAAATATGAAGAGTGTTTATTAATTTAATCTACTTCCATTTTTTCCCCGCCAAGCTAGCTGTAATGTCCAGATGGCGCCCTTCGTTGTCACTTGTCAGGCTACTGGATGATCCGAAGGTCAGACAGAGACACCGGATGTTTGCATAAATAGGGAACAAAACAGCATTTTATCACCCCTTTGTCTGCTTGTCCGGAATAGGCAAATGACACACGCTTTTACCCACTCTCTTCATCCATATATATATTATATTATAACTAGCTAGCCACCTGCTTTTAAATTGCTCAATTCTCCGTCACTTTCAATTAAATCTCACTATTTAATTATTCACCTCTCGTAAGGCCGTACCATGATGTTCTGACAGTCACTTTCAGCTTTGTTTCCATTACTTTGTAACATACATACAATGTTTCATAAGTTTGTTTTTTCTTCGAAAGTGTCACAATGAATCTTTCCACACATTTTTGGTTTTCTTTTTGGGAGCGCGATATATTTAAATCATTGCACAGTACCTACGGGCGCATTGGGTATTATCATTTTTCTCGCGTGGCACAGTTACGTGTTCTATCTTTTGGGAATTCCACGTACCCATTTCTAAACCTTCTATGAATAAACTTATTCACAGTAACTGGTTTTGCTCCGGCTAGAAAGGAAAGATGAGGGTATTTTACTAAATTTGTTGTAAAATAGTTTATGTTAGCGTCCTGAATTTAGTTTTAATTTATCTCTATTTTGTGGGTTTTTGGTCTCTATAGTTACAACATGTAATTATGTGGGAAAAATTTGACTAATAAAATGCATTAATCAAACTTAGAATCTCTTACTCTTATCAGGAATTTGGAGGTTCGATTCCCAACCCAAAATCAATATTTTTTTACTTTTTACCGACCCTACAAGTATTTTGTGGTTTGATTATTGATATCTAATTAAATAATATGGTTCTGAATAATTAGCGGTATTTTATCAAAGCCAGCAAGTTACTTATAGTTTCTTGCAACCTTACTAGAATTAATTCCCTATTAACACGTTTAATCACGAGACCAAATTTGTCCCAGCTCACATAGGTATGTCTCATATAAATACTTGTACATACTTTTCTGCCATAGTGAGAAATACGATCTAAACGGTGTTAGAAAGAGGAAACTTTACGTTTTTTATTCAAATCTGGAATTTAACTTTTAAATGTGCACCTCTAATGAAATTCAAATTTCCTATATAAATTTGAGAAAAATATATTATAACATACATGAGGTGACAATAACGTTTGTAATACACTTACCTAATAAAATATGTTTGTGTTTTTCTTTTATCAGTAATTTAAGATAGAAAAAACGTAAAGTGAGCCATTTTTTAAACTTTTTTATGCTTGCATATAATTTTTTTTTAATATTTCAAAAAATATTTTTTTAATTCTAATAATGACATTTGTAAACGTGTTTTATCACCTTTCAAAAACATACATTTTACATATTTGTATTTTATTGCAAAGCGGAAATATTTTGACCTTCTAAAAAATTCGCCCATTTCTGAGAGGTTAAAATCCTTATACATTTACTTCCAAACCGTATATGTACTTTTATTTTCCCCCCTTTTCAGGAATTTTCCTTTAGTTCGTCCTGCTCCTTTGGCTTTTAATCCACCCTTTCGCCTCCGAGGCGGCAGGTGCTCCTCGGCTTGATTTACGACCTCGGAATGGAAAATTTCTGGGAAATTTATTTGCCATTTGATAAACCGACCTTTTGTGTTTTCCGGATTTTCCGGCGATGCCTCTCAGGGCTGGGGAGCACGAGGAGCAGTATCGATCGTCCGGAAATAGTCACTCACAACTGTGGCAGAAATGCTCTTAATATGTCCCGTTGGCGTTGGTCGGGAACTGATTATAGCTACAGTTGCCTCAGTTGTTCGTCAAACATTACCGTGTTTGATGGCAGTTATCAAAAAAAACATTTAAAATTATTTTCGTCTAAAATGATTGACTTCGTTATTTTAATTAAGTATTTGGATACTCAAATAATAACTCGCGTATAGATTTTATTCCACCTAATTTTACTGACTTAATTGACTACATATTGTATCTACTGTCTTTTTAATCTCGATATCGACCCTTTGGAATAACAAGGTTCCATCTGATGCGATAACGTCATGCGATAATGAACTCTAAAGTAGCTTATTATAGATCCCATTATCGCATGAAGCTACCGTAACTGATGGAACCTTGTTATTCTAAAGGGTCGATATTAAGAAATTAGGATTATGAAGGAGTTGCAAAGTACATTTTTATCGTTATTTAATGTCAACAGCTGACTGAAGTAAAATTAATGAATTTTACTACGAAAAAAACTTTAATCTGTAGTGTGTACACTCCTCTTTTTCATTTATTGTGTATTTTTAAAATTTAAACAAGATGTTCAATATCGTTAAAATAAACAAAACGAATGCTCGTTGAAATAATTTTAAATGTCATAATAAAATGGTTGATGACTTCCATGCAAAACGATTTAGTACATCTTGTTAAGCCGCCGCAACCCGAATTTCTATCGATTTCTTACATATCTCCCTTAAATACTTTAAGTTTTAAAGCTCTTAAAAAAATGTATGTTATTCTTGAAGATAATATCTAGACATTCCCCGCGTCAAAACGCAAATTATATAAAATTCCCTCGATAGAAAAAAATCGCAAAGTATGCTTTAAAAATTATTATAAGCACGTTTGTTTCAGTTATTTTACAAGTTATTTGTATGAAAAAACACACACAGTGTTTCTTTAAATGCTGTTTAAGACAACCCCCGCGAGATGTTTGCTCTATTTTAAACGAGGCGTGTTTTATTAAACATTTTCACATTTTTCACATCGATTTTATCGCTTTAAATATTAGCGCGCTCCTCTAACATTTGTAATTACATATATCTCCATCTTCTTCTTATTGTGGCCGGGTACGGCGCCTTAAATGTTCCCTTTTTTATAAAAAATCCCAATTCATTCAATAATACATACCATCAAATTATTTACGTTTAATACTTAAGGGGGTCGTACCGTGTGTTGGCACTTTTTTCGCATTTTTTGGTGATTTTTTTTGGCGTACTAAATAAACATGCTACTGTGAAATTTTCATCACATATTTATACATATTTTGAGCACACTTCACAATTTTTTCAGCCCGAAATCGTCGCTCATTGCTGAAGTACACAGCAATTTAGCCACTCATCTTCAAAAAAAGTGTTTTGCGGTGACCACGATTGCGGGCGTTCTTCTTATATGATACAAAAAAAAATCAAACTGCTTTTTAATTTGTGAAGTACGAACTAGTGTTTGATTTTGGATTATTAAAAAATATTATCATTTATTTTTGGCATCCTGTTGAACATTTTTTCGTGGTTTTGGTGTTCAAAAAGATGGCAAAAATTTACCTTTCAATATTTTTTAATAATCCTAGTGCAAAAACTAGTTCATACTTCACAGATTAAATTGCATTTGAATTTTTTTTTGTTTTAGATTAACAGAACGCCCGCAATTGTGGTCACCGATATTTGGAAGATGAGTGGCTAATGAGCAAAGATTATGGGCTGAAAAAAATTGTAAGTGTGCTCAAAAAATGTATAAACATGTGGTGAAAAGTTCGCAGTTATGTGTTTATTTAGTTCGCCAAAAAATTCTCAAAAAAAGCAAAAAAAAAATGACCTCTTAATTGAAAAAAAAGAAGAAATCAACTCCATACAGAAGAAATCATAATTGAGAAAGCTGTGTATCGAACGTCGCAAATAAAATAATTTTATGGTATAGTTATAGAGTGTGAAGTCGCTCAGTTGGCAATACTATCACAGTTATTACCTCATACATTCATAATGCACCCGGGATGTGCAAACTTAACGGTTCAAACTTCAAATTGAAAATGTCACGCTTTACGTACCTACGTTTGCAGCGGAGCGGTGAAGAATATAGCTTTGCTTTAGCTTCAAACTTTTGGTACCTACCCTTGACTTAAAGTGTAGGGCAAAGGTTATCAACCCTTCCGGCGCTCGGCATTCGTTTAAATTAAATAATTATAAATTAAGTTACTTTACCGACTTCGCGTTTAAAAATGTATAGTTGTTTTGATTATATTCGTATTATGAATAATTATTCGGATCGGTTGGTTTAATTTCCCGATAGCAGATTTGATTGAAATTTGTTATATATGTATTTGTGATTCACGTTTTTATCTGAAAGCTTATTTATTGTGTTCAGATAGATAAATAAATGAAACGGAAGTTGTTTTATCTGAAATTTCTATTTCCAGGATATTGATTGTGGTTTTTGATACAGTAATTATTTTTATGCTTTATAACAACAAAGTTTTAAAAAAAACTATTTCCTTTTGTATCTAGATTCCGAATGAGAATTTGTTTGTGTGGCGGACTTCAACCCTTACAAAGGTTAATGAAATGCATTTAGTGATGATTTATTTAATTTCAACGGTATAAATATACCATAAACACTTTACTTGTCACCAAATCATAGTTAAATTAGATATAATAAAAAAGAGTATAATACTTAATTGTGGCATTTGATGAAAAATTACACCAGAGATACAATTACATACAAAATTCTATAGTACAAATAAAATTTATTTTGATTGAAAAGATTTGATATCATAGCCTTCCGTGCGGTTTTATATTATCATGCAACCTAGCAACAAGCGCGTGTTTCATATACTTAGTCCTGGTATTGTTGCATTTAAACAGGATTTTGGATCGAGTTGCTCTCGTGTGAAATTCAATGAGATTAATTCAATCAGAACTGTCCATTCTACCAAATTCCAATTTGAACATAAATGTTAATTCGGATATAATTCTTCGATCTGAGAGTCTTAATAAATTTAATTCTTTCATCAAATAATTAAAGTTTATGTTTTCAATGGGAATATCGAGTTGAAAATTTATGCCTTAGGAATTTATGTTGAATTTTTTTATTAAATCTGAATGTATTTTATAACGGGGGACCAGATCGACGAGTTATATTCGACTTGACTACGTACTAAGGATGCATACAAAAATTTTTGAAATATTCCTAAAAACGTGTTGAAATATTCCTAAAACCTTTGGAATTTTGAATGATCAATAATCTTCTATTTTATTCGCTTAGTGAGTAAACTACTTAAACCTTCAAATAAGGGTATTTAAATGCTTTTTAAAAGGTTTTAATTAACGTGTTTCTAGTTTATTTTTCTGACCAATGCGCTCCCCGCATATCAGGTCGAAATCCTTCTAATTGGTTCGGCGCATTAAATGGCTCGGAGTGTCACCGCAGAATAATCTGGTCACAGAGTTTGCAGCGCACAGCGGAGTAGACAGTGGTAGTAACAACAGACAGCAGTGGAGGGGGAGAGAGATTGATTAATTTGTCCGCCGTGCATTTTAATTAAAAGCTCCTCCCGACCGCCATGGGACGGTTTGACGATGATTTATACTCATAATTCTTGCGTCGCGCAACGCTTTGCATTTAAAATCACGAAAACAATTTTTTTCCAAGACCATCTTTAATAAACCTTGAGATTTATAGTACCTACAGACTTGGGTTGAAAATGAAGTTAGCCGGTAAACCACTGTAAATATCGATCCCGGCAGACTTCTAGCCAAGGCCGAGCTTTTTAACAATCATCTTATATAGTAGACCAGTGGTTTTCAACCTGTGGTACGCGTACCCCTGGGGTACGCGAAGCAATATTGGGGGTACGCGGCACGAATGTAGGATTTAAAACTCAGCTCAGGGTTTTCGCAGCCTGCCGCAACGCCATACATCAGTCAATCAGTCAGCTCAGTTTAGAGATTTTTTTGAAAGAAAACAGAAACATTTAACTGTCAATATAGGTTCGCTTTTCTCAAGAGCTACTAAAGCACAGAAAAAGGTCTGGAAGCACCATACAGAGAAGTTATCTAAATAAGAAATATCTCAAGATGTCGAAATGTCAGTTGTAGGTAGAGTAAAAAAGAGTAAATATTTTTCTCTGCAAGTTGAAGAAAGTACAGACATTTCAAATCAGACCAAACTTATTGTTTTTTGCGCCATATTCATCATATTGTAATCTGGGGGAGGGGGGGGGGGGGTGACACCCATGCTAGTTACACCATTAGTTACGGGGTACAAAACCGCTGTAGTAGATTATCGACCCGACCACCCCTTCCCAAGTTTTATTTCTTAAATAATATTTCAGGTGATTTTTGCTACTACCTTTCATAATACTTGTTTGATAAAATTAAGGCACCGTATCCCCGCTCAAAAAGAAGAAGATGCTGAGATATGTAATTACGGGTGTTGGAGAGAGCGCGCTAATATTTAAAACGTTAAAATTGAAACGAAAATTGTGAAAATGTTTAATAAAACACGACTCATTTAAAATAGAGCAAAAAATCTCATGGGGGTTGTCTAAAACAGAATTCAAAGAAACTCTGTGAATTTTTTCATACATATAACTTGTAAAATAACTGAAACAAACGTGTTTATCATAATTTTCGCAGCATACTTTGCGATTTTTTTCTATCGAGGGAATTTCATATAATTTGCGTTTCGGGATGGGAAATGTATAGATGCTATCTTAAAAAATAACATATATTTTTAAGAGCTTATTTATAAAAAACTTATAGATATGTGTTTACAGTGTTTAAGGGGATATGTAAGAAATCGGTAGAAATTCGGGTAGCTGATCCTATCTGATTCAGATATATTTATAAAATATACGTTCCAAGATATTAATTTTTCCTAAAAATGAACCAGCAGCGGTTTCATCAATATTCAATCTCTATGAAATGTATAATTTTCTCATTTGATTTCGCCGGCGGGGTAGGTAATTGTATTATGAATTTGCCAGCAGAGATTTTATCAGCCACAATTTCTCTGTGTTTTGTGTAAAAATATTTTCAAATCACATTCAAATGAACCTTTTACGTCATACCGTCAACTTTCACGCGTTATTATTGAATTGTGGTATATTTGTATATGGCCTGAAAACCAATTTATTGCGTAGTCTGAACTTTTTATAGTCACTTTTTGTTGTTTTTTTTTATATATATTTTTTAATTTGAATTTCGATTTTGTTTTATTAAGTGGGTGCAAATTGTGAAAGTGGAAATTAACCCACTTCCCGACATCCGATCGAGCTCTCACTCGGCAGAAAGACTCATTGTCGATGATAACACACATTTTTTTATGATATCCGGCCCCTAGAGATGGCGCAACTAGATCGAAAATTGAAAATGGATGTATTATGGTAATAAAAAACCTTATTCTTATGGGGTTGATTTTTTTTACTTCTTCTAATTCCGTCAGGGCCCTATAAATTAATTCGTGTTATGACTACACCGGTAGTTAAAAATATGTGTTGTTTTAACCGATTTAAATGGTTTGTAATCATTGTCTATATTTTGATTATCGTGTTTTAATGTAATATTATTTGTAAAATTATTCACTTTTTTTAAATTTTGGTTGTAAACTAATTGTGCCACAAACTGCGCCTGCTCTCAACACAGGATTTCCTAGTGAGAAATGCATGTAATGTAAAAAGTTGAAAAAAAACTAACTTCTTTGCACTACGGATTGAAAATCCGGGCCCAAAGGAAAATACTCGTACATCGGTTTGTAAAAATGTTATTGAAGCGTTGAGAAAGAAATATGTACAGTCAGCTTTGTTTTATCATGCAACGTACATTATTACTTGTTTTTTTCAAGATTAACTGTATCTCAACGCATTTAGCTTATCGTCCTACAGCTTCGTCCAATAAAAAAGCGAGTTTACCGCTCCGCTAACTGTGAGAAAAGCTAAAAACCTGTTCTTAATGACCGCCGCGGCGAGGAACGAGGCGCACTAGCCACGCTGACACGCCGCATAATTTTCCGTTTTTCGTGTCCTATTTTTCTTCCCTAAGTGATGAATGTATATTTAGTTCGCCGCAGGACCGTTCCGCGCCCGCTGCGGCTTGCCGCCCAAACTCTCCGCCTAAACTCTTTACCCTATTCTAACATTTCTGCGGTGAGTCGACTTGTATTAATTGCAATACATTCATACGGGTTTCCAGCAAGCGCTTGAAGAGATTCAGTAAAATATCAATTTCTTAAAATTGCTTCGTAAATTTTCCACAAAATAATGTATTGCCAATTTTCTCGAAAATTAGATTAACTAACACGGCTAAACACCCGTACCTTGTTAACAAAGGGTGTTGTCCAAATGTCTTAATTGTGTTGAAACTGGTCGGCTCCTTGTTTACGTAAGCCGTATGTTTACATATTGGTGGTTATCAGAAGATCAGCAGCTGGTCGCCTGTCCCTGTCCGTGTTCATTACCTTGCCTCAGCTTAGCGCACGGTCATTGTTCACTTGTGGTTTACCAGCCGAGGCCTTCTACGTATCCATGTCTGTGGAGATTTACGTTGTTTATTGAAAATTCTATTAGTTCAAAGTTTTTAAAGCTACTCTCAGTAAAGGTGTTTTATTTAAGACATATTTAAAAAAAAATAAGATGAACACTTCTTCTACTCCAAAATAAGTTACATCAATATTTAAAAAAAATATAATTAATACGAAAAGTTTTTATGGAGACTGAGTTAAAAATAATCCATTATGACAGATAAAATATGGTATTACAATATCTCTGCGTCGCGACGCATAAGCCAAATAATATTTGGCAGCCTTGTCTGAATTTGTAATATCGGCACACGTACATATATATCATTTAGATAGATAATAAATAATAAGCTTCAAGATTTATTTTTGGAGTTATTTATTTATTTTATTTCCATTAGAAATAATGTTTGAAGGTATAAATGCAAATACAGATTTGGATAATAACCAGAAAGAAATCCCTTCAATCCGTTCGTTATTTTATTCGGATCTATTTTATTTAACATCGGAAAATAACTGGATTTGTGATAGTCACTGATCCACCATCATTAAATTTATTCTTTGATTATTATTTTATTGATTCTTAAAATCGAGGCGCATTGTTAAACACAATTAATTTGGATATATTTTCAGTCCCTCAAACATACAACTAACGCGAAATAAAGTAAAAAGTTTATTTGGTAAAGGCTATATTTTAAATGAATTGAATGTCTCACCCCATCTCCTCTGTCTAGTAAGTCTAGTGGCTTAAGTTGTTGCAATTATCGTCACCGTCTCGGGTCCCCGGAGCGCGTTCTGCAGACTGCAGACTGCAGGACTTATTACGTGCAATTCGTGTAGTTTCTCTTCTCTAAGAGTTCAGGCACGTTAGAACGATTATAGCCGAACACAACTGCAGATTTCCGCTCGACTTAGGATAGGATGGATATTTATAAGCACGTGAGATCTCAAATTCCATTCTATCGCTATATATGGTATTCTAAAATACGTGGAATAGAAGTGAGACTTCGACGTGAACCTAAACCGTTTCCTAATCTCCTGACTCTGGAATCGAGAATTAGTTTAGAAGTTTCTAGACTGCTTTCAAACGTGCGCAAAGCTAATCTTTCGGTTCTTTGTGGTGTCCTGTTTTGGTGGATATCAGCTTTGCACAAATTAAGTTACGACACTTGGCGTTTTCATTCCAAGAGTATCTTTATTAATATAAATATTTTACCTGCTTCCTGCTTTAATTATATATATCCTCGGCTTAGTGTGAAAACTTTGTTAGATCGATTATAGCCGAAAACAACTGCAGATTTCCGCTCGACCTTGGACTAGAAGTGAGGCTTCGGCGTGTACCTAAACGTTTTCTAATCTCGTGACTCGGGACTAGAATTAGAAGGAAGTTTCTAAGCTGCTTTCAAACGCGCGCAATGCTAATCTTTCGGCTCTTTATCGTGTCCTGTTTTGGTGGAACGATATCAGCTTTGCACAAATTAAGTTACGACACGTGGCGTTTTCATTCCAGGAATACCTTTATTATACCCGCTTCAATTATATTTTATTTTCGACTTAGTGTGAAAACTTTAATACCCTTTTAATTTGTAACTTGATTTTGAATGGTATCTCAGGTAAAACTGTGTTGGAACACCAATTTCAGTTCATGCAAAAGGTTAAAACGAGCAAAAGTCGTAAAACACACCTGCTATAGTGCCTATAAAGCAGTTTTTGGAGTAACCGTGAACTGGCACGATAGACAATAAGTCTCCGTGATACAATCACTGCCACTCACCGTCGGGTTTGTTCCAATCTACGTGCTCACACCATTGTTTTACCTTTGGGTGGTTGTGCCATTCTATTATTTTAGTTATTTAACCGAAAAGGTGCATTTTTCTATTCTTTGTGTTTTTCTAGAAGTTCAACTCGTGTGTGAATTATCCACCTGCCGCGCTGTATCAATTCACGATTTACGAGTTATATCAATATCTAACTCTACTTTTCCCGAGAAGATCTACGTACTACCTACGTAGGAGCTATTGTATTGTTATAAGCATTTTTGGAATACCATGTTAAATTATTTTTAAAATCCTTTGTCTGAAATGTTTAGCCATCAATAAGTCTTACTTTTTCCTTTTTTCAATTGTTTATTCACTTAGAATATTCATGTTCCTAGCGGTATACCAGAGAAAGGATAAATTGTTCGCATACATCTACTGGGATAAGGAGTGTCTCGAATGAATTTCGGGAATTTCACGATTTTTCAACAATTCCCGCCCCCGAATCCCGACTGTTTTCTTTATTTCTTCGGTTGCCATGCAAATGACATGAACTGTGACCGGCCGTTTTCAAGTTTCACGAATAACAAATAATATTTGCTTCTGCATTTGCTCGAAAGCGTTGATAAATTTCAGCTCATTTACATAATATTTGTAATGTGAAGGGTAAGTATTATATATTGAACAGTAAAATATTTGCGTCGCATACTTGCTTTAAATAAGTTAGGTACTTTATCCTTCTCAATGAGATTCTCCGTAACTTTGGTCTACTGATTTGTTTTTGAGTAATTTAATAATAATAATAATGATAATAATATTTGGATGACTTGTATGGCGCCGTTTTTGTGAAAAACCACCTCAAGGGCGCTGTACAAATTTATAATAGTTTATACAATTTTACTTCTAACTATAAACTAGACAAACCACTACAACAACTTATGGCTAAAAATTGCATCCACCGGTTCATCGATCCAATTTGGTGGTTTGATTCCCCCTATCGCAAATATAAAAGTTGTTTAACAATTTCCTTTGAAATGGTATCATCAAATGAATTTTTAAAACTTAAAAAGTGTGTTGATTTTATATGATGTCATCATTTTACGTCAATAAGTGTGATAAAATAATTAAAAATAAAATAAAATACTTATATTGTTATTTATACGCTGTTTTACAAGGTAGTAAGGTTCTGATATAAATATTAATAGGCTATGAATTGTACCTACGCAGTTTTATTGTTTTACACCGGAGTTCAATAAAAGATCCCAATAAATAACAATACATCAAACACGTGACCTTTACCGCCTTATTTTCAAAAGCTTTGTTTAGGCATTGTCTGTTTGCACAGGGGGTCTCGTCTTTTCCACCTATGGATTCAGAATGTTGTCAGTTGTTACTCTTCTGAGCGCCTCGTTTAAACTAACAACCTCACTAGAGTTGTTTATTTCGGTCTTCATGAATTTTTATATTTTGACAGAATAACCAATCGGAAATGTATTTTGCTAGACGTGGAGCTTACTTTACTATATAGCGCGACGTAGTTAAAAACATGTTAGGAGCAATTCCACATTCACTGCCCTCGGAGGATTAATGTTTTTACGATCAAAATATATTTTCAACTGATATACGTCTATCGACAATAACCCTGGGGTGAAAGGCAGAAACTACGAAATAATTTCCGGTCTACCGGAACTACACGATTGTGATTATTGGTATTGATTTGGTATTTATAATACTTTATTGTTTTGAAGAAGTGCTTTAGACCCAGTTGCTTCGCGGAAATTCACGTGTCACAAAGTCATCAATGGACATCAAGCGCCTTTTTTTTACATTTGATTCTAGGTGTATAATAGCTAACATGATCATCGTCCTCTTATGCTGATCACAATTCGTTCAAAAGCTGAAAGTGCCTTAGAATCGGTTAACGGGGACCTTTCTGTCCTTTCAACTGTCAAAAAAACAAAATGTCGTTCAATGGTCATTTGATGAAAATGTTACATTTGAATTTCTGTGCGTCGTTAGTCACTTCCCATTTCCTCATTATTGTTTTGTTTTGAAAACTGAATTATTATTATCTAATTTTTATTCTGAATCAATACTAATTGCCTACATTTATATAACATTATAGCACTTTTTAAAATGGTGTTCTACGCCTAAAATAGATTCGAATGTTTGGATTTTTTAACCGCCCTTTCGTGTGTTGGATTTTCATCCATTTTTAAGAGCGGCGCCCTTTAGAAAGGCAACGTCGAGTAGTACCTACGCGACGCGCGGCGTTGCCACTTCTTCATGGGGTGGGAGAGCTTTTGAGTGCAAGTCCATGACTAGTATCTTTGCTCGCTTTGTGTGTGGAATGGTCAAATAGGAGCTTTGCTTTAGTAGCTAGCTTCTACTTGCTTCTTATTGACGTTTATATTAACGTTTGTACTACTTTGTGACATTCTATTTTCTGCCGGATTTTAGAGCCCTCAAACAACCCAAATAAAATAAATAATAAAACAAAAGTTTTTTTATCCTATCTTTGTTCAGTATTTTTTCTTTACATTTATCGAAACATTTACCAAATGATTTATAAATAATAGAATGTTTTTACATTTGAAAATGTAAAATATCGCTTGAATAATTAAATATTGAAATAGCTTTTCTACGGCTAAATGGTATAATTAACTAACTAACTAACTAACCATCACGCCGTTTCCCCGCAGGGGTAGGCAGAGAGGACGGACCGCCAAACAACTCGGTCTTGGCACACAGTCTTTGCTTCACTCACATTCATACATCGTCTCATACATACTCTTCTATTATTCCGACTTTTGACATGGCCCGACTCAAGTATCTGATTCACTTGATCGTGCCATGTCTTCCTCGGGCGTCCCCTACTTCTTCTTCCATTCACATTTGCGTCATATATTCTTCTCACATTATTTTCTTCTTTCATTCGCTCTACATGTCCAAACCATCTGAGGGTCCCTTTCTTAATCTTACTCATTATGCTTACATCAGCCTTGCATTCTTTGCGGATATCCACATTTCTCACACGATCATACATGGTTTTGCCACACATTCGCCTCAGGGATCTCATTTCGACAGCATTCAGTTTACTTTCATCCTTCCTCTGCCAACTCCATGCCTCACTGCCATACATCAAGGTAGGTACCAGGACTCCATTGTGGACTGCTAGCTTCGCGTCTTTTGACAGTGTTTTATTAGCGCCAACGGCATTCAGTCCTCCATTAATGGAGTTACCTGCATTTACTCTTCTTTCAATATCTCTATCAGCCTTCCCATCTCTCGTAAACATACTACCCAGGTACATAAACTCATCCACCTGCTCCAAGTATTCATCATTCACAACTATATTGCACACTGTTTTCGTACTCTCCCTTTCAAATACCATGACTTTAGACTTACTTATATTCATCATTAACTCATTTTGCATACACACTTCGTTCATCCTAGACACGAGAGACTGTAGATCTTCCATAGTGTTAGAAATCAGCACCGCATCATCAGCATACAACAGGCAACATATTTTCAGATCACTCAAATTCGCGCCCAATCCCATCTCTTTCAATTCTTGCATACAATTATCCATGTATAAATTGAATAACCATGGTGACATTACGCAGCCTTGCTTAACACCTTTTGTGATGTCAAACCACCCCGTAAAACCACCGTTCACCCTAACACATGCAACGCTTCCCTCGTACAGAGACGCAATTGCCTGTATGAGATTTGTATTCACTCCATACTTGGACAACACCTTCCATAGCTTTTTCCTGTCGACTCGGTCGTATGCTTTTTGTAGATCTACAAAGGCACAAAAAAGTTTTTGGTTTTTTGCCAGAAACTTCTCAGTGAGCATACGCAAGGAGAAAATCTGGTCCATGCATCCCCTTCCACTCATAAAGGCACCTTGCACATCCCATATTTTATCCTTTGTTTCCATTCTTACCCTTTCAATCAATATTCTTCCGTACAACTTGCCGACTGAACTTAGCAGGCTAATAGCTCTATGATTCCCACATTCCATACGTGACCCTTTACCTTTGTATAATGGCATGATTACAGCCCTTCTCCAATCTAATGGCGTGTAACCCTCCTCTAAACACTGGTTAAAAAGTTTGCACAACCATGTGAGAATAATATGGCTATCTCCTTTAAAGTATTCAGCCGCAATATTGTCGAAACCTACAGCCTTACCATGGTATAATTATAGTGTTATTAAATCGCCGGCGCATGCTTTTTTCAATATAGATATTTTAAACGTCGAATTTACGTTCTATAGAAAGGCAAACATTCCCAGGTTACGAATAACCTGACAATATTTTAAATATCCTACTACCACCACAGTGAGCGGAAAATGTTGCTTGTGTCGTGATGAAGGACTTAGCCAGCCGACGAATTGAACCCAAACGCGATGCCAACTCATCCACTGACTGGACAATAGTAAAGACGTAGTTGTAGATACAAACATGTTTTGGTTTATCGCTTTTGTATTTGTCGATCGTGACCCTTGTGTGAAGGTTTGTGAGTGTGACAGTCACCAGCGGTCAGTGCGCTGTTTTACCGGAGTATAAAAATGCTGAACTGCCCACCTGCGCGCCTGCAAGTCCTGACCTCTGCGGGGGAAAGCGAATGAAGTGGAATATGGGACGACTCTGGGGTTGAATGACGCATTTTATGTGTCCAACTTTACTTTACCTACAACCTACAACCCACCCCATCGCTGCACTGTTGACATTTAGAAACTTTTTCACTCACATGAAACACCACATGTGTTGTGGCTTCTGTGCTGTTTTTATATTGCGTGGAAAGAATATCGTTCTTCTTTCAAGCAATTTTGCTTTTTGAAAGTTATTCTCAATATAGCCCTGAGGATAGACCGTCATATAATTCTGCTGAAAATTAAATGAAATATGTACGGTAACCAGAAATAGTGTCAGAATTTCCATAGTTTCGAGCCGTCGGGATTGTGTGATTTTAAAACACTGTTCATAACTCGTAAGCTCAGTAGAGCTTTTCACGAAATTTTCTCGCGCGTGCTTGGCACTATTTTGAAAGCTAGATCCTTTCAAAATAATTATTAATATTTTTGTAACTATTCAAAGTACATTTCTCTCTGCCGGCTAACCTTTAGGTCGAGAACTAAAGCTTTCATGTCTCCCTTGGAGGTGGGGTGGGTGGCTGGCTGCAGAGACTTATGCATTTATTTATCCGAACCCCTCGTGCATGTTCCGAGCCTCGCTTTTCTCGGCTTTCAGAGGCTTCCGAGCTTTTTACAAATCTCAGGTGCCCATGGAATGCGGGACACACAAATCAAACTTGTAAAAATAGCACAGTGTAACGAAGAGCTTTTGCGAAGAGAGCTATTCAGAAAACATGTTCTTAACATAGTTTAAATGAACACAAACTTTTGTTAACTTTTTCTAATAGTTTTGTAAAAGCCAGGTGGGTTTATTAAGGGGGTTGGCGACGTTTTCATAGCTGTCGTAATGAATTCATTTCTTTAAGAGATTGTAGAATAATATGGTTTTAGTACATCAATGGTAAAAACGTTAATTTTTAATGAATAATATACATATAACTAGATATTTATGTTTGTACAGGTTGAAAAGTACTTCTTATTGAGATCCTCTTTAATTAAGTTTGGTGAAAGGATATCCACTCCCCTTTCTAAGCCATGGCAACTTTCGTTTACTGATTCCAAGTTTTGTCTCAATCATTTCTGCTTTCAAAGTCAAATATGTATGGCAAAGTATATAAACGTAAACTATTGACATTCGCCTCTTTTTATTTATTTACCCTCGACATAAAACCATAGAGGTATATAATCAATGCATCAAACAGACTTAGATTATTCCGAGGAGAAATTCCCATGAATCATAGATGGGAAGGGCTTTTAGTCAAAGCTTGGAAGATGAAGGTAATACTTTGAAACAGGTAAACCTACAAATCCCTCGAATCTGCCGCTTCATAACCATTTGAATTATTCTCATAATCCTTACCTTTTCCAGGAAAGGTTGAAGTGTATCGAATGAATTATTTTGATGAACCAATTCTATTCAGTACGGATTGAAAAATAAAAGGTCTTACGCTGAATTTCTTTTCAAATTTAACAACTGGAAGAATTTCTCCATAGAATTTAAAGTTTTGTTAACCTTTAACCTTTTTGATAGAAGGTCGAAAATTTTCATTTTCCTCAGATTCCTTAATATCTCTTATTAAATAATGATTCGGGAATAATGTATAGATTTTGGGGTATTTTTAACTCACGCTTTTGACAGGAATCACCTTGAAATTTAAGGCTTCGTGAGTTCAATCTCGACTGGCTGTTCAGTCCTCAATCACAACACAGGCAACACTTTCCGCTTACTGAGATGGTAGTAGATTTTCAAATACTGAAAGGTTATTCAAGGGGGTACTTATTCACGCACTAATGTATGCGTAATATCAATTTCCCAACACTTGTGTTGCTATATTTGAAAAAAAAGGTTCTTTTTAATAATTTACCCACGTCATTTGCCATCCCCATGGCAAAGATATTACATGATGAGGCCCCTTTACAATAACTTATAAATATCCTGGAAGATTGGCGATACCTATGTAGATACCTTTCAACGTAATTTGCTCATTCTACCATGCGAACTGCGAACCTCCTTCAGCCCAGGAATCTATTTACGTTATCGGTGCGGTGGTTGCTCGTGGCATTTTGTCTTTATATTTAGGTTCCGTTTAAAACTGTTTACCGATATTCATCTAAGTGGTTTATTATTAAAGCTATTAAATATTATTAAAGTGTTATAACAGGATTGGTTTATTTTGCTTGACGATTTGTTGTAAACGAAGGTTTTATTTTTCTGTCAGTGGAATTAAAATGACAGCCGTAAAGTCTTCCCAACTCAACGTCATAGTTGTCCGCTTTAGCGTCTTTGTGGTGATTTTTCACAAAAAAGGCGCTGTACAAAAATAAAAATCATCCAAATATTATTATTATTAGGGGCTGATCGGTACATTTTTTAATTGTAATATAAAAATATGGGTTACATTTATACATATACATATATTTTACAGTATATTATTATTAAGGTCATCATTGATTATGTATACTTTATAAGAAAAGAGGAGCTCTTGTGCCTGATAAGGCCGTCACGATTCTTACATAGGTTGTCTTGGTCTTGTATGTTATAATATGTTTTATAACATACAACCTAACTATAAGATATAAACTTTTTTATGTAAGATTTTTTTTTTAAATTGTTTTTTTTTTACTAGTTCTGATTGGTTGATGATACAGTGCAATTCAGAAGGGAGGTTATTATAGTTTTTTTATGGATTGATAAATATGATGGTTTTGCAGTTGAGTTGTTTCAAAATTAGTAGTACTGGAAACAATTTAAAAAGTGATTCTTGTAAGAAGTTAGATTTTTTTGGGGTATTGCTTTTGTAATGAGTTTTTGTGAAACTTTTACTGAGTTTAGATTGTTTTCTTGAGATCCTCCCCAACCTATAATTCCGTAGATAAGCGAAGAGTCAACAAGGGCATAATACACACATTTTTGATTATTTTCACATTTACAATATTTTTTAAGCTAAAAAATATACAAAAAAAAATTATATTTTAATAAAACAGGTTTTAAATAAATTCGATCAGCAAAATGTGATATTTAACTTCCCCCTCTCTCTAGGATTATTGGTTTATTTGTGCTATTTTTCGGTGATCTAGACTTTTATTTTTTGTTTAACGTTTTGGAATCCCTATCGGTAAAAGTTTATTGAAATGGAAACCCCGGAAACGCAATCCATTAAGCAACCTTTTGTTTTACGTTGGTAAAATTGCTCAGCTAGTGGAAAATTGTTCAGCTCAGCCGGTGATCACTTGTGACGTTAAGCTAGCGTTGCGTTGCCGTGCACTGTTCTGCCTCGTATCATTACTGAAAGATGTAAATAATGCGACCAAATTTGTCTATAATCTTCCCACAAATTATCTGGAACAACACCTATCTACCTCTTTAAGTATGCTTTAGATTTATTTATTCATTCATTACTTTCTAAGTGTTATTGACGTCTTGTTGTAAGGGTACCTACTACCTACTTCATATCCTTAAATAGATTATAATAATCTTTATTTGAGAGGTTGTCCGTAGTACATCTTTACGTAGTATAAAGCAAAGTCGCTCACGCTGTCTGAATGCTCTTTTAAACTACGCAACGGATTTTCATACGGTTTTCACCAATAGATAGATTGATTCATGATGAAGGTTTATAGGTATATAATTTGTCAAGATTTGGTGTAAATTGGTTGAAATATATAAAGGCAGCCGGCTGGCAAGCGAGCGGTGTGGATTTGATATGTATGAAAATTAACATATGGCGTTTGTTATAAAGGTTGGTTAATGGCGTTGTGTTTCGTTAGCCACAGCAACGTGTCTGCTAGTAAATTATATAGTATCATAATTAATTTATTACACCTAATTTTAAAACAACTCGTATGCAAATCCATTATATGTACTCCTTTACTCCCTTCTGAATTGCGCTGTATCATCACCCAATCAGAACAAATAAATAAAATTAAACAATTTAAAAAAAAAATACTTATATTAAAAAAAAAATATTTTATACAAAACATGTTTTAACACACAACCTAAGTAAGAATCGTGGCTGCCTTATCACAGGCACAAGAGCTCCTGTTTTCTAATAAGGTATAAATGACCAATGATGGATGACCTTAAATATAATATTTTGTAAAATATATATGTATAAACGTAACTCATATTCTTTAAATGTTTAAGTTATATTACAATTTAAAAAAATGTTTAAATATTTTTTTCATTCTTGCGCTTTTGTTAAATTTTGCCTTTTATCGTTTTTCATTCTTTACAGTTTTATCCCATGAGTCTTAACCTTTTCAGCTCGCGACATCCATAAATACCCAGTTTCTTTTATTTTACATAGCTTTATATCAAGTTAGATTCTCTAAGTACATTTAAATTGTTTTCTAGCTTTGTAAAGCACTCATGAGGTGATATTTTACAAATATGACCCAAAAAATATAACTGTATCGTTATTATATCGTAGGCGTCGTAGACCCCTTTGCTTGCAGAAAACGACCGTCCACTATAAATCGCGGTGGACAGAATCACGTCTCGGTAGTAATTGATTTATATCTACATCATAAAACGTAGTAAAGTTGACGCTTAGACTCCACTATCATCCGGCATTTGACGTAACAGCGAAGCTCCGCCGAGTTACGAGTATGGCGTAGCCCCGTAGAGTTACGGCGCGGCGTAGCGGCAACGTCCGCACTCCGCCCGCTAGCGTTAACTACTTTATAAAATGCAACTCGTCTGGTATATTTAGTACAGTGGAAATAAAATCATTGACTCCGTACATCTAGATTTGATGTAATATAAAGGTTCATAATGTGTTAATTTATTTATTTGATACGATAAATTTACATATTTATAACATCATGTGATAATGTGGGCTTCACGGGGTGCTTTACCCGTGCTGAGGCCCCCATTTTACAATTATATATATATTCTCCTTACACTCCTTTCCTCGTTCATTCGGTTTACATGCCCAAACCATCTGAGCGTCCCTTTCTTAATCTCACTCATTACGCTTACATCAGCCTTGCATTCTCCGCGAATCTCCACATTTCTCACACGATAGTACATGGTTTTTCCACACATACGCCTCAGGGATCTCATTTCTACAGCGTTCAGTCTACTTTCATCCTTCCTCTGCCAGTTCCAAGCCTCAATGCCATACATCAGGGTAGGTACCAGCACTCCATTATGGACGGTTTCTTTGGACAGCTTTTTGTTGTTGTTCAGTCCTCTATTAATAGAGTTGCTTGCATTTACCCTTATTTGGATATATCTTTCAGCCTTCCCATCTCTCGTAATAAAATAAAACTTTAAAAAAATTAAATACAATAAAGGCGGTAGTGAAAAAATTAAAATCTGCGAATAATACGAGGTACGGTTTAATATAATGAAGTATGTATTGTAATGGTATGTTTATTTTATTCTTTTACGTTATAATTTTTTGTATTGTTGCCTTTTTTGTTCTTTAATCCATCTTTTAATTTTGTATCTGAAATGTTTTTTTAAAATTTAATTTAATTTAATTTTTATTTTTTTATTTTTTATTAACCAATGCATATATAATATACAATTAACCACTATACATAATATATAATATTAGTGGAAATTAGTGGAAATTCTCCTGTTTAGAGAGGGAAATTCTCGTGTTTTTTGTTTCCTTAATTTTTTGTATTGATTGAAAGATTATTAAATGCTTTTATTGCCTGGCATAATTTGTGTTGTCTTTGTCCAGCGGAGTTTTTTTTATATTTTTTGTACGCCTGTCTAACTGGTCTATTAATGGTCTCTGACTTTTAAACGACTAAAAACGTAATTAAATCTAAACATTCGTTTAAAATCATTTTATTTATATTTCTAATGGGTTTCAAATCAAATTATTATTTAATTCAATCTCGTGGTCAAAGTTTAAAAAAAAAATTAAATTGAGATTATAATTTTTCGTTATTTGTTTTTGGGGTGTTATGGCGTGTTGCGCTACCCCTTCTTTAGCCAACGTTTCGGACAGCAACAATTTTCATTTTTAAAAAAACTTTAAACTTCGACCACGAGATTGAATTAAAAAATAATTTGATTTGAAACCCATTAGAAATATAAATAAATTGTTTTTAAACGAATGTTTATATTTAATTACGTTTTTTACTCACGGCATAACACCCCAAAAACAAATAACGAAAATACTTTTGGCCGTGAAAATCTAAAGACATACGAGATTATAAATAGAAATTGTAATAAATTAAAATCTTTAACTTCTAAATACTTTTTTTTAAAGGTTGAAGATTTTAATTTATTGTTTTGCAAAGTAATGCTGGAATAGAATAAATAAAATTTATAAACTTTTTATTACTAACCAAATTATTTTTTTAATGAATTGGGTTTGCCCAGTTATTGCAGAAAACCAAATTAAATAGTTAAATCTTATAATGTATCTAACTTTTATTTTTTCTTTTTACAGATTATTTTTAGTCGCCTGGTCATTTCACATCCCAGTCACTTTCTTCCAATCAGCTTTAAGGTAATTATTACAACACATTTAACACTTACTTTGATATTGTAGAGATACATCAGATATAGGTCAGTGTTTTACCTTTCAGTGTATCTCGTTCAGTGTATTACCTTTTGTAATTTACGAAATACAGATCCACACGCGAGGCGTAAAACAAGTTATCTGAAGCTGCTTTACGAATAGAATTGATATGTATATACGTATACATGTATCTATTGCCCTACATACGAAATCTAAGCTTTCTAAGCTCTCAAGATAAATCTTTTCTCCTAAATCCTCTCACCTTTCTCCGGGAGAATAATAAATGGATGTTAGAAAAATAGACCATAGCACAAACCCTTATATAATTTTGTACACTTAAATCATAACAAATAATCAGTTATTAATTCTGCATGGAACTAACAAAGTACCTTAATTTCTTGTATTTCTTTATACGTCTTGATACTTCTTGTAATTCCTCTTCACAATCTAATAAAAGTTGATTGTCTGTTTTTGGGTTTGTGGTGGGCGACGTGGTTTTGATTTGTATAAATAATTACAGTTTTATTCTAAGGTAAAAGAAATTTTGCGCACTTGAACTTCCCTTGAGATTTCGAATAACCACCCATCCCTTTTTCCCGTCCGCTTAAGGTAACATTTTGAGACTTTTTGATAAAATTTTGCATACTTGACGTTCAAAATAAGGATAAAATTACTCTCTACATCGGATTTCGACAAACTTTGCATAAAGCACGGGCAACGCCGGTAACATCGGCTATGTATATATTGTCTATTAATATCTACATTTATAACCACGCGCTTTTTGCCACAATATGGCACTATTTAAAATATCTTGGATTGCTTTGCTGCCAATTTTGGCAAATTTTCCCTTATTTGGAAGTAATTAATTAGAAGTTTACGATTTTATAATTTTTTTTTTATAAATCCTACGAATATGTGATAATCAACAAAAGATAGGTGAATTCGCTGGCTTTATAGAAATATAATCAGTTTGTATGTCTCCATATCAAAATTCGGAGGCATGATTTTTTTATGTGGGTGGAAAATATTCAAAATGATTACCAAAAAAACTTGAGCAATCGGAGAAAAAGTTTTAAATTGCTCTGTCGCTCCAGTGGATAAGGAACTCTACCGGCTTGCCTTTGTTTTTTTGAAACATGAGGAAGGCTACTGTCTATGTAAGATTTTGAAATACCACCCCATCCCCTTTTCCCATTCCTTGAGAAAGAATAAAGCCCGGGCAACGCCGGGTGCTTCAGCTAAATAAGTTTGTTTGCGAAGGCTTAGTTTCTACGTGAGAAATTCAGTGGTGGTTTAGCGAGTGTGCTCGCTTGGCTAATTACCCGAGACCTTAGCAGTGAGGCTTATTTTTAAAACACAAAATTGAGGCAGTTAGAAATATTTTAGGTATGGGCTATCGTGGACTTTAATATTAACAATTTACTTAAAAAAAAAAAAAAAATAAAAAAAAAATATATATATATATATATATATATATATATATGCAAAATACAGATTCGAGGCAGCGTATCGAGAAATGTAACATTAGATGAGTTTTCAATATGAGGATTTCATGGCTAGAATCCGTGACATAGAACTAAAGAATGATGAACTCACTAAAAAGAACTCAACCTTGGAAGCAAGGATTTATGCCTTGGAAAAATGTGTGGACATGCAGGAAAGGGAACTCAAAGCGAACAACATAGAAATAAGAGGCATCCCAGAAATCAAAGGAGAAAATCTGCAAGACGTTTTATTCAATATCTGCAAAACAACAAAGTCCTCCACTGATACAAAGGACATTGATGCCATTCATCGCGCAGCAAAAAAAAACAATAATAGCCATCCGAGAGAAATCATTGTTAAATTCAAAACAAACATATCAAGAGAACACCTGTTAACAGACGTAAAAAATTTCAACAAAAACAAACAGAATCTAGAAGACAAATTGAACACCTCAAACATCGGTATAGCTGGTTCCTGCTCGCCGATCTTCATTTCAGAACAGTTGACATTTCGCGGTAAACAACTGTGGTACAAGACACGAACAGCGGCGAAGGAGAAACAATATCGCTTTGCTTGGATTAAACGGGGGCAAATTTATCTACGCAAAAACGAGGGAACTAATGCCATTATTATCTCCGACGAAAGCAAATTGGCTACGCTTCGATAAATTTGAATTAATGGCTATTCTTTCGAGGTACGTCTTGACCCGTGCATTTATGTCCCGCTCTCATATTTATATCATTTACTACCTTTCTGGAAGTCATTTGATATCACGCAGTTCCTACTACCTTATTTTATTACGGTGCTCCAGATTTTATGTCCGGGTTGAATCTTTCCCAAATGAAAGACTAAACCCTTCCACACACTTTTCCACAGATGAATATCTAGTAAATTCACGCAATGTAAGTGCACTATATAAGTATAATAAATACAAAAAAATACAAGAACAATACGTCAATCCACCAGAAACATAATGGGAAAATATTTCACCGACTCCAGATATTTTCATATCAGAGGGTTCGGCTCTGATGACATCCTAACTGGTCCGATAAATCCTACTGATCCCTCAATATAAATATTTAAAAAATCTTTCGTAATCCTACATGTATTTAAAATGACCGACTCTTGCATTTTTATTATTATTATTATTATTATTATTGTTTTTGCTTCTTGCTATCTCTTTCGTAGTACTACATCTTATTTCATTAGTTATACTATATTATTATATATTACTCATATTTGTATCAATAACTATCTTTTTGGAATTCATTTGATATCACGCAGTTCCTGCTACCTTTTTGTTTTTGCTTCTTGCTATCTCATTCATAGTACTTCATCTAACTACATAATTTATACTATATTATTTATATGCACATTTACCATTGTAACTACATATGAAATCGCATTTAATCACATATTACTCGGGAGCCAAGTTCTATACCTGGGGTTCCCAAACTTTTCCAAGTCGCGGCACCCTTAGAAAATTTGAATTTTCTCACGGCACCCCTGTCATATAATGTCTATCTGTGGTAGCCTCGGGATCTCTCTAGCCACCGCCACTCCCCCCCCCCCAGGACCGAAGGATCAATTTTTTACCTACTCCACTGAATAATACAACTCGTAAAATGAATAAGTGCATTTATTGATAGGAAAATTTGCAAAGAAAATGCAAATATAATACAAGTACAAAAACCGTTAAGTGCGACCGGATTGATACAGCTACTCCTCATTTCTTTTTCCACATTTATTTTTGAGCGATATTTGCTCTTTATTTTCAGCAACTGCTGAAAATCCAGCTTCGCACAGATATGAAGTAGCAAAGGGAATGAGGACCCTTACAGTTTTTCCACTTAGAATCGGATACTGATTTCTGATATCCAAAACTCCGTCAAATCCGAACAAGCGTATTTAATTTTTAGGCTGCTGTCGGTCGAGAGGTCAATTAAATCTTCTTCTTCCTGCTTAGTAAAATCTTGGGGAGCTTGAGCACGGAATGGATCTTGGATCCATACAAACTTCTCCACTTGGTCTTCTGCGAAGTACTTGGCAGTTAACTATGATAGGTGCTCTGTGAAAAGGGTCAGCAAGATATTTCAAACCTTAACTCCGCTATGGGCCATTTACTGTTGCAATATTGGAAAACAATCTTTGCCTCCATCATCACCCATTTTTATCTTCCACACTTGTAGTTTTTTCCTGAATGATGAAATCTTGAATGAAAAAACTACAAGTGAATGCGGCACGCGGCCGCTGCAAGCGCAGCACCACAACCGTATCCCCGCTCCCGTGCCTCCGGACCGGCAACGCGGGTGATTTTCCATTCCATAAAATGTTTGTATTCGTTCATGTCAATTTTGATTTTTAGTAGAGACATCAGGGGCGCCTCGCGGCACCCCTGACCTCTGTCCGCGGCACCCCAGGGTGCCGCGGCACCTACTTTGGGAACCTCTGTTCTATACAACACACAACCAACACATACTTATGATTCAATTACATTATGATACCGGATATGATTCCGGTGTAAATATTAACATGAATGTCATTGATGATCTGAACAATCTAAATAACTTTAAATGGTGTTTACGGCGTTAAAATTATACACCAAAATATAAGAAGTATTTCTAACATTGACGATTTTTTAATTTTTCTGGATAAATTCAATCACCAATTCGATGTTAAAATTTTAACGGAATGTTGGCTTAACAAAGATTTCACCTCAAAAGTTATTCACAATTACTCTGAACACCACACAAATATATATCTCAATAAGTCTAGCGGGATCGTTCTCTACATCAAAGACGGACTTCAATCTCAAGTTGACGAAATATTCTTATCACAAGCCAACTGCCTCAAAATTGTATTGAATAATAACTTATGCATTTTTGCAATCTACCGATCACCCTCTTTTCAAAATGTTGACACTTTTCCGAGTTCACTCCAATCAATTATCAACAGCTCAAAAAAAAATAGAACGACAAATAATTATAGGCGACCTCAACATCAATACGTTTACCGAATACCACCGCCAATCCAACGATTACCTATGTCTGCTAACTGAAAATGGGTTCATTCAGACAATTATCAGCCCTACTCGTGAGCAGGGCATGAGTAAATCTTGTCTTGACCACATCAACGTCAAAAAAATTAACCATGTTGACTCATTTGTTATTCACTCTACAATCTCAGATCACTATACAACAGCACTCTGCCTTAAAAACAAACCTCCTGATCCTACTAAAATTAAACATGTTGCAAGAATAAACTACAATAACTTAATCGAGGACTTGAGCTCAGAAAACTGGCAAAATGTTCTAGATCAAACTGATGCCGACTCATCAATGAATGAATTTATCACCAAATTGAATTCATATATATCTAAAGATACAAGCAATAAACTTTTACCACATAAGCTAATAAAACTCACGCCGTGGATCACCCCTGGCCTTATCAAATCGATTAACATTAGGAACCAACTTCATAAAAAGGCTAATAAGTGCCCTGAGAATATTATTGTACAAGCTCATTACAAAAGTATAGGAACTTTTGCAAAAAACTAATAAAATCGGCGAAAGAAAATTATTATAAAAAATTAATTTACGAAAATAACTGTAGTCCAAAACGTTTATGGGAAGCATTTCGCAATATAACTAAAACAAAAATAAATAAATCTTCCGATATTAAATCATTGAAAATCAATAACGTAAACACTTCAGACCCAAAAATTATTGCGAATTTTGCCAATAATTATTTCACGTCAGTGGGAGGCACACTTGCGAAAAAAATTCTTGGCAATCTTCATACAATAGAATCCAAACTTGCTAAGTTAACAATCTCCAATTTTGGTCATAAATTAGACAATATCCAAACAACTTCAAACGAAGTCATAAAAATAATAGAAAAGCTCAAGTCATCAAATTCTTGTGGTCCTGATAAAGTCTCATCAATTCTGCTAAAAAATACTAAATCCTTCATAGCAACTCCAATCGCGTATATTTCCAATCTAAGCTTCGATTCAGGAAAATTTCCAAACCATTTAAAACACTCTATCGTTATACTGCTTCACAAAAATGGAGATAAATCGCAGATACACAATTACCGCCCAATTTCTTCGCTCAATTCTATCTCAAAAATTATTGAGAAAATTGTAAAGAATCGTCTTAGTCATTACCTTGAAAAAAATAATATCCTTTCCAATAGACAGTACGGCTTCAGGCCAGGATTGAGCACTGAAAATGCTATTATAAACCTGACGAAAATCATCTCCAACAATATCGATAGAGGCAGAAAATGCATTGCGCTCTTCTTAGATCTAGCAAAAGCGTTCGACACTATCTCACACAAAATTCTCTTGAAAAAACTACAGCGCATCGGCATTCAGGGTCAGCTACTTAGGTGGTTAGGTAGTTATTTAGAAAATAGGAGCCAAAGAGATACTCTAAGCGATCCAGCAGATATTAACTTTGGTGTACCTCAAGGAAGCACCCTAGGACCACTTTTATTCAATATCTATATTAACGAATTATGTAACAGTTCATTTGCCGATCACATTATCACCTTTGCGGATAACACAGTATTATTATTTGAAGGCAAAAATTGGAATGAAGTTCATAATAATTCAGAAATTGGTATTAACAAGGTAAAACAATTGCTAGACAATAATCTTCTCACTCTCAACACTGACAAAACTAAATTCATCCGCTTTAGTGCAACTCAAGCGGGACAACCAAGAGATACTCAACCAAGAGAATTATTATACACCATTGCAATGACCCAAACACTTGTAATTGCAATACCTTAGAATATGTGGATAGCATAAAATATCTAGGAGTTATGGTAGACAAGAATCTGAGATGGAACGAACATATCGACTCAATTGCCACAAAGGTCAGAAAACTCACGCATCTTTTTATATCTATTAGAAATATCCTCTGCACAAAAGATCTGAAACTAATGTACCATGTGTAACTCATTATGGATGGGGAGGATGTACCAAATCAATACTGGACCCCTTAGCCAAAGCACAAATCTCTACCAAGGGTCATCCTTAAAAAAACATATAGATACCCCAGTAATGATTTATTCAAAGAGATAGGAGTTCTGGATGTGAGGCAACTATTCATAAGAAAAGTCATATTACACACACAAAAATATCGTCACCTCTTCCCCTCCGTAGAACATTATCACAACACCCGACATGCAGGAAGGAATCCAATAGTTCCACTTACTACTATGACATCCCTTGCTCAAAGACAATATTCTTACCTAGGTCCAAAAATGTTCAACCTTATACCCGGTTCTTGGAAATTGAAAAGTGGAAGCGTCCTGCGTAAATTAGTCAATGATTGGATTATGAACTTAGGGAGAGTCGAAAGTGAACGTATGTTCGTTGTTAGTTTTTGGGGTATTATGCCGTGTTGCTCTACCTCCTACTATAGCCGACGTTTCGGACAGCGTTGCAGTGTCCATCATCGCTGTCCGAAACGTCGGCTATAGTAGGAGGTAGCGCAACACGGCATAACACCCCAAAAACTAACAACGAAAATGCTTTTGGCCGTGAAAATCTAAAAACTTATCTGAACTTATGTTGTTTAACTGATAAACTAAACCACCCAACTTTCCTGATCACTAGACCAAAATTCCTATCACACTTCATTGAGTTCTGATATTGCGTCGCAATGTTTCGACATCCTTTTTCAAGTTTTTGTACCTGGTATTTAAGGTTTTGCGCCCCTGAAGCCTGTGGCTCCGTGTAGGTCTAGGTACATCACTGCTGTATCACATGCACGTCGCACTAACTCTGTGTGAAGCTTGGTACCTTACTACGGTAATGAATACATAATACAACATGTATGACGTACGAAGTAATGCACCAATTTCACCAAAGTAGCACTAAATCAGGTACTATTTATTTATATTCATAGTTTCTGTTTCTTAGTTTGTATTTCTATCTATATTTATAGTTTTTTTTGTGACATAAGCGCGGTGTGTATTCGTATTGTCGGATAATATAATATGTTCTGCAAACTTGTTTTAAATCAGTGAAAATAATCATGTTTGCACATAATTTATTACATACTGTAGTTACAACGCTTAAAAAAAATATCATATATATTATAACATGCATAAATTATATCTAATATTGTAAATTTTATTGTAGTTTCTCCTATAAGTGTACTATCCATTAAAAGTTCACACTTCTAAACACATAATCTAACATAACTTCATATCTTTGTTGTAAATCTTATTGTAATTATTCCATCCATCAGGTACCTGGTTTACACTTATCAATACTACCATAGAGTTAATACTACTATCTTACCTACATCTCATACTCTGTAAATCTGAATATATTGTATGTTACCAGGTTAATTCGGTAAATCCGATTATTATATATGCTACCAAATTACTTTTTCTACATTGTCAAAAAAATGTATGTTCATATATATGTTATATACACATTTTCTTTACTACATAACTTACTTTCAGAGAAAAATGAAATTTTTTGTGTTTTTTTTTTTTTTTTTTTATGTATTTATGTACATTTCTTGGAATAATGTGAACTAAACCTGTCAATTTGTCTGTCCTGGAACGGGAAACTTTCCTAGTTGGACAGGCAAAGCTTCCAAATATGTAATTTGTACTTTCTTTTGTATCTATAATAAATAAATAAATCTTACTCTTACTAATATTATAAATGCGAATGTTTGTATGGATGGATGGATGGATGTTTGTTACTCTTTCACGCAATAAATACCGAATGGATTTTAAAAATTCTTTCACTAATAGAAAGCTACATTATTTGCGAGTAATATAGGCTATATATATTGGTAAGCTCTGGTGTTATGAATAAGCTGTGGCGTTATGAAATTATTTATCATATGTTTTCTTTCCCTAACAAAATTGAGTTATTGCAAACGTCAGATGAAAAGCAAAAAATTGTTGCCTGGGGTGGAGGGGAAGGAGGGTGGAGGGGTTTTGGGGAGGAAGAAAGGGGAGGGAAAAAAGGGCGGATGGTGGAGGAGGGTGTGGGGAGGGGGAGGAGGGTGGAGGTAGAGGGGTGAGGGAAGAAAGGGCGGGGGTGGGGGGGAGGGGTATGGAAAGGGAAGGGGGATGGGGGTAGGGGGGGTATGGGGAGAGTGGAGTGACGAGAGGGAAGGTGGAGGAGGCGGAGTGGCAACCCCCCTAATACCATGCGAGCGAAGCCGGGGGCAAAAGCTAGTAAATAAATAAAGATAATAAAAAAATGCTTAATTTCTTCCTAGCAAAACAACTACGTCACGCAACGGAATTCGATGGGTAGTATTATGAAATTACTCATAGGTGGTGTTACTTTTGGATTTAAGTTAAATATGGGAGGGCTAATATATAGTTGTTTTATCGCTGGGTTTATGTAACTAAACAGCCGTCACTAATTGTGTACTCACTTAATATAGACTTTGCCCGAAGGTGAAAACAGCACTTGGAATTCTCATTTACCTTTCAATATTGAAGGAATTAAGTAGGAATACATTATTAATATTTCATGTTACAGCTGCGTGCATGTCACACCGTAACGGGCTTGCCTGGTCGTGACCCCGCTCAGCCCGGGGGTTATCTTCTCAAACTTCACCTTCATCATCTAAAATGTATAAAGTGTCTTCTCAAATATTTATTTCAGACGATCTGGAATGTGAAAAGGCGTATTATTCTGACGGCGTTTGATCCGTTTCCAGAAATATCGGAATCCTGTTATTCTGCGTTCGTAATAGAATTTTATACAGTTTATCTGAAATTGACATTTAAAAATAGCTACTGGATGGAATGGGTATCATGTAATAATATCTGTTGAATTAGAAAAACATTTTTCACTTTAAATATTTTTAAAATTGTTTTCTCTTATTGTGAATCTCATCCAGGTAAATATAATTAAATGTACGTTTGTCTGATTTCTAAATCATCCTACACCATTTTATCTGACTGGCCCAAACCAAAATTTGTACAGGAAGCCGCATACAACAAAGGCACCCCTCTTCCTCTCTCAACTTCACCCCGGCGCCCGTTATAAGTGTATACAATTTATCTATACTATTCCATTTTATACGAGTACGCTCTTCAACCGATATAAACCATTTTTGGGTACTTCTTAAATCTTTGCTCTTAAAACATTATTCGCAAAGGAAAGCTTCTTAAAAATATCATAAATAAACAACTCCGGTGAAAAATATTATGACTTCAAAAAATATTCATATATAGGCAAACGAAGATTCTGAATATTGTATACAAGTTTTATTGTAGGTATGTAAAAAATACTGGTGTTTATGTCAATATTCATAAGGTGAATATTCATTTTTAAAAATTGACCGAAGTTTCTTAATACAAAAACTTCTCTTCTTATGGATTCTAATTTTCCTAAAAAAAAAAAATTTCTCTAATTTTTCCATAGATTTTTGTTAAAAAAGTTATTTTTTTCAGGATGTAATTTTTAAAATGTCTTCCAAGCGGAATAGAGATGGTGTAATTTAATTAAGTTGGTTGCTTTGTTCAGTTTCGAATGTAAATTACGTATGTATATCACAACTAGGCTGATAGTCAGTTTTTCTAGCGTGCCAATCAGCAGTTATTCCCTACGTTTTGCTTTAATAGTGAGTCTTGTACAAGTCCTCTCTCTACAGAATCGTCTCGGACTTCTCCCCAGAAGCATTAGAAGTTGTAATGAAAATCGTCCTTATTTCTTGTTGTCCGTCGACTTTCAGAGGCTACCCGCAATATTATCTGGAGGCAACAAGCGAGGGGATGGATTCAGGGGTGAGGCTGAATGATGGTATTTTTTGTGCCACGAAACTTCCATCTTTCCTCTGTGGCCGAGAAACTTATGATATATTGGTTAATTCGCTTTTTGCATAAGTTTAATTTGTGCTCGCACATTCCCTGACGCATTTAAATATAGTTCAGTGTGACTTTTAAATTTTTAATGGAATAAAAAAAGACTCGACATTTTTTGGGCGTGACATGTTGTGTTAATCAAATGTTCATTCATAGATATCACCACGAATGTGACACACGGCTAATCGACACTGTCAATCATGTCGTTTCGCTTTGAAATACTTTATTTTTATTTTCTCTAAGAAAATGCGTCTTTACTAAGTTGTGATCGTGTTTGTTAGTAATAGGAGAGATTGAAACGAAAAATCGGCACGTACAGAAATGATGTTGTGTTAGGCCTAGGATAAGATATCGCTTTCTGTTTAGTTTCCCCTAAGCGAAGGGATGGAAAAACTTCACCGATTTCGAACTTTCTGTTTCTTTTATATGTGTTGTTAGGAAAAAAGTGTGTGTTTTGCGCACATCTATTTTTTTGTTTTCATATATTTTTTTCGTCACGTGTATTTCCGTTTTTGAAGCAGCGAACTTAAACAAAAATTATTCGTTCGTCTTTCTGGTTCTTATTTTCTCCTTTGTCATGCTGATAACTTTTCGAATGGTTAGTTATATTTTTAATTTTTTGTCCTGGTGTAGCCGTTTGTTTTTAAACTCTTTTTGTTGTTGTTGGAGAAAACACAGTTACAGACAGAAAGAAACTAAAGAATTCGCCTGCATCCTAAATATTTCTCACAGATTAGATTAGAGGAAACACAGACGGTGCCTTTCAACTTACCACTTTAGAAACTGTTAGCCATAAGCTGAAAATTTTATTTATATTTGTAACAATGAAAATATGTTATTTTGCTGCGTTTAATTTTATTTATTTATTTATGCATCTATACAATAAAGTTAACTTTTTTTTGGCCTTGCCTGTCTCACTAGGAAATCCTGTGTCGAGACAGACTAGTTTACAAATATTTTATAAATATTAAATAAAATACATTTTTCAATAAAGTAAAAATATTTGACAAAAAATTTCAGGTTGGTAGTAGTGGTAACAATAATGGGATAAGAGGATTATATGAATATGAAATATATTTTATTTTTTGCATTATACGTGTGTAAACAAGTCATTCACGGAGCTCGCTCCATTTCTGTGCACGTGCGATTTTGAATTCTCGCCAAAGCCGTATTTCGTACTCGCAGTTCAGTTCCTGTTATTGTGTATTTTTATTGGAATAATGCGCATATTTTCCGAAATATTATCAAAGCGCATTTGACCATTTTTAAAGCTGTGTGCATATTTTCTTCTAGTTTTGGCACTCTTCCAGCGGTGCCTATTATTCAAGATGTGAACTTACAGCACATTTCTTGATCTTTTCACAAGTAATTACTTTCTGAACGACGTCTTCGCATTTAATTTCACATTTGCATTAGTTTCTTTTGTTCATTATGATATTTTTCGCCTTAGGAAATCTTTAATATATTTTCTAAACATACTCATAGTTTGGTATTCAATTATTAACCCTTGTTTGTTCATAGGTACTTACTTATTTTCTGAAAATCGCATTGTTGACAACATTTTTATTTTCCAAAACACTTAAGCTAAAAGCTTGCAGTCATGATGCATTCGTTTAAATCTTTTGTAAACGTATTGTCTATGAGGCCATAGTTGTTTTAATACTATTTTTCCTCGAATCCTCTTTAATATCTGATTGTGTTGTTGGCGTCTGCTCCAACCCCTGCGAGGGTCACGTAGCCCGCAAGGGTTGAGCAGACAGACCAAGGAACTTCCCTTGAATCCAGACAGTCCCACTGTTCTTGGAATTCCTCTTACCCCCGTGAAGGGGTACTGTAACTGTACGTGCCCAGAGCTACTCTATCCAATAGACCGCCTTTACATATTTCAATTCCTTTACAATATTTCTTCTGAAATAAATCAATGTACATTGCGCCCTAAAAATAAAAGTGTGTGATGGGCCCACGAAGGTCTTGATTCGGCTCTTTAGTTCCTGCCGCAGTTGATCGCGCTTCCCTGTGAAACCAATGTTATATTGCACATCCCATAATATCGTCAATTTAAATTTGAGATTCTTTTTACTATACGCTATATTATGTATTTACCACCAGTTACTTATTCCATTAAGACTACTCAATTTACATTGCTTTATTTTTAGGAAGTATCTCTCCATTTTCATGAAACTTGTTCGGTTGGTAATGCATTCATGTGTAACATACCATATTTTTTGTGAGATCTTTTATCGAGTTGCGTGGATGTAATGATTGCTTTTGAAATAGAAAATGAATAGCCTATGTGTTACTAGAGTTCTCGAAAGTATCGATTTATGAATTTTATGAACAGTTTTTAATATGAATTGGTTGATTTGCCACTAATTAAAATTAGCAGTGTTTAATGAATAGATAATAATAGCATTTCTAATGTTTTTTTCTAATGATAATTTTTGACGGTCAAAAGATTTCAAAACAAAACTAATCAGAAAAATATACGAAGAGCGAATAATGGTATTATACCCAAGCCAATAATTTTTCTGTGTTTTCCTGTAGAAATCTTTTAATGTGTTTCCACCTCTGTGAAGATATTGATGTATCATTTCTCATTTTGACACTTTTATAACCTCCTTTCTGTTTGCCGTATTCTTCTTTATCCACGAGACGTGATACAATTACTTTTGTGGGATTTTCTATGTTGTGAATTATTATGTCTACCATGTTACGCTGTCAGACGAAAGAGCGAGTAAGGCTTTTTTCCGTATTTTCTTTTCTCTAAACTGTCGGTTTCTGAGGATGATCGCACCTACGTTTCTGACAAAAGCACATGAACGATCAAATCCCTGTTTTCTTTTTGTTTTTGAAATTCGTGAGTTTCCGCTTTGCAGATACCATTTCTTTATTTTATTCTAATATCCGAGTTACCCTCTCGAGGAGAACTGACAAAGTTTGTCTCCGAATTTCGAAGTAAAATTTTTTCTCAAACTTAATGTGACATCGCTGTTACCCGCAAATGGCGAATATTTTTTCACGTCTTGAAGGTTACATATTTTTGTAAAGTAAATGTGAAAGTGTTTTTTTATTTCTTTATGTTAAATGTGATATAAAATTAAATGATTTTCCATTTCCCTTACCCGATTTCCATGATCTTTTTATCTAGCCTGAAAATGTTTCCAGTGACGTGTTTCTCCAAGTCTTCCGGTCTTTCAAGTTAATGTTCGAAACGAAACTGAGACAGAAATAAAATAAAAAAATATCCGGGCAGAGTTCGACAATAATTCCTCTCGTTAGAATTTATTTCATTAAAACCCTCTTGCGCGTCGGTGGGCTGGGTGGCGGGGGGGGGGGGGGGGGGTTAGCGGCCCGAACCGTGAAATTCCTTAATCCCCTATCTTCGCAAGCCCTGAAACTTTTCTCGGCGCGAGTGAACCAGAATTATAATATCTCCACGGAGATGGAAATATTTTTACGTGTAGAAATTTTTGCCATAACCAGTTATACGTGTCTTGTTTTCTTTTAATTTACCGTGGTCGTTAAAATCTATTTTCAACGCATTTGTGACACAACAGAGGGAAATACCTACATTTTTTTGCAGTTATTCGCCTTTTATATTTAGGTTCCTACTGTTTTTTTGCTTGGGGTTTTTCTTTGTGGTTTTATTTTATTACTGTATAGTTATCTTGTAATATAAAATATCCTCTTTTAAAATACACAAAACACATGTCGCTTGCAAGTATTATACCGTGAATTATACTGTACGTATATTCATATCTTCCATTCAATCTAATGGTATCATACTACAGCGGATTTAAAATAATATTCTTGCTTACTCGCCTCTCTGGATTCGCATGAGAAGCAAAACCATTTCCCTGCCACAGGTGCACGGAACAATTTCTTTGCACAGTATGCGCCATCTTATAGTACCCCTGCTGTTTCGTGCAAATATATAATAGTCCGTATATATAAATAAATAAAATAAATTAATAAATGTTTATTCCGGTATGTGGGGAGAATAGTGCAATCCCACACATTCCATAAGGGTTATAAAATATACATTTTAAATAGAGAAGCAGGTGATATGATTGTACATGAACAAAGGTAATAACAAAATAAAATCATAATAATTAGCTTTTAGGATTCTGTGACCACATTAGGTGCCAGTATTTTTCTCCAGTGTGCATCAATGCTGGATGATGGACTGAGGCGGGCTTCCATGACGATGATATTTCCAGAGCTGCTTATCCTTTCTCTCATTCCTGCCACCCTGGATCTAATAAGGGCTGCATAGCCGGGAACTCGCCCCTCCGTGAACATCCGGGAAGCGCTGCAATATCTGGGGAGACCAAATATTATGCGGAAGGCGTTGTTGTACTGAACTCGAAGTCTTTCTATACTACTCTTCTTGTAGTTTGCCCAGAGTTCGCACGTGTACAGCGTTGCGCAGAAGGAAAGGAATAGCGTCCTTTTTACAGCGGTGCTGCAAAGGCGGAATCTTCTGCTGAGCATGTTTGCTTTTACGCTGAGAGCTCTTCTTTGCCTATCGATGTCATCATCGTCCATCAGAGATCCCAACCATATATGAGAGGGAGTATACAGTCCTTACAAAGCATCATTTTAAAATTAATCTTTTATCAAATTCATATCATTGCCATGTTCCTGCATGCTTTGGCATATACGACGTGGTACCCTCACGTTTACGAAGGCGCTTAATAGGAAGTTGGCTTTACGGAAGTTAAGTTAAGTTGCCGTCACTCATAGAACGGATATTTGAACCATCTCGTCTATACGCAGTATACAGACACTTGGTTGAATCATTTTCCGGTCCTGTCTGTCAATGAGAAAAATAACCAGGAATGTTAAGTTTATTGCATTAATATTACTTTGACCATAGAATAAAGAAGAACATACGAAATGCAATGTGGGTGTGTTTCGTGATACTAAAGTCTGACTACTCGATTAAATTTCAAGTGGAAAACTGTGTTTTACCATCCTTATGAAATTTTCATTTCGATCAAATGCAATGGCGATGTACGATATCAGGCAATTAGTGTAAATGTGCATTGGTTTCCATTCAAATATACATGAAATGCATTTCTAGTTTGTATTATCTATTCATTGACTACTACATATAGATCAGTTACACCATTTATCAATATTGATGTGTGTATGAATAAAATTGACCTACTTTGTATAGGGAGGATAACTCATCTTTATGTTTGAATGACCATGTGAACTACTCGGAGGTACCTACGGAGGATGGAACGGTCGGAAACGGTTAAGGGTACACATCCGCATTTGCAGTCAGTGAATATTTGAGAACCATTATTACGATAGAATGATCACCTTTGATGTCAAAATCATCAAACGATTCGTGACTTTGGGTGCTTTCTGTGATTAATTGACGATATCGTCTAGGTACCTATAATTAATAGATTAATTTGTTCGTAATGCTTGCCTGCAAGTACATAGATATTATATTACTCTCCTTATATTTTTACTACTTAGAGAAAAAAATAAATCTTTAGCTGTGCTTTCTGTGAATATTTTAAAATGGATTATTAATATTTACGCTCTTTAATGTTAGTCTTATAACTTTTTCATGTTAACACTACGTTAACTAAATGTTGTAATAAATAAATTACTATTAAATAAAACCTAATACGGCTTTATATCAGTGGTCGGCAGGACCTCACGGATGAATAAATTCATAATTTTTAATCCCGCGGACCACTAATAAGATTTTTAGTGACAAATATACTTTAAAAAAAGTGATCAAACAACATATAAAATGTACTTAGTTGATAAAATAATTATTGTAACCAAATTACAAAATTAAGAAAATAACTTATATCATTGATGTCGCTATTCCAAATTCTTGTAATATTCAGAAAACTGTTTCTGAAAAAATAAGAAAATATACAGATTTAGGAAATGAGATTAAAAGAATTTGGCATTCTCAGACTATAAAAATATTACCATTTGTTATTTCGGCTACTGGCATTATACCTAGCTCTCTCATTCAAAATTTAGGCGTATTAGATTTGTCAAAAAATTTATTCATAAAAATGCAAAAGTCGGTTATTTTAAATACATGTAGGATTACGAAAGATTTTTTAAATATTTATATTGAGGGATCAGTAGGATTTATCGGACCAGTTAGGATGTCATCAGAGCCGAACCCTCTGATATGAAAATATCTGGAGTCGGTGAAATATTTTCCCATTATGTTTCTGGTGGATTGACGTATTGTTCTTGTATTTTTTTGTATTTATTATCTTATATAGTGCACTTACATTGCGTGAATTTACTAGATATTCATTTGTGGAAAAGTGTGTGGAAGGGTTTATTCTTTCATATGGGAAAGATTCAACCCGGACATAAAATCTGGAGCACCGTAATAAAGAGTTAACTTTGTATAAACCACTTTTTTAATAAACAATATCGACGTGTTTCAATAACAATGTTATCTTCTTCAGGATATGTTAATATAAACATATCATATATATTAACATATCCTGAAAAAGATAACATTGTTATTGAAACATGTCGATATTGTTCATTAAAAAAGTGGTTTATACAAAGTTATCTCTTATTAATTAAATAATAAATAATGCCACAAAGTTATTTTGCAAATATTGAAGAAGCAAATTATAAAAGTTTTATTAGTAAACAATTTTAAATAATTACCACATTTCTCGCGGACCACCTGCTGCTTTGTATTATGCTAAAAGTATTCAGCTCCTAATGTTTACTCAAAATGTAGATCTACGTTATGAAAAACGTACTTTTACGAAATTTTGCATTTAAATCGTTCTTCCACCCTGTTTCCATATTTTGAGAGGTTTGGCATTGTGTGTGTGAAGCTATTAAAATTTTATTCTTCCCGAAGGTACCGGAAATATTACAGGCGTCAGAGCCCTCTGGGGCATTGACATGACTTACGTACCTGCTGAATAAATCGAATAATAAAACTATCTAGCTTCTGGGTCGCCGTTCATCGAATTGATGTTGCACTCTGAAGGGTTGAGTAGGTGCGGCTCCAGTTTCCTCCCGCCTCCCAGGAGCGGTGTAGGAACGAGGAGGTAATTGGCGCTCACGGCTGACGGCGTCACTCCTTCGGGATGCTCGTTACGCCTGAACGACGTTAATGTTTATCAACATTCACTAAACTGGCAGAACGCGTATATCTACAGTACACCGTATACATGCGTTCTAACACCAGGTGCTCTAGCAGGGTGAAATTGATGTCCCTTTTTATGTAAATACCTCATAAGAGTCCCAGCTGTTCCCGTCTGGAGCTGGCGAGACTATAGCATCCCCAGTTGTGAGGCTGAAGGTAATGGGGAGGGAAAGGAGATGGGGAAGAGAAAGGCGGGGAAGTATCCGGCTATAGTCATTTCAAGCAACGTTTCAATTCTGAAAAAAATTCAACGTCTTACACCAGCGCAATACTGAGAGTATCTTCCACTCTGGAACGTGCCGCAAATATAAATCGTTCATCTTTCACCGTTGTCAGCCGAGCCGATATTGACAAGGAATAAATAAATAAGAAATCGATATACACTGGCAACACTGAAGATATTTTCTATGAATTGACAATACGAAATGTCACACGCCAAGCAATTAGGTAAAAATATTATTATTTGGCAATGTTGAATTGAAATACTGAATACTAACCCAAATATGCATTGGCAGTCCGCATTTACTTTTCGACATTAAACGGGAGTTAATTAGCTAATCAGGTCTTTATTCACATTTCAACCATTTTCGTTTCTCAAATATCGAACGGAATAAATTGACTGCGTCTTAGATGCATTATTTAAGTCTATGGATCGCATATACAACTTCTTTATTTTCTAAAAACTTTGTTCGTTCAATACCTTCATTAAATAAGTCAGTAATTCTGCATAGTTAACTGAAAATTTTCTGATACTATGAAGACCGGGCTAAAAGTTGTCAATCGTCGCGTCGGTCGGAATATCTCTTACCAATTGTTGACCGTGAATGCAAATATTGATAAATGATCATAGATGACGGATTTGTTCAATATCGGATTGAAATGGGGTTTTATCGAGCGTCCATGCTTGATACCCAGGTTATCGAGTTGTATTATTCGATACCGCCACCGAGTTACGAAACCAGTAACATTCTGTTTTTAATCCCCTCATCGATATCTGGTTTTGGGTAACCACGTTCAGTGCAATTCTAAATCTACACAAGTGTTTTAATGTTGGCAATATGTTGGGCTTAACGCCGCATTTTGAAATGCTACTTTTCGACGATAGTTAAACTTTCCGGGGGATTATAGTTGAATTATATCTATCGATTACAATTTTCGTCGACGGCATCATACCGATGACGTAGAAATAATTTTAGTAGTATTTTATTTATACAACACAATACCTATACTTAAACGTCACTCACGTAACGATCGTACTGTTGATTAAATATCTCCAAATACTATATTTTGAGAAAATGATGAAAGCACTTTTTTACGTATTAAATATGCTATAAAATATCACCGGACAGCACAACGGTCTGGTACATTACTATGACATAAACATTTTTTGTTTCATTTGTAGAGTATTATTCTGCCCTGAAGAAGCTACGGTTGTAGCGAAACCCGGTCGGCAGAAAATATATGTGGTTGATAAAGTTATTGTTTTATTTTTTTATTTTTTATTTCACTACAAATTTGTCTGCTGCATTATAATTGATTTGGTGTTAATGAACAATCTGAGTATTGTACCAGATAGAAGGTACACTTTTATATATAACTGTGTATTCAACTCAAATTTCAATTTTTTTGGAGATGTCTGACTAATTAACTGGATGACCGATATATCCTATATTATATTATTTACTTCTAGCAAATCTACCCCTACATCCAGTGTGAAATAATGGCGCTGTCAGTTGAGAACTCGTTCAACCCCCGAATTCCGATTAAAAATACTTACGGGAGGTTTTGCTCGGTCGTGTCGCGTACCTTAACTTATAGACCTTTAACCCTTTATTTTATTTAACTTTTCTAAAACCTTTTGTCTCTTTATGCGTAGCACACAACTAGTGATGCGGCCAATCGAAATATCCCTTTCCAAAGCATTTTGATAATCGAATGATGTTCCGATTTAATGGTTCGGATACGGAAGACTACGATTTAGATGTCTATAAAAACACAGACATCGAACTTTTTGTCATACTGTGACATTTCCAACTGAGTTCATTGACTATATACTAAAAAAACATCTCGATTCCGCACGAGCGAACATTTCTAAACATTCTTCTGATTATTTCGGCTAGAAAATATGCCTAATAATTCATGAAATTATTTATGTCCTTAATGTCGACTGCCAATTCTCAGCATTTGTAATTCACGGCATTCCCCGAATCTTAGGTATTTGATTTAACTAGAAGGTCACTTTTCAGCACATGTTGCGTACTGAAGACAATTGAGCCGGCCTTTATAGTACATGGGTTCATTGTGTTAGCCGAAAATCAATAGGCCGGTCACGCGTATGCGAGCGGGCGGCTAATACCTACATAGTATCGATCCTCGGCTCGGCTGGCGGACTGGCAGGCAGGCAGGCGGGCTGGTCCCTGCTTGATCGCTGGCCCTCGCTCGTCTCACCTGACACGGCTCGCACGCCTCTTCCTCCGTCTATTCTCAATGCTTACGTCCTTTACGATCGCTAAATTGATGAATTATGTCGCCGACTCGGGCATTATGTAAGGCGAGTGATTTCGCGACACAAAGACGTGGCAAATTAGTAAACAGCATATTTTTTTATTTATGATTTTGTGCAGATAATCTTAAGGCTCTGTAGTAAGCGTACAAAAATAAGAAGGAGATCGTTTGAAAAGGAAATGTAAATGCGAACGTTGGAGGAAGCGCGCTAATATTAAAAAAAAAAAGATTTGGCGAAAGCGAAAATATTTAATAAAGCATGACTTTTTAAAACAGAGCAATAATCTCTCGACAACTGTCTGCAGAAACACTGATTTTGTTCATACCTAAAACATGTTAAATAACAGAATAAAACGTGTTTACAATAATTTTCGAAGAAATTACCTTGCGATTTTTTTCTCTCGAGGGAATTTCATATAATTACCGTTTCGGCTTGGCAAATGTATAGGTATTATCTTAAAAATTATATTTTTTTAAGAGCTTAAAGACTTGTGTTCTAGGGATATGTGTTTTAAATCTGTGGAAAAATAAATTCGGAATGCGGGGGTTTAAGCAAAATATATTGTATCGATTTGTGGAATACATGCTTAAACGTATTTTTATTTGTTAAAACAATGTTGTATTGATTTCCCTGAAGTGTTAAATTGTACAAAACTTGTTGCTTGTTCCCGACGTTTCCCGGGATTTAGAAAGTTCTGTGGTATTACAGACTGTTTTCAGAAATTCTTGAAAAATCCACGAAGTCCTAAGTATTTTAAATTTATTTAAATGTTTTTTTTTCAAACCCTAAAGAGTAATACGAGTAGTTAAATAGTTTTTACGTATCATTATTATTTTTGAAAAATAATATCGCGCAAGAGTCCCAATTGTCCAGACACAGTGGAATAATGGCACCCTATAATAGGAATGTTGTGAGGCTGAAGAACCCTGTTGTTTCACAGGGTTAAAAAAATGCAAATTTTTGTATTAAATTTTTTTACGAAAAATGACACTGTATTTAATCCTTTCAAAATCTCCCAGTCTTGTGGTTCGCCTATACGTTTTATTTAATTAAGTGCCCATCATTGTTAAAGCTTTTAAGGCTCCCTGTGAATGTAATAATTAAACACGCTACCTTTTTCTGTCACACCCACCGCCCGCATTCAAATCCTAAAACTTACTCGCCGGTCCACCGCGCGAGTAGGTGCAGACCGTGTAAAATGTAGCGGAATTATTTTTCATTCACCCAATTTTCCCTTGCAAATGAAAAAAATGTCAACGGTGCCGTTTTAAGCCTGGATTTATTTGCCCTCAGCGCCAGCGGTCGGGGATCTGGTATCGTGCCGGGCTCGACGCTGTATTTTAATCTAAATGCGCCGCCTACTGGATAAACACGCCGGGTGACAATGCGATTCACTATCATTTTATTCTCTTAATTAGTTTATTAAGAGTTTTGTTGATTTTTGTTCAAATTTATTCATCGCAATTTTATAAAATTTCAGAAGCTTTTTAAAAGCATATTTAACCAAGTTTACGCAATCCTATTCTGTATACAGTTGTGAATTGTGTCCATTGGTAATATAGAACGAAACTCCTGTTTTTTTTAAACTCCTTTTTTAACCTAACCCAGTAAGGCCCACATTATCAAATAATGTTTTAAAATATGTAAGGTTTTACTCTCACTACTGTATCAAATAAAAATATATAATTTTTAAAAACCTCGATGCCGCCTACACGATGTCTAAAAACTCGTAGTATAAGCGGAAAACCGCTGAATCTGCATCTCATCATATAGAAACAAAAAAAATATATCTGAGCATTCTGATTTCTTTTAAACTTTTTTGGCATCTTAAATAAAATGGTTACAAAGGCTTTTAAACAGCTGATATAACCCTCTAGCTACCAAATTTATTCAAATTTGATCTAAAAAATTCCAACTTCGGACTCGCTTTACTCGAAAACGAAAGCGCAAACCAAAAACTATTTTCCAATAGTTTTATTATACGATTCCAAGTGTAATTGCAAATTGTTACGAGTTTCCGGCCACCGTGTACAATTTCGTATTAAAATAGAAAATCCTAGTATCTCGTTAGCATGCTTTTCCATATTATATTTGATTGACTGTAGACATGGCGAGAGGTCAGAAAATTAACGCCTTTTAAGTTTTTTTTTAAAGAGATACCTACCGAGAGAATAAATTCGCTATTAACTAAACTAGACCAGTTATATAATTAGTTTTAAAGCCTTGATATTTTCATTTTAAATGATAGGCATGATTCTTTTTTTCCTTTTAGTTTTTAGTCGCTCAACCAATCCCCAGTTGGATTCGACTTTATAAAATAACGGCTATGAGGCGTCATAGATCGGCCTTTATCTTATTGATTTTCAAACACATTTCAAGGGAAACGGCCGGAAAGGTGTAGGCCAAGGTTGCCAATGAAGCAACAAAATTGGTCGGCTGAGACCTTCCTTTTCCGTGGCTTAAATATTTAAACTTCTGCCGCTTTTCAGACCGATATTTTAGGCGTATCGTCTTCAAAGAAACATTCGTAATCGGAGGTAAGAGTTCCTGGTGGGTAGGCTTTTAAAGTTCAAACCATTGACCGAAATTATATCCAGATTCCCGGCACTCTATCTTATGTTACGTATAATATTATTCTCTAACTCTATACACAGTTGTTCACTTTTGTAGTAAGGTGAAGATACAGTTCCACCGTAGGTACCGTACCTATATACCTATATTGGTTAGACAAAATACTTTTGTTTTCAAATATGTGAATTACTCTGCTGTTGATTTTAGAAATACGAAACGTATGCTATGTTTTTTTTTCTCTACACCGCTTAAAGATGCGTTGTAGTATAGTTAACCCTTTCGATACTGCGGAAGTACATTTTCCGATATAGGTGTGCCTCAAGCGCTCCCGTCCGAAAAAACACGCACAATAGAAGCCTTCGTTTCTTTATGCAAATAATTGCTAGCCACCATGTTTGTAATTAACCTATTTTTTTACGAAAACAACAGACATGTAAATTCCTAAATTCAATTTAATTAACGTTATAGTAGAAATTAATGTCTGAGAGCTTTGTTCTTAAAGCTCCCACATTCATCAACTTTGTGTGTTGTGTGATTCAAATTTATCTCAGGCTTGTTTGATTAGAAGTGTTCAATCGAATACCAGAAAAGTCATAACAGATTTCGCACTCTTGTAATAATAAAAATGACTTTAGCATTATTATTTCTGCGCGCCCACAATAGTCGCTCCGCTTTCTTCGTACTTCCATTAAGTTAGTGCCTCTTCCACCCGACCGAGATATTTCCCTTTGTGAGCTCCATTCCTCATGCGCACCGCACATTGGCGCACATGGCACCGCCACCCACTGCCTGACTCAAGCCGCACACCGATCTGCCACCTGCCACCGGAATGGTCCCACCCGTGGAAACTCTGGAATTGAAACACTGGGACCAGTGCATAATACTCGACTGCAAAATCGAGGAAACCGAAAAATCACTTCGACGGAAAGTTTTGTACTAATTTTATTCCGGAATCATTCAGAAAATCTAACCTATACTTTTTAAAACGATTCCGGATGATACGGAAATTCGTTAATTAATATTGCTTCCGTAGTCCCGACAATTAAACGTTCCATTTTGTCGCGATATTCATCCAAAGCAATGAAAATGGCCTCGGTGTCCCAATAACTTTTGACACCGCGTTTTTAACTACGTTGGCAACGTTAATTTTGTAATTAAAAAATATACCTTTCCACCCAGTAATTTCATCTTTAAAATTAAATTATGTTACTTAATACCCGTTTCGCTTCCATTTTTTAATTATTTCATTATAATATTTTATCTCAGATGACTCACGGCTCAGTGGAGAAAAATGGCCCTGAGAATTTTACGGAGCGGTTTTATGGCCCGAAAGGGCTCGTGGTATCGACTAAAACCAAAAATTATCCGTACAAACTTTGGTATTTTAGAATATTTTTGAATACAGATTACTAAAGATCTCATTTTTCAGTTGTGTTCATTTGGCTGACGAAGAGATGACAAGAAATTGAATTACTAGACTTATGCAATTTATTCATATACTTTTTTCTTTTTATTGCAGAAAGGTCTGAATAGGCTGTTTTTTTATTAGAGGGATTCCATTTAACAAAATACGCTGTACTATGCCCTAGTTTTGTATGAAAAGCCGAGCCTTATTAAAAAAATGCTTTTACAGCTCGTCTTCTGTACTTTGAAACTGTATTTAATGAAACATTGGACCATTTTTATATTTTTATGTGAACAGACGAAGCCCTGTGTTTGGCATAAAATCTTTAACAAGGTTCTGACAAAATGAAGCGCAGTACCTACATATGGTAGTTGCTCGGCGCAAACATTTACAATACCGTATTTTGTAAAGCCATTGTTATTATGCGGTGCGCGCGACATATTCATGCGAAATAGACAAATAACCCTTTGTGCAAGTGTCTCTCATATGCAAACATTGCACAGTCGACGCAGAAATTTGCTCGCGTTGATAAAATGTTTGTACAAAGTCACAAAACCTTTAAGAGACAATGGAATTCGCATTTAAAAATATATAATAACTAGCTGACCCGACGAACTTCGTACCGCCTCTGAATCAATAACTGTTGAAATAAATTCAGTTTTTTATTAAGTTAATAATTACACAACGGAGCAATCATCAACGTGTTTTGTTTTTGTCAGTATCAGAGATGGTATTGTGTACGGATTTAATTTTTTGTGATTTTCTTATTTTTCCACTTACTTACGGGAATTTGGGAGTCGGGTGTGGGTGCCGCCGCCCCGGGAACCATTTATTGGATAACCAACACCTCTGCCATTCGTCACCCATAGGTCACCCTAAGTTGTTCGCTACGTTTGGCGATTTAGCAGGGGTGCCCGGGTTCATAGGGTGACGTTTGTCCGGGTCTTTTGATCTTTTCATCAGGACTCTGTCGACCTATCGCCTTGCACTGCAGTTGGAGGGAATGATTCATACGTCCGTCACTCCCGGATGCACTGACCCCAGATTCCTACCCACCCCTCATATCTTTTTCCTTCCCAGACTTCCTATCCTCCCCTTCCTTAAAAAGACCCTCCACACAGTATCTCCTAGAGGAAAATAATTTTCTTCGGGGCCTCACGTGTGAGCTGATACAAAAAAAATTGCTTTTCATTTTCTTTATACGTGTTAGGAATTTTTATTATAATTATTGTATCTTTCCTTTGGATGGGTGGAGATATACGTTCATCGTTTGTCTCATTTTCGACTATTGACATTAAGTGTATAAGAAAGAGAGGCAGCATTATATGCTTGAAAGAATAAAAGAAAAACAATCGTATTGACATTTGACGTTTTAGAATTTTTGGAACTCACTCACTACTCGATATTATAGGTACTTATCACAAAATGCCCGCAGCTCTTTCAAATATGAGAATTCGTTCCATAAAAAATGTATGGGAAAAGAATTTTCTTAATAACTATATTTTTCGTTAATTTTTGTGATGTTTTAATAGTTATTATCCTTTCCGGGGCGGAGACAAATCCAACAAATCAAAGATCATCAAAATCGGCCCGGCCGTTCTCGAGTTATAAATAGTGTAACTAACCCGACTTTGTTTTATATATTAAGATAAGCCTTTGTATGGGAATGTTTGTGTGAATTCTAAAGGCGAGGAAGAGAATTTAACGAAATATAATTCAAAAAATTTCTTTCTGGAATTTGAGTTAACTCAATTGAAAATGAACGCTTAAATTCTTTTGTCTTTTAATTCTGAGCTAAAAATATTATTACCTTCTTTGGAAATAACGAAAGCTCGAGTGAAGTTTCGTTTCATGGTGTCATTTGGAAAGCCCCCTTTATTAAATGTCTAATTAATGTCATTTTTCTCCATCCTTATTTTTAATCAGATATTTTTTTAAACAATTATAAAGCAATCTTGATAAGATCTACGGCACAATGGTGTCGGAATGCGGAGGATTGTACCGTAGCCTATAATCTTGTGAATTTTTATACTTTTCGCGTGTCATGTGATCGTTAACCTTACTCGGTGTGTGACGTCAATGGGGCGGCAAGTTAAATAATTTATTATACAATATTGTTGGAGTTGGTCGATATGTGGGCAGGACCCTCGGTTAACAATAGGACGAATCGAGTTCGAGCTCAACTCATTTTCAAACACAAGTTGTGCTTAGACAAACTACATTCAAAATTACATTCAAACTCAAAAAACAAAACAAAATTACAAATCTCTATTCATGAGGGACCAAAGGAGATTGCAACCGCATTTAACGCATTTTTTCTCTCAGTTCGGGAAAGTTTAGCATCAGTCATAGAAACTTTAAAATTGGATGTAAATACGATCTGCATGGAACCTCAAGCAAAACAATCTTTTGATTTGATCAGGACAAATAGAAAGAAAATCATGTGTCATGTCTAACCTTAAGTCTAAAGAGGCAGCTGGTTCAGGTGGTTTAATCTCTCTACTTCTCAAAACTTGCAAGAGGAACTGGTGGATGATCTCGTATTCTTAATAAATCTCTATCAGGCAAACTAAAAATTGCGAAAATTATTCCTATACACAAAGACGATTGTAAAAATTGCCCAGTTTCTATATTTCCAGCTATATCTTATTAAAATATTTGGGCCTGATCGTAGATTCCCAAACTCTCGTGGGATCTTCACGTAAATCGGTAAAGGAGAAATTTATCCACATAACTGGTGTACTATATAGGTTTCAAGGATTACTACCCATTCCTTTGCTAACTTCGGTGTAATATGCCATGGTACATTCACACCTTTCCTATATCTGCTGTATCTGGGACTTTGCCTCAATGAAACTGATAGCTGACCGCTGACCTGCAGGTGGTTCAAAAGCGAGCTCTCAGAAATGTTCTTGGACTTCCACGGGACAATCATGTCAGGGATATCTAAAAAAAATCTATTCAGTTTCCGGTATCCTTCCAATCGCAAACCTTCCCAAACATGGAATGGACAATGAATGGAACCAGTGCAAACAATACACAGGACATTGTAAACCTTTTTTCGGACTTCTTCAAAGATGTATATGATGAAGAAACCCCAGATAACAAAATACCTGAATACAAATTTAGCAAGACCACACACTTAACAAATTGCCATATCACACAAAAATGTTGCGAACAGAAATTATTTTCCTTGGACACTGACAAATCCGCTGGCCCAGACAACATTCCACCAATATTCCTCAAAAAATGCTCTAATACATTGTCTAAACCACTCACATTATTATTCAACCGTCTCTTAACCCTTGGACACTTTCCAGACCGCTGGAAATCTAGCTTCATTACACCTATCTACAAAAAAGGAGACGACACTAATATAGCCAATTATCGTCCCATTTGTATACAGTCAGTACTACCTAAGCTTTTCGAATCACTGGTCCTTGATGAAATCTATCCCAAATTAATAAAATTAATTGACCAAAAACAGCACGGTTTTATCAAAGGTAGATCTACCGCAACTAACTTAACAATATTTCAAAACTTCATATTACAATCTTTTGCAGAAAATAAACAAGTCGACTGCATATATACAGACTTTTCGAAGGCATTTGACAAAGTATCCCATAAACTACTAATCCAAAAACTATTTGCTCTAGGAATAAGGGGTAACATGCTAAAATGGTTTACTAGCTATTTATTAAATCGTAAACTGTTCGTCAAAATAAAATCTTGGATGTCGAAAGCGTTCTGGGCTACTAGTGGCCTACCGCAAGGCAGTCACCTTGGCCCGGTTTTGTTCCTCATTTTCATCAATGATATAACCAATTGCTTCAATGATGTCGAGGTATTGCTGTTTGCTGATGACATCAAGCTATACAAGAAAATAACTGATATAAATCATTGCCAAATATTACAGTCGAATATTAGTAAGTTTAAAGATTGGTGCATTCAAAATAATTTATTTTTAAATGTAGAAAAGTGTAAAACCTTGACTTTCTTCAGAAATAAAAATCCTGTTTTATTCGAATATTCCATCAATAACACAGCTTTAGAAAGAGTCACGGAAATGAGGGATCTTGGGATCATTTTGGATGAAAAACTAAGTTTCGCCAATCATATCCACCAAATTATGAACAAAGGTATGAAAACACTAGGCTTCGTTTTAAGAACAACTAAAAGCTTTAATTCCATAGAAGCCATTAAACTATTATATGTATCTCTAGTTAGAAGCCAAATTGAATATAACTCGGTAGTTTGGTCTCCATCTTACAAAATTCACATTAATAATATTGAGCGAATACAAAAAAAAATTCTGCGTTTTATAAATTTTAAATTAAATATCCCACTAGAAGACTTAAAATATAATCTATTACTAAATATTCTAAAAATACACACACTAGAAGACAGACGTAAAATAAACGACTTGACATTTTTATTCAAAATACTTAACTCTAAATTCGACTGTTGCGAACTCCTACAACTCATAAACTTACGAATACCGACAGTAACCACACGACAAAACACACTATTCTACTGCAGCATTCATAAGCGGAACTACATTGCCCACTCTCCGATACAAAGATTTCACACTATGGGAAATCAGTATTTAAGTGATGTTGACATATTCAACATCAACTTGGCGAATTTTGTGGATCTTGTAAAAAACTTGTTCCAAAACTATTCCTAAACATATATGTATTTTTGTAAACTTATCAAATCGCTGTATTTTTGTGACTTGTGTGCATTTTTATCTAATTTTATTCTTATCATTTCTCTATCTGTTAAAAAATCATCTGTTATATCTGTATTACTGTAAAAGCCCTCTGGGCGTTGAATAAATAAATAAATAAAATAAATAAATAAATAAAAATAAACATGAAATCACAAGCACCATACTACAAATTACTCAAGTAGATAATTTTATTTTTTTTACTTCAAATAATGTACGGAATCTTCAATCTACATCCTGTAACACCCTGTATATTGTTATTATTGGCAAGCTAATAAAATGATTAACAAAATTATTGTACGATTTGCATTTCATTTCCCGATCACGTGATTCGTGACGTGTAAAATTATTTAAAGTGACTCGTTGCGAGATGTCACAATGAAATGTTTTGCTCCTATTCATTTACATATATGTGCAGTGAAAACGCATTTGCTCATGAATACACAAACAAAAATAAACTATGTATGCCCCATGCACATTTTCCATGAAATGAATAATAATAATAATAATATTTGGACGATTTATATAGCGCCGTTTTTGTGAAAAATCACCTCAAGGGCGCTGTACAAACTTACCATACATGCCTAAAATCTAGAAAGACTACATGCTAGACAAACAATTAAAAACAACTTATGGCTAAAAATGGCATACACCGGTTCATTGATCACCGATACGAAAATATATGTACAATATTTTGACCAATGTATACTAGGTAATGTATACTTGAATAGGTACTATTAACAAACAAGCCTTGCGGTGTACGCCATGATTGCATTATTTTTTTATTTTTTTTATTTTTTTATTGTATTTATTACTTGCTGGAGCAATCCCGATGAGTTACAGAACTCATTTTAGGACAGGAGGAAAATTCATGGGTGTGAGGAAATAGTTACAGTTTTACTTGGAAAATGGATATTAAAAATATAAGTTTCACATACAACATAGACAAAAAATAAATTTAAAAAAAAAACAGGTTGAGTGAGCAAACAACAATAGAAAATAATTAAAGAAACAAAGAACAAGGTTATACAAATGTGGATGATTATGATTACAAATAAATGGAAAAGAAAAGAAGAGAAAAGGAAACAAGACAAATGAGACATGATAAGAAAATTTACATAGTTTCATCCTTAAACGTATTTAAAAAATATTCTTTTAAATCATTATTCTGAACTTTTTTATTTTGCTGGTTTCCCTTGTACATATCTGGAAGCGAATTATATAGTGTATAGGCAACATAGTTCAGAGATTTTATCCCATATTTTGTAGTGTGTGTTTGAGGTATGCGGATTTTATTGCTATTTCGAGTATTGTGAGTGTGAATGTCTTGATTGTAAAGTGGCTTGATGTTAGTGTGAGTTGATTGTTGAGTAATTTGTAGGATGGTGCTTGTGATTTCATGTTTAGGAAGGACTGTGATTGGAAGAATACCGGAAACTGAATAGATGTCTTTGACATGGGTGTCAAATTATTTTGGCATATATATATTTGGCTTTTATATTTGGCTACGATGCAAGATCACGTTAACTCAATCATGTATTCTTTTATTTTTTGGGTTCAACCCCAATCAGTGATTTTAAGAAGTTTAAAACCAACGTGGTCAGTAAAATAATTCACGTACAATTATAATATCTAACTAACCATCACGCTATTTCAGTGTAGGGGTAGACAGAGTCGACAGAATGCCACACAACTTCGTCTTGAAACACACTATGCTTTACTTTTATATGTCGTCTCTTACTTGACTTGACTCGTGTATTTGATTCATTAGGACGTGCCTGCGGCGTTCCAACTTCTTTATTACACTTGCGCATCTTATGCACAGTAAATTAAATTCACTCGCTCTTGATTTTCCTCTTCCCGCTTCATTTATTATACCAATTTTTCTATTTTATAGTCCCTGGTTTAAATTTTGGGTGTTTTAGGTCGGAAAGTTATTGTTCGTAGTTGATCGACCCACTCGTTTCTGTGAAATATAACCAAGGCATCGAGTGCACCATGTGCATGTTCTGTATGGCTTCCAAATGTTACTTTTATGAATCCGAATGCTACAGGGAAATTCCATTAAGCCTGTACGTGTTCATATTGCACATGCTGTTTGTATAAAAAGTATTCGATGCCCAGACCATATTCCAAGAATTTTATCAACCCCTTTGACCTCGGCTAATATTTTACAAAGGGGAGCAGTTTGATGTGAAATATCGTAAAAACGCATCTACCGCGGGGTTCCAGGAATAAGTTTGTGTGAAAAATGGTGTGCTTTGCACAGCTCTGTTATGTTTTGTTCCTAAATATATTACCTACATATGAAATTGTTTGATAAAAAAATTAATCAGTCAATCGGACAGTCAACAAGACGGTCGCAAAGTCATTTTTAGGAATTGAATATTGTAGGATGTTATTATCCAAAAAGTTGGCTAAATAATGGCGCAACATGGCGTATACCCCAAAATAAATAATAACGTTAATTCTTTTGACCGCGAGAATCTCAAATCATATCTCATTGTAGGATTTTTTTGTAATTATTGAGTGAAGTTGTTGCTTTTTATTCTACAAAAACTTTCATATTTAAAAAAATATATTTGATAATTTTGGCCTCACTTGGCGCTTTGCCCGTGCTGAGGCTTCCGTTTTAAAAATTAATAAAATTCAATAATAGGATAATAATAATTGGATAATTAGAGCGCCGTTTTTACGAAAAATCACCTCAAGGGCGCTGTAAGATAATTACGAAATGAAATAATAAAAGCGGTAATGAAAAAAGACATAAAAAAATAGTTTGCATGATGGACCCTTTATCGAAATATAATATAATAATCAATTATTAATTAAATACACTGACATTAAATTTAACATAAAATTATAACAGTGATAATGGCTCAGTTACACATGAATCTTGTTGATTTGATTTTAAATAAAAAAAATGATAATGGCCTTGGAACGAAATGGAACGTCGCGTCGTATTGATTCTAGGCAGTGTTTAAATAAACTGGTGCAATATTCAGTGCCGAGCTTGTCTGTACCTACTCGGGTATATATATGTACCTGCTAGCTGTAGATATTGGCGGTAGGTAGGGGCAACTAGTTCCCACCCTCTTGCATATACCGTTAGCAGCTATAGTATACAGCTAGCAGTAAGAACAGCCTGCTATCAATGTCTACTCGAAGGTTCAATGGTTGTTCCACCCACGTTATGTATAAATTACCGCACTATTGGCTGAGCAAGAGGTAGATTTTCCAAAATTATCCCTTAAATTATTTATCAACCAATTCGATAATATAATTTATAATTCATGAATATCGTCTGCTAAACTTAATTCTTCCTAATTTGGGAAGCTAGTATGGGTAACCAACACCTTTGCCATAGGTCACCTCAAGTAGTTAAGCAGGGGTGTCCGGATTCATGAGATGAGGTTTTTCCCGGTCTTGGCGGCGGATACGCCCTGCCCACCAGCACCAGGATCGGGAGAGGCCGATTGAGGGAGACCCTTTGATTTCTCCAGCCGGACGCTCTTGACCCATCGCCTTGCAACGCAATGGGAGGGATGGATTCAAACGTATGTCACTCCTGGACACACCGATTCCTACGAAGCCCTCATATCTTTTTCCTTCTCGGAACCTTCATTCCTTTCTTTCCTTTCAGTAATTCAAACTCTTTTTTCAGAGGTTCCAAATTAACACTATTCAGTGACAGAAAAAAATGGGAAATCAAATATGGAAAAATTTTCGTTTTGGGCTAATGTTAAAAGTTTTTGGAGTGTTATTGTATCTCGATTATTTTACAATCTGAAAGCAGAATATGTATGGATTCATATATGTATGGATGTTTTATCTTATTGTTATGTATTGTTTGTGCTTCATCGTTCAAAATTTGTTGTCCGGCATCTCCCAGTGAAAGAACATCCAACCCGGTATATTTCCCCATGGTCTTTAAATCCCACGTTTTCTCTCAATATTTGCTTTTAAATTGAGTTGAGGAATATACAAATATGTTTAATTTCCTGAAGATGTAATCGAGACAATTTTCTCCTCTTGTTTTTAAGTGCGGAGGTTCCTTTTATATATTTTTTAAAATTATAAGTAGATAATAATATATGTACTCCCTCTTGCCGCTTATGATATAATACAAAAGCTCACATTTATTTTCAAAGACCCTCTTGTCTTGACATCGCCATAGAATGACTAACATTACATGCAACCTCCAAATTGCAAGGAAACTCTCTGTGTTTGATGAGTTTCATTATATTTATTGATGTTATTTTTTGTTTAACAGCACTCTACCAGTGGGACAATAATATACGGATATACGGTGTCCAGAATCTCGCAGTACAAGCGGTGAATCTTCAACACGTTTGGAATCGATTTTGTGATGTAACTTTTTTGATTCAACCTTTCGTTTTCGAGTAAATCGAGTCCGAAGGGATTCTAGTGGGTTGATTTCCACTGTTTATTTTTTTATTTAAATTAAAAAAATTTAAGTTCGTCCTTTTATTGTCTTTTAAAGTTCGTCGAAGCGCAGACCCGGCCCCGTTTTTTTTTTTATCAAAACGCTCAGATTGTGTTCTCTATAATGTAGATCATAGATTCTCAACCTTTTTTTGCCCACCGCCCACTTTCAGAATATTTTTTTTCTAGCACCCCCTAACTCGTGTATCTGAAACATCAATTGTCATCACGATTATATGTACCACAACGCGGAGGGGGCGTATTGGGATAGGATGGGTTTCTCCGGGTCTCCTACCGCCCCCCTAGTCTGAAACGTCCCCCAATTTTCTCTTGGTCTTCTACCGCCCCCCTGAAGGTCTGAAATGCCCCCAAGGGGGCATTATCGCCCACTTTAAGAACCTATGATGTAGATTCACCAGTTTTCCGCTTGTACTACGAGTTTACGAACACCATATATAATATTTATAACGAATATATATTTTTTATTTTTTTTTATTTTAGCGACTACATAAAATAATTGTTACATACAAAATATAATAGTGAAATTAAGTATAAAATATTGTATTTCTTAGTCCTCCTCACTAGGGGGTCCTGTGCCGAGGCGGACTAAAGTTATTTAAATATGGTTTATTTGTCTTCTATGTCGTTTTTAGTGTCTTCATTAGGGTTTTTTCGTTGACCTCTTTTAGCCATATTTTTATTCTTGATTTGCATTCATTAGGATTTTTTATTAGTTTTATGTCTTGGGGAAGGATGTTATGGAGTTTTGTTGCAAAATATGTATAGTTTCTTTGTCCGAATGTGGTTTTATAACTTGGAATATTTTTTATATCGTTTTTATTCGATCTAGTGTTATGCATTATTGTGTGTACACTTTCAATTTCTTATTTTCCTCTTTGATTGCAAAACTTTTCCCAGGAGTATTCCACCTGAAGCAATGAGAAATATTTGAGTTCTTTAATTTTGGTCCGATTTAGTTTTCCCACCCAGCCAGCCCCGCCAAGCAATTAATCCCTCCCACCCCTTCAAGCCTTACGCCTTGTTGGCTTGGAACCCGCAGCCCGAGGCGGGTGACGGTGAGGGGGTAAGAAACGCGCGCCGGGTTCGCAGAACTAAATGGCTGGCGATGTTTCATTGTAGGCACAAGGCTCCCCATCCGATACAATCACAGCACATGGTTAAACAAAACAACAGAATGAAACAATACATCAGAAGCCTTGTTTGCTAACCCGTCAACTGATGAAAAAAAAAAATTACATAAAACGACAAAAAAGTGAGTTGTCGATACAGTTTTATAAAGCATTTGCCTAAAAAATTATGTATGTATATTTTTTTCGTTATTGGTAATTTTTGTTAGAAAAACGCCATTTTAAAAACTGTTTTGTGTTTTCATGCAATTTTTTTATATTTCAAAAGTTATTTGATATCAATTATAAAATTTGAAACCTTTCCAAAACAGTCTTTAGTTTTCGGATACATTCAGAAATATTCCATTTATTTGAATTTTATTGAAAAACTGAAATATTTTGACCCTCTTGACAAAATACGGTCGAGGCCTGAGGGGTTAAACAATATATTTTATTTTGTTTTCAAATATTTGTTTACATAATTTAATGATCACCGTGAAATTTGTACGGCTTTTTCATGTGTGAAATGTTCAAGTCAACGCAACTATTTTCAACACGCAGCATTATTTTAATAACATTGAAATATTCGCTTAACCGTAAAAAATAGGACAGGACACCATATTGTTTTACATTAAACAATTTTTCAATAAGAAAAGAGGGGATTAAAACTTATCCGAAGCCTGGTAGTAACTACTTACTCGAATCGTAATTTTAAATTAAAATATTATCCTATTTCTGATGAACAGAAACAACATTCGTCATTTTTGACTACCAAATATTTGCTCTCTGTATTCCCGTAAAATTCCGCAAACCATGTACCTACATATTTTAGAATATCATATGTGTGTATCTACTTGTATCGATACTTAACATAACTAGAGAATAGGCGACTTGCATAGATTTCATAACGACTTGGAAAAAATCGTTTGGATAGATTTTTTTACTAAGATTACGAAAATGTTAGTAAAAAATTTTCAAAGTGTATAGTTTTTTATTTATTTTAAAATAAATAGATCCATTATTTGAGCTCGTGACGTCACTACATGAAAATGTCCTGTCTCCGATTATGTTCCCTTAATTTTGTAAAATTCCACACTGATTATTTTTTTTTTATATGGCAACATTTTGATTTCCGGCGAATTTTTGAATTTGCGTTTAACGTTCACTAGATTTATTGTTTGTTCTATGCGAACTTATCCTTTGGTGTGATTTTTTGATAAAGATGGCGGTGTTTTTACAGATGTTACGAAGAGAACCCCGTACAATTTATTGCTATTCGTATGGAAAACGTTCTTTTTTTTAAATGATTTTCGGCAATGTAATTATCGTTTTTTCACACCCATAAAATTATGTCCCGTCTTTCCGGTTTATAAAAAATGGTCTGATTTTTTGGATTGAAATTTTCAAAAAATCGCCAGGGTTTCAAAAATGAGATTAAAAAAAAAAAAATTCAGAATGTCTTAGAATATTTGCCTAAATCGGAAAAAAAATTTAAAAAATGTGATGCAAGTGGCCATTTCTTTTACAACATCATCTTGTACAAAATGGATGCCTAGATAAGCATACATAATCAGGGTGGCCACAGGACCTGGAAAACCTGGAATTATCAGGGAATTTTACCGAACCTGGAATTATCAGGGAAATGTCAGGGAATTTAAAAAAAAATTTATAAAATCAGGGATTTCAAAAAATTAAACTAAATTCGTTATTTTGCGATTTGTGAAACCCCAAAGTTGTGTTTTATTACTTTTACTTGCGACGCACAGTGGACGGAATGAAGAAAAAACACGAATTAATTCCTTGCTGACTAAATATTATTGCAATTTTTATTTTTTTGATCTTATTAATGAATTATAACTATTTTGAAGTAAAAATTATTAATTTACTCTTCCGTAGAAATTTACAACAACAAATAATACATTGTGAAAATATACAAATATCTAGGCAAATTTTACATATTATATTTCACATATATAAACAATAAAAGACGGGCAATAATTAGGTACACACATATTTTAATCGAAAAATGGTAGAAAATCTAAGTGCTAAAGGTGTTTGCGTTGTCGTTGGAGTCTAAATCATCACACAAATTTCCAGAACCATTGAACGAATTTTTAGTAGACTTAAAACTTCAGTAGGTAAATAGAACCTTTTTTTGGAAGTGGTCGCAAAATGCAAATTCATTTCTTATTATCTCGGGAGTTTATTTTTTAAATTGTAGTCTTATCGGTCTGAAGTTCCTTATATATAAAGACCGTGGGTTTAGCTATATAATATAGTCTTGCTTCTTGAGTTTCCTTCGCTCTAGAGCTGAAGTGGCACCTACGACGTTGTAGGGAGATTCGAGTCATCATGATATTCTCCATCACTATACCTTTGCTTGAAGTGACTGTGACTACCATAACCATCGAAGCCCCATTTATACATTTATGCAATCTCATTTCTGCTGCTAACTGGAGTTCATCAAGAGTGCGAGACTCTAACATATCATGCACTTTTTTTCTTCCTTGATCTAGAACCACTTTCTTGAAATACTTCTATTGTTCTACCCAAAGATTTGGAGACAACTTTCATTTCTGACAACCACTCTAAATTATGTTTTTCAAACCTCACAATAATAACTGCGGCTTTTTCTCCATTTCTTCACCGATTGCAGTGAAAAATATTGTTTCATGTGATTTTTTTTAGTATCTCTTCTAATGTTAAGGTTTTTTTGTTTATTTGTCTATTTTTGTCTGGTCTTTTCATTTATTCACAAATTGTCTTCAGGCGAAATATCATAAATTTTTAACAAGTGTATTTAGTTTTTAATGGATTATTGGAATGCAAAGAAATAATAAATGCTATAGATGACGGAATTCCCTTTATTATTTATCTAACGAACGAAATCCCCTTATATCAAATTTAACATATCAGGGAAAAATGTAGAAACTGCCCTGGAAAACCTGGAATTATCAGGGAATTTTGAAATCCGTTTTTTTTGGCCACCCTGATAATGTATCTAATGTTATTTCATATTCCCTCGTTGCGATGTTTTTCTTTCAGTCCCGTTTGTTTTTGACTGATGGCGGTAGGGATGTATGAGAAAGAAGCAAACCTGATACAGCATTTTTACATAATTTCAAAAAAGTTACAGTTTGAAACATCAAATTTTCATAAATTTGTATAACAGGTACATAGTAGATACCCGAATACACACCCACTATGATCATTTGTAATTTTTCTGAGTGGAAATTTTTCTTTTGTGGAGTAATGTTTTGCGTAATTTTTAGTATAATTATTGCTGACATGCGAAACAATAGTGGTATCACGTTTCTACTTTGTTTTAATTCAGAGTTCATGCTCACTGCTCAGTGTTCAGACGTTGCATCACAGAATAGTTGTAAAACGTTATTGCCGCCGCACCTTCTTACCCTTTTCGCATTTCTGTCCTCTGATTAAACCCGTAGTGCGTATACAGCCTTCCCATAAACTGTTACGCGACCCATTTACCCCGAGGGTGTCCCATCCCCTCGGAGGGTTGTCTGCACCTCCCTAGTGGCTGCTGGTAGCTAGTCCCACACTTCTTCTTCCCTCACCTGTCACTTCCACCCCATCATTGTCCCGAGGAGTTGTCTTCATATTGTTTTATTGGCTCTTGCTAATACCTGCTTATCTTGTAGTGGCTCGGATTCTTGTGCTGTTCTTATTTCGCGATGCTCCTTCCGGCTTGTATTATACTTTGTGCGGAAAGTCGTGTCCTTTCTATACAAGGTTTAGGTTGGTACATACTATCTATCCAATACTACCCTATAAGCCAATGTAAATCTATTTAATACTAGCTGACCCGGAAAAAACTTCTTACCGCCTCAGAATCAATATCTGTTGTGTTAACTTATTAACTGAATTAAATTCAGTTTTTTTATTAACTTAAAATTACACAAGGAAGCAATTATCGATGCGCAACTGTCCGTGTTTTGTTTTTGTCAGTATCAGAGATGGCTGTGTTTACGGATTTATAATTTTTGTGATTTTCTTACTTTTCCACTTCCTACGGAAATTGTCTTTTATTTTCTTTATACGTGTGAGGTATATTTATTATAATTATTGTATTTTTCCTTTGGAGGGGTGCAGACGTACGTTCACCGTCTGTCCCATTTTTGACTGTTGACATTTAGTGTGTAAGAAAGAGGGGCAGCATTATATGAACAAAAGCGAAACAATCAGCGCGTTGACATTTAACCTTTTTGAATTTTTGGAATACACTCACTACTCAATTATATACTTATCATAATATTCCTACAACTCTTTCAAAATATGAGAATTCGTTCCATACAAAATGTATGAGGAAAAGAATTTTCTTCATAATTTTTTTCTCCTGAAATTTTCCGATGTTTTATTAGCTATTTTGCTATTCGGGGCGGAGACACAAATCTAACAAATCAAAGATCATAAAAATCGGTCCTGCCGTTCTCTAGTCATAAATGGTGTAACTAACCCGGCTTTGTTTTATATATTAAGATATTATTCTGTGTAAATGAAATGAAGCAAAATAATTCCATTCCGGCTTAACCAAATAAACGGTTCGTGTAAAACTTGATACGTCATTATTTTGTACTAGTGTGTACTTCCATTATCCTATTAATTTCATTACAGTAATTTTGTAAATTTTGCTTTGTTCGTAGGATTTATTGTTTAATTTGGGAAACCGCCGTGGAGTCAGTTACTAAAATCGATGGAACAGAATTTCCCTTTCCACGAACCTTCCGCAGGGGGAAGTGAGCATTAATATTAATGCGGTTTTGATTGAAGTGTCGCTGTAGAGTTAATTAACGACCCGCGTATTATTTGTAGTGAATCCATTAGCCGTGTCACAGCCTGGGACCCGCCTACATTAATCATAATAATATGCAATTTTCGGCTGGCTGTCCATTTATACCGGCCATCCCTCCGACCCCTAAACTTCAACCCCCGAGTTCCCGAGTTGATTGCATCCCCGATCCCAGCTGACCGGTGCGCGGTGCTGCTATTGGCTGCTGGCTGCTGGCTAGTGGCTAGTGGCACATTTCACTTTATTAAAATTTGCTGCGAAGCGTGAAGTCGTGCGATTCTAAAAATACTCCAATGTAAACGATTTTAGTGCGGTTTTGGTCACTCTCAGATTGCTTTCCGGGATTTTTGTAATTCCTGTCGACGACAAGGGAATGCTTCAAACGAGGTGAACTTTATAATTCCGTGATTAAATCTGCGTGTAACGCAATATCTTCTGTTCCATTATTACATGGAAAAGTTTAAGGTATTTTACTCTTTGCAAGTGATATTATATATGTAAATAGAATTCTTGATTAAGTTTCAGTGTCCGCAATCACGACGCTGGAAAATATCCTTAAGAAATATATTTCTTGGAAGGAACTTTCTGAAACACGTTATTTAAAAGTTTTCTAACCACTTAAGGAACTGTTAATAATTCGAAACTGTAACTAACTTAAGTTTCTTGTTGTATTTCCCATCTAAGAGTTGCGTTTTGTAGGAAAATTCGATAATTACGAAGAGCGATGCTTTTCATACCTTTTGTTGGTTAATTTTTGAAGTCGAGTAGTCGTTAACGGCTACGGCAAAACATTAAACATACTAATTTCGGTTTTTGGTGAATGGGTAAGTAAGTCAAGTAAAATATTCTTGCGTAGTGCGTAATATTATTCAAGTTCAATGAGCGTTTCATTTTCAAAATTGGAACTTCTTATCATTTCAGACAAGCGAAATGTAAAGTGGGTTCATATACATATTTTTTTTAATGGCAATCCTTTTCATGAGCGGTTTTATTTTTTTGTGCGAATAGTATGAATATAATGTCTTCTATTTTTATAATATCATAAATAATGATATGTAATGATTCATTATCATTTACAGATGTCGTCATTTTTCAAGTTTACTAACATTCGATAGGTAACTTTCTTGTTTTATATACATGCAGTGTGATTTTTCACGGGTCTGTGCTAATTTCAATATAATTTAATATGAAATTTCTAAGGCTTTTACTGTAACTGTTTTTATACCCATTTTCACTCAACTCTCTAAGTTAAATTAATCTGTTTCTCATCTTTTGAAGATTGTATATTATATTTTCGGTTATTTTATTTCGTGGCTGGCGTGCTCCGAACGATTGCATGTTTTATTTTAGACGTAAATGCACCCTCGTTGGTTTTGTAAAAGAAATGCATTGAAAGGGAATCAATATCTGTAGACACTCGACAAGTGGTATTCCCTAATAAAATTGGACTAACCGAAATCATTTTCGTGCTGTTGTATTTTTTGCTAGGAAAACACAATCTTCACCCCACGAGGGGGGTAAGTGTATTTCTAGGTCCGTGTGTATTATTTGTTCGTGTGATTGGAAAGTAATGTTTTCACTTAATCGAGTTGCTTGTTTATAATAAAACTTAATATGGAATGAGACCTTGTAAAGCTATATATTTTTATATTTACTTCCTTAATTGTTTCAAAACAAAAGGTGTGAAGAATGAGATTGTGCCTTCCATAAAAGGGATCCCAATCTCTTTGTAACAGATAATGTACCTACCTTTACTTCAAGACTTTTCAAAATGTTGGCACAACCACTAAAAAAACTACCGTTTATTAAAAATACTCATTTTTGTTCAAATACTTACTTCGGTTCAATGAACTCTTTGCTTTGAATTAAAGTGTCATTTTCAAAATTGGAACTGTTTGTTTGAATAATTTCAGACAAGATGTAAAGTACCTGCCTATGAAATAATATTTTAACAGAAATTTTTAAAGCTTTAATGTATTAACGTTAAAAATATCAAAATCAGCAAATGTTTATGTTATGTATAAAAGCATTCCTCCAAGATTAAAGCTTTAATTCCTGATGCTTTCTGTAACCATCGTGATCAGTCGGCAAATTCTCAAACTTAACTAATCAGGGGAATATTCCAAACACAGCCCATCTCTGACACTCTCCAGAAGGAAGTGATATTTATTCTCCCAAAGCCAGTGCGCGATGCCCGCCCCTTTTGCAAATCCTCCCCCCCCCCACCCACCTCCCACTACTCCTCGCGTGTGCAGTGAGCTCGGTGGGGTAGTGTTTTATGGGCGCCGCCATGTTGGGCCTGAGCCCCCTATTAGCACCCCTACCAACAATACAACGCAACTTACACTTTTACTTATGATTAATTAATATTTGATGATGGGCGATTAATTCATAGACATATCTGATATCTGGTTGATGCGAGGGTGGGTGCAGCCTACAGACTGATTTTATGCATGGGCATTTGAATCCCAAACGCATTACATGTATCCTACCCCATTACAGTAATGTGTGGTTGAATAACAGTCAAGGTGAATTAATGAATCTTGTTCCCTTTGTGCTAAACTCTTTCCAGCTTATGACATAATTTTTCTGTCGTTATTTTACATCTTCTACGGTGGATTTAACCTGTAGTACAGGAGACTAAATTTGTCCCATCTCACATAGGTCTCATATAAAATTTTTAAACGTTTTATCTCCCTTACTGCCACGTTTAGAAATATGATCTAAACGGTGATAGAAGGAGAAAACTCCGCGCTTTATATTCAATTTAAAACTATAGAAAAATATAAATGGACATCTCCATGAAACCCAAAGTTTCCGATAGCAATTTGATAGAAATTATAAAATTAATAGAATTTTTTATTCATTTAATTTTATGAAACAACAAAAATGTGAGATAATAAGAACGTTTATGTATTTGTCTAAGAAAATATGTATTTGTTTTTCCTTTTTTTTCTTTATCAGTAATCTTAGGTAGAAAAGACATAAGGCAAGCCATTTTTTATATTTGTACTAAAATTTTAATATTTCAGTATATGTTTATTTCTAATAATATCGTTTGAAAGCATATTCTATCACCTTTTAAAAACATTTTTTAGTTTTCGGATACATTCATAAATATTCCATTTATTTGCATTTTATTGAAAAGCGGAAATTTTAAGACCTTCTGACAGAATACGCCCCGAGATCTGAACCCGTGTTCTTCTTGTATTCTATCAAAGCTCTAAAGTCGGATAAAGAATATATAGAAGGTAGATGTTTAAGAATAATTTCTCATGGCAGTTAATCCCAGCAATAAGGCGAAGAATCCCCAAAGCGTGTCTTTTCATTTCGGGCGTCTCCTTTATTTTACGGCTCTTGTAAGAAATGATTTTGTTTAGATAAGCGTCCGTGATATAGCAGTGGCAGTGTTTCACAATCCCCGTGATGATCCTCGGGTGACATTTCGCTCAGAGAGTCAGGTAATATGCAACACACCCCTTAATATTTTCCTACCGGGGGCGAAACTTTCAGGGTTGTCAATACTATTTTAATTTTTAAACGTTTAAATAATATCGTCATCGGCTGTTTATAACAACATTGAATTAAAGGACAATGCTATGTGGGTGACCAATGTGATCATAGACCGGGAAAACTTTAAATTCCCATAATTGTCAGGTAAAATTTAGAGTGTTTTATTTTTTATGATATCCAGGAATATATTAAAGTGTCCCATTGTAGAATATTTAGCGATAATGTAATATTATTTGCAATATATAAGCACATAAATTTGTTTTAGACCACTTTATTTTTATTACACACTACCGGTTTCCGAAGTACTCTTCCTTCATCAGGAGAATATTAAAAGCTTGTTTAAAATACTGACAAGATGATTTACATAAATGTTTAGGTGTTGGAGTGGGGTTAACAAAGGGGAAGCGGCAATTATTTGATTTCTGGGAAGCACTGAGCGGTTTACTGGAAGTATGTCTAGATGGGGCTAAAAGATTAATTTACTTGGTTATTCAATTTACTTTTTTTTAAATTTTTGTTTTCTTATTTCAAATGCTTTTAAATTATTTTTTCCAAATATCGATTCATATTTTTTTACATTAGCTTTACGCAAGAGGCCCTAAGGAAAACAATTTTCTTCAGGGCCTATGTCATCTTTGGGGATGCTGTATGGAGGGTGTTTTTAGGCAAATGAAGGAGAGGAGGTTCTGGGAATGAAAAAGGTATGAGGGTTAGGTGGGAATCTGGGGGTCAATGTGCCTAGGAGTGACAGATGTATAAATCACTGCGATACAAAGGTCTCCCTCAATTAGTCTCTCCCGATCCGGCCCGCCATTCAGTAGGTGGGCAAAAGTATGTGCCGCCAAAACCTAGACAAACACCCCGTGAACCCGGGCACCCCTGTTATGTCACTAAACGTAGCGAACCACTTGGGGTGACCTATGGCAGGGGTTTTGATTATCCAATAAATGATTAACTCATACCCGCCCCCCAAATTGAAATAATGTAGTCGCAGATGTATTGACTGCGAATAAAGATTTTTAAATAAACCATTTTGAAAAGTTAACTCTACTACGGGAGTTGAAAAACATTGGTTATTTGATTTTTTTCAGAAATTCTACCTTTACATAAATATCCATTTTTTCTTACCGGAATAAAGATTTTCGTGAAAAATATAAATCATTTTTTGTGTGGTTAATCTTGATAGGTAAACCTCGTCTCAGGATCGCTTTTAAATTGTCACGCTTGAAGGTAAATCCACTCGGTAAAATCTGAAAGTGAATTTTAAAATCCTGTGTTTTCTCTGGTCACACCTTGCTTTGAAAATTAAAACATTTTCATAGTCTAATCTCGAATTTTCATAATTAAATTTTTATTCAAATATCAGCAAAATAGTATGTCTACATTCCTTCGCAACATTCTGTTGTTTAGTTTCTAGGAAATGTTTATTAAAAAACATTATTGAAGTTACGAACTTTTAAAGTGGGCTCTGATATTTACTAGATTTCAGATGGTTCCCGTGAAAATCTCTTATTAAACTGTTATGAATAATTTGACAGACTAGTGAATATTTCTTTAGCAACCCTGAACAACATAATATAATATAATGTAGGGTGTAAAGTTTTAAAACTCATTATTTCCGAATCGTTTCACATTTTCACTTTCAGGAAATGGCATTTCTTCATTGTATTGTAATAATATTATGTAAAAAAAGTACCTATTAACTTTATTTTTTGTTTACAAAATGAATAAGTTATTTTTCATAATATTCTATTTCATAATATTATAAATTATGACTAATTTAAGATTTCGTCGTAATTTTTTTAAATAATTTTAATAATTATTCTAATTTTGTGTTTGAGATTTGATTAATGAATTCTAAATTTTTTAAATTTTAATTTGATTTTTACGAATTAATTAATTTTTGGGTAATCAAAATTGTACTTTTTTTACATTAGCTACATTCAGAAGGCCCTGAGGAAAATAATTCCCCTCGGGGCCTGTCATCTTTGCAGATACTGTGCGGAGAGTCTTTTAAGGAAAGGAAGGAGAGAAAGTTCTGGGAAGGAGAAGGGTATTATGGGTGGGTATCTGGGGGCCAGTGTGTCCAGGAGTGACGGACGTATGAATACATCCCACAACCTGCGATGCAACGCGATGTTCCGTGAGAGTACGGCTGGAGAAGTCATAGGGACTTCTTCAATCATTATCTCCCAATCCGGCCTGCCACGCAGCTGGTGGATGAACGCGTCCGTCACCAAGACCCGGACAAACCTCACCTCATGAACCCGGGCACCCTGCTAAGTCACCAAACGTAGCGAACCATTTGGGTTGACTTATGGCAGAGGTGTTAGTTATCCAACAATTGGTTCCCGAGGCGGCGGTACCCATACCCGTCTCTTAAATCGCCTCGTATTAATTGAATTTCGCAATAGCTCGAGAATTAAAAAGAAATGTTACACAACGGATAAATAGTCGTTTACGATACATACATTATTGTTTATCAATTGTGTAAAATTTAAAACACGTTTATTAGTAAGGCTGATAGTATTTTGCTACTGTAGCTTTCGATATCGATAATTTAATACATCATTCGCTAACTAAAATAATATCTCAATTACACCCATCACGATGTAAAGGCACGCAATATCTTACATTAACACATAAAAGCGCCTAACCTATTCACAATTTTAAAACTGATTTAATTTTAATGTATGCTAAAGCAATCCCCAAGTGTGATGTTATTTTGGCAGCCTAGAGACGATTTGATTATTTCGCGCCACCAGCGCCCGCGATCCGATGATCTCATAGCGTCGGCACTAGTATGTATCACTTATTTCCCCACTGTGCTCCTTGTGCCCCCCCCCCCCCCCCCCCTAGCCGGGCCTAAAGCTGGCTACTAATAAACCTCTCCCACCCCCCAACGACCTCCTCGGGCTGGCTTGTATTAGCTTTCGGCAATTGCCTCTAGGATACCCCACGGGGCCCTCGCACTTCCCATAAGGGGTTCTACTTGCCAACTATCGAACTTGAATAATACATATTCAAATGTGTATTGAAAAAGTATTCCTATCAAGATGATGGCAACACGGAGACACAAAGGTTTATATATGTACATCTGAGATGCTCCCAAAAAAATTGTTCTGTTTTTGGGACAACTCTTATATATCTCATAGAATTAGTTTTGTCGTCTCCCTAACTATCATTGCGAGAAATATGATTTAAACGGTGTTAGAAAGAGAAAATACTACGCTTTACATTAGAGTAGAAGTAAAATGAAGATATTTATGAAACCAAACTTTCGAATCGCGATTTGTAATAAATTTATGAAACTTTGGGAATTTTTTTATTCTTATTTTTCCATGGAACAACGTAAAAGTGAAATAACTATAACGTTTTTAATACATTTGTCTAGTAAAAATGTATGTGTTTTTATTTTTTTCGTTATCAGTAATTTTAGTTTTTTTTTACTTTTTAAAGCTTGCTTAAAAAAAATACCGGGTTATTTCTAATAATAAAATTTGAAAGCTTATTTCATCACCTTTCGAAAACAGTTTTTAGTTTTCGGATACGTACACAAATATTAAATTTTTTGGATTTGATTGCAAAGCGAAAATATTGTTACCTTTTGACAAAATACATCCTATTTGAAGGGTTAATGATTGAAAAATATTACAACATGATTTACCTTTTCCCAGGTAAAGTGTTAAGAAAAAACGTGAAACGATCATCTTATTGTAAGTAATGGGGTTGGATTGGGTGCCCCGGCGCCAAAATACCTCAATCCGACTCTGGTAAGTGTTAAGTAAGCACGACTGCTAATTTATTTACGAATCCCATTCAAAACGCTTCTGCAATATTTTATGTGAAACCTTTTTTTCAAGTTTAATAAAATGCCGGGAAACGCTTTCCGCACACCCATTTCTCTAAGCCTTTGTATGAAATATTAAATGGACAAAGGCAAAGAAAAAATGTACAAAAACTTACTGCATAGATTTTCTCAATGTATTTTACACCAACTTCGCTGTAATTAATTTTTCATTTAGTAGAACTCGTTTTGCTTGAAAAAGTTTTAAGTCACTCAAACTAAGTATTATTCTATATCTTTCGGTATCATTATTTCGCTGTTAGTAAGCTTGATAATTATTAGTTTCTCCAATTTCGACGCACTTGCCAAATTACTACAATCTTACGTAAGTTGTTTTTCCCTTTAAATATGTAAATTAATCTTACAATATGAGCCGCAAAAAGTAATAATGGTAAATACTTGAAGTTGAATAATATCGTAGCGCGCTGCTTTGAACAGAATCATATTTTTTTAAATTTAGTCATAATACTTTTGTCACGGTTGTTCATTATTTTTATTACCAAGTGTTCGCATCTCGCAAAATAGACGGCTTTAAAAAAATATAAAGGGATGGTGCAGACGTGGCCTTTTGGCAAAGATAAGTACTTGAGACTGTAAAAATATTTAAAGTCGACTCTGCCCCCGGTGCTTAAAAAACGATTTATCTTTGTTAGGGCTTGATTAATAGCAAGGAGTAACAATAGGCTCCCTGGCTGACCCGAGCCAGTTGCGAGCTGCAGGTACATACGAACTTCCCCTGGGAAAAAATAGCAAGGAGTAACAATAGGCTCCCTGGCTGACCCGAGCCAGTTGCGAGCTGCAGGTACATACGAACTTCCCCTGGGAAAACTCAAGATTCAAACTAAACTAAACTCTCGGACCTGGTTTATTCGCTACGGTGAAAAGATCGCAATAAGTATCTCCTTAAAAGCGACTTAAATACCCGAGTGTCGCGACCTAGAATTTATTTTGTTTCAGTTCAGAGAGCTTACTGTTATAATAATGTCTAATTCTAGTATACATGTACAATATTCCTCTATACATTCTAGTTCACACGACTTGCTTTTATGAAAGAATCCAAAATAAATTTTTAAGATATGTAAATTTTAAAATGGGCATTCCTAGTGAATGCCTAAATTACGATAACGTACTTTGTTCATTAAATTTAATAAAATTATCTGATCGTAGAATCATTTCCGATTTAACCTGTTTGTATAAAATCATTAATTCAATGTTTGATACCCCTGATTTATTATATGCAATCTCTTTTCATACTCCAGGCAGGTCAGTAACAAGACAGTACCTACCATATTATTGTAGCAATTCCACATCAATATCACAATATTACACTCCTATGCGACGGATTCAACAGCTAGGAAACAAATACTCCGATGTTGTTGATATATTTAGTACATCAATTTTAACATATAAGCATACCCTATTGAAATTTTTTTCATCAAGTAGGGGAATATTTTTATAAATCTATTTAAATTGTCTAAAACATTAACAGTATTTTTGGATTTCTATATTTTGTAATAAACTATTTTGGATTTCTTATATTTTGTACCTACATACTGTGTGGATCAATTCAATAATATTTTTATTTTATATTTATTTTTGTGCAAGTGTTTTAAACAGTTGTTTCCTGCACTGTATTTATGAGTAGAATTTTTGTAAATGTTGTTATATATACTTATGTAAAAGCCTAAATAGGCGTAAATAAATAAATAAATAAATAAATAATCGTTAGATTTGCTTATTTTTTAGGTAATATTAAAATAGTTATTGTTACGTTGTTATTATTATTTATAATATTTTATTACTTTTATGACTTTATTATTTGAGCAAAATTTCCCTCTAGGAGGAAAGACTAATATATTTTTCTTTATAATAACACTGTGTAACGTGTAAAAAAACGTGTATTGTAAAAATTAACAGCTTATATTTATTGAGAACTTGTTAAATTATAACTTAATAATTTGGGAGACGGGTATGGGTACCGCCGCCCCGGAAACCATTTATTGGATAGCCAACCCCTCTGTCATCAGTCACCCCAAGTGGTTCGCCACGTTTGGTGATTTAGCAGATGTGTCCGAGTTCAACGGGTGAAGTGTATTCAGGTCTGAGCGGTGGATCAAAATGGGCCGGTTCAGGGAACCGTTTGATCTCTTTAGCTGGTCTCTCACGACTTATCATCTTGCACCGCTTCGGGGGGGATGGATTCATCACTCCTGGATACACTGATCCCTTGATTAATATCCAACCCTCATACTTTTTCCTTCCGAGAACTTCCTCTCCTTCCTTTTATTAAAAATACCCTCATATTGTCTCCAGTATGGAGTTAATGTAAAAATAAACATTTTCGAAATGCAACTAATAATTGGCCTATTGTAGTTATAGTATACCAAAATTGTAAGGAGTTTGTACTTAATATTGTGATTTTTTATTACAATTTACATAGATTTAACAAAATAGGTATCTAAACTCGCAAAAGAAAGTGGCAATTTCATACCATCGTTGTGTTATTAAACTTCAACAATCAATCCTATATAAAGATGTAGGTAATATAGATCGGTGATGATACTTTTTGAAGAGTAAACAAAGTAATTCAGTTTGGATGCAGTCCCCCACTTCTTAGATGCCCCTGCTTGGCGCAAATTAAAAGCATGTTTATAAATAATAAATTTCCTTGGCACATTTCCCCCTCCCCCGCTTGTGGTACCAGGTATATCCTATAAAAGCTTTCGCGTGTATTATTCTCTACCAGTGACAATATTATCCCAGGGGTTGCCCGGAATTACGTACTGTTGCGGTACTTGGCAAACGGCTTCCATTGAGAATTATTATTATTATTGTTTAAAACTTACCAAGTGCGGCTTAAATAACCAGTTGACACCGCCCAACACTCCTGACACTGACAGCTGACACGAGCTGGAAATAATGTCACTTATTTAATTGTCTCGTAGAACGGAAATTCTGTTGATCACTGGTTAAAATTGGACTCGGATTTTGGATCCATCAATAAAAGTGGACCTTTGAGATTTTCTCGTCAAAATATTTCTATTTAAATCGTAACATCGATGATACTGACCTAGAAATCGATCTCTTTTAAAGATGTGTCGAGGTATACCACATTATGTCGATGAATGAATATCTCGTAATAGCTTCACTTGGTTAAAGTTGGACTTGGATTTTGAATCCATCAATAAAAGTGTACCTTTTAGATTTTCTCGTCTGAATATTTCTAATTATATCACAACATTAATGATGCTGGCCTAGAAATTGATCTCTTTTAAAGATATTTCGAGGTATACCATAATTTGTCGATTTTAATGAGTATCTCGGATTCACGGCTAATTTTTTGAATTGATTTCTATACGCCGTCATTAAAACAATGATATTCTAGGCGTTTGATTTGCCCGTAGTAGATCAGAGTTGTTTGTTTAACGTAGTAGATCGTAGGGTTGCAAGAAATACTTGTACTTTTTTTATTTCGTCTATAAATGTATGCCAAAATGCTGCCTTTTCTAACTGAATACCTTGTGTAGAAAATAATTATCACCTTTATACAATTATTGTAGACATTCATAAACAGATTTCGGTGATGATTAAGTCAACAACTATTGTTCCATTTTTTTTATTTCATGGATGGTTGCTTACAGTACTTATATAAAAACTACAGGCGGGCGAAAACAAGTTCGAGAAAATGAATTTTTTAAACCGTTATATAACTTTGAAAATAATATGTAAATTTGAATGAATTTTTTTTATAAAAGTATTGTCCAAAATTATAGCCTACTTTTTAATACAGAAGTTAAGGTCAGCTTTGAGCCATTTGGTGACGTTTTGTGTGTAAAAAATGTATGTATTATATAAACCAATGGCCAAACCAGTGTGCGCAACGTGCGCTAGATTCGGAAAGCCAGCTGCGCATTCGACTGGAGATAGGGACAACTGCCCTGCCTACAAAGCTGTACTAAAAAAGGACCTTGCTACGATCGACTATGGCGTCCAATAATTATTATTTTGAGGAGGACAATGAGGTTGACTTTTTCAAAACCATTGATCTTCAAAAATGGTTTGAGGACAAAACACACAGTGCTGCAACACATAAGGGTTGCAACAGGGAACAAGTAAATATTGTGCAACTAAACTTAAGGTTTTCCAAATACTGGGACACTCTTAACATCTATCTTAATACATGCTGGAAGCATATAGATATTTTGATGTTATGTGAAACAGCAATTACAAATGACCTTACTTGTCTCTACGAAATTCCTGGTTTCAAATCTTATAGCTATTGTCGAATAAAAAAAACAGGAGGCGGGATATTATTATATGTTAGCGATGAAATCACTTTTAAACAAAATATTTTGAAAGTTTCTTTGGCATCATAACTTTACCTAGTAATATATCAATAAACATTTTAGCAATATACCGCCCTCCAAATCATAGTAAATCACTGTTTCTGAATGAAATCTCATCCATATTATCAAATGCTATCAACCCCTTGGAAAATATTTTATTTTTTGGAGACATTAATTTAGATTTATTAAACCCTCAAAACCCGGTTATTATGTCATACGAAAACATATTATCTAGCCATTTTTTAATAAAGTGTATCAATGATGTAACAATGGAAGCATTAGTAGCCGGTAATATTACACTCACATGCATATAGATCACATTTTTGTAAGATTCAATAGCAGGCAGCAACAAGCTGACGTACTTTCATCTTGTATTTGTGATTTTACTATAGCGTATCACTTCGCGACAGCTCTCAACATTACATACTACAGTAGTGCAATTACAAAAACTAAACAACGTGGGGAAAGTATTTCAAAATTATCTCAAAAACGAATTGATAAATACATACCTAGTTATAATTGGAAAGCCCTGCTTGCGGAACAAGATTGCGTTGAAGTATATAGTAAATTCAAAAATATGTTTAATGATCTGTACGAAAAAAGTAAAATCAATTTCTATCCAAAACCTAAAAAAGACCGTTTGCAATAAAATTATGGGTAACGGATGATATTTTAGAAAAAATTAAAATAAGAGACTCCCTATACAGAAGATAGAAAAACTCACCTACCAATAAAACTTACGAAATAAACTACAAATCATCCCGAAATACTGTTTCCAAATTAATCACAAAGAGTAAAACTGCATATTTTAATGAAACATTTAAAAACCATTTCAGCAATTCTAAAAAAACGTGGGATCAAATAAACAAGTTATTGGGACGTAAAACAAAAACAAACTGCGATGAAATTATTTCAAAGTATATGCTAAATAGTAACGGCCAAACAGAGGAAATCATAGTAAATAGATTCGCTGAGTACTTTTCAAACAGTATCAGCTCGATGTTACACAAATGTGACTACAAAGCGTCTAACATAGCTCCCGTTGAGTTGCCGCATAGCATGTACCTGCCCAGAGCTACGTGTGAAGATGTACGCAGGATTGTCAGTCAACTTAATAATTCTAAGTCGCCGGGGATTGACAATATTCGAATGTTCGACATTAAAAAACATATAACCATTCTATGTCCGGTAATTACCCACTTAATTAATAAAATCTTGTCGCAAGCAGTTATACCTGATGAGCTTAAATTTAGCATTATTAGGCCAATATACAAAGGGGGAAAACATTCTGAAATAGAAAATTACAGACCAATCAGTATACTGCCAGCTATTGAAAAAATTCTAGAAAAATACATCTCCGTAAATTTAATAAAATACCAAGAAAGCTTCTCCATTATTGATCCCAACCAATACGGATTTCAAAAAAATAAAAGCACAGAATTGTTACTACAGGACTTTTCCAATTACGTAAATCAAGAACTCAATAATAAAAAACATATACTGGTTTTATTCATAGATAATTCTAAAGCGTTTGATACCATTGATCCGATAAAACTATTACAAATATTGGAGGCGATAGGAATTAGGGGAAAATTACTAGAACTATTCAAAAACTATTTAAACAATCGACAAATTAAAGTTAAACTCTTCCAAACTTACAGCAAAGCTAAATTTATGTCAACAGGTGTCCCGCAGGGGTCAATTCTCGGCCCAACATTATATATAATATTTGTTTCACTTATGAATAAAATTTTCACATTTGTTAAACATTGCGTTTATGCTGATGATACGGCGCTAGTCATTTCGCATGAAGAATTATCCATTGCAATAAAACTTATGCAGCACGACTTCTTTTCCTTACAGAAATGGTCTCATGATGCGGGTCTTATAATTAATTCAAAAAAAACTAAATTAATGCATATACGATCTCCACATGCCAAATATACCATTACGCCTTTAATTAAGTCGCATACATTTGAGTGTATACACAATTCTTCACAGTCGTGCAAATGCGAAACCATTGAACTTGTGCAAACGTATGTATATTTGGGGATAACAGTAGATACGCATATGAAATGGGATATTCACATAAGCAACATCAGCAAACGCCTGCGAGCTATTGCGGGACGAATTTATAAAATTAAATATTTTATGCCCATAAGTACATAGAAAATAATCTATTTGTCACTAGCGGAATCTACTATCAGATACGGAATAACTTCTTGGGGAAACTCGTGCAAGACAAATATAGATTACATTCAAACAATTCAGAACTCTGTGACTAAGCTCTTGGTAAGCAAAAGCATTTATGCACAAAGAAGAAACATAAAATTATTATATGAGTCAGTTAGTATATTACCTGTGCGAGGGATATTATGGTTTAAAATTGTATGCCAAAACATATTGTCGGATTCAATATACAAGGAAAAAATAGATCACGCATATGGCACTAGATTAATTAAAAATGAGGGGTTGTCCATTCCGAAAATTATAAATAAATACGGACAACGGAAATTCGCTTATCTTGTCCCTACCATATTTAATAAGATGCCAATGGACGTAAAAAACGAATCTAATTGCACCACCGATCTCAAAAATTTTTTTTAAAAATGGCTAATAGATCAAGACTAATAGATAAATATATTGAATTTTGTTTTAATCTTGTGTATAATATTACTATAAGTAATTTGCCTGTATTATATCTGTGTGTCTTTGTATTTTATGCTTTTATATTGTAATTGCTTAAAAGTTATTCTTCTGTTTCTATTTTCTATATTGTGGTATCTTGTTATAATTGTTCTTCTGTGTTATATTAATATTGTTAAATCGACCTGCTGACGAACTGCTCTGGCAGTTTAGCGGGTGCTTAAAATGAAGAATAAAAAAAAATTTAAAAAAACATTACAAAATAAATTTTTTTTTTTGATTTTCGTACAATATAAAAAAAAAAAAATTTAAGCATCTCCGGTGCCAAAGCATAAGTTAGGACCTTCGTAAAAGGTAGAACCACCCTTCCCTTCAAAAGTGTGATAACAGAACTTGAATAAGTCTTTCCACTGAACTTAAATTTTATCTTTGAAAGTTAATGAATTGTTCATATTCTATGAAGTCCTTAGAAATTCTGTATAAGAAAAATAACTGATGATTTTGCCGTAATGTTATAAAAGTTTAGTGTTCGGTTGCCAGGAGTGATTTTATCTCAAATCGTAACACTTCATAAATCAAATTTGAATGAAAAACTTTCACCTCAAATAATGCAGGTCCGCAGCAGACTTACAAAATAATTCTTGTAAGTTAATCAATGGTCCAACGGCGCTCAAGAAAAAAATGCCATTTATAACGTCGTGGCACTTGTCAACTTGTTCAGCATTTCGTGATTGATGGCCGCAATGAGTGAAGCCAAAACAAAAATATTGTTCGATAAAAGGTTTGGAGAAATTCTTGCGAATGGGATCAGAGCCAGTGGTTCGACAAAGGAAAATGCTTGGCACAAACGATGTATTTTCCGAAAAGTTGTTATGCGGGCAACTTTTTCTGCTATAAGAGCTTAAAAGAACGCAGGACGTTATTATTTTTCCGAGCTTCAATTTGGACTAAATATTCGAGGTTTGTTTTCGTATTTGTGATATCTGCCGCAAAGTTTAAATAAAAATGCGTTACACTGTTAAGGAATTTGTATTTATTTATTTATTTTCGTCCTTAGAGATTTTACATAAATAATAAATGTTAATAATAATAATGGTAAAAAAACTTGTTTATTGCTAGCTACTTGAATTGGATAATATGTTATTTCATTTATCCATATTGGTGTTATGGGAAACAATAGAATATAGAAAATTGAATGGGAACAAATTGAATCAACGTAATTAAATATCTGCCTACCGTAAATAACCAAAATCAGCATTAATAGAAAAAATAAGGTATATATGGTTAAAATAAATATAAAAGTAAATTACAGATTATAATATATGTATACATGTATGGCCTATGCAGGGTATTAATGTACTTGAATTACTTTAACCTGTGATTCGTGACATTATTTGGAGTAAAAAATTTAAAAGAAATGACATTTTTTATGTTTTTTTCTTCAATATTCAAACAAAAAAGTTTCCGCATGTCGTCACTGTTCACTTAGCCTAGTAACCGACCGACCCCTCTCCCCGCCTCCAACTGTCCAACACCTACCATTTTTTTATGTTTTTGTGGAAGAAAAAAAAATCAAAAATTTCACCGGAGGTCAAAATTTCATTATAATTTTTTCTCCAAATAACGTCAGGAATAAAAATTTAATTAAATCAAATAAAGTTAAATATGTCAAATACGTCAAATTAATTCAAATGCGTCCCTTCACACCCTGTATAATAAATAGTAATCAAAACAACATGTTAGAAATTTTAGTAAGGAATAAATGAAAATATCAACGGAATTGAATTTATTTCCAAGCCTATGTATGAAACCTTTGCTTTCAACGAATAAACAAAGTACTTGTACTTTGAATTTATTTTTAACATTTTTCAATATATACCTAATTACTTTGATTGGAGCATTTGAACGTGAGTATGAATAGAATGTGATCCTATTAACCAACACTTTAAAAGCAATAGTTTAAGGCTTGTCTCAGCTGAAGTGCTAATATTCAATAAATTAAACACCCGTACGGTACCGGTACACAATAAGCGATGGCAACCGGTAACTGGTGTATTTACGCTGAAATCCATTATTCAGGCTGCATAATGTGCGGAGGGAAGTAGGCGTGTGTCTGCTCTGTGTACTAACACTCTGGCCACCAGATACAATAATGCACCAACAGGCTTCATTTGATTAAAACCAATTCATTACCCGACTACGTGAATTAAGGGGATAATAGAAGCTATGTTTAATCATCCAGTGTGTGATACGATATACCCAACATCCATAATGAGCTTTGAAAACCGGTCGCGTATTCAACGGTAGTACCTAAAATAAATCACTTTAGATTAGCGAAATCCTGTTTTAACTCGATCGTTTTGCATTTCGTCTGTTTGTACTTCCGTTTCCAGTTCAAGATTGTGGCCGTTTTAATGGTTCAGTAAAAGATATTTTTTTCAAATTTGGAATCGCCGTGTTTACCTACTTGACCTGAACTTTCTTATTCCCATTTTTTTTTAATATTGTGGTACTATGCTTGCCTGAAGACAGTTTGAGAAAACGAATTGTCATTGAGAGAGTGACGTCTCTTTGGACAAATTGTATAATTCCTCATTTGAAATTTTAAAAATATCAGTCATCCAGTGGTTAAAAAATCTATGGTTATTCAGTTTTTAGATCAAGAGTTACGTCCGCCAATCATCACGCACCTTAATTTGGAGCATACTTGGAAACATTTTAAATAGGTAAAATTGGATGTTGGGTAGAAGTTAAAAAGTGATGTTTTAACCTCCGTTTTGGTAATACGACCGTAGAAACAACTTGGCCTAGAACTTTAACCCATCATGCCTCGACTAAATTTTATCAGAGGATCAAAAATTTTCCGCTTTGCGAAAAAAACCAAATAAATAGAATATTTCTGAACGTGTCCGAAAAATAAAAACTGTTTTTGAAAGGTAAAATAACGCTTTAAATTTTATAATTCGAAATAAACATATTATTTTTTATTATTTTTAATTGATAAACTAACGTTTAAGACAAGATTTTTATGCATAGCAAAAAGGATAACAATTATCATAAGCAATAATTATCAGCCTGAAACACTCATCTACACTGAAAAAAATCTTCCGAGAAAAGATACTGGCCGCCAACGGGACTCGAACCCGTGTCCCTCTGGCGGCCAGTATCTTTTCTCGGAAGATTTTTTCCATGTAGATGAGTGTTTCAGGCTGATAATTGTTGCTTATAATAATTGTTACCCTTTGTGCTATGCATAAAAATCTTGTCTTAAACGTTAATTTATCAATTAAAAATAATAATTAATATTTGACAAGTTAAAGTATTTCACCAAAAAATGTAGACATAATTTGTCTCGACGCCACCTAGCGAGCGATTTAGTATTGACAATGCCTCTCTCACAAAAAAATAAAGTTGGTTGTTTTCAGGTGGAAAAATATAATAAGCAGTAACTGTTGAATGAAGCTCTAGTGTATATTGAATTATCTGGCGGCTTTTAGATAAGCCGCCATAGCTCAGTGGTAGAGCTCCTGACCGGCAATCAGAGGGTCACGGGTTCGAGTCCCGTTGGCGGCCAGAATCTTTTCTCGGAAATTTTTTTCAATGTAGATGAGTGTTTCAGGCTGATAATTATTGCTTATAATATATATATATATATATTTAAACTTATATTTTTTTAATGTAAATATTATAAATCGAAATATGTATAAAAATTTTACGTGCAAACATAAAAAATGGATTAAAAATGGCTCACCTTACGTTTTTTCTAATTAAAATTATCGATTACGAAAAAAAATTAAAGCCAAACCTATTGTACGTTGGTTACATGCTACGACCATATAAGCTGCAGGGCCAGGTACCTCTAAACAAATTCCCTCATATTCTACGTGATCCCATGTCGTTTGCTGCAGGTGTCCGCTAGCTTTACATGTATTTCTATTGCGAATTCTCTTTGACCTATTCTATTTAAATCAAAGTGCCATCGTGTGTAAATGTTTTTTCAGTATTATTTGAAAAATAAATAAAGTATATTTACCTATGTTAATTTAATCAACGTAAAGTACACAATGTATTGGCTCCAATGAAAGCTTTGAATATTGAAGTTATGTATTTATTTATATTAATTATTATACGAGTAGTGGTCCAATATTTTTGAGAACATCCGTGGTCGAGCGCTGAGGTCCTGGACTACGAATTTGAAAGTCGCGGTTTCGAATTCCAGCGTGCGCTTATAAATTTTATTCAATTAAATAGTGTTATTTCATATAAAATAAGATTTCCTTGCTAGAGTGTTATATATATTCTCAGTATCGTTCAGCTGAATGACCACCATTGATAATCGGAAAGTTACTTCAAATGGCTTTGGCCATGTTTGGTGTCTAGATCTGTCCAACCACGTACTTTGCCACCTTCCTATTTCCATCTCTTTCCCCTCACCACACTCTTCAGCCTCATAACATATCACAGTTGGGCATGTCATAGTCTTACTGGCTCCGCTCAAAGGGAGCAATTGGGCTGTTGTGCGTTATTAACTTTTCGGAATAAAACGTGAATCCTGAATAATAACTTAATAAATAAATTACTGAATTCATCAAGAATACGTCGACTTTTATTTCAGTGTGCTTCATCCTTATAATCCCTCAGGCCTCGGGCCTATTTTGTTGGAAGGTCAAAATATTTCCGCTTTGCAATAAAATCCAAATAAATGGAATATTTCTGAATTCATCTGAAAACTAAAAAATCTCTTTGAAAGGTGATGAAATACGCCTTTGAAAATTTTATAATTCGAAATAAACTTGATATATTTTTTAAATAAATTGTTTTAATGCAAACATAAAAAAGTTTTTAAAATGGCCCACCTTATGTTTTTAACTAAAATTTCTGATAAAAAAAAATACATATAAACCCATACATATTTTATTAGGCAAATGTATTATGAACGTTATCGTCAACTCACTTTTTTTATCGTTTTTTTATCACTTTTTTATCGTCAACTCACTTTTTTTTCAAAAATAATTTTTAAAAAAATGAGTGTGCTTTAGACCACACGACCGAAGTAAAACTTCACTAACTTATAAAAGAAGAGAGAAAGAAAACGTGCGCGCGCACTGCTCTCTCTTGCTCCTACAGTGTGATTCAGACAATAGGCCTGCTCTGTGTCTTAGATATACGAAACGTAACTAACTGGCTATGAGAGAAAGAAAATGTGTGCTCGCATCTCTCTCTCTTGCCCCTACAGTAATATACGAAACGTAACTCTCTCTCTCTTTCTATCTTCACTAACTTATATCTCCCTCTCAACTTCCGTTCGTCTCGCCCAATCACATTTTTCGCAACGCTCTCGTCACGCATTTACCAGCTTACTCCCCAAGTCAAGCGTGCGTAAAGAAGTTTTACTTCAAAAATTCCAAGTTTCAAATATATATTTTAAATGGTGGTCGGAAAGTTTGGTTCATAAAGGTGTAGTGTTAATGTTCATTTTAATTATTTTGTGGTAAACTTTTTGATTTGAATATAAAGCGTAGTGCTTTTTCTTTCTAACACCGTTTAGATCATATTATTTCAAAGGGTGATAGTAAGGGAGACAACAATTTATATGAGACCTATGCGTGTTGTTCCGAAAAGCGAACAAATCAGCCTGAAGGGAATAAACTTAAAGTTTTAAGTAGAGTTTTCACAATGCACTAAACGCCTTTCTTCGTGCACTATGGACTATGCAATCGTTTTGTTTCAAGCGGAAAAGTATTCGATTTATATGCGCTGCTTTCGATGTAAATACCTTCAAGATATTATACCGATGTAAATACCACAAGGACCTTTGGATCTGTGTGTTCTGCGGGCGGTTTTGAGAAGCCTTTATCCCCTCTCTCCTCGCGATGGAAAAATGTTTGAGAAGTGGCCAAGCAGAAAATGAAGGAGTCCTCTCCCCGCCGTTACTCGGCTTTACGGTCCGTATAGAGCGAGGAAATTGTCTCTGTCCCTGCAAAGGCCATTCGGCAGTCGGACTGCACAGATACGAGTATTTACGATTCTTGGTTTAGCGTGTAAAATAGATTTGCTGGATCTTTTTTCGATCCTATAACTTGTAATTCCCTTAGATCTCATTCGTACGTCCCCGAGAGTTGTGAAAACAAGTATTGAGAGAAAATATATTGTGAGAAAATCCTTGTTGAATTGGCTTAGACCTTAATACCAATTTATTTTTGTACCCAAATCAGCCTATTTCCTTTTACAGAGATACTCTTCAGCGTCTGACAAATACATGGAAAATTTTTGGTTTTCTGAAAATACTGGAAAAACCCCATCTTTGTACATCACTTTAACGATGAAAGGTATTCCAAACCAAGTAAAAATCCAAAAAGGTATTTTTTAGTAGACCTAAATAGAGTTCAACAAATATCGCACAACCCATGGAAAAGGGTCGTAAGTAAAAAATTTCTGTTTTATAAAATGTTATTTTTATCTCTAATTGGTGAAGTGATTGTGAAGACAAAATCACTATTTTTCCTCGAGATGTCGCTAGCGTCTCTTTTCGACGGGACCGCTTGTTTCTTCAATCATCGTTTTCTTTCGCTCATCCGTAAAATTTTCTTTTTTCACTTACGATACTTTTCAACGGGATAGCTATATATATAGTGAACACATATTTAGATAAAATTTTACCTACGTCTACCATTCTTAATAGGTACGATTCAATTTTTTTTGATTCAACAACGCAATAAACTTAATTAGAATAAAAAAAAATTACAATATTTCAAGTCTCGAAGATGGAAAATGCTGAAATTTTTTAATAACTATGTAGTTCAAATCAAAATTAATATTTTACGACTTTAGTATTATGGTGGCATCTGTCAGTGAGTTGTAGAACTACACTGTAATTAATAATACAATAGTTTTTTTCGCTATTTTCTTTACCGTTTTTAACTAAACCAAAACTAAGAACCTATTTTGTTAAATAGTTTTTTGGTTCTTAGTCTGAGTTTCTAAAAAAAGAAACTTAGTTTTTGGTAACTATGCGTATTATATTCGATATCCGTAATTACAATTTTACCCATATTTCTAACAAGACGATGAAAATATCTGCCGTGGAAATTTGAAATGCTGTAAAAGACAACATGTTAATTATTCAGAATAGCGAAAAGAAAGTTTTATTTTTTCTCAAAAAATCGTATGTCCTGTTTTTGTAGGCCTACAATTATAATTTTTTTATTATAAAATAACATCGTATAAATCTTAAAGAATACTTAACTAACTAACCATCACGCCGTTTCCCCGCAGGGGTAGGCAGAGAGGACGGACCGCCACACAACTCGATCTTGGCACACACTCTTTGCATCGTTCACATTCATACATCGTCTCATTGTTATTCCGACTCTTCACATGGCCCGACTAAAGTATCTGATTCACTTGATCGTGCCATGTCTTCCTCGGGCGTCCCCGACTTCTTCTACCATTCACATTTGCATCATATATCCTCCTTACACTCCTTTCCTCGTTTATTCGCTCTACATGCCCAAACCATCGGAGAGTCCTTTTATTAATCTTACACATCACGCTTACATCAGCCTTGCATTCTTTGCGGATATCCACGTTTCTCTCACGATCGTACATGGTTTTACCACACATTCGCCTCAGGGATCTCATTTCTACAGCATTCAGTCTACTTTCATCCTTCCTCTGCCAGTTCCATGCCTCACTGCCATACATCAGGGTAGGTACCAGCACTCCATTATGGACGGCTAGCTTCGCTTCTTTGGACAGTTTTTTGTTGGTGCCAACGGCGTTCAGTCCTCCATTAATAGAGTTATCTGCATTCACCCTCCTTTTAATATCTCTATCAGCCTTTCCATCTCTCGTAAACATACTTCCCAGATAAACAAACTCATCCACCTGCTCCAAGTATTCATCATTGACAACTATGTTGCACATTGTTTTCGTACTCTCTCTTTCAAATACCATGACTTTAGACTTACTTACATTCATCATTAACTAATTCTTCATACATACTTCGTTCATCCTAGACACGAGAGACTGTAGATCTTCCATACTGTTAGAAATTAGCACCGCATCATCAGCGTACAATAGGCAACATACTTTCAGATTACTCAATGTCGTGCCCAATCCCATCTCTTTCAATTCTTGTATACAATTATCCATGTATAGATTGAATAACCACGGTGACATTACGCAGCCTTGTTTAACACCTTTTGTGATGTCAAACCACTCCGTAAAATCGCCGTTCACCCTAATACATGCAACGCTTCCCTCATATAGAGACGCACTTGCCTGAATGAGCTTCGTATTCACTCCGTACTTGAACAACACCTTCCATAGCTTTTTCCTGTCAACTCGGTCGTACGCTTTATGTAGATCTACAAAGGCATAGAAGAGTTTCTGGTTTTTTGCAAGAAACTTCTCAGTGATACTTAACAGTTTTTGTAAATTTCTTTAATAATAAAATATAATTCATTTTTAATTTTTCATAAAAAAAAGTTAAAATGCACGACGTAATGTACTCACTTATTTTTGCAGAAATATTTCAACGACGCAGATCTAATGAGAAAAAAACGTAGAAAATTCACATATTTAACAATTTGAAATAGCATTTCCAATTTCCATGATCGATATAATCCAAGAGATCAATTTTATTTCGTGATTGAATTATTTACAAGTTTATTTATGGGCTCAACCCGTTCGAAGTATCTAAGCTTTATATTTAATACTCGTTTTTTATTATTTTATTAAATATGCATATCTGTTCATCCCACTGAAACTCATTACATTTCTGAAGCTCATATTTGGAATATATTTCGGCAACTAACAACACAAATGGACAAAAATGGAATTCATTCACCGCCCATATTATTATATTTATCGTAAAAGCTATTATTATTTTTTTAATTTAATTTAAGGAGATTTTTCTCGAAAGAATTCGTCTGGCCTTTCCGAGAAATAAAATATTGCTCTTTGGTTGCTGTATGTTTTTCTTGGGGTGCGGTTAAAAGCAAACTATTAAATAATGCAACAAACTTTGAGGTTTATTTTGCTTTCAGTTGAGTATTTTACCTAAAAATAGTAATAATCCATTCGTACTGAAATTTATGGTAAATTTTAATACAAATCTCACACCATTAACTCTCTTCGTGTTTTAACGGCTGCGCGGCTTTTTTCACATAAAACGCGAATTTGGATTTGAGGCCAAAATACTTGACCAAACCAAATAATATTTTTTGTATCGAAAGGTATAGCGAATATTTAGTACGACGGATAAATACTACTTTATTTATTTGCGTTTTAAATTATAAAATATGGGCCATTACAGATTTTAATTTTTCATGATGGTTTTTGAGGCAGCTTGGATAATGTTTTGTAAGTTAACAATAATTATTACAAAAAAAAATCTTGCCGAAACTACTATATATATGTACATAATGAAATATTTAAAAAAAAACATCGTAAAAATTATTAATTTATATACGAGAAAATTGTGTCCAACGTAATTCGGTAGTTTTCAATTTAAATTTAAGCCCATCATAATGCCTTTTTAATAATTTTTTTTTTTTTTAATTTTTTCTTATTTCATTATATATTTACACTGTCGATATAATTTTTTAAAATAATTACCTTTAACTCGCAAATAACTATGATAGTTTCCTCTAAAATCATGAAAAATCAATTTCTTTATTAATGGCTCATATTTTATAATTTTAAACAAAATTCTTAATATTGTCAACACAATATGCCTACGGTCAGTAAGATGAATACGCCGGTTTTAGAAAACAATTACATAGTAAGAATGTATTTTTATACTATACTCCATCCATGAGCCTGAGCCTCGGGGCCTAATAAGAATTATATTCTGCAATTTCCCTTCCTTCCATCATCAATCTGTCGTTAAGAGATTAATAACAATTTAATATCGTTTTGGCTATTCCAGCTTTGCTATAATGTGTTATTAATAGTTTAAGTTTAACACTGGCGGATAATCTCCGGGGAGATGAATTATTTGAAATGTAATTTTAGTTATAATTTGTCTATCTCGCAATACAGGCGAGAGGCGCTTGGAATATAAATATTTTCTCATGAAGTAGGACTTAAGCGGCGATATTAGGGCGGATGGCGGTACAGACAAATTCATCTTCCGATCTCCTTCCTCTTTTCCCACTCCTTTCCTCTCTTGGTCCATAGAGCAGCCTCATGTCTCCCATTTCCCATCTCTTTATTAATAATCAGCCTGTCAGTCTCATCTTGGTACACCCGGCGCCATCTTTATTTGACTTTCTAGCTCGAAGTAAATTGTGTGATATTGTCAGCTAACAACATCGAGAATATTGTTTCATTTTTTAATTTTAAATTTACGTATTAATTTTCACGTTGCAAGTTATTTTAATATTCCTCTCAAAATATAATTTAGTACCATAATAAATCATACGTTATCAATTCCCAGGAGCACTATTTGATCGGTGTAAACACCGCTCATTTAATAAAGGCCGTGCAATATGCCGGAGTTCATAATAAAAACTAATAAAAGTTATGTCAGGGATGATCTGATACACGGGCGCTATAACAAAAGTTAAAGTAATTTATCATCTACATAATTTTACTGCTCGAAATTTGTTTCCCTTGGATATACGGGTATATAAATAAGTACACAAAGTCTCCAAACAAAGCTGCAGAATCGTTATAGCAAGATCCTTCACCACAGGTCACAGTGATAAAACCCATTATAGTCTTGGCTTATTAAACAGAACCGATTCAAAAAGGCAAAATCTACTACTTGGATACCAATTTATCTCGGAGCCTGAACTTTAACCTTTTGATCGCATCCTTAATTTTGTTTAGAAATTTTGGCGCACCTGGTCTTACCCCAAGAAATCAGCCAAATATTAATTTATCACCTTGACACCCGGTGTTAACTTATCGCGAAAGCACTTTCACATTGAGACAGACCATTTATTATTCAAAGCTCTTGGTTTTTATTGCCTTTTTAAGTATCTAGAGATTCATTTAAATTTCACAACAACGGAATGTAGTTTTTTTTTCCTATATCCCGTATTGTATTTAACAATCAAAATTTAAGTACATAATATATCTTTCAAAAACGTTAATTTTTTTGAAGAAGTTCTTATATTATCATTTCTGAAAGTTGTCAAATGTATCATAGTTGTAAAATGTAAAATATCCATCATGCAATATATATTTATTCTAAACCCATATCATCCAATCTGGCCGGTTTTCCCAGGAGTAAGTTTTTAGGGGAGGGGTGGGGGATAATACCTCCGGAGAAGCCCGTCCATGTTCAAATATCAATATCTAAAAATATGACTACGTTATTATTATGTACGTGGGACCATTTCTGGCCTGATTTTCATTTATGTAGTTCGTATATTTTTTTCTGTTTTCAAAGAGTTATAACAATACCGCATTATTTAAAATAAAAAATCGGAGTGTGCAATTCACACGCGGTAGAAGTGAAACTAGAAAGTCGCTAGATGTCGTTTTCTTTTCTTTTGCCTGTTTGTTTTAAAGTGGTTTGAAGATTGAATATTGATTTTACAAAAATAATGTTTTTTTTTTTGGATTACTGGCCGCTGAGATTAGTCACGCGCTTTACGCCGCTACGCTATCGGAGGCTCGCGCGGAGCCGTGAGTTTACCGCATTATGAGAACTCGTCAAATAATAAATGCTAGTGACGCACTTCCGTTTCAACCTAATTTAAAATTACAACGGGGTTGAAGAAGTTTCACTTCATAAAAACGCATAACTTTCTACTATCATTTTGTATCGATACACATTTTTCACATTTCTGATGTCGGTTCTCGAATTGTTGAATATCTATTTTTTAGATCAAGGTTTCCACTTTTATTGGCACTATAATGTGTTAACAAATATGTCTATTTTTCCCTTAATACAGATACTTTTTCAAATTACGTCGCAATAGGGGAAATTAAAATGAAATGACGGAGATATGGCGAATAGAATTAGGTACATATTTAATCGCGATTCTGCAAATAAAATTTTCACTTCATTCAAAGGATCCATTCGTTCCGTTTCGCCGAGATATGCGATTCCCGCTTTGAATTTCTTCCAACACCATTTTATCCAGGAGATTGGATGTGTCAAAGAAGTATCTCCTAGAATTGATTTCGTCGGCCATGGTAGAGCTGTTCCCAACATTACTATAATAATTCATCTTAATACGTTTTATTGAACATTCTGCTTCTTCTTACATTTTGGCGCTAAGACGGTACTTACATTTGTAACAGAAACAGGTATTTTCGGGTAGTTTGAAACGGGTTTTCCGGACATTAAGGGTAATGAGAATTTCGTGCAAAAAAATAAAGAAACTTAAATGTAAGTACATGAAAGTAATGCTACCGGATAAGGAAACGATATTTATTCACTTGGAAGCAAAGTAAAACACACCTTTTTGCCGCATTTTTCCGGTCCTCTTCGCATTAGAATAACTTGGGTCTAAGCAGCGAGTACTAAGGGCGGCTATTTGCGCTGTTCGTTTAATGTTGGTGTAATCAACGTTGTACCTCTCCATGGAATGGCCGTAATGGCGTCGTTTCTATAAATGTGTTAATTTTTAAATTAATTCATCGGAGGGTAGACTATCTATTGTTTACGAGTATATTTGATACTAACTGGTTCCCGGCATGTGTTGCAATGCCATATTCAAAGAAATAAATTGTTTCTTCCTGCATGTCCTTTCCCGTGCGTCCCCTTTCCCCTCCCGCATCCCCTACCCTCCCGCGTTCCCCTTCCACATTCCCCGTCCACTCCCTAGTCCCGCAAACCTCCCTCCCGCGTTCTATACATTCAGTCCCAGTACATTCAGTTTTCAAACAGCTCGCGTGCCATCTGTTACAATTTTTTTATTCAAATTTTTATTTTTCGTATATTTAAAATATTCATTTTTGTATATTATAAGAACGATCAATCAAATTTGGTACGTAAACACAGGTATCTATTTAAAATATCTATAATTTAAACAATCCATGGACAATTCTTTTAATAATAAAAAAACAGCTGCTCGCTAAATACAATTTCATCAAACGCGCGAACTATTAAACGTGCGAAGTTAAAATAGCCGTTAAGTTTTCTGAAATTATTCAATTTTCTGCGCAAATTTTTTTAATTTTTCTTTCCGTAAGAACCTTCTACTAAGAATAATATAAGAAAACTTAAAAAAAAAATGAATGAAATAGATAAAGTCGTTCTGAAGTTATGGCGTGACCAAGGGAAACAGGGATTCATTTATATATATAGATTAACTCGGTAAAGTGATAGAAGTCAGTCGTTCATATAACGCTGATCTTAAATATAACATGATATTTTATCTGTGTGAGTGAACCTATTATTTTTTTTCTCTTTATTGTTTCCCATTGTATCTACATACATACAAAAGTTAGCAATAAGTAATATATATATAAAAAAAAACAAGAGTAGGTAATGGGAACCCACTAAGGCACTGCCTGTGTGTGGGTAATATAAACAAGATTGCTATATATACATCAATAAGTACATGTAAAAAATGTAAATTTTAAAGTAAAGGGTTAGAAATATAGTAATCTGTGAAAACATTATAGTAAAATAAAATAAATTAGTGAAACGTAAAATTTTGTTGATTTTTTTGTTATACGGAGCGTTACGTTGTGTGCGTTACAGCTAACATCGTTCGATGTAATATTCTTTGTATATAAAGAGCATTGATAGCACCTACATAATGTAACATATATCTAGAGATTCTACAGCCATCTTCAGAAGCCCGTACAATAGATCCGGTAGCCGGTGGCGGTGGCTGTGCCGGTAGAACCGGTGGCGGTGGGGCTGGCCGCGCCGGTAACGGGTAACGACCGCCAAGCGTCGGCGTCGCGACGACAACCGGTCTCGCTCACGGAAGGCGCTCTAAGGCATTCATATTATACGCCTGTAATTTATTGGATTTTCACCGGCTTTTTCCCATTTTCTTTTGAGCAATTAATATGATTTATATTCTCCTAAATGACCCCTTTGAACACATTGCAATTTTTGAGATGAAACTGCGAAACTAAGCACTAAATCACGTCGACTTGCTCTATGTAAAGTAATTGTAACTTTACAGGTTAAACAGTTTTATCATATTATAAATTGTGCCAAAAATTAAAATATATATGCAAAACTAGTTTTTAATATCAACATTTCAGTTTAATTTTTCAACTATGAGAAAACTACTTTTATTTTCACTTCTATAAAATGATAGATTTTTAGAAACGATAAATCTTCATACGGAACGTCGATATCATCTTGTGTACCTATTCATTTTATCCTATTTGCATAAAGAAATGAAAAAATACTTTAAATTTTTAGTAAATCAAATGCACTTTACACCGCAAGGGAAATGTTTATTTAAGATTAGAGCTATTTCAGGATTGTTTGAATAGTGAACGCATCACAACCTAACGTAATAAGTACAAAAAATGATGATGTTTCAGTGCATTTCCAGTGCACGTACCGGTAGAAAGAGGAGATCGGTTTCGCCTAGAATAAAAGGGGATTCGTAGTTTCACTTTAAAAATTAATGAATTTATATTTTTACCCAGTTTGAACCCAATAAACGATGGATAAGTTTTTAGATTTTTTAGAACCAATAAACGATATTCAATAATTCCATTTTGGAGTGTTGGGGATAAATTAAATATTCAACTCATTAAAATATTGAACACCCATAAAATAATTTGAGGTGATTTCCATTTTCCAACAATTTTCGCTTAATTTCAATTCCTTTGAAAATAATACTCCCTTGTTTTAAATGCACCCTGTTTTAAAAGCCATTTACTTGGTGATACCAATACAAGTCTGGGGTAGCCGTAATCAGGTTGCACAAAGCGGCGGCAAGTTTAGCCATTCAACCTTACCGTCTGGCAAAAATAAAGGAAATGCCATTCACGGTACATCCGTTTTATGGTCCAAGCCGAACCATCCGACTCGGATACCCCGCTGGGTGTGGACACTAAGTAGAAAATATCCGTATTTCTTTGACAATATATGTTCATTTTTTGTGATACTGGTTCCTTTTGCGGAAGTTCCCGGTGTTTTCCTCGAGTTGTTACTTTTGGAGAATGTCCTGCAGTTCGTGCAAAGATGAGAAATATCGTCTCGAAAGTTGGCCCTCGGCTTGTATCGCAGTTTCCCGTTAGCGGCGATTGACCGAGGCCCTGTGTGAAATAATCGGTGAAAGACTGGAAGCCAAGACATATTTCTAGCTTATATATATATATATATATATTTCTAGCTTATATTATATACGGTAATGTTTTGTTAAATTTACACCTTATTCTATGAGATCCCCTTTTCGCAAAATAAAAACTCCATTGTTCGAGCAACCTTTTATCAAAGGATCTATCATTAAAGAATGGGAGATGCACCTACGACTTTTTAAAACTCTATATTGCGTGTTATTATTCAAAACAATATTTAATAATTATTACTTACATATTATTATTAATTAGTTGTAGATATTGCCTATATTACCTAGTATTATGTACGAATTATTATGGCAAAGGATTTAATGATGACCCGAATTCCTGTTATTGAATTCATGCCGATCCCAAGTAGAAATTTACCCTACCTTAATAACTCAAGATTGGGACTACTCGAACCATTTAATTGTACTTGCTGGAATTTTTCTATCGGTGGAATGTCACATTCGATATAGGGAACCTTAATACATATCAATTTGGACTTCGACCCTCGTAATTTATAATCATTTTATCATAGCGATGTACAATTGTATACGGATTTACATTACGACAAATGATTGATTAGATGAATCAAACATTATTAACCTGTTTAATATTGACACATTTGGGATATCGGACATAAAAGAAATTGGTCTGAAATTTAAGTTGAAATTATACTTCCAATACGGTTTATGGAAAGTTGGATTACGTTTGTACCTACATCGCTTTCATATATTATTCTGCAATTTATTATAAATATGCTATTTATTATAAACATAAATTTCCATCGTTTTGAGTGTAGGGTTACATTCGCATCGATAAATAATTCGAGCGCATTTGATATCCGTCTCCTTAAATGTGTAGTGTATGGCCGTACAATACCCTTTTCATATTGAGGGTGAAAAAGCTCCCGCTGTCTTTTTCTACCCATTTTTGACAGGATACAATTTTTCACGTTCTTCCAATGTGAGCAGTGCATACTTAATAGTGTAAGTAAAAAATGGTAAAAATAGTAAGTATGTAGTTTTACCTTAAACTTGAAAGGAATTAATGGCATTTTCAGCAATCGTAGCAAGTATTGAAAACTCTGAAATATTATCTGTAGTTAGACTAATGTAACGAGTTGTAAGCAAGTTTTGGCCATTGTTGTGGTGTTGAAATGAACAGCGGGCGACCGTTTGCTCGCTTCGCGTAACTGCACCAGCGGATGCTCTGTAATCTGTATAAATATCGCATTAGGTACTGTCAAATTTAATGTCCAACGTGCCTAGTTGGAGTCTGCGGTCGCGTCTGGTTGTAAAAATATTCCTTAATTATCCGATCAGCCGCTTTCTGAAGAATCTCAAACCATGCCGGTTCCAAAGTATTAGTTTGTTCGAAAGTCTACATTATGATTATACTCTATTCAAATTTTTTTTTTTTTTTTTTGATAAAATTTCTTATATTATTATCTACCGATTGTATGTTTTCTGTGATGTGAGATTTGCGAAACTCTCATTCGGAGTTTGGAAGAATAATATAATTAGCCAATACACATAGAAAAATTTACATGCTTGCCAACTTATTCCACTCAAAATAGTTTAGAAATTGATTATGATTGAATGGAATGTAAAGCCAGCAGCGAGATGGCCACAGACCGGATTCTTAAAAGATCGGATTAATCAGGAAACTGGACTGACCTAGGAATTATCGGAACAATGTCCCAATTCTAATAAATAATTCAATATTTCTCAGATTTCATAATATCGTAGGTATTCGTATCTAGTTTTTTTTTTATTCAGCTTTATGAAAGTTGTTGGAATCGGATTGTTTTGAATTGTAATTATTATTCTTCGAATCATCCAACTAGTAACTCATCAGGGAGGGATTCAATCGAATCCTGTTTTTGTTTCACATAAATAAGTGTTAACAGCATATGAGGCGCGATAAACACATGACTTTGTTGCAAACTCTAAGTGCATGGAGAGTGGCGGTTAAGTAATAATATAGAATTATTCCCCCGCACAGAACGCTTAATCCCTCGTCGCAAGTCGCAAGCTGCCAGGAGTAGTAGATTAATGGCATTAGCCGCGGTTAGCCGGGAAACGGTGTCGTCTTGTGGGGCAATTAATGCAAACCCCGCTCCGATGTGCTGTCTTTGCGAGATAAATGCATCGTCACGTAAATCGCCGTTCAAATCCTATACATGATAGATCTCGCAGCTTCCGTTCGAGTAACGCAGCGGGACCACTGCCCAAGTGCACTTACTAAACCCGCCCAACAGATTTGCTCTCATAATGGTAATTACGAGATTATTACGTTCACACTGTGGAGTCAAGGTTTTGAATTATGTATGTAATTAGTTTAATAGGGTATAATGATAATAAACATAATAATATCTTTAATTTTTATTTTTAACTTTATGAGTAAAACCTCAAATTGTAACATTTAATTAAATGAAGACAATGTAAGCGAAACTCAATCGAAAATCTGGAAACAGAAAAATCAGAAAAAGATATTGGCACCTCTGGGACTCGAACCCAGGACCTCTCGCTTTCCGGGCGAACGCGCTAACCACTGCGCCAAGGTGTCGATATCAAATTCGGTTACTTTTAACTGTATCATACTTCGACTAAGAACCACCCACACTATTTTCATTTTCTTTTACGCATATATTATTGGCTGCTATCTTTATGTATGATTGCAAGATTCAAACCCGAACTAAATGCTCTCTAGATAGTGTCTGGATAAATATTTTATCCATTTTATTTGATATGCGACATCTATTGACTTTTCTGCAAGTCTAGGATGAATATATAATTTTTATTTTTAACTTTATGAGTAAAACCTCAAATTGTAACATTTAATTAAATGAAGACAATGTAAGCGAAACTCAGGTAAGGTTCGAGTCCCAGAGGTGCCAATATCTTTTTCTGATTTTTCTGTTTCCAGATTTTCGATTGAGTTTCGCTTACATTGTCTTCATTTAATTAAATAATATCTTTATTTGGAAAACAAACAGCTTTACAAAGATACATAAAAATAAGATTGCTAAAATAAAACAGTAAGCCTAAAAACATGTTTTCGCTGATAAAATTTTTTTTTTCGCTGACAAGAAAAACATAAAGAAAAACTAAGCAAAAAAATAGTTAACAGAAGCTAAATTAAAACATAAAGAAAAACTAAGAAAAAAAATAGTTAGGAGAAGCTAAATACTTAAATATGCATGATAAAATATAGAAAAACACAATAAAGGGTAAGCTTATGATCTTATATGAGTATATGGATGATATGTATGTAATTAGGGACGATGCAGATAATATGATTTAAGTAAATTTTCAAATCAAAAATATGCATTTGTATAATACATTATTATACAATCTTATTTGCAAAATTTTGGCACACGAATGTGTTCAGTGTGTTTCTACAACTGAACCTTGATGGCACATTAGAGAAATAACAATTATTATTCAACTGTTGTTGTTCATATCATGTCATCATATGAAGTTACCTTCATCTCACTTCATAATACCTAAACGTTCAAAAAACAGGGATTAATAATACTATAAGTCTCATTTAATGAAACTTATGGTAATTTCAATTATATTACTATTTGTTTCGTGTTGTTTGTGTGTCGTTTATTGTAAACGTCAACACATTCACTCACAAAATAATATAATCCGATCAAAATTATTGCAATCCCTTTCAATATCAAATGGTTTATAGATTGACAGTAATCGCGTCAATGAATATACGTATTTATTTATGGCACAATAACTCGTGTTATTAGCTCAATTCACGTAATATACAATGCTTATTAGCGGCGTGTGTTAGCGACGTGGTGACCTATATAAAAAAAAATCATTTTATATTATTAAATTATGTTTCGGTGTTGTTATCGTTCGTTGAATTTACAAAAAAAATCGATAAAACATATATTTGCAACTCCCGATAATATTTTTTCAGCAAAAAGTCTGTTGACTTCTAAAATCTGAATTTAATTTTCCCTAAGTGGATTTGCGGATCCTTTCTGAAAAATAAAAGTCTCCGATAGCCTCCAAGGCCCAGCCCTAAATCGCTAAATATTTCAACAGAAAATATATTTTATGTTTTTTTATAATTCCGCTTCTGTTTTCAAAGGGAACCCAAGAAGTAACCGGCATCTGTTGCCCGAATTTATTCCCGAAATTTTGCTCATAAACGTTTGCGACTAAAATTCAAAATAAAAGAGATAGTCTGTTCACTGGCGGAGAAAGGAATTTCGAGCTTCTGGGATGTGAAAGAAATTCCAGAAAGTTTATAGGTAGTTTAAGCTTTATTTATGACGCTGTAGAAGGGATATTTTTTATTCGAATTCTATCGGTTGCTGTTTCTTTGCTGCGAGTTTTGGGTGTTTTACAATATCATTTTTAGATTGTATTTTTATTGCTTTCCGTTACAGCGCCGCAGATTTTTGAAGCGATCACTCAGTTTTATAGCGGAGTAAGAGATGTTTATCACTTTGTATGTTAATAAACATTAACACGTTGCGCATCCATCTTCCAATTTTACATGCAAAGCTGTATCTGCAAGTAGAATGCCGCATAATTTTACAAGCCACGTTCCCGTATTTCCCCCGGGAGAATTAATATTCCACCGTCGCTATAAATATTTAACACTGTAGTCAAATTACTAAATACAACTTTAGTTGAAAACCTTAAAAAATTATGGCCGTCTGTTTCAACGGCTGCTAAAGTGAAACAACGAGTGAAAGAAATTGCTACAGTTAAATACAACAAAATACATTTTTAAATTCATTAAATTGCCTGTTTTACTCACTTTTAACTTTTGCTTTTCGAAAAGCAATAGTTATTCTGCCATTTTGACACATTTGACAGTTTTGTTGGAAGTAACATAAGAAATCGCGCGCTTCAACTTTGATTAATAATAATTTTTAACATTATAGAAGATGACGATAGTGACAATGAATTCCTCGTGTTGCAGCGAAAACCAAAAACATTTTTACCTCGTTTTAATAATATGGTTATTTGTGACATTCCCCAATTCTTTTATCGTTATCGCATTACAAAAATTTATGACATAATTTAAGGAGAAATTACAAACTACTGAAAAGTCGATTATATTTTTTCTGTGTAATATCGTATATATTATAATAGGTCGCCATTTATTTTTAAATATTCATACAAATATTTTTATATGAACAAAGTTGTCGGATCTTACAACGACCGAGACAAAATACAGCCGGATATTTTGACAGTTGTTTTGGTTTTCCTTTTCATTGTGTGGCCGCACAAAAAATAATCCTGTGCTTTTTTTCACATAATTTTGAAAAATATATTTTTTTAAACTGGTAGCATTAACAATTATTACTTTAGCAAGAGTACGCTTGAAAAAGCGCGCGTGGTCCTTATTTAACATCCTTTTTAATTTAACTGACGGTTAAAATTTAAATTTATTTCACGATTTAGCTTTCTGTTGAAACAGTGCTCTTTCCAACTGGTAAAATTATGCCAGAATTAAATAACATTGTAACCAATTTTGTTTCTTTTTTCAACCTCTTGAGAATATTTGTTTCATCTTTAATGCCTTAATATTATGTCGTCCATTATCTTAATAGCTTTAATGAATAACAGCGTACACACTGCACACATGCCCTCTGCACTCTGAACCTTCGGCCTGCATACTTTCCGATGTAATTAGCCAGTGGCAATTCCCAGAGTGTATTTGCTTATATTATTATGATAAAAGTACGAGTACTCGGCATTCGGCATTCGGTGGTCTACTTTTAGTAACCAGAGCCAATTATATGAATGTTAGTCGGCAGAACATCTGGCGTGGGCGCAATTCACAGCATACTTACATCTCTTTTTCATTCACTATTCTTTCAGTATCTAAATCATTTTCGTTCTGTGCATTTTTTTAACGCTCATTAAAAGTTTGTTAAACCTTGTCTGTACAGTAAAAAAATATATATTTTCATTTTATGGCCGCAGAAAATTTGTTCTTGAACCGGGTCACTATTCGAATAGTAGTTAGGGTGACCGGACAACTCAACAAAGTGGCACTTCATCAGTGATGAAAAAAAAACTATTTTAATTACGTTAGGTTAGAGGCTATTTTTTATCGCTTTTAATAGGGTTTGGATAGGGGTGCTGAAATGCCAATCTGTTGGATTGTCTGGACACCATTAAAGAGATATTTTTTTATGGAACTAGTAGGTACTTGCCATGATACTGTTTCTTATGTAAGTTGCTTATCTTTTAAGCACAAGGAAATTACTTCTTCAAACTTTGCAAAATAACTTTGTGGCATTATTGATTATTTAATTAATAACAAATCACTTTGTTTAAACCACTTTTTTTAATTAACAATATCGACATGTTTCAATAACAATGTTTTCTTCTTCAGGATATGTTAATATAAAGAAAAATAAATGATAAACAAGTATAGACAAATTAGAATAAAATACAACATAGACGAAATACCAAAAAGTAGAGGTGATTAATTGCTTAAAAATCATAAAAAATAGTTATACAAAATTAAATATGAAAATTATTTAAAGAAAAATAAAATTGCTTTTAGATAATAAAAAACTTTTAAGAACAAATAATTAAAATAATTAGTCTAAATCAAAAAATAAATAATTATTGTAAGTATTAATAAGAAAATAAATTTAAAAGATGGCTATTTTAAAAAAATGTTTGGTTATTTATAATATTTAAATTACTATTAATGCTTTTTCTAATTTCCAAAATTTCTAAATTATCCAATTGTATGCCCTTAGTGTTAGTGTGTAAAATTTCAAGACCTGTATTAATATCAAAAGAATGACTTGTTTCCAAAAAAAATTATAATTTAATTAAACAAAGTGATTTGTTATTAATTAAATTATTCTGAATTTGCCAACCATATTTTGGAAACAAGTCATTCTTTTGATATTAATACAGTACTTAAAAATTTACACACTAACACTACGGGCATACAATTGGATAATTTAGAAATTTTGGAAATTATAAAAAGCATTAATAGTAATTTAAATATTATAATAATAACCTAGCTCTATTCAAAATTTAGGCGTATTAGATTTGTCAAAAAATTTGTACATAAAAATGCAAAAGTCGGTCATTTTAAATACATGTAGGATTACGAAAGATTTTTTAAATATTTATATTGAGGGATCAGTAGGATTTATCGGACCAGTTAGGATTTCATCAGAGCCGAACCCTTTGATATGAAAATATCTGGAGTCGGTGAAATATTTTCCCATTATATTTCTGGTGGATTGACGTATTGTTCTTGTATTGTTTTGTATTTATTATACTTATATAGTGCACTTACATTGCGTTAATTTACTAGATATTCATTTGTGGAAAAGTGTGTGGAAGGGTTTAGTCTTTCATTTGGGAAAGATTCAACCCGGACATAAAATCTGGAGCACCGTAAATAACCAAACATTTTTAAAAATAGCCATCTTTTAAATTTATTTTCTTTTTAATACTTACAATAATTATTTATTTTCTGATTTAGACTAATTATTTTAATTATTTGTTCTTAAAAGTTTTTTATTATCTAAATGCTATTTTATTTTTCTTTAAATAATGTTCATATTTAATTTTGTATAACTATTTTTTATGATTTTTAAGCAATTAATCACCTCTACTTTTTGATATTTCGTCTATGTTGTATTTTATTCGAATTTGTCTATACTTGTTTATCATTTATTTTTCTTTATATTAACATATCCTGAAGAAGATAACATTGTTATTGAAACATGTCGATATTGTTAATTAAAAAAGTGGTTTAAACAAAGTGATTTGTTATTAATTAAACAAGGAAATTAAACTAAGAAATAAGTTAGTATCCAACTAACTAATTATTATTACAGGTTACCTAATCATATCTTCGTGCTCCTTGTGTGTCGCTTATCTACTTTGGGTGGGTTGTGTTTAGCTTCAAGTTTGTTTACAAACTGTGTGTTACGCCAGACTGTGAGTTTTCAAATTAATTAACTTTGCACGAGAATATTTTTCCGCGCTTGTTTTTCGCTTAGGTACTTTTTCTATTAACTTCTTTGGAGCCCGATATTATTCCGCGCACGTTTACGCTGCGAATTCACAAATTTACGTTCACAAATTCTTTTATTTGTGAAATACGAAACGAAAGACATACAAGCAGATTTTCAGGATAGCACACAGTTCAAAGGCAACCCTATACTTTTCAAAATATAATGCAAACGGTTAATTTCGCGGTTAATAAGTTTTAAACGAGCTCCCTTTGAAAGATAAATAAATTATATATTTTATGGACCGTTTTCGATTTCCAATATTCCACCCCTAACCCGAGCATCAAACAGGGGCGAGATTTATCGGCAGGGGTATTAAGAGCAAAGTTTACAAGCTGAAAACTTGGTCAGTGTTCGCGTAAAATTGACAGCCTCCGTGAGGAGCATGCAAAATGTCGTTTATTCCCATAACATAACTAACGGTAAGTGGTGTACGGAGGCCGGACTTTTGCAATACCATTAATTGTGTGGGAGTGTCAACACTGTGTGTCGAGAGCGTCGATATAGTAGGAGGTTGTTGGTGAGAGGCTTTCAGGACGGCTCGTAACAGCTCGGTACAGCTTCTTCAGTTCCTTACAAGCGGTAATCGTATCATTATTGTTAGTTGGAATTTCTACCGCAACCAGCTCTCATATCAATTTCTTTTGTTTGTCATTGTGAGCTAGATGCTGAAACCTGAAAGGAGCGCATCATTATTTGTTAGTTATCGCATTACGCGCATTCTTCTTATAAAACTAACTATATGCTACAAATAACAAAATCTTTGAAAAAGTCATACATTGTGACATACAAAAAGTGACATATTATTATTCTTGAGGGGCATCGAATAGGGCGACTGTAAATATTTTTATATTCTTTGTATTTATCAACACTTAAAAAACTTTTATTTTATGTTTTGACATATATCATGAAGCTACATTATATTATTAATTTTTATGCTACCCTTTATCTGAAATTTAAAAACAGGTTCTCTTTTCTGTCTTTTCTTGTATATTATACATACACTTTTATGTTCCTATAAATTTACTATGGTTTATGTCTTTTTTTAGCAATCTAAACCTTAAAAACTTTGTTCTCTGTATCGTTCAGTAAATCCTGTAAAATGTATTATTACTAAATGAATAAATAAATTTGCTCTCTTGATGCCAACTTTTTAGTTCGATTAATTTAAATATTAACTCCACGCTATGAACAATATATTGTGCGAGCATAATATGTCTTAAGTTTTTATCGTTTGGGTAATTCTTTTTAACATCATCTAGATTCTAGGGTAAAAAATTGACGATTTTCTAGTTATCGTTATTCCTGTTTATTGATGTTTCTATCTCCATTATTAAGAGATTATTGTGGAATCAAATTACTAAATCGTTCGCGTAATGTTTTGTCTAGTCCTCAAAATAAGAATAAAAGTTTTCTCATTATAAAACCCGTATCATTAAACTCAATTTTCCACCTAGCACAGGTATATTATGCTTACAGCTTTCCTGTTAAAACACAGCTCCGTGTAAGAGAGGCCATAATGTTCTCGCTAATGCAGTTCTCTCCTCCCCTCCCACCTCCCGATACCTTCTGCTGCCGCCTCCCCCCGCTTCAGGTATCCATGAGGCCTAATGCACCTTCCCGCCAGGAGAATATTTTATCGCCAGTATTTAACGGCTGATGACAGGTGGCTCTATTGTCGTTTTCTAATGTATCGCAACACTCCAGCTGGAAAATAAACGTTTCAGGATACACTTTCCCTAATAACTTTCAGCGTCTTTCAGAATATTTGTACCCTCGTTGGGTAGACACCGATAAACGTCTACATGTTTATTGTTTTAATTAGTTTTCCTTTGTATTAGAGGAAATTTGGTGAAATTAACCAGCCATGTAGAATGTATCCGTAGGCACGAACAAACACATTCTGAGATAATGTTTTACCCTGGAGAACCCTTTTCACTGTGCATTATAATATTAAAGTTTACGAAGAGACGTCATTTATGTGTCTACCAAAAAGAGCGGTTCCTACAATTTTAAGTATAAGTGTTTCTTATGTTTAAATAAATACATTTAATATTAAAAATCAATACCATCACAATTCAAGTGGTTTATAGAATACTAATTGACTCAAGATTATCCCTTTAACCCTTGGATTGCCGACCTCCCTCGACCTTGTGCACCTTAGTGTTTGTTACAGGGGTAAAATGCCAATCGTATTTTGGCATTTTACCATTTTCTTAGCAACTTACTTGTTTTTTACAAAATTATGTTTTGTATATTGTACCGTCTTACCAGATCATATTTTTATATTTTAAAATTATGTATCCATTTGTTTTATGTATTTTCCCGACTACTTCAGAGTCCGGAGAAATTGTTTTTTTTTCTCTCTAATGCTATGAAAAAATATATAATGAAGAAATATGAATATATTCTTGAAGTGATCTTTACAACTAAATAATAAATTATACGAGACTACTGTAAACAAAAAAACAGTACTATTATAGCTTTGAAAATCGAAAATATTTTTCAATTTCACAAGTATAAAATTTCATTTAAAATCAATCTATTAGCATTTTTCCTTGCCAGGCGAATAAAAAATATTTGAGTAGGTACTTTAGTACTTTTGCTATTATTATGTAAACAACAAAATTGGGGAAAGTGCAACGGTTGATTCGTCGGCGTACTACAGGTACACGCGTCAGAAATCCACGGTGGATTTCTAGGCACATTAAGGGTTAAATCGACAAACAACCGTTGGCGCCACAATGAGAAAGAACCTTGTCAGTGTACGTATTGGGCAATGAGCATAACGATAACAGAGACGAAACTCCACGGGCTCTGTCAGAGGAACCGGCCTCTGTCGCCCGGTAAACATTAATTGAATTTTACACAAACCGCCCACTCTTGTGTGTTCCGTGAATAGTAAACATCCGGCAGACTGACACAAATGGGAGGCGGTCCTACCCCGGCTTCGTACTCCTACTTCTACCACTACCACCAGTCCATACTCCCAGTCGGGGGTAGTCGAATGTTTTGCGTTTCGAGAACAACCAAAGGCGCACCCGCACCGACAAACGCCGACTGAATATGCGGATTATTGATTAAAACGTACCGAGGGCGTAACACGTAACGCTGCGAGCTGTGAGCTGTGAGCATGTAACGCGTAAAGGGAAGACTCGCTTTGTCAATCGAGCGGTGACTTATTGATTGGAAAGGGCTTGTTTACTAATTATCTTCAACGTATCTATTGGAAAGGGTTTCGTTTTAATTATTTTCCGATGATTGATTACAAGAATTTAAGAAAAATAATTTTAGTGGTTCGCATGGAAATGTGTGTGGTTAATTACAACTCGAACCAAATTATTGATTTCTATAGTATTGTTGATAGGTAGTCATTTCCGTATTATAAATACTTTTCGATTAAGGCTTCGTTACAGAAGGTGGCGCAAAAATCATCATCCTATCGCTCTCATTTTTTTCAAATGGCGTCTTGTGTTATCACAACTTTGATATTATTTTTTGTGAAGTAAACAGATGCTGTATACACTTTGACAAACCACAGATCGCTATACTCCTCAAGAACGCAGAATAATTATTGTACTATATAATTCTATTTTTTATAAGAAAAACTCTATTTTTATACTTTTGAAGGTTACTCCCATCAATGTAATATATCATTAAAGATGAAGATAACAATAATAATCTATACTAAAATATGAAAGAGAACAAAACACAGAAAGACAGAAAAAGATATTGGTCGCAACTGGGACTCGAACCGTGAACCTCTCGTCTAATCGGGCCGTGCGCGTTTACCAATTCCTTTCAAACCGTCATATTAGTCAATCTCATATTTCAAATTTTAGAATTAACAATATTATCTTCAACATTTTTTTCCATAGGTGGCAATGGCGGAATTGGTACACGCGCACGTCCCGGTTAGACGATAGGTTCTGGGTTCGAGTCCCAGTTGCGACCATTATCTTTTTCTGTTTTTTTGTGTCTTTTCTTTCATATTTTCGTTTAGATTATTATTGTTATCTTCTTCTTCAATGATATAATAATTCTTTTTATTTCCAAAGTTACTCTGCCTTGGGCATTCGTGTGAGAATTTTTGCGCTACCTTGTACTTAAATTTCTGTTGTAATTAGTTCTGTGATAAAACTGCATTGGCTAACACGTGTCTCCTTTATTTGCAGGTGTGTTGAAATTCTTGACTCGTTGAGGCAACTCGTCAAGACAGTAGCTACAAAATGATGCGTGCATCTTTATGGTTCGTAAGTCAAAATTTTATGCTACACATTTAACAGAAAAGTATTAATCCTTATGACTACAAAAATGATATTAATTACAATCTAACAACATTCCAAGAAAATATGCCACGTTAAGAAATCTTTATTTTGTGAATCATTTAATTTAGTAATCAATCATTACCAAACTATTACTACATACGAGTAATTAAACTTTATCAGCCTTACTAACATGATCTATTTATACAATTGATAAACAGCCGTGTATGTAAAAACCTTAGTAATAAACAAAAAAATAATTGAAGAGGGTAGTTTATTTGCTATATTAACTTGAAATTTCTCATCGAAGAATATTTCCAAGATATTTTAAATGTACTAAATATTTATTCTTTTTGAAGATGTCGTAGGGGGCATCCATTAATTACGTGAGCACAAACAGGGGGGGGGGTCCAGCAAAATCTCACGTTACTTGAAAAATATATACGAATTGGCCCAAATTTATCTCACCGAGGGAGGGGGGGGGGGTCTAGATTGGAAGAAAAACTGCTCACGTAATTAATGGATGCCCCCTGAAAACAAATACCCTTTTAGAAACTAATACCTGTTAATTTTTTGTGTTTGAAATATACTTTAATATTTATACATTGCAATATGAAAAAAGTTGAAAAAAAACCCATTTTTATTCCAAATATCATTTTTTTTTTAAAATACGTCATTTATAAAACACGTTTATTTTATTTAAGAAATCTTCACTTTTAATCTCGTTTGTCTCGGAACATCTTCACTTTTTGTGTCGTTTATACAATATTTTTTTTAATAATTCCCAGAGAATAACAACAACAAAAAACATTTTGGATTCATTGTTTGTGCAATATAAACGTTGATTTCATGTATTTATATTTACCTACATATGGGTATAATGTGTATTGTTTACGATAGAATAGTAGGTTAAATGTAAATCAATGTTTATTTGACTTTCAATGCCCCAACTAAGGGCGACGTTAGATGTTTTGTTAGGGCAAATGCCTGTGGTAAAAGTTCACGAGAATACTCTCTCGGCCGGGTCCAGGAGCGCCGATAAACTCCAGTCGCTTGATATTTTTATATCATCCCCGTCCCGTCCCGTCCACGTCACTCTCCGACAATGTGATTAGCTGTCACTTAAAGGTCTCTACTCAATCATGGCCGGGTGGCCCCTTCACTCCTACAAATTGTTCGTTTTCTTGATCGCCCTCTCCTTCTCTGTAGGCAAACTTCCATACATGTATTATGTATACAGAAAATCCACCGGATGTTTTTGTTGTGTGTTCATTTTAACCATTTATTTAGCAAAAACTTGTATTGTTATTGGTAAAAAACCGAAGAAAACAGTTTTTACTTACGATTTCTTTTAAGCTATAAAAAATGTGTTTAAAAACTTTTGTGTTTTTTTTCTATTTTTGTAAAATTTCAACGTAAACAACATCATAATATAAGGGTTTCCAACCTTCTTGAGATTGAGTTAGAGATTGAGATAGGGTTACTTTTTACCTTAATAGGAATCGACTTCTGGCAAGAATGGACGTTGCATTTTTAGTTCTTCAAAACTTTAACATAACACCTTCATTAACAGATAAACTCGAATCTTGCAAAACCAAACTGTCCTACGACTATAATTTTTTTTTACAATCGTGCTTCTTAATTTAAAATATGTAAAAAAATATTATTTTTCTCAAAATTTCGATATCTTAATTATTAGGATCGACCAAATTTTGCTCCGCGATCAACCGGTTAGGAACCCTCCTAATACTCCCAAAACAATATTATTGAGAACGCAGCCATTCGTCATCAGCCCACTCTAAATCCTAAATATAATATTTGTAATTTGGTTTGTGGAACTAATATCTGTAATTTACTGCGTATGGCTTCTAATTTTAATGATTTACGAAAAAAACAGCAACTTACTTAATAATTCTAAGAAGTCGAATGGTATCAAACGAGCAAATATTCAAATTATTGATCTTTGTAACAACAAACAAAATTGTTACTCATTAGCATTTCACGTAGTACATACTTACGTTTTACACTAGCTTTATTTAATTTAATAATATTTTTTTATAACCCTTAGATTATATTACCAATACACACTACTGCCCGAAATCACCAAACCAGTCGGCAAGAGACAAGTGGAAAAGCAGCCAAGAAGTCGGGTTGTACGAGAAATTATCGATCACTGGGAGTTTTCTTATCGCCATTTTATTTCCTGCAAATGGAACTTTTATCTCCTGCGATGGACGCACGTGGAATACCTACGCCTAATGCGCACGGCCTAATTTTTCCTTCAATTTATTTATTTATGGAATCTTTAATTTTGGATATAGAATTTTGCATCCCTGCAATATTACAATAGTGCTTATACGAAATTGATACCCGGGCGCTATTCCTTATGTTTGTTGGAAAATACCAACGAGGTCAAGATATCCCCAATTAAGCTGCAATGCGGAGTGTCTAAATCAAAAGTTTGCTCACGGGGCTAACTTTAGTAAAGTTGTTGGTTGCTCTCTCTCTCGTTAATATTTTCCTAGTGTGCCCCACTTAACTGAACCCATTCCGGTATTATAATGAATTCGGCTTTTCTCTTACTGTCCAGTTTCTTTTATATTTTAAAAAGTTCATAAGCCATACAAGTTATTATGGAGAAATTATATTGATGGTCACTTACCCAAGAGAGCGTGTTGATAGAAAATATTACGGAAAGTCTGGAATAAACATTTGATCAGTTATACCAAGCTATTAGCATGTTTAACTATTTCTCACTGATGTACTGTGCCGGGGTGACTTTCTATATGAATGAAGTGTATTTCGATATGAATAAAGTTTTTATCTATCTTTTTACTCTGAATTTTGAATGTTTGTCTTTCTGTGTCCTGCGATTCCGTCACTGATAACATTTGAATACATATCACATACTTTAAAAGAAAAAAAAACTGTGAGGTGTGAGATGTTTGTGTGCGAGCAGATCAGTCTGGCGGATGCGCTGGGGAGACAAGTGGCTCCTTCTAAATGACAGGCTAATCCGCGACATCAGTGATACAGGAATGGCAATGGTCAACGGTAAATAACACTACTAACCAGTGTTCCCGAACCCAAAATTTAAAAATCGGGAGAATTTTCGCCTAAAATTCGGGAGAATTCAGGAGAAAACGGGAGAATTTTGAAGAAATCGGGAGATAACTAGAATTATTATAATAAAATTCATCCCTTGTCAACATTGCGGATCCCTTTTATTATTCCGAAGCAGAACCTTAACAACAAATGAAAAAACCCATAAGCAGCGCCAATTATACGATTATTGTAGATATTACCCGTGGAATAACGCTATTTTCCCTAACGTTCAACGGGCACTAACTTTACGTTTGGAAACTCAGCACAAATTTTTGTGAAACTTTGACCTTGGGGGCCGTTCAAGAATTACGTAACGCAATTTAGGGGGGTGACTTGTTAAATGTTACTGTGCGTTATCTGTGCGGGAGGGGGATTCGAAAGACGCGTAACGTAACATGTTTTTTTTTTATTTTAATAAAAAACTAGGGAATGCTCAAGTTGGCAAGCCTTTTCGTTTATGTTTTATAGGGAATCCCTTGGCTGTATTGTACGTTATTTTTATTTTATTTTTGTTGTCAGTATTCGTTAGTGTTTTAAATAGGAAAACGCATAAACACAAATTTTTGTAGTTAGAATTATTAAAGTGAGTAAATATAATTTCCTCAAAAGCGAAAGGTTTACATCATCAACTGTTCTTGGCTTATAAAGGCTCTCGTGATAAGGGAAGATCATGAAGAGTTGAAGTCAGGACACGAAAAAGGTCTCTCCACTGTGAATCAGCGAGTGCTTTCTTAGACGTCCCTTTTGATAACATTAATAGTTGCAGTCGGGACACGAAAAAGGTTTTTGTCCACTATGGGTTAATATGAGATATTTTAGATATTCCTCGCGATAACATGAATAGTGGCAATCGGGACATGAAAAAGATTTTCATCCACTATGGAAAAACTTGCCATTTTTTAGATTTATCTTCGTAGTACATGCATAGTTTCACTCAGAACATGAAAATGGCTTTTTTCCACTATGAGTCGCGCTGTGGATTTTAATAACTGCAAAAAAACTTCCTTTCGCGATCTTTAATAACTGCATTCGGGACAAGAAAACGGTTTTTATCCACTGGGGATAAACATGTAATTTTTGGTGCCTCTTTGTAAAATATTAACATAATAATACATAAATAGTCGCAGTAGAAACATGTAAAAGGTTTTATGTCACTGTGAGTCGGCAAATGATTTTTAAGATGTTGCTTTGTACAACATGAATAATTGCAGTCGGGAGATGAAAAAGGTTTTTCATCACTGTAAGTAAGCAAGTGCCGTTATAGTTATTTTTTAGAGGAGAAGAATAGTTGCAGTCAGGACATGAAAAGAGTTTGAGCGCCTTGATAGCGTATCTCTTCCTGAGGCAACGTTGATGTCTTTGTTGCAACTTTTTTGCTAGGAGCAGGCCAACCTGCAAATTCGGACTAAATTTTCCACTCTTTTTTATAATATTGGGAATATTTCTTTTTTTAGCAATACTTCTACTCGTACCTGCGCCTGCATCAGGGTCTAAGGTGGTCATAATTTAAAAAATATATATTTAGTTCGTAGAACAAAGTACTGAAAAACCTTCTGATTCGAAGAGGCGTTACGTAATAAATTATAAATTCCACCTCATAATTCATAGATGATCGGTTTGCACGGGTCTATAATGGAGATATGCTTAGATTGCGCTATTTTGTATTTATTCTGGTCAATACCAGAATCTTAAGATTTTTTTTTTAATCAAAGAATCGATGAGAAACGAATTCGCTCAGAACTTCGAAAAATCGGGAGATTTTGATACCATTCCGGTAGATCGGGAGATGAAGTGAAAAATCGGGAGATCTCCCGAAAAATCGGGAGCTTCGGTAACACTGCTACTAACACCATCCAGTATAGTTGCTTTGTACCTTGTACGCGTCCGCATCCCGCAGCCGTCTGCGGATCTGGCCTGGCCCTGCATGTTACTGACCAGTGCCCTGCCCAATGTCCGGCTTGTTTAGTCTAGCGACCGGCTGCGGCTGCCGCTGATGCTCGTCATTACGAGAAGTTGACACTCGCCGGGCTTACATATTATTATACCAGACGCAAGTAGAGCATTCCTAGCATTCTTGCTGTATGCAACTTTACACACATTGTACATTATGTACATTCACGTTCCTCGCTCCGCAATGCTTTTATTAAACACAATAATATGATGTTGGATTGCTTCTTCCCTTTATGTACTTCCGAATTATAAGGCTATAATGAAATAAAAGTACAACGGTGACCACAATAATTGGTCTTTATTTTGGGTACGATCGAATTACATGTATTTATAGCAGTTCAATAATATCAAGACAGTATTAATAAACGTTAACAATAACTTTATGGTTTCACTGATAAAACAGGTTACAGCTTTTTTAGTTATTTGTTTTTGGGGTGTTATGCCGTGTTGCGCTACCTCCTTCTTTAGCCGACGTTTCAGACAGCGTTGCAGTGACCAAAACGTCGGCTAAAGAACGAGGTAGCGCAACACGGCATAACACCCAAAAAACAAATAACGAAGATGCTTTTGGCCGTGAAAATCTAAAAACGTATCAGGTTACAGCTTTATCTGTCTTCCTAAAAGATACTTAATTGTTACCTTAATCGTAATTATTACCAAAAGGGTTTCAACGAGTATTTTCACTCTGGGTTAGCTGTTCTCCAAATCCAGACGGTTTACAAAACTTGGTTCGGTCCTGCCAGAGTTTCACCTAAAGAAGTGCGGTAAAAATCGGAAAGCAATTTGCTCTCTAGCGTTAAGAATTTTAAGACATGACCTTATCATAAAATCTGTGTCAACCCTTCCAGAGATCACATCTATAAGCCTGGAAGGCGGGGTGAAAAAACTAACCAATTGCATTCCACGCCCTAATAAGTTAGAAGCGATGCGGGAATGATAAAGTATTCGAAATCGAAGAACTAATCAATATGCAGAACAATTAGATGGTTTGTTACAGAATCATTTTCATATGGAAAACATTTCGATTAAGTTTAAAACTACGATGCCAGTTTTTATCAACGCCGTCGAAATTGTCATCTGTCTGAACTGAGAGTCTTGACGACCACATTATATCGGTCGTATCGTTTCCAAACGATTTGACATGGATTATACTGATTCTTTTGAATGAATTTTAATCCATTGGCCCAATTGATGTCTCAATTGTAGCTTCAAGTGTTGATACCTACATATAATAAAATAATAAGTATGAAGCGAATCTGACGAATCCGTACGAAGTCACAACACATTTCGTTGATTCGTGTTTTTCCCTCTTCCAAATATTTCATTCAATTATTTATCCCGGGATTTGGCTAATGCTCAGTAAAGGCGTATATTTTATCAAAAACATGAGAAATGAATTGAACAAAAATCATTGAATTTTCACCTATTACTTTATCATAATTTAATTTAAATATCCCAATTTTATTGAATTCCTCCGAGATCTGTGATTCTGGGTATGGCTGGAAATATCGGATATTTGTTATTTAGACAGTTGGCTGTAACATTCCCCAGACTCCTTTGCTTATTGAAAAGAGTGATTCAGCCCAAAAGTTTACCCTCCTAATTATGAAAAAGGTTTGATGTATTTCGGCGAGCTGGGGGATTTCTAAGGGAAAAAGAGAGACGTAATTATTTGGAAATTTAGGTGGATGATTTAAATATTTGCTTGTGGAGATATTTGAATACCTACGTATTTAAGCCCGTTCTTTTAGCATGGTGATTTGGATTATTGTTCTCTCTAATGGAGGCTATTGCTGTAAACCATTGTTTCTAAAACTTTTTAATGTCGTGACCCCCTTAAAAGCCAAAAAATAAAGTTAAAAAAATTACGACCCTCTCAGTATAAAAATATTTTAACATTTTTCAACGTTTTACACTTTCCACAAATACCGATGTGCGACATGTTCAAACCGCAGGGCATGTGTAAGTATTCGAAACTAATTAGTTTGACACATTTACTTTGACTTCTAATTATATTGACAAACATGTGAAAATCGTGTGGTTGATCGCGTATTGGAGAGCACGAAAACGCATTTACGCGTATTGAAAATTCGGTTACTGAAATATTTTCCAGGTAATAACGATGATTTCTCTAAATGGTCGGTTGACCTACTGGTTGTTTGGTTGGACTTCTCAATCCATTTGAGGAAATTGTTTGGTTTAGGTAGTTTACCTGTTGAGCTCACAACCACGTGATTGAAATATTGGCTGATAAAACCTTACAACTAAAATATTTGTCCCAAGATTTGTATAAGTTTGGCTTGCACGGCAATGCGAATACAGAAGCTCAGTGACAGATGCTTTTAAAATATTGATCTCATTTGAAACTTCTTACTTAAGCGAGGCTTCTTGTATAAGTCGTATATGGTGACTTTAAAAACTAAATACTGAAATCGTCTAAATAATTTACAGTGTGTTTCAAATTTCGATCCACACTTAGATTTTTTTTATTTGAATACCTCACAAGAGTTCCAACTGCTCCCGTCTAGAGCCAGTTAGACTATGGCATCCCCAATTGGGGTATGTTGTGAGGCTGAAGGTAGTGGGGAGGGGAAGAGGAAGGGAAGTACCTGGCTATTCAGATCTGGTCACCAAACACGGCTTAAGTCATTTCAAGCAACGTTTCAATTCTGAATGGTGGTCTCACTCCAGGGTGATACTATGTGTATCTTCCACTCTGTAAGATACCTTTTAAGCGGAAAAATTAACTCAACCGTCGCATTAGTTAATTAATACATCTTTTTTATTGTTTTGTTAGGAAGTAGGTTAATGTATCATCTGATAATAACTTAAAATTCATTATTTAATAAAAGAATTTTTAACTTATTTTTTGACGCATGTACACACACATATATTATATACACATATACACACCCCGCTATATCTGATCGCGACCCCCAGATTGAGAAACGATGCTGTAAGCCAAGCTAAGTGGTGACTCTTGAAATGTTTTGTGTTATTCCGGATACTTAACGATTCAATAAGGCTGGCGATTTTTCAAATGCTCATTTTTCCAAGAGCCTCGAACGAAGCAATCCTTAATGGAGGCTTGGCGGCATACTTATAAAATAATAAATTATGAATGCTAATTACATCAATCGTAACGTGAAAAATCTGTGATATTTTATACTTACAGTCCATACCTTTTAAAGGTGAACGTCCATTAGTCCGCACCGGCCGAAACAAACGCACGGCGCGCAACGGATTTTTCTATATCTTCATATGAATTAGTACAGCACTGCGTCCACTATTGGTACCGCCCGCACCAACCGACCGCCGAAATGCGTGCGTTTCGGCCGGTGCGGACTTATGGACGTTCAACTTAACTCTCTGCCTTTTTATTGTTTTGGTTGAGTTTAACAACTTCAATGTCGATACTTTATTCCCAAAGCGGTGAATCTTTGAAAAAGTAAAAGTCTCCCCGCCACTCTTTTAGATAGATCTTGAAGTCGGTTTACAGATTAAAAAAAATACCGAAGGATAGTGGAACATTCTGTTCAGTAAAACGTACCCACGTTAAACTCGTAATTCATTTCTACTTGGTATGTTGCCCTGATGTCTGCCCCAATCGCGATAAATAATGTCGTATAAATGTTGTACCTAAATTTTATATAATAATTGTTTTTGTGAAGCTTTGCTTTACATTACTTGCCGGGTTTTAGAATGAGTTCAGACATTTGGCACTGAAGCACACTTTTTTGTCCAATACACTTTATGGAAAAGCGTATAACCTCGCACATTTCAACTAAATAGTAAGTACTCGGAATTGTATATTTCTTATTCTATGCGGCAAGCGTTCTGGAGAAATATACAAAACAAAATTTACTATTTGAGAGGCGGATATGGATACCGCCGGCCGGGAACCATTTATTTGATAACCAACACCCCTGGCATAGGGTCACCAGGTCATCCCAAGTGGTTCGCTACGTTTCTTGATTTAGCAGGGTGCCGGGTTCGTGGGGTGAGTTTTGTGTAGGTATTGGCGGCGGATACGTTTGCCCACCTACTGCATGGTGGTTTGGATCGGAAGAGACTGGTTGAGGGAGACCTTTTGAACTCTCCAGCCGGACTCCCTCGACCCCAAAGTCTTGCACCGCAGTGAGAGATATGGATTCATACGTCCGTCACTCCTGGACACATTGTCCCCCAGATTCCTACCCGCCCGTCATGCCTTTTTTTCTTCCCAGAACTTCCTCTCCTTCCTTTCCCTAAATAGACCCTCCATACAGCAGCTCCAAAGATGACACAGGCCCCGAGGGATTTTTTTCCTCAGCGCCTCTTCTGTGGAGCTAATGTTTAAAAAAATTGGGTGCAGTTCACATGCGGTGGAAGTGAAATCTTCAGAAAACTAAAGTAGACAATAGTGGGGAGGCTTCGAAGCACCGCACAAAGAGGAGACCGATAGGCTACGAAGCACCGCACAAAGAGAAGACCGATTAGTCTATCTCATTCTCTCGCAGGCTAAATATCGTAGATGTACGTGTTTGTCTCTTTTTAGTGTCGCTTTTTCGTTTCATCGAGTTTCAAATCACAACAGTGCTGAAGAGGTTTTCGCTTCAAAAGGCAGTTTTCAACAAACTACCGATGTTTTCCTTGATTTCGATGCGATGTAAAATATAATCCCTAATCCCTACGAACTTTTAGAAGATTACGATAAATATTATATATTTCGACCACTTTATGGAAAAGCGTATATCCTCACGAACAGTAATAAAAATAAACATTTCTTATTCAATGTGGCGCGCAGTTTTCAACTGCCGATGTTTTCCTTTGTGTTAATGAGTTCTATATGATATAATCCCTTTAGCAGTTGTAGAAGATTAGGTTATATATATTTCGATCACGTATCAGGAAAGCTTCTAATCTCGCGAGTTATATTATTGTTGTGGATGGGATCAAGTGGTTAAGTGAGATAAGATGTGACATGATACTGTCTTATTGTCTTATCATTATTTATTGTATTTGACATGCGTCTGTCATGGTTTATAGCAATGTTTTTTGGCATCATTGTCTGTCCGACCCTTTACCAATCGAATAATCAAAAGTTCGGCGATTCGCTCCGCCCAGTGCCAAGGTATGTTGCATATTCCTTTGTACCAAGAATGATGCGTGCTAAAAATTATTTTTATTTCATTTTCAACCCCTTAGGCTAATTTGTTCGGCTTTCGGAACAACTCGTATAGGTCCCATGGAAATCGTTATGTCTCCCTTACTATCATGGTTAGAAACATGATCTGAACTGTGTTCGAAAGAGAAAACACTATGCTTTATGAATCTAAAGTTTCCGACCACAATTTGAAAAACATTTATGAAACTTCGGGAATTTTTTTATTAATTATTTTTACATGAAACGGCAAAAAAGTGAGTTTATAATACATATGCCTAGTAAAATATGTGTTTTTTTCTTTACCAGTAATTTTAGTTAGAAAGAACGTAAGGTGAACCATTTTTAAAACTTTATGTTTGCATTAAATAAACTATATTTTAAAAATTATATGTTTGTTTCGAATTATAAAATTTGAAAGCGTTTTTCATCACCTTTATTTTGTTAACGTAATTATGGGGCCCTACGGAGGAAGCCCATGTTAACTACGCATAAATATACCTGCGGCATAGCTCGTTCGGCAGGTGCGTGATGTCCAGGGCTGTGTCTCCGGCCGCAGCTGCGATTCACCATGCCTAGACTGTTTCAGGTCAATTGTTAGCGAAATAAAAAGAGAGATTTCTTTTACTTCATTTATTTCTTGAAACAAGACAGCAAAACATCATAAATTACAAGGTTTGAACAATGGGAACACATGAGTATCTCTATGCTATAAAGCGCAATTTCTCTCTCTCGGATTTCATCCCGGGTTTCCGCGGTGATGCAAACAGTTAAATCAGCACAAATAAAAGGGATGGGGTTGGCTTACTGTGTCAGTAGAGTTTCTCTTGGCGCTTCATGTCGGGAGCGCTGCTTCGCAGCATCCTAGGAGCCCACCAAAAATGGCGGTTTCCAGAACGTTGGCTAGACAATAATTGGTACAATCACAGATGCGACATGCGCGGGAGGTGTTCACTACGAGCCCGTGCAGGAGGGAATGGCAATGGCCGCTGCGCTCTGCGCTACGCTTGCGGTGCGGGGCGAGGTGTCCGGGTTTGGTCACATGATGCGCCGCCGGCGTGCGCGGGAACGCACGCCGCTAGTGCCGCTAAAAAAAAAACGCAGCACCGGTTTCTGAGGGACTGCCGTCCGCGACGGTCGCTCCTCTGGCTTGGCATATGCCATTCCCTGACATTGTCGCTTGCTCCACGCCCGTTCGCCTAGTTCGTGAAAACCACACCCCAGTGAATCCAAAGTGCCTTTCCCAGTAAAGGAACCGAAAATCACCCCAGTCTACAGTGCTTGTTCGCGCCATTTCATACCGTCCCTTGTGCTTTGAACATCAGTGCTTTGAACATCAGTGCTTTAAACATTCGTGCCTTCAGTTATCCTCGTGTTTCCCCCCATTCTATACCATCATGTCCTCCCCCCTTCTCCAAACCTCCGACGAATACCAACGCCTTACTCTCGAGATCCATTCCTTCTTTGCCAACCACCCCGACCCCAACAACATGTCCCCTGAAGACGAAGAACATGTCTTCAACCTGGCCTTCCGCAGGGTTCACAGTTCCCCTCCCAACTCCCCCTGCAACTCACCCAGCCCCGCCCAGCCAACCCCCCCCCCCCCAACCTCCCCCTTACTGCCCCCCAAACTGACCCACCTATCACCCCTCAAACTGTGTACACCCCCTTACCACCCCTCAAGATAACCGCCCTACTACCGCCCCCCAAACCGTTTGCCCTCCCATCGCCCCTCTATCCGATCGCCCCCTCACCGCCTCCCAACCCGTTAGCCCTCCAATCGCCCCTCTAACCGCCCCCCAAACCGATTGGTCCACTATCGGTTTAGGTTTCCTTACCTTCCCCCCCAACCCCCCTACCAAGGGGCAAAGACATCACTCCTCATCCTCGCGCTCCAGCGTCACCAAAGAGCCCATCCAACCAACTTCCGACAACCCAGGCCCCGAGGAAATGGCCTGGGTCTGCGTCAGACCATCCCGCAAACGAGTCCATCTAAAGAAACCCCCCCACCCGTTCTCATTCCAAAATACCAAGCAGTTCCTTCCCAAGCTAGTAAACCGATCCCTCAACAACACCTCCTTCAAACACAAGCCCCACCCCTCAGTCTACCACTCCCTTCACCCCTCGACATGCCACCGCCCCCCCAAGCCTTCCTGCCCTTCCCCCAAGTCCCGACATCTACCTACCTACCCCCCCTTCCATCTCTCTTATTACCCCCTCCCCCTCCATACCCCTCCTCAACGTCCCCAATAAAATAAAAATAAAATAATTAACAATCACTAAGTTCTACAACCATAAAACAAACTCATGATGAAGGAGAAAGGGGCCATATGGCCCGGTGCTCCAAAAGACAGTATATCACAAGTCACAAGGCGTGAGTTTGAATAGTAAAATGCGTACCGTAACACCTCCCCGCTCGCCGCAAAAAAAGCGACGTGGCAATGGAGCAATAGGGCAAAAAAATCCTCTCCCTTTTGGATGGATTGGATTTGAAAATTTGAAATTTTGCACGAGAGATTGAAGGCCTGAGAGAGAGAGAGCACAAGTTCCTAAGGCTGGCTAAAACAGGGTACATTGTTGGGTGTGGGGGGTTAAAATTACATGAAACATGGAACATGAAACATAGAACATGAAAACATATTATGAAAACATAGAACATGAAATGGACACAACAGTGATGACAACATTTGAAGGCATGAGGTTACATACATGGAGATGAGTAGAGACCGGATTATATGCAACAAAAATAGCCCAAAATATGCATGCAAATATGCAATGCATAAAAATAGCTAAAATATGCCCGAAAATCCATAAAAAGGGTCAAAATATGCAACATGAAATAATACAGGAAGTCGTATTTTTACATATTTTTTTATTTTAGTAAGCTATTAGTTCTCAAGGATAACAATTATGTTTTCGAAAATATCAATTATAAAATGTATTTAACAATAAAATTTAGAATTTACCTTTAAAAACATGTATGCTAAGTATTGTTCTAAATGTTCTGTAGACAAATTGTGTCTACGATCGCTTAATATATTTTTGTAAGCGGAAAAGGAACGTTCTACGTCTACTGATGTGGCTGGACAGAATTTAAATTTGGGTACGATTTTTGAACTTATTGTTCCGGGCAAAATTTCACCTGCCCCGTTGATGAAGTTATCAATTTGGCACAAGGGTTCAAACCCTGGCAAAATTTCACCTGCCCCGTTGATGAAGTTATCAATTTGGCACAAGGGTTCAAACCCTGGGATTTTTCAGTACGTTTTCAAATTTTTCTTTGAGTTTACTCAGGAATAGCCTTGGCAACGAGGAATTCATAAGGCGAATTTTCTTCATAACCTGAATAGATGCATTCAACACCAATCCATGAGTTTCAAGCGTTTTTATACTTGCAGGTATGTAGGCGAAATGAGTGGTAATCATAGCTAGGTTTTTTTTAATACTAGCGTCGTCAAACGATTCTTTGCACTGGAAAACTGCCAAAGCTTCTGCACTATCGAAGTCATTGATAACACCCTTGATGGCTTCAAAATGTTCATGGTAAAACATCGCAGCTTCGATCCATGTACCCCAACGTGTTATTACTGGCTCGGGAGGTAAAGGGATATTTGGCAGTTTTTCTTTGTAGGCCTTTATACAAACAGGCGCCTTAAGTTCGCAAATGTGGATCTCACTTCTTCGGCGAGTCTGTGTATTCCGTGAGCAAAACACGTCACATGCATCAAATTGGGATAAAATACTTGGATAAATTACTAAAATACTGATCATATAAGGGGGCAGCATCTGAGAGCAACACATACACATTTTCATCCGCCGAAGATTTAGGAAATATTTTTTTTATACCCTCATTCACAAATCTGGCGATCGTAGAATGATTTGCCTTTTCAAGTTCTCTGCAGGCCACCAAATAGGAAGGTGAAGGTTCAAGTTTTAATGCACCAACAATCAAATTTGCAAAGTAACGGCCGCAAGTGTCGGTGGTTTCGTCAATTTAAATCCATATGATGTTATCCTTGAGTTCATTGCGTATTTCTTCCATGACATGTAGGTAAATTGATTGATGGTATGTAATTTTTATGTAAAGTAGATTCATCCGGTATATTTTGATTTATCCAATATTTTCTGAAAAAATCCTTCAAGGCAGGATTTGTCAGTTTGTATAGAGGGATATTGCTTGCAAGAAATGCTTCACATAGATCCATGCAAAAGTGATTTTGTTGTTTACCTTTGGAGGTTACTTCACTGTTACTGCTACTTGCCACTGTAAAAACTTGTTGTCGTGGGCCCTTCTTCTGCACTCCTGCGATATGAAAACTGGTTTTGACATGCTGGTCTATTTGGAACTTTTTTGTGCTAGAAATGTTTTTCTCGCAAACTCGGCAGTATAAAACTTTTCCGTCGTATGTAAATATTCCAGGATATTCAGCTATCCACGTATGGGCACTTTTTTTATCAGGGGGCATGGTTCACTTTCACAATGTACAACTTCGTGCAAACAAACAAAACACTAGACGAAACTCTAAAGAACAGCGCGTGCGACCAGTCAAAAACAAAATTCGCAATTCACTGAATTATCATAAAAAATATACCAAACCACCCCTCGGAAATTAGCCGAATTAAGCCGAGTAGGCGCGAGCGCAGGCGAAGATGAGAGAGGTTCCCCGCTCCGGCCGCCGGCCGTAGCGATCAGTAAGATCAGTGATCAGTTCGCTGGCCGCGCGCCTTGCTATCTGACGTTTATAGTGTCGCTATGTGAGTCATCTGAACGATATCAAGCGTAAATATGCAAGATCTCAAATTTTTTGCTAAAATATGCAACTACCGCTGAAAAGGGTCTAAATATGCATTTGCATATGCAAATATGCAATTGCATATAATCCGGTCCGGACAATTACACATGTGACAAGTATGACAAAATATGCAATCAGAAAGAGATTCTAAGTTTATCATTGGTCTGGAAGCTAAGTTTTGCGAAGCGTAGTTGTGTTTGGAATGGATGTAGATTTTTGACGAAACACTTAGCAATTTGCAATTGCTTGAACTCAATGGGGTTTTTCACTTAACACTTGGGTTTGGAGATGAAGAACGAAGAACGCTGACTGGAGCATCCAGGTTGAAGGGGGTTGTTACTGATTACAGAGGTCACGAGGGTGGCTGCGTCTGGGTCCTGGGACAGCTTGAATCCGTTAAGGTGGTAGCGGGTTCATAAGATGGTTATCCATTTGTAGTATGGTGGATAGTGAGGCGGTATGCCATTGCTTTTGGTGGTAGTTTATTTGCGACTTCATTGGGTACTTGCACGTGGCGACTGGGCGTTTGCAACAGGCAACAGGAGCGTTTGCGGCAGGCAACACAACACTTGCACAGGCAACAGGAACATTTGCAACAGGCAACAGGAACATTTGCAACAGGCAACATAACATTTGCACAGGCAACAGGAACATTTGCAACAGGCAACATAACATTTGCACAGGCAACAGGAACATTAACCCAAGAGCTGGCATGCTCGGAGGTTATTGAGGTGTCGGCCAGGTGACATGGTTCGCAACTACACGTATGACTCACACGAGGTTCTGGGTGTGGTCAGGTGCTTTTGGTACGCAGGGGCTGGAGAGAAGGGACCTCTGTAATGGTAATGTAGGCAGCAGGAAGCGAGGCTCGGCTGGGCAGAACGAGGCAGCTGGACTTCTTGTTAATCCAGGGCTCAAATTATTATTAGAACAAAATTCTTGAAGTTTACCTGCCTAGTAGACCAATGATGCAAAAGACGTTTGGAGAGAAACAATTGTGCTGTGAGAGAGAACAAAACGAGGGTTTGCCGAGAATTGAAACCAGAGAGAGAGATAGAGAGAGAGATTCCCAGGCTAGCTGACATGACATGGCAACACAATATTCTGTGTCAAAGGAGACCCTGTATGGTCCATCCAGTGCGATAGTACTGAATACAATTCCAATGACACCAGTACATGTATTTATACTTACAACAATGTGGGCTTGAAAATTATTGACCTTCCTTGGTCAATGTCAACGCAAAATGCGGTAACAATATAAGGCTTTCCAGAGCACAGAAACAAAATATATTTATTATGTCTTATTGTGATGATGAGAGGGTGAAACAAATTTGAGAATCCTGGCATGTGGATTGTCATTATTTAGACAGACGATATGCTGAGTGCATAACGTACTTTTCCACATATGAATAGTGAATAGGAAGAAAGGATGGGGAATTGGAATTGAGCGGGGAAATCTGCAGCAAACTGGCCATAACCCGGGTTCGATCTTGTGGGAACACGTATCATATGTAATTTGAACAAATTATTAAACATTATGTCCAGTATTGAAAGGGGATAAGGCAATAGTATTTATTACAAGTTAATGCAACAAATATGTTTTCGGTAGCAACTTGTGTTACCTAGCTTAAGTTATTATAACGAACTTCTCGTATCATGGTAGATTTTATAACGATCTCTCGTGTAATGGTTACAAAACATAATTTGTTCACATAATAAAAAATTTTACCCTTTTCAATACGGATGATGTGAACAGTACATACACAAGCGGCACAAGCAAGGCGGCTGATATGACATGATACACAAAATTGACAAGTTAAGGTTTCAAGGAGCCTTACAAGTTGTAAACAAATGCGTGCGCTGCGAGGTAGAGTTTACTTCACAGTGCAGCTTATGATTGCAGAAGAGACCGAGGTTGGTTTTACATACTCTTTGCTAGAGAAAAAAAAAATGTACAATTGACTAAGTCAAGTTTACAAAAATTTTAACCTTAACATGACAGCAAGATTAAAGATAAAAGACCAAATTGTTATTGGTGCGGGGAACGAAACGCTGTTTGTTTGCCATAACATTAACTTGTTTTCAGAAAAGAAAAGATTCTATCCAATTCTGAAAAAACAACAAGAGCAACTGGGTATAAAATTGAGCGCCATTCAATTTTTGGAGAATTGAAAAACTACAATTAACGAGGGGTTGCCAACGTACTATGACCGAAAGGCAACCACCAGGAAACAATTATTTGGATGAGTGTATGTTATAAACAATATCATGTTATGCAAGACAAGGAAACAAAAATGTGATGTGTAAAATTTACAAGAGTGACAAAATGAACAAGTCCACTGAACTTGGTGTGTAAGGTACGCGGGTGAGGAGCACTCTATGGTACGCGAAAACCAAAGAATACCAACCGCGACGTGGTGTCTCTTTTCCGAAGTGATCAATTTCGAAAAAGGTGTACGTGTGAATGACGAGGGTGAGTTTGATGATTTTATATACAACACAAAATATGCAAAGAGAGAAAAAATATAAAATTTAAAGGTGACAATTGGCATTGCTGCACCTAATGTAGTGAGGTGTCCTCACAGGGGCCATAATGTATGGTTAAACAGTAACATTAATGGTAAAAAAAAAATTAATACTCCCGAACAAGACCGTGGCACAAACTTGAGGCCGGCATCTGGGGTAAAAGCATAGTAAATGGTTATTCCTTGAGAACCACCATCATTGATAGGTAAAAAGTAGTTAATAATCCCAAACAAGACCGTAGCACAACTCTGAGGCCGGCAAGTGAGATTAAAAACATCATAGACAAATCCTTGTTGATTAGACAAGAATTGTGGTATTTCGCAGTATTTGATTCTGCTGGAAAGGACGTCGCCCCGTTTTTTCTTAATGCGCTTATCGTGTGTGCAGGGCCTAATTTTCTTAATGTGCTCCTCGTGTACTGGGGGGGGCCTAACTGCGATTCTGTCAGCCCACGTGCCCGCGCAAGACTTGCGGCCAATGTATTCGCCGATGGCAGCAGCCGCTGTCATTTTGACTGGCACTGTTACTTTAAACGTCACTTTCTGTGCACGTTCCATTTTTGACAAGTAATTCTCCATTTTGTGAAGCACTTGACGCTTTATTACGCCAGGAGGGGCTTCGATAATCACTGGCTGGTCATCCATGATGATTAGGATATGGCTAAAAAAGGTTGTAGTCCATAATCCGGATGGGAAAAAAAAGGTGAACTTGACTCCAGAATTCTACAAGTGTTGGAGACGGAAAAAAAATTGGCCAGGGGTTGTCCTTACAAAACTGGCTTTTTATGTTTCAAAAAGCATTTTTGAAAATTGTTGAAAATTTTTCAAAGTATTTTGATTTCTTAGAATTTTGGCCAGGGGGGGCCATTACAAAACAGGTTTTTTATGTTTCAAAAAACACTTTTGAATAAGCACAAACACCATTTGGAACGAGAAAAAACGTTTAGGAGGAGAAAAAAAAAAATGGCCAAGGGTCTCCTGTAGGGCTGCCATTTTAGCTTTCACAAAACATTGCACTCCACTGTTTCACTTATGCGAGTGTTTATTTTTGAAAAAAAAATCGGCCTGGACGGGCCTTAAGTGAAACGTTTTTTGTTTTTTTCACGAAACACTTTTGGAAAACACGATGAAATTCACTAGTAGGTATTGTTTTTGGAAAAACGAAAAAAACTGCCATGGAAAGCCCTTTAGAAACATCATTTGATTTTTCACCGTTTATGTATTTGAAAACTTCACTTTTTGAAAGAATATAACACTTATTTTTGGAAAAAACAGCACTACATTATTTGGAACGGAAGCACAATGATGATATTTCACTTTTGAAAGAACATAACACTTATGCATTTGCAAATTTACCGTACCTGTATAATTTATGGGAATAAAAAATACAATTAGTGTACTGACAACTTGCGAGACAGAATTCAACGGCTTCTTGTTGTTTGAAAAAACATAGATGAACGGTGCAACGGCTGTTGTCAAGCAAAACCGCACTGAAAAAAAAAAAAAAAAAAGAACCGTTGAACTTTCCCGGTTGGTAACAAGAAAATGCACATGGAAGCGACTGGAATGTGATTGATTTGGTGAAAGAAAAAAAAACTCTCCTCTAGAAAATCCACCTAAAACATCTAGCTGGCGAATCTGCCCCAAAGTTGAACGCGCCAGTGTTAACGTAATTATGGGGCCCTACGGAGGAAGCCCATGTTAACTGCGCATAAATATACCTGCGGCATAGCTCGTTCGGCAGGTGCATGATGTCCAGGGCCGTGTCTCCGGCCGCAGCTGCGATTCACCATGCCCAGACTGTTTCAGGTCAATTGTTAGCGAAATAAAAAAGAGAGATTTCTTTTACTTCATTTATTTCTTGAAACAAGACAGCAGAACATCATAAATTACAAGGTTTGAACAATGGGAACACATGAGTATCTCTATGCTATAAAGCGCAATTTCTCTCTCTCGGATTTCATCCCGGGTTTCCGCGGTGATGCAAACAGTTAAATCAGCACAAATAAAAGGGATGGGGTTGGCTTACTGTGTCAGTAGAGTTTCTCTTGGCGCTTCATGTCGGGAGCGCTGCTTCGCAGCATCCTAGGAGCCCACCAAAAATGGCGGTTTCCAGAACGATGGCTAGACAACAATTGGTACAATCACAGATGCGACATGCGCGGGAGGTGTTCACTACGAGCCCGTGCAGGAGGGAATGGCCGCCGCGCTACGCTTGCGGTGCGGGGCGAGGTGTCCGGGTTTGGTCACATGATGCGCCGCCGGCGAGCGCGGGAACGCACGCCGCTAGTGCCCTCTTTCCGTCACTGATTTCAATTCAGGCGGGAGTTTGAATAGTAAAATGCGTACCGTAACAATTTATTTATTTAATACATGAATTATCGAAAGTACATATAGTTTTTTTATGATATATCACCCTCCATGCTAGGGATGACCCTGTGTTATGGCGGATGAAGTTTACAGTTTGCGGATATACATTCATTAGTATAGGTTGAAAATTTTCACTAATTAATACTATGCAAACAGATTCTTCTACAATAAGAGAGTTTATGTAGTTATATTGGATTATAAGAATAAGGTGAAGAAGTTAAAAAATTATTGGAAAAGAGAGGTTAATATTAATATATTAAGGAATTATTGGTATATAAATCATAGTAATCAGTCTTATACATACATACAATGCTGCTTAGATAGTAAATAAAAGTATATAAAAATAAATCATGTTTTGCCTGCTCTTAATACTATGCACACAGATCTTCTATAATAAGAAAATGATATATAGTTTCAAAAACAGTTTTTAGTTTTCGGATGCGTTCAGAAATATTCCATTTATTTGTATTTTATTGCAAAGCGGAAATATTTTGACCTTCCGACAAAATAGACCCGAGGTCTGAGGGGTTAATAATAACCTTTCAGCTTTCCACGCTCTGTGGGTAAACACATTTCGATATGGAGTTATGTAATTAAATATTTCAAATTATTTTGTTGGAATTTGTGTGGGCTCTAATGGGAAAAGATGTGCATCATAATTTATTAAATCTGTGTGCATTATTTCAGTTAATTCAACTCCACCTGCGGTTATCTAGTCTGATAATTTTATTAGTGCTTTATTAAATTTTACTGTTAACGGGTGTAATAGATAAGTACTACCCAGCCCCGGATATATGGGGGGGCAAACCGGGGCACCTGCCCCGGGCGGCAGTTTTAGGGGGCGCTAAAATCATAATAATTAATGGTGGTCGAAAAATCCACTAATGTTACCTCAATTTTTGATTTAATGAATAAAGAAAATTAAAAAAAAAAAAAAAATACCTATGTTTGATTGAAAAAAAAAACTATCGATTGTTATTCAATCAACGTCAATAAAACTAATGGATGACTTTTGGATAACTAGATCACTCTGGATCAATGATACAGTTAAATGGTTGTAATGTCGATAAGGTGGAGAGATTTAGAAACCTCGGCAGTATCCTCACGGAGACTCTTGACCCAGATATAGAGATTAGGTGCAAAATTGAAGCAGCAAGAACTGCATTCATAAAAATGAAATCCCTCTTCTGCAATGACAATACCAGCTTAAAACTAAGGCAGAGAATGCTAAAATGTTATGTGTGGTCGGTCTTGCTGTATGGTTTTGAAACATGGACCTTGATAATAAATATCATGAACAGGTTAGAGGCTTTCGAAATGTGGCTTCACCAGAGAATGCTCAAGGTCCCATGGACCGACATGATCACCAACACAGAAATTCTCAGGCGGGCTAGAGCAGATAGAGAACTGCTTACATTAATTAAAATCAAGAAAATTTCATATCTGGGTCATATACTTCGAGGGGAGAAGTATCACTTGCTCCATTTAATATTGAAAGGCAAGATAGAGGGTCGCCGAGGGCCTGGTAGGAGACAAATGTATTGGCTGCGAAATATACGAGAGTGGACCGGCATTAGAAGTGTGGAGGAGCTATTCCGGGCAGCGCTAGACAGAGACCTTTTCAAGAGTGATCGCCAACGTCGGGGGGACCTGATAAGGCACACAAAGAATAAGAAGATTGTTATTCATTTGATTTTAAAACACCCAGTTTGTTTTTGAACACATCCAAAGTCGATTTATGAATGTATCCTCAGTCGTAGTGTACGTGATGTCTCGGCCAGGGGAATCCCCGTCGCATCTAGAACTAGGGGCTACACGAGCTGAGCCGAATAAACCCGATCGAACATCAAGCGAAGCGACGATTACTCACCTCACGGGCGGGGACGCCACTCATCGCCAGGGGGCGCCACTATCAAGTTTCTGCCCCGGTTTGAAAAGTCGTAGATCCGGGGCTGGTACTACCGTCTTACGCCTGAGGTTTCAACACTTTTTAAGATTTTTTTTTAATCAATTATTGTAATTCTTTTATCAGTTATTGCATAAACTGTATAGCATCTTACAAGGGCGTAGCTGTAGCATTTTCCTTCGACCCACTTCGGGGAGATTGGAAAATTTATTAGAAAGTTTTTTAAGAACTCTACTTACCACAACTTATTATTGCCATAACACTGATAAAAAATATTGTTGTATTTTCCAGGAATGTAATCTACCGGTACTATTTTATTTTTTTCCTAAGAAATACTGAGGCCAATGGAGGGGGTTTGAACCTCCTAACCCCCCTTATATTCGCCCTTGGCGTCTTGTCAAATGGTATATTTAATAATATGTCAAAGCATCATAGCTGTGTTGACTTAGAAATATCAAAAAAAAAAGTGTGCAAATTTTATGTCGGAGTTCATAGCTCCAGAGTTTTTGCTTCTTCATAAATACAGATTTATTTTGAAAATGTATGCGATACATTATTATTGTAGAGTTTTATATAGGTGCGTTTATTTCTGGTGAAACCTGTGAAAAATCTTGGGTCAGTCAAAAAGGCGCTATGAAACGTCTTCCACTATTATCACGCGAGTAGCAGTGCGCGGGGAACGGATTTGGTAGTTTTTGTTGTTCGGCTTTAGAGAGTTGGAAGCGTCGAAGGTCAAATTGTACTAGTGGGAGGTAAAATAGTGAAACTATGATTTTTCGCTTCGTTTCGCATTTAAGTAAAAGGTATTTATATAATACATCAACAGGGATAGTCTGAATTCTAAACAAATCAGTTCCTATTTTGAAAATGGCAAATAAAATTATTTTCTATTAAAAATATTATATTATAGGTAGGTACTTTATAGCGTGTCTGAATTCTCCAAACAAACTCTTTCAATTTTGAAAACGAAACTTAAATTCAAAAATTCATTGAACCGAAGTTACAGACCCGGTCCATCGGAAATTAGTATTTTATTTTGAATTCAAGTAATGATTAAATATCAACATTGAGGTTATTTGGAAACATCAATCAGTTTATAAATTAGCCAATTTATCAGTGCTTTATTCGATGGTACGGCGATTACCAGTAATTTCGGGAATGTTGTCAATTTGTCAATACCCTCTAACAACCCCTTTTTCGGATTTATACCATAATGGCTTTGATATGTTTCGTACCTTCGTTTTAATATTTTCATAATTTTCATGAGTTCTACAATACAATTTTTTTTATGCGGCGGATGAAATTGACAAATTTAATAAATACTGAAAGAAATTGTCTTAATTGTTGTAAGCGGATTTACTTTTTGCTGATGTAAGTACTTGTAGATATTTCCTATGTAGGGATTTTGTTTTCATTGTTTGTCATAGCAAAACGTGTAACAGACATATCAAATATCGGTATTCATATTAACAATATCGTATTGTCTCTGTTCTAAAACTAATAGTTCTATGAACAGTAGACCTCGCGTCCAAAAAGTATGTTTCTAATTTTATCATAAAATCGAAACCTAAATTTCCTCTTAAATCATAAGATTTTTTTAATAAATAGGTACATAAATACCTACCAGGGGCGTGCACTCCATATAGGCACATAAGCACTGCCTACCCTCCCGTTTTTGTAAAATATTTAAGCATGTAAATAATATTATAATTTATAAAATTATTGCCAAAAATAAATACACACTTGCAAAAATAAGAGCTAAAAAACTGAGCAACCGAAACTACGCGAGCGACACATCAAACGGCATACTACAAACGCGGCATAAACTGTAACTAGAAACTACACGCGCGCCCTCCAATTGCCTCACTAAAATGCGGTCTAAGCAGGAATTATTTCTGACTAGAGCTAACTTCATACAAGACGTAGTTCAATGTTTACGAAATGCACAAAGCATAGAGTAGAACTGTCGTTTTGGATTTGCTTCTATGAGGTTTTTTTGTTAGTATTAAGCAGTGCTTTCTAGAACAAAATTAGCAAATGGCAATCAGTGACGACAATTGTTATGTACTTCTATCAAATAGTTGTCTTTCATAAATGCTAATTTTCGGTTCAAAAACGTTTGTCGTACTTTAATTCTGAAATTATCTGATAGAATATGGAAAATTTAATCAGTGAAACTTGTTGTATTTTCTTACTGCCTACCCTGATCCAAAACTCTGTGCACGCCCCTGATACCTACCTACCTACTTAATTATAAACAATAAAATACATATTATATTTAAAAATAATTTTAAAGAACTCCGCCATAGGTTACCCCAAGTGGTTCGCTATGTTTGGTGACTTAGCGGGGGTGTCCGGGTTCATGTGGTGAGGTTTGTCCGGGTCTCGGCGGTGCGGATTCATCTGCCCACCAGTTACGTGGCAGGCCAGATTGGGAGAGACTGGCGGAGGGGAGATCTTTTGACCTCTCCAGCTTTTGGACTCTCGTATTGGTTGGGATGGATTGGATTGACTGACCCCCAGATTCCTACCCACCCCTCATACCGTTTTCCTTCCCAAAACTTCCTCTCCTTCCTTTCCTCAAAAGACCCTTCACACAGCATCCCCGAAGATGGCATAGGCCCTGAGGGGAATTATTTTCCGCAGAGCCTCCCGTGAGGAGCTAATGTAAAAAAATATTTTAAAATGGAATTGTCCAATAAAACGTCTACATCTCAATGATTATTCTTTTTTCAAACTTTCTTCAGGTAGTAAGGAAATTAGGTACAATAACCTTTACTGAACGATTAAAATGGCTACCATATTGAAACGGAAGGTACAAATAAATTTACAGACAAACAAAATGCCAAATAGTCGAGTCATTTTTTTATTCAGTTGTTTTTTTTTTACAATAATTGTATAAAAAAAAAAGACTTGCTATCAGTCAATAATAACATTTTTTGTCTCCGCATTTTGTGGCCAGACTGCTTCTATTTAACAAGTTGGCTGTTGCGGGAGTTTGATGGCACACCGTGGCATGTTATTCTGTTCTTTTCAATAGAATCCTTCTGAGTGCCTACTAACATAATAATATTCTAAATAAAAAGTCAAATAAATCTTCTGTTTGTAATAAATTATTATTATATTTCCTAATTATTTTCTATAACGTTACCCACAGATCTAAGTTATGTGTGCGGACAGGGGTGTTGCTACACTATTACTATTGTGGATACAAAAATATACCTTTGTATTAAAAATATATTTTGAAAGAAGAATACTATTTTTAAAAAGTGAGACAAATATTCCTGGATACGAATAACCTGACAATGTTGCAATTTCTCCAACTCGGAACTCGACGCATTTGTCCACTTGGCCACTAACTGGTCATTATTTTTTTTGGTTTCTTATTTCGCCTGCACAAATAAGTTTATGGATCGCTGACATGCATATTTTTATTATGTTTACTATTAATTTTCGTGTTGGAGACCTAAATAAGACAATGTTTACTTGCTGTGACCAAAGTAATATGATATTGTATTTCGCACTAACAAGAAAATAGTTGTGTGTAGGCTAATCTAATGTTACAACAGTGACATTGTAAATAATGAAAATTGTGGTAAAATATACATAGGTATTTTACCTGGAATTTGTTGAAAAAATAAATTTAACAATTGAATAATTTGAAGTGCAAAAAACAATTCAAATACTTGTGAAAACATCCAAGTAATTTTTTTTTTTTTGTGAAAATTGTTAGATATTTAAATGTGCAGTGTTATTTTGGGATGAAATTCTAGAGAAAAGTATTCCTGCATCAAAATAACAATATTTATGTTATTGGAAAAATTGAGTATAAAATTCTGTTTTTCTTTTCTTTACAGACAATCCAATCTACACAAGCTGTGAGGCGTGATATTAACTAGTGGGCAAGATAGAAGAAAGCGTCAAGTCTTCCAAAAGAGTCATTGTAACTCTTAACACATATCAAGTCGCCACAACGGGGACTGTGCATGAAGGCGGGTTACCAACCTTCGCAACTCAAGTCGACGATGCTCCTAAATAACTAACTCAGAGAAAGACCGAGATTCAATAGATACTTCTCATCTTTCTCAGTGAGAAGTTATCAGGTAATTTATTTTAAATATTTGTAGCAAATAACCTGTTTCATATTTCTGTAAACATTTTGTAAATGCATACTATGGTCATCAAAAATGGGATGTCATTTCAGAATTTCATTGGTTAGGATGGTGAATTAGGAGTTATGACTTATGTTAAATGATATTATTATTAAATGATATTCCCTGGATTATTTATTTGAATTTTAATTTTAATAAAAACAATGTCATTGTTTTGTCTATCGACAATAAATTAATAAAGACAGCTGGGTACTTAGCATTTCAGAGAACACCATTCAAATAATACAAAAATTAAAATTGTGCTAGAGAGTTTCAATGTACTTTTAAGAGCCGTTCGCATTTGGTGAGTATTTTAGTCGAGTGGAGAGTATAGTAGTAACTAAACTCGTCCGAACACCGTAATTTTAGTAGAGTGAGTGAGTCAGCTCTTGAGTAGATTCAATCCATTTCGTTCTATTATTCGGGCGAATAAGGACCCCCTCCACACATCCATGCGCACTGAATTCGCGGGCCGGCCGTTTTAGCAGAGCTCATTTGTAAACATGAGAAATGTCGTGGCAATAGAGCGAAGGTGCTACCCTAAAATTATTTATTTATGCTGCTATTAATCTCTTTTCGTGTCCATAGTTTATTTATTTTCATCTTACTAATTTATTCTTCCACCTCTTCTAAAATAAACATTAAAATATGCTTAATTATCGTATTTACTTTGCTTTGTAGCAACCCGTCATCCGCCGTCATTTTGCAACGAGCGGTGGGCACAAAAGTACTCTACTTGAAAGTAATGCGAACAGTTTTTGGCTAGTCAAGTAGCAAGTATACTCGCCACTTGACTTACTACTTGATCAATTTGAACGTACCTTAAGTTCTGTTTTAGTTCAGATTTTAAATAAGAATTTGTGGTAGATATTGTTTGATCGTCCACAATTCAAATTAATTACCCTGCGTATCAATGTTGATTAGTTCTACCAATCTGCATGGATTAATAAAATGTGATATGGATTTGATTCGTGTACATAGTTCTATATAGTGTTAATATTTAATATCCAGAGTGATAACATTTATCTTAGATACATGTGCTACATTACAATCTGGATCCATAATAATTAATCTATGGAATGAAATTCAATGTTACTAATAACTATTATTGTTGATTGACAAGGGAATAATAAATAATTATTAGAATTGTTTTTAATATCGTCCTCTTTAAGATCTGTATTATCAAATCCCTTCCTCAACCCACCTCACAATGTTATCCAACTGTGTGGCCTATTTCCTAATCGCCCTAGTTGTAGTTCCACAGTACAGACAGTTGGTATTTGTTATTAAAAATGAAATGACACTGTGCTAAGTTGTCTGTTTGTTACGTTTCAGTTGTGTGGAGCGGGCCGCATGCCGCACGCGGCGCCGCCTACCCCCGGCGCAATGTCCGCCCGCCACTCCTACTTCTACACCGTGGAGGTGGGCGACACCAAGTTCACCATCCTCAAGCGCTACCAGAACCTCAAACCCATCGGCTCCGGGGCTCAGGGCATCGTCTGGTGAGTCTCTTTCTCCCACACCTCTTCATTCTTCTGCTCTCCTGGTTTAACCGACCCATCATGACAAAAGCTTTTCAGATTTATAAATAAATATACTCTGCAAAGAAGATGGAAATAAAATAACTGTTAAACAAGATAGCTTCAATGACATTCTATATCCATTGCTTAACACATTATCTGCATGATTTTAAATTGAAATCATTGTTATAACTCGATAGTATAGACGAAGAGCCCAAAATCATTTTTGGAATTTTCCACCCATCCACCCTCACCAGAGGGTCTAGAAAATTGATGCCTAAACACAATGCTTGGAGGTAACCCCCCCTAGGTAATTTTATGTTGGTTATGGGTAAAAATGCATTCAACTATATAAAATGTACAGACAAAATTAAATGAAATTATGGTTTTTGTGTACAATTCAATTAAAATCATTGCAGAATGAGGAAAATTAGCTGAATCTGCGCAGTTCATTTTCCTAGTGGTAGTATTCGAAGCAGTCAAAGCGAAGACTGCGGTTGCAAGCCCTGCAAAATTTTTTTTTCAGAGAGACGAGATTTACCACAATATGGCAAATGATATTCTTGCATTAAAAGCATACGATTCATCATGGTCTTTTACATGCTCCTCTCGCAATTCCTTGACTTCAGCATTGACAGATTAGGAAAAGACAATAAAATAGTATGGGCAATGTCATATATGGAATGCCTTCTTTTCTCTATCGTCTGGTTATCCAACTCATGATCAATTCCTCAAGAAGCAGTGCAACTTCCACTCATTTACAAGAGTGCTGCTGGGGCAAGATTCAAATAAAGGCAAGTGCCACCCTTGGACCTAAATTGACCTGAATATTTCTAATTCCATTTTCATGCAGATCAACACCACTCATTCCCACATTATAATTTTGTATTGGCGCCTGGAAAATGATTTTTTTTAAAACTTTCCTTAAAACTTAGCCTTTTTTCCTACTTTGATTTCTACCAACGTTGCACTTGGTTTACTGACTCCACTTGATCACAGCTCGTTGCCACTATTACCTCACAATCGAATTTTATTTGCATATTCTTTACGAACATCTTGCAAAAATGTCGACTGAAATAGGACACCATTTGCTTGTCGATGGTAAGTTCGTGCGCCAAAACACGGAATTGAAGATATTTCAAACTATTGAATAATGGATGTACCCGTAGAGGTCAATACACTCTTCGTCCATCTGTTCGTCTAAATTTTTCGGAGGAATCGCAACAGCAGTATGCATATTGTCAACACATTGTTTCACTATCAGAGCACCTCAATTCGATCATAACTTTAACATGGTTCAGCAATTTCATAATATAATGACAAATTACAAGCGGAGAAGTAGGTATTTTCAACATTTTTTAAATCTGTAAGAAAACCGTAGAAAAACTACCAAGTCGAATAAAAATCATTCACAAAAACTCGGCACCGTTTTGTTTGAGGACATGCTAACCAATAGCATATACAAACATCTGTCACAACTGACTTCCGAACGTTGCTCGTAGACATACAACTTATGCATGTAATACCATCGTTTAATAGTATTGCCGGCCATTTGATCTTTTGCTAATACATACTATGGCATACACATTTTTTTTAAATTTAATTTAAAAAAAATATATTTTTAGGGTGTGGATAATTTTGATAATAATTAATTAAAAATAGAATAATTAATAAAATTTATCACATTACGTTATTTATTGAAATACCAATCTCGAAATTCTGCATAATGTCTTGATCGGATTCAGTTTTTCTCGATTTCTCATAGTGAAAAAATAAAAATCTGTTTTTGGAAGATGACTATAGGAATCGTCATGAAGGTAATGGGATAAGACTAGAGGAATGGCATAGCCTTTTTCACAAAAAATTGAAATTGGATTTGAGGCCAAAATACCCATTCAAGATGAATAATTATGTTTTACTATGGTACCATTAAAGAATTCAATTTTGCATGATTTTAGAGGCAGCTTTTTAATTTTTTTGTAAGTTATTTGTAATTATTAAAAAAAATTAATCTTGCCCTAACTACTATTTTAATAAAGAAAAATATAATAAATCACTGTAAAACGGCGTTTTTCACAACCATCAAAATTCTTTTTAAAATTATTTTAATTTTTATATTTCGTCATATTTATGTAGTAAGTGGAGCAAACATTTTTTTTAATAATATATTATCATTAACTCACAAATAATTTCCAAAGTTGCCTCTATAATCATGAAAAATTGAATTCTATATTGGCCTATAATTTATAACGTAAAACACAAATAAATAATGTAGCACATACAGTTTGTCAAATAAGAGTAGAAAATAAATGAGGGCGCCACCGTTGCCCAAATGGCAATACTAAAAATATAACCATGGTGTTAATCTAAAGCTGTGTAACCTACATTTTTATTAAAAATTAAAAAGGCATTAAAGTGAAAAAAATATTTTTTCATTGCTATATAGATACCCACTGATCTCAAAATTAGAATTGCATTTAGGTATATTATTATTATTCAGTTGGAATTTTGTGTTAACATAATGAAGAATAACATTTTGCAATTTTGTGTTAAAATAATAAAATATAAAGCACACTTTAGAAATTGCTCACATTTATTTAATACTAGCTTAAGTACCTAGCGTTGCCCGGGCTTTAGATCATGCCTCTAATTTTAGATCTGAATATATTTAACTCATTCAGATCTAAAAGTAGTGTGACTAAACTCACCATTAATGATTCTTCCTTTCCACCTACTGTTAAATTCAAATCTAAGTTAAATTAAATGAAAGCCAATCACTTTGTAAAACACAATTTAATCAAATTTATGTCATTTAGTAGGTACCTTCACAATAGTGCTTATTCGATTTAATTTTTTTTTTTAAGAACAAAAAAATGTTTTTTTAAATGTGTATTCAGTGTTTTGAATTTTCTGTGTCATTGCAATTTTAAAGAATATTTGACAGATAAATTGGTATTGCCAGCCTAAAAATTTCTTAGTTCCATTTTATTTATTTTCTACTCTTATTTGACAGACTCTATCTGTACTATACATTTGCTATATATAGTCTGTCAAATAAGAGTAGAAAATATAAAAAAACAGAACTACTAAATTTTTAGGCTGGCAACACCAATTTACCTGTCAAATATTCTTTAAAAGTGCAATGACACTGAACGTGTAGAACACAGAAAACCACATTTAAAAAAAAAATATTTTTTCTTCCTGACGTAAATTTGAATAAAATGTGTTTTATAAAGCGATTTGCTTTAATTTAATTTAACATGAATTTGAATTTAACAATAGATAGAAAGGAAGTATCACTAATGGTGAGTTTAGTTACACTACTTTTAGATCTGAATGAGTTAAATATACTCGGATCTAAAATTAGAGACACGATCTAAAGCCAGGCAACGCTGGGTACTTAATCTAGTATTAAATAAATGTGAGCAATTTCTAAACTGTGCTTTATATTTTATTATATTATCGTTATTCTTCATTATGTTAACACAAAATTGCAAAGGTATTATAATATACCTATATGCAATTCTAATTTTGAGATCAGTGGGTATCTATACTGCAATGCAAAAATATTTTTTCCACTTGTATGCCTCTTTAATTTTTTATAAAAATGTAGGTTACACAGCTTTACTTTAACACCATGAGTTATGTGTTCAGTATTGCCATTTGATCAACAGTGGCGCCCTCATATATTTTCTACTCTTATTTGACAAACATTTGATTAAAAATATAAATTTTCAGTTTAATTATTTATTTTAGCCTCAAATTAAAATTTAAGTTTTGTACGAAAAAGGCTGCGCAGCCGTTCTTCGAAGGTTTGGTGATTCATACATGATTTAACAATTTTGAATATAAAATCAAACCCGTGACAGAATTATAAAAAATTTAATGTTCAAAATGGTAACATATATATTTTTTAATTATTGATAATTTTGTTCGCATTTCATTACTAAAGAATTCATAGGGATGATGTTTTTGGTTATTTTTACCCATCTCTTTGCCCAGAGTATTTTGCTGATAATAATTTTATTGATACTGTAGAAATTTCTTAGTAATTGAAGTATGAATATTCTCTTATTATATCGGCTGTCATATTTAATTTTACATTGAACTAGTTTTTCACTGTTCTGCCTGATATATTTTTTGTTTTATTACGTAGACCTTTTTTGTTCTATTATAATCTTTATTTAATTTCACGCTTACCTGTTTTGTAGCACTAAAAATATTTTTTCTTTTACTTTTAATTATATTATCAGAGCCAAAACATAATAAGGTATTAAAGACTTTGATCTCTGTGTTGATAAGACTTTGCCTTCTTTAAACACCCTTTTTAACACAGCTATAAATATCATACCATTTCATTTTCCATTAATATTAATTACAATACATGATGATAACACTCTCTTTGCTTGAAATACACCTTTTTATTTGGGTATTTTGATTATTATAAATTATAATACATATATTTACCAATCAAAATAATTATTAATTATTTTTCAGGATAATAGACAAAGTTTATCAATTTATCCTTTTCATTATTACTTGTTATTGTAATTTTATTTAGTATTTTAGTGGCTCTTAAGTGACTATATATTTATTTTTTATGCACATTTTGGTTGATTGATTTTGTTTGTTTTGTATCATTTCTTATTGTTTTGTTCACTTTTCCTAGCTGATCCGGTCACAGCCCCCGTTGCTATAAATGAACTAGAAGTTAGCGTTGTGAATTGAAGTCTAAGGAGGACATTAAGTGCCCGTAGTTGGTTGGACCACATGTTTTGCATTCCCACGGGACTTGTATTAACCGGGTTTTCGGCTTGCACACCTTCAAGGGGGGTTATGGTGTATTGTTTAGTGGGCTCGGCTTGTGATTGTGGAATATGTTTCTGAGTGTGCAATTTGGTGACACGGAGTTCCGTGTTCCCGAGCGCTACCGGGAGCTGTCTCCGCGAGGGCTGGGGGCGCAAGGGATGGTGTGGTAAGCATTCACCCAATCAAACATCTCTCCCCTCTACCACCGACTAACCCAACACTACTTACTAACAACACACTCTCTCTTATTAATCTCCCGGGATGAATGCACTTGAAGAAATACATTTCTCAATATTTCAACTAAACATTTCATATTTCAAACTGATACGTAAACACCTCACAAAGAACAATCTAAAGTGAGGGACTATTATATTTTATATGCGCATGGTTGCATTCTTTTTATTTTGTTTCAATGTGTCTTTTTGTTTGCATACATTGCATGTTTGCTGTCAGTATTTTTTTGTTACGTCTTCTTCATCAAATCAACTGAGAAATATAAGCTTTTGGCTAAGTTCTTTCGTTCTCTATTTTATTTTCATACTCTACTTTATACATTAATAACCCTTTGCAACTGGCAAAATTTTTCCTTATTTTGATGGGCCCCGCCAGTAAAGCTCTTAATTATGATGATTATGAGCTGGGCGACTTTCTGGTTGAAATCCTACATAAGAAGCTCCCGAACGTTCGATCGACACCGGTTTTGTTCCCAAAATCAGATTTATTTTCTGTCAAGATTTTTTAAAGACAAACTCACGCTCATATGAAGCCAGTTGCAAAGGGATAACTTTCTTTCTAATTCCTTTACCCATTTTATATTATGTCATTTTTAAAATGTGTAATAAAATAATGCACATGAATCTATTTGGTTGTGCTTATCTATGTATGTGCATCCGATTATTAATAAGCCAAGTGCCATGGATAAACTCTTAAGAGAACCTTATGAGGACATTAATTTCATGTAATGTATCATTATAATTTTATGTAATAAATGCTAATATCCTGTATAACCCACATCATTTTATTAATTGTCCATTAGAGCTAAATAGTTGTTTAATCTATCTGCCAGACTTTGCTTTATTTTCATATATCTCATTTTCAGCGTAAACTGGCACCGAAAGAACGAGTAATAGAAATGTTGTATGATCTAAGTGAAGTAACTAATTCTGGTTGTACAGTTTCCGGAGGTTTATCTAATGGATTGTGTGTATTTGCAGTGCTGCCTACGATACGGTGACGCAGCAGAATGTGGCTATCAAGAAGCTGTCCCGACCGTTCCAGAATGTCACACATGCCAAGAGGGCGTATAGGGAATTCAAACTCATGAAGCTCGTTAATCACAAAAATGTAAGCTGTTTTTAGGTTATATTTTATTCAACAAAAAATTGCTACGATTTTTTTAGGTCATAACCATTTACTGCTTTACTAACCAAATTTACTGCTCTAAATTCAATGATGCTATCTCGAGTTGACCAAATGTTCAGGAGAACCGCCTTTTTAACCTGCCACTTCTGATACTTACAGTGAAACTCTTATAAGATTTTTCAAGGGACTGAATGAAAGACTTCTATTGCGAAAACCTTTATACAAATTACATACCTAGGTTTGAATTTAGGCCATTCTTTAAATTCAGATTTCAAAACCAATGATGAGAATTACAAGATATGGATAATTTATATAACTATTTCATCTGTTTGTTCTTAGTCCTCCTCACTAGGTGGTCATGTGCTGAGGCGGACTGGTAGATTTCTTTGATTTTCCGTTATTTAGTTTCTATGATGTTTTTAATACATTCTTATTTAATCAAATTATTTACACCTAGAAAAGTTGGATTGTCTTTATAAAATAATATAACATTTAAATGATTGCAGATTATCGGGCTGCTGAATGCGTTCACGCCGCAGAGGTCCCTGGAGGAGTTCCAGGATGTGTATCTGGTGATGGAGCTGATGGACGCCAATCTCTGCCAGGTCATCCAGATGGACCTAGACCACGAGCGCATGAGCTACCTGCTCTACCAGATGCTGTGCGGCATCAAGCATCTACACTCTGCTGGGATCATTCATAGGGTGAGACATCTGGCTGACCTGTCTTTCTCTTAAACATGTCAATCATATCAGAAAGTCAGAGAGGTTACAATGTATCTAGCAGCCGTATTCTTTTGGTTCTGTTGTCTCTAGATACAATGAAAGTTCCTATTATTCACATAATTATTGTGGAATCCATTTTTTTTTCAATGCACTGTTGACCGTTGTGAAATTATTTTTATGAGTCTTTTCTTATAAGGAATAATTTCTATAGATTTGTGATATTTTTGACAGAGATGCAGATGCCTTATTCCCCGAACATTGAGTGAATTTTAATATTATGTTTATGTTTTTTATTACAGGATTTGAAGCCGTCCAATATAGTTGTGAAGAGTGACTGTACCTTAAAAATATTGGACTTTGGTCTTGCCAGAACAGCTGGAACCACTTTTATGATGACTCCGTATGTCGTCACACGGTACTACAGAGCACCTGAGGTAAGTGTGACTTTCTATCCTTGCATGAGAATATACGTCACTACTGGATACAAGCATTATTTAACGTTCCCACTGTATTGGTTGCAGGTGATCTTAGGAATGGGCTACACGGAGAATGTGGACATCTGGTCAGTGGGCTGCATTATGGGGGAGATGATAAGGGGAGGAGTTCTATTCCCGGGAACTGATCACATTGATCAGTGGAATAAGATTATTGGTGAGTCTCATTACTTTTGCTTTTACCTTACTTAAGTTGGTTTGTTTCAAACTTTCCTCATATTACGTGATGTCGATCAGCGTTAAGCAAATTCTCAGCTCATTTTAGCTTTTGAACAAATTGTAATCAGCTGACAGACATAGAAGCGTTCCTGTTTATACGTAATAGCTAGTCAAAATTACAGCAATAAAACAAAACAAAAATTATGAATCAAAAATTTTTTATGAATTTCTTCACAAATTTAAAATTCCAGTGTTATTTTTAATACTGTTCTTTAACCATTTATTTTCATTATTTGCAGAACAATTGGGCACGCCTTCCACCCAGTTCATGACTCGACTGCAGCCCACAGTGCGCAACTACGTGGAGAACAGACCACGCTACTCGGGCTATAGCTTTGACCGCCTATTTCCGGATGTCCTGTTCCCGTCCGACAGCAATGAACATAATCGGTTAAAGGTGCGAACAACTCTTTTCATCATTATTCTTTTATAGCATCAAAGTTAACCTTTTCCACTCCGACCATTTTTTCTCTAAACCGTTTAGCTACTCCGACCAAAAAAGTATGTTATATTTTACATGTAAAACTAAATTTTTGTTTCATAATTTTTGCGGCACCCTGTCTGATAATTCGTGTGACCATTAGTTGTTTTTTTTTATATATTTTGCATAAAATACTTGTTAAATCACTCATTAGATAGCTATAAGATAATTTATTTGATTTCAGTATGTTTTATTTGCATAATATCTTTTACTGTATAGCAATAATTTATATAATACGGGTAAAATATACAGAAAATCCGTTTGAAATCATTGGAGAAATTCCTGTCTAATTGTCCTGTACTGCACAGCGGCTGACCAGTGTCTACCTGGACCTGATTGGCGTAGGTTTTATGGGTAGTGTATGGTTTCTTATTTTGCATTGGTTACGTTATTTAAGGTTTCGACCCTTTTTCAGGAAACAAAAGATAGGCCAGCCCACAACACATAAAATAGATAATAAGTTTGGCAAACATTCTACACGGTGTTTACAAGTTAGAGTGTTGTAAATATTATACATAATATAACACTGTCAGATTTTGGGTACATTTATCTCATTACAAAAACCTAACGATGCAGTCCAATGTTATTATAAATTTCTTATTTATTTATACTAAGTCACCATCACTTATAGTTTTTTAGGTTATGATATTTTTCGAAGCATTCTCCAACATGAGGTGCAACTTTGTTTTCACAACTTTTACAGTGTTATGTTGTTCGTTTTATTTGCCCCCCTTCTCTACTCGTGTCATAATCAGAACCACAAACGATTTTTTTACATTAGCTCCACACAGGAGGTCCTGAGAAAAATATTTTCCTCCATGGCCTATGTCATCTTTGGGGATGCTGTATGGAGGGTCATTTAAAGGGAAGAAAAAAAAGGGTGGGAAGGAAAATGGTATGTGTAGTGGGTAGGAATCTGGCGGTTAGTGTGTCCAGGAGAGACGATGCGTGAATCCATCCCTCTCATTGCGTTGTTAGGCAATGGTTCGATAGAGTCCGGCTGGAGAGATCAGAAGATCTCTCTCAACCAGTCTTTCCCGATTCGGCCCGCCACGCAGTAGATGGGCAAACGCATACGTCACCAAGTCCTAGAAAAACCTCATCCCCATGAACCCGGGCACCCCTGCTAAGTCACAAAACGTAGCGAACCACTTGCGGTGACCTGTGGCAGAGGTTTTGTTTGTCCAATAAATGGTTACCGGGGCGGCGGTACCCATTCTCGCCTCCCAAATTGAAAACGATGCAATCCGTAATACTTTTTCTGCATATTAGGCATCATTACATGTAGATTGACATGATTTAACCCCTGTTCTGGATCTACCGAATGGCTTCCTTTTCTTGTTTTTACACCTTCTCTATAATTTCCAACCAGCTGAATAATTAACCTATCTACAAATTCAAGATGGCTCATTGGTATTTCCAATAGAAAAAATATTTGTTTTTATGGTGTATTTGATGTATTAGTAGACATTCAATTCCATTTTTTGCTGAATCAGAAAAGCTTGACGGTGTGGGATTGATGGATGTTTTGAAGGTTGTTGCGGAATCACAATATTTTCTACATCACTATCTTTACTGAAATAAGCACATCTCCTTCTTTTGGGTGGGATAATGTCACTTCCACTATTTATATCATTTGGATCGTTACCGACTTCTTCATCATCACTTCGAAGTAACACTATCATTATTTTCCATGACGGTGAATTAACTATATTTATAGAATACGTAAATTAATAATTCTTTTAATTTCAATTACTAATATCAACATCAATAGTACCACAAAATGAAAAAAAATATGGTCACAAAAAGTGGGAGTAACTATGGAGAACCGTCATAAATGCAGGATAACTACTGACTGTTCCGAAAACATTGGAAGACAATAAATATTTCTTGTGTTAAAATGATGCATCTATTTTTACATGAATATACCTAATTAACGGTAAATTTAAATGAAGAAATGTTGGTTTATCCAACATGTTGCGACGATTCATTCTAATTATCGGAAATAATAGTTCGTAGAAAGTACTTAGGAAGATAGAAATTGGTGATTAAACTTATACCTACGCTGGGCCAGGACCTCTGGCCGACTGAGTTGCCTACCAAAATCGTTTGGGCCAGAATGTGTGGCCTACAGAGTGGAAAAGGTTAAAAAAAATCTGAACTTTTATCAATAATTGTACTATTGCATTAACCCATTGGCCACAGAATTAATTAATTATTCAGTGGCCTTCACCACTGAATTTATTTTGTACCAAAAATTGAAAACCTGCATTGGTGTACTAAATCTATTGTAACTTTTGAACCATATATTCAAATGAATTAATTTCTTTAAATTTGTTTACATAATGTATTAAGGTAAAGAAAAACATAAAAAAATTAAAATTAAAAAAATATGAATATATGTGTAAATAAGAATACAAATATAACCTTTTCTTTGTTCTTTTTTTTTCACATTTTTATTCATAAAGTTACAAAAAACATAATATTCATAAATCAAACATTAATAATTTCTGTTTTTTACATTCATGTATACTAATAATTTGGTATGATCGTCCTCAATGCAATTCGGGATGTGCAGGGTCACTGACAAAAGCCTAGAACCACTCGCAATTTTGAAGAAATTAGATGGCGGCTGGCTGCATACAAATTTCAGGGAAAAAACATAAACATATGATTGGCAATTCTACGAAATGAATGATTAATTACCTACAGAGAGTTCGACATTTAATTTTTATTTTTTAAATGTCACTGTCATGCACGTTTTCCATTTTTTGGCGGACCTGCTCCAGCCCGTCAGCGTGCCGGGGTTTGTGGTTAAGTACCTGAGTTGCATATCCGGCAGGCTGCCGGTGTTTGTGGCCAATGGGTTAAGTATGTTTCATGATGACCAACTTTTTTCTCTTTTTGAAATGCATACATACCTACTTATAAAATATTTAATGAGACTGTAATGGCTGGTTGTTTTGATACTTTTATTGCTGCAATCAGTTAAATACTGATATATTAGTCAATACTGATAAAGGCAGCTAACGCATTCAGAACGTATTGAAGATTTGCTGTGATGCAATTACAGTTCCGTAAATAGGAAATGTATATATTTTGCCCCGGTCATCAAATGGAATTTCTGGATAGGTACCTCACAGTGTTGAATTTGCAGAAAAAATAGAGAAAAAATCCATTACTTATTTCATATAGTGCTTAAGGCCCTTCCACAGGAATACAACCGATGTTGTTTATTCACGTCGCAAACAACTTGTCGCACACAGTCCCTGTGTGCACGTCGTCGTTTGCATGTCAAACACACGCGTCGCTACTAAAATCACGAGAGCTGCATCGCCACCATCTCTCGAAATATCAAAACCAACTGCTGTAGCTGTCAATTTTTGTTGACTGTTCTGTTCCTAGTATTGATCTACAGCACACGCATTGTTACAAAATATCTATCACAAGTGACAATGAGGTTTTCATTTTTCCTACACTAACAATTTATCAATTGCTTGTCATGTTTAAAGTCTCGTTGACATGGGTGGTTAAGAGTTAGACCGAATGGTCGCGGGATACTGACGAGTGACCATGCAGATTTATGGATACTTGCGTAGCCTTGTGGAAGAAAGAGAGTTGCTAAGAGTTTCAATATTCAACCTGAAATTAATGATGTGAAGTTGAGGTAGAGTTGTATTTTTGTTTGTGTTTAATTGTTTGGTTGTGTCCAGGCCTCTCAAGCACGTGACTTGCTGTCACGCATGCTGGTGATAGATCCCGAGCGAAGGATATCGGTGGACGATGCTCTCCTACACCCATACATTAACGTGTGGTATGATGAGGGGGAAGTCAATGCCGTGAGTATTATTTATAGGTCTACTGCCACTCCAGCCTCACTCGTAAGTTTAGTACTTGTAAAATTATATTCATATAATTATTTACAAATTTTTCTTTCATTTAGATTTTATTTTATTTTACCTTTTGTTGTCTAGACACGAAAGACATTTAATGATTTTCTTAAAGAACTGTTTTTTTAGTCTTTAGAATACAAAGGTATTTTTTATAGGAATGGTTTATACTTAAAAGAATGATTTAAATCAAAACTAAGCCAATGTAGAAATTAATTCATCTTAAAAGTGATGAACACAAAGTTGATGTGTTTCATTTAATTGATTCATCATATTGTCATTTTGTTCCACCGCCGGCACCGTCATTAGGCTTTTATTATTTTTATTACAACATTATGTTTATTTTAAGTTTATTTTGTTTTTAGTTTTCATTGAATTTAGTTCCTCACGTATTCAAGCTGTCATTTATCATTGGCAATAATTGCCTCATCACGGGCATTGCTGGCAAATCTGAAAACTTTTAGTTCTTCATTAATTATCTTTTAAAATATCTCCACATTTTCATGTTCGATGTCTTTGCACTTAATTGTTGACTGTTTCACAAGTTCCTCGTAAGAGCCGAACGAGAGAACTTTTTTACTTTGAATTTATTGAAAAAAATTACCTCGAATCAACAGCATCAGGTTATGAAAGTTAAGTTTTTAAGTGTTTGTTCTCTTTTGATTTATTTTTATATATTGATTATTACTTATAATAATATTTTATTTCAGGTTCAAATATGACCATTGTCAAACAACCTATTGGTTGAATATCTACTAACTCAAATCATTGTAACCCATATTTTTGCTCTTATTCGTTTAGAAAAGATTGAATAATCTGTTGTTTACACTCAATTGAATACAATACTAATATATAAACATGTGTTATATAATCCTTGGGTGTTTTGTGTTTGTTGCATGTGATGATGCTAATGTTGTCTATTGTTATTTAGCCGGCCCCGGGTCCGTACGACCACAGTGTGGATGAGAGGGAGCACACGGTGGACCAGTGGAAACAGCTGATCTACCAGGAGGTCATGGAGTACGAGGCACAGCACAATGCGGCCCCGCAGCCCACTACCAGCGCCACGCCGCCCGACGTACCCGCCTAGACCCGGGCACTCTTTCACTAATTCCTCCTTAATACACTTATCACGTATCGACGCTCTTTGGGATAGGATTATGCGCAAACTGCCCTCTTACGTGAGGAACTCCTACCATTAAGTGTTATCTTTGTAAAGGATAAATTATATTGTATTGTATACCGTCACCGCATTTTTCCTCTCGTTTTGATTAATGAAATAGATTAATACTTGCAACTGTTATTTGTATCTATCGATTAACATGGGTCTGCTTACTAAAGCATCAATGTTTAGAAAAGACTCCCTCCCGTAGTAAAGTTGTGAATTAAATAACCCTTTACATACTTTGTGCAACCGATTCCATCGCTGATAATCTCTGTTGCGTTATTTAGTATTTTGTTGACATGTATACTGAATTTGATGGGAGTTGATTGTCTAATTTTTAATTTAAACATCTTTTAACTTTTACTAAACACATTAAAATTGTGAAAAAGAACTGCAACTTGTTTGTAATGATTATTTTATTTCACTGCCTGGTTCACGATGGCTGTTGAGGATGTGTATTTATTTGTGATTATCAATTATTTTTAAGACTATTTAGAGAGTAATTGTGCAATTTAATAATTATTTTATAAATGCCTAGTTGGTATGGATTCAATAACGGTTTTACTTTTAGAGCTGAGTCCATGAAAAGCGGGAAAGTTGCCGATTCGTCGATGTCATTTTAGATTTGTTAATTTTTATAATTCTATAAAATGTATTTTTCTTTTTTAAATTTTATTATATAATTTGGCAATATTTTTAAATAAGATTGGGCATGTATATTTAGTTTTACATTATGTTATTTTTAAAGTTGGTTTATTAACTTTTTTTAAATTATGATTTATTTCCTGTTATTGGAAAAGATATCTTCTGTTCCAACTAGATTATATTTAAACAATTGCATTTGTTCATTAAATTCTTTAAATGCAATTTCGAAAAGATAAGTAAGGACAATAAACTCTCAAGATTAATTGTCACGCATTAATTTAGTTATGGACACGAGAAGTTTGGAACTCGTTTTATTTTATTGGAATAATGACTAAAGTTGTGTAACACAATATTAGAAGAGGCACTCCCACAATATCAATAAATATATATTTAATAGTTCAATTTCTTCACTTTACAATGTGGTTTTTTTTCCAAATACTGTAATACAATTATATTATGTACCTTTTTAAATTTTAAATAAAAATACATTTTTTACAAAAACAATAAAAGTAAAAAATAAACCATTCTTACAATCCTGTGTGTCCAAGTCACTTGATATTTTAAGTGTTTATCTTTTTCTAAAACGTTGACAAACTTTTTTCCATATTATATTTTTAGTCATCTCTTACACAAATGAATAATGTCAGATATTGTAATATTATGTTTTAGAAATGTGTAAATAGGCTTATTAATTAATGAAGCTAGTTTATATTGAAAATATCTAATATCAATTTAAATACAGTTGTTTTGCGGCTGCTTTCACCAATTATTAAAACCGAGAATTCTGCCAGGAATTACTCAATTCCATTTTATCACAACTTTTTTACTGAGTTATTCAAAACGATATTAAAAAAGTAGTTTGTTTGGTGAAAGCAGGTGTTAGTCTTCTGATAAGATAAAGTGATGTTCCATCGAGTGTTAGTATCACTTAGTTCCCCGCCATACACCACTTTAACTAGGGATCACAAAAACAAAGCAATTTGTAAACATAATACATATTGTTAAGGAAATAAACAATAGAAATACCTATATATATATATATTTCATTTAAGTTGATTTTTTACAATACGAAAGCACAGCCATCTATGAATATATTACCTAATAATTATTATAAATAGTAGTTTTCAAGATTTACCTCTGATGAGATAAATTCATAGAATATTGAAATACGTACGAGTTATACAATAGATTGTCTCATGAATGGAAAATTATTTTTATGCAGTCATTTCAAAAGATTTACAAAAACTGTTATTTTTATCAAGTTTATCTTACATAGCACCTACTATTGAGTGTTCCAGTTGCAACTGTAAAGGTTTTTCTTTAGTTGAAATAAATTTAATATTTTTGTGTAACTATGTATTCCTTTTAGTGGCAAAGATTCTAATGAATGGTTGAAATGTTTAGAAGTGCTTTATGTAACATTTCATTTGATAAGAGGAAGTTTAGTCTGAAGTGGAGAGATGTGGGAAGTACTAGTTGGCAACCGCGTGCGAGAACAGAAGTGCAATTACATTTTGAATGAGATAAGGATTGACTATTGGACATTGGGTTTTAGTGGGGCATTAGCTCCTTGATTGGAAATTTTGCATAAGTCATAATTATTATTAACATAAAGTGGATTTAAATCTAATTAAAACAATCAAACCCTATTTGTAAATAAAGTGTACATTTTTTAAACCTAATTAATAAGGTATTTGTTTATTTTTCAAGTTTGTATATAAAGTTACAAAATATATTATTAACATAATTATTATCGGCAAAGATTATAATAACAGCGTAATAATAATTGATATACATATTGTACTACATTATCAAATGCCAGTCCGTTCCAATATGTTTACTCTCGGTAAGAGAGTCAGTTGAAGTAGTAGTTATTTACAAATCGTGTGAGTTCTTTTACCTTGGTGAGCTCGCCGGCAACTCTGCCAACAGAACAGCTAAACAGCCACTGTAGCCACTAACTATTTCTCACTAAATAATGGACAAAGACATGAAACAAAGCTTAAACATTATTATTGGATATTGATATGGAATATGTATATGAAATAGGTTGTTGAGCTACTCTGCAAGTCGATGACAATTCCCTTTCCTTTTGGAATACTTTAGATACCTCCGAGGATCGAGGAGTGCATGCTGAATTAGTGTTAACAGACTTTCAATAATAAATAGACGAATGTGAATATGTATTGTATTTGAAACTGTATTAGAATATGGAAGTAAGTATTTTGTAATACGAGCTAGGATTGAATAAAGAATGTATTGTTTTGTAAGTCTGAAAGTTTGCCTTGCTGTTTGCCGTTAAACTAACAAGGCCACATTTAAGTGTATAAATAGTAGAGTCTGCATGAGGCAAGCTCTTGTCTTCAGGTGAGTGTTTGTGCTGAAAGTATAACGTAACCCCTTACATTTTAATATCTCCAATTTTGGATATTTTTTTAATATACTGTTATGTAATTTATTTTGTGCGACATGTATAACATTAAAGCGAGTTGTTAATTTGGAGATTTAGTTAGAGTTGATTTCTGGATTTCCACAAGCAATGTACGTTATCCCTGTCTTTTACATTATTATGACGTGCACCAATCAACAGACTGTTCTGACCGCTCCGCAATAATCTATGTGGGTGACAGCGACAACTTTTGTGGGAAATCTTTATAAGTTTATTTTTATGTAGTTTTTATTAGCGGATAAAAATATTGTAAATAAATAATAATAATTGTAAATTTATGACTATGGACAGGAATAGGATTGCCACAACGCTTGTGTAAATTAGCCGAATTTAAATAACTTTTGACTTCACCCTCGCAATGACCGATAATTTGATAAATTTGTGTTGCCACATTGGCGTCAGCTGATGAAACAGACTGGCGACTCTGACAACACGGCTGGGCATCTTGTAGTGCAGTATGAGGCTGTGATTGCTTCATAGGGAATACTGATACTGCAGGAAGATTAGATATAAAGCATAGACAGCCGGCTATTGGCATTGTAAACATACATATTTCCATTAGAAGTACAAATGTACACAATATTTTCACATTCCAATCACTGATGTGACTACTTAGATTTCCTTTCATCCTTCTTTACTCACGTTTGTTTCCAAAGATGATGTTGGATTGCTTAATAAAAAACAAGCTTCCATAAGGAAAATATCTAATGGCTTCTTAAACTACATAATCCTCTTTTTCCATATGAACAGAAATGATATTGCTCAATTTCTACACATATGGATGAAATCTTTTTACTCTAAATTTTTTTTCATATTAAAGTAGTATAATGATTATTATTAAAGGTTTACCTTATATAAGTTACTTGTAATACCCAAAAATGCGCCTGTGAGAAACATTTTGATACATCTAGCAATTGAACGTCCAAGTTGTCCAATCTAATAAATATATCTCATAATAATTATAAGTACTCTAGCTTCACTTTTGTTATACTTCATGAATTAATTTCCTTCGAACAAGAGTCCATAATGGTTTGTAGACGGCGTGGCTTGCGTGATGTAACGAGAAGTGGCGTGGCAACTGTATGGCTGCGTACGTGTAATGGCGTTGTTCCCTTGTCTTGTAACAAATAAGAGGATACCATATCTCGGTTTTAAGTGCATTACATACTAAAGTGTACCTTCATTTGTCACTCTGTATGAATAGACTTTATCTTTCTTTGGAGATACCTTTCAGATTTGTTTGAAAGTGTGTCGATGGAAATGAATAAACTTGTGGAATGAACCATTATCACTTTGTGTTTTAATACTCGATCACGCAATGGAATGTTTAACTTTTAGAAATAAACAAATGTACAACATTGTAAATGGACGGATCCCAAACATTGATGTTTAAAATAAATTAGTTAATTAAAAATACATCTATTTATTAATTTACTCTCTACATTTTTACCCAAAATAACAAACACACTGTGATGGAAGTCAGTAAGTATAAAGACAACAGGGTTTTAGATTATATGATTATATATTGGGTAAACTAAATTATCAAACCAAATCAAACTACATTTTGACATTCCGTTTTCATTGGAATGAATAGCAAATGTTACTTTTTAGTAAAACATGAAAAATATATGTAGTTTGCATAAACTTAATTTTCACTTCACCAGGTTTTGAACCCTATACCTGATCTGCCACGGATTTCATCTGTACAGAACTGATATAGAATATCTAGTACCAAGTTCGAATAGAGCCAAGACAAATTAAGCCGATAAATTATCAAAAATGAATCATATTAGAATAAGTTAACAATAATAATCTAAACGAAAATATGAAAGAGAACAAGACACAGAAAAAAGACAATGGTCGCAACTGGGACTCGAACCCAGACCTCTCCATCTAACCGGGACGAGCGCGTTAACCAATTTCGCTATTGCCACCTTCTGTCATATTTGTCAATCTCATATTTTTAAATTTTAGAATTAACATTATTATCAACTAATTATTTTTCTCCATATTACGGGCAACTACCCTTTTTATTGGAAACAATCATTCTAAGAATTGGTTTGCAACCTGGATAGCGTCTCGGATAGTCCGGATGGGTTCGAGTCCCAGTTGCGACCATTGTCTTTTTTCTGTGTCTTGTTCTCTTTCATATTTTTGTTAAGATTATTATTGTTAACTTATTCTAATATGATATATTTCACTGATGGGAATAACCTTCAAAAAAGTAATAAAAAGAAAGTTTTTCTTATAAAAATTGAATATTCATTTAGACTTTTATAAAAAGTCAATTGTTCCATATAAATAAATTCGGATATATCTATCCGAGACGCTATCCAGGTTACAAATCAATTCTTAGAATGATTGTTTCCAATAAAAAGGGTAGTTGCCCGTAATATGGAGAAAAATAATTAGTTGATAATAATGTTAATTCTAAAATTTGAAAATATGAGATTGACAAATATGACAGAAGGTGGCAATAGCAAAATTGGTTAACGCGCTCGTCCCGGTTAGACGGAGAGGTCTGGGTTCGAGTCCCAGTTGCGACCATTGTCTTTTTTCTGTGTCTTGTTCTCTTTCATATTTTCGTTTAGATTATTATTGTTAACTTATTCTTGTATGATATATTTCACTGATGGGAATAACCTTCAAAAAAGTAATAAAAAGAAAGTTCTTCTTATAAAAATTGAATATCAAAAATGTGTTCACAAAATAAATCAATGAGCTCAATTTATTTTTATCCTAGTTATGATCCTCTAGTCACTTGAGCAGTGATTCCCAAAGTGGTCCAGGGGGACCCCCAGGGGTCCACGGGTGACTCGACGGGGGTCTATGCGGCGTGTTAAAAAAATGGGGGTTCGCAAGTTGTAAGTAGGGGTCCATGAAAATTTATCTGGTTTCGATAGTAAAGAACAAAAATGTAGGTTTGGCTTTACCTATCAATGTAGGCAGATAATACACTACTCAAAAAAATTAAGGGAGCAAAAAAATCAATTGTGATTAAAGCAGTAGCAACAAAATAAGCAACAATGCGTTGAATACCCGTCAATGTGCAATGATTTCGAAGACTTCCAATGATTGCTCTTACATAATGAAGTACATTGGTTGTCGAAAGATGCATGTTTAATAAGTTTCTGGAAAGTAAAGAAAGAACCATATTTAAAAGAAAACCTGATGGAATTGACAGCAGGCATTGCATATTTATTTGTTCAATAAAATTACTGTCATTAACTTGCAGTTACAAGGGGACAGCCTAAATTTAATACAGGGTGCGGCAAATCAAACAGTGCAGTTTTGAAAGGCTGTTTAAAAAAAACGGTGTCACTTAGAGAAATGGGGTTGATTTTATTTTATTCGGTACATCATGCAGTTTTATGCATCAAGTTCTGAAGATGATATCAGAAAGATAATGGCCCCTAGCAGCGATACATTGATGAAGACGATTTCTGAAGTTTTCGACTGCATTTTGGCACATCTCGATGGGCATAGTGGCGATATCCTCCCGAATTCGATCCTTGAGTTCTTCCAAGGTGTGAGGCCGATGTTTGAAAACTTTTTCCTTCAGATAGTCCTAAAGGAAGAAGTTGCAAATGCTTAAATCAGGTGAGCGCGCGGGACACCCTTCATCAGAGAGGCGAGGCGCGCAGGGAACATCTGTCGCAGTTTCGTCATTGAAACTCGAGCAGTATGGGCCGTAGCACCGGTGTCTGTTGAAGCCAAGTCTCCCAGATCTGTTTCCTCCATTAGTTCTTCCAATTGAGGTTCAAAAAAAATTTCTAACATGGAAACATAACGTTGAGCGTTGACAGTCATGGTTCATCCATTTTCCTCGAAAAAATACTTCCCAATCACCCCAAATTTTGAAATCGCACACCACACGGTCACTTTTGTGGAGAGAAGAGGTCTTTCGTGAAGTTGCCTTGGGTTATTTTCAGTCCAGTACCGAAAATTTGGTTTATTCGCCGCTCCACAGAGATGGAAGTGGTCCTCGTCACTTCGCCATTTTTGGTCATTATCAAGAAAAGTGCGGACGGCAAAGCCCCGGTGTTGTCCGGACCAAACAGTGGCAACGAATAAAAACGGCATGACCCTCCCGACACAATGAGACCACTCCCAGGTTTCTATTCCCACCACACGGGATGTACCGGCCTTTCAAAACTGCACTGTTTGATTTGCCGCACCCTGTATAAACAAAGGGTGTAAGTTTTTCTTGGAAAATTGAAATTTATGTAGCAAAATATTAGTCAGAGCCAATTTTCCCAGTTTCCAAACTTGGCACAGGCGGAATGTCTTTGTGAGGATATTCAGACATAAGTTCAACATTTCAATGCCCTCCATGATGACTTCAAAAATAGAATTGAAGATATTCCGACGATGGAAATACCACCATGGATCATAAATACATTTGATGAAACGGAAGTGGCGAATAAGAGGAACTACTCGAGCTTATCACTAATGAGGAGCTGAAGGTGAAATTTAAAAAAGGCAATCAAACATTTTGGCTGCAGGCAGAAATACCCGAAAAATATCCTGGCCTGTCGGAAATTGCGAGAAAACCCTCGTCATATCTTGTCGAAAAAAGTTTTAGTGTGTTACAAACCTATTAACAAAAAAAGCGAGTAGATTGAACATCACAGAACAGGGAGATTTGTTTGCTATTCCTTACAAAACTGAATCCAAATATTTATAATTTGCTGTCAATTGATCAAGTACATCCCTCCCATTAAAATTATGATAATTTTTTTTTATTGTTGAAGTTACGGTATGCTTTTAGTGTTTAATTTTAATTCTATTAAGTCTGTAATCATACTATTTTATTAAATAGAATACAAGAAAACATAGGTACAATTTTTCTTTTTATTTTACCACTCCGAATTTAGGGTTGGAACTCGGCCACAATGCAAATTTCCATCATTAGATCTAATCTTCACATTTTTTGACGTGTTTTGGGAATATGGTAGAAATGTAGCAGCAGGGGTCCACCGAAACCAGTAAAATTTTGAAGGTGGTCTATGAGAAAAAAAAGTTTGGGAACCTCTCACCTCTTTATTACATTGTATAAATTGAAGTCGCTCCCGCTGTTTGTGCGCTTAGATCTCTATACTACACAACGAATTTTTATGCAGTTTTCACCAATAGATAGAGTGACTCATGAGGAAGGGTTTTAGGTATATAATTTGTCAAGATTTGTGTAAATTGTTTGAAATAAATAATACATCTGGCCAAGCGGCAGCGGGCTGGCAAACGGGCGGTGTGGATTTGATTTAACAGATAGTGTTGATTATAAAGGGTGGGTAATGGCGTGGTGTTGTGTTTTGTTAGCCACAACGTGTGGCCGGATCTGCAAGTTTTATATGAAAACTACTACTCAACCAGTCCTAAAGAATTATTTTCTATGAGGAAAAAAAATTTGAAAGAAAAATACATATTTATTAAACTTACAGCACATAAGAAAAAAATACATATTGTTAATAGAAAATTATGTACATATAGATCATCCAGTTAATTAGTCAGACATCTCCAAATACAAAGTTGTTCATGAGTAATCTTGTACCAGATAGAGGGTACACTTTTCAATATAACTGTATACTCTATTCAAATTCGATTTTTTTATTTTTTTTTATTTTTCGGAGATGTCTGAATAATCAACTGGACGATCGACGTATATGTTGTGTGTTTGAATTTTCCAATAAACATCACAATTGAGAATAACTTCTCAAAAACTTGTATTAAAAACATCAATCGGAATAAAGTCCCATTCACAAAAGAAGTGTTTTAGTATTATAATATTTTCACTATCACCACGGGGATCCTCTTTGGGCTAAGGTTTCAACAAAAATTCTTATTATTAATAATTATAAATCAAAGACAAAATATTGATTACCTAATTATTATATATTGTAAGTAGAATTGAAACTATTAACTTGATTCATTTTCAGGTTATTATGCCTTGTTGGGCATCCTCCTTCTTTAGCCAACGTTTCAGTGTCCATTAGAGATGGGTAAGTTCTGCATTTTGCCGGAGGCATCCGAGACTTCATTTCTTTTAAAAGTACTTGAGTTCATTGAGCAGGTCCCGGGAGCCACTCCCGACTTGCGAATGGCCCGGACTGAGAAGCATGGGTTCGCTCGCACCTCGGAGCCCGAGCGCGCAATGAGTTTGAACGGGCAACCTGCTCCCGACTCACAAATGGCTCGAACCAAGATGCTCGGGTACCACCCAAGCCGGACCTCGGAGCCCGCAAAATACTCGAACGCGCGACCTACTCTCGACTCGCAAATGGCTCGAACCGAGACGCTCGGGTTCCACCCTAGCCAGACCTCGGAGCCAGAGCCCGTAAAAGAGCTCAAACGTGCGACCTACTCAACTCGCGTGTGTGGCTCGGACCGAGACGCATGGGTTTTGGGTTTGACGAGTGCGAACTGCCAACTGTGGCTCGGCCCGCCGAGTTCAAGTACTGGACCGGGTTCTTTGGGAGTAGTCGATTTGATAAGGGAGTAGGAGTAGGATCCGCTTCGCGCGAGGAACCCGAGTTTGGGAGCCCACTCCAGCTTAACCTACACATCGCTAGTGTCATCATCTTAATACCTGGTATCCGGTACTTGATGATTACGCCAAACTAAATGCCGAAAACCACATCAATTTTGCTAATTATTATATTGAAATACTGGCCTTAAAAGGATTAATGCGCGCAACACGGTATCACTTCTACACAATAAACACAAACATCACCACAATCTACATATCTGCCCTGATGATGGAAATTCTAACATTATCTGAAACGTTGGCAAAAGAAGGAGGAGGCCCAACAACATAATATAAGGTATTATAATCCAAAAAATTAATCACGATAATAGTTTTGACCATGAAAAATCTCTAATTATATTACAAAACTAATCAATTTTTGACATAGGAGATCTATCAATCAATTGACTGCAACTAAAAAACTCAAAGCACATCATAATCATCATCTTCTCGTTTTCTCTTCATGACCTGCGAGTCGTCTGCCTCCATCTTCACAACAGATTGTTGATTGTTTATTTTAGGAGCGGGCTTGGAGATCACTTTGTTCCCAGAACTGAATTTGAACACCGGCTTGGGTACATTGACAGCCTGGGTCTTAGACACAGTCACCAATGTCTGTCGCTTGACGACCATTTGATTGGCTCCTTTGTTGTTCATCTTCGGAGTTCCACCCATAGCATTCTTCATGGGAAGTTTCTTAGGTACGTGAGTCTTCACCAATTTGTAATTACATGACGATAAGCAATAACGGTCCGGGGGAAGTCTCAAACCACAGTGGGGTTTGATCAATGGAAGCGGGGTAATGTTTTTACTTCTAGCGACGTCCAGCAACACTTCTCTCGGGGGAGGGGTGGTGAAGGATTTGTCAAGTTGCATTTGAACAGCTAAACGAACATCTTCTAAGTCAATCACCTTCTTTTTGGCGTGATTCGCAAACACCCTAGCGTCGTCCAAAATACAAGTCACGTATCTGTATGTGAATTCCAATAGCTGATTTATCACCCTGGGTTCGTAATCGACGATACCCATGTCTTTCATTATTGACATAATAACTTGGGCATCTTTAGGTATGTGTTTAGTCTGTGAAGACATCTTAGATTTTTCAGATTTCTCCGTCATTTAATCGATTATGGAAATTATTAATTATTTTCTCTGACAGATCAAAACGTCGAAAACAAGCAAACAGAAACAAGTTTTCTGTGGTTTTCTGTTCTGTTTTCTTTCACAGTTTTCACGTTTTCAGTAACAGCATTGCAATTTTGTCTATGGTTATAATAAGTGTTGCACTACTTCACTCTTTGCAATGTTGCAACATTAAAATAAACTGTGCGGGCAGCGGAAATGAAAAAACTCCAATCGCGTTACGAAAATATTATTTGATTTATATCTACAATCACAATGTACAATTTACAAGTACAATTTTGTGTTCCGTACGTATTATTTTGCACAAAGTCAACATCATATTACTTCCCCTGTTTTAATGCCTGCCGATACGAAGTGTATTTTTTCATTTAATAATTTGTGCGTAAAAGAAGAGGTACGCTTTTGCATATTTACCGTGTATTGTACTATTTACTGTGCGCGTATCAAATACTATTTTTTATGTTAATACCTCACAAGAGTCCCAACTACTCCCGTCTGAAACCAGTGAGAATACGGTATCCCCAACTGTGAGGTTGTGAGGCTGCAGGTAAGTGGAGAGGGGAAGGGTTGGGGAGGCGAATGAGATGAGGGAGAGGAAGGTGGGGAACTACTTGGCTTTTCAGATCTAGTCACCAAATACGGCTAAAGCCATTTCAAGCAAGGATGGGTGGTTTGGTATATTTATAAAGCAAGGTTTCAATTCTGAATGGTGGTCTTACACCAGAGCGATACTGAGAGTATTTGCCACTCTGGAACGTGATACAAAAATATACATTGTTTTATTTTAAACGATTAAATTGTGAAAACACAAATCGATCAAATAAAATTTATCTGCGCACGTCAGGATTTGAACCCGCGACCCATAAATAAACCATTTCCCCGCGACCTACGGATCACTAGTCGAGAGCCTTGCCCCCCGTCCACGGAGGCCGTCTAATAATAATACAATTTTTTCTTCAAAAAGTCAAGAAGCATGTCAAAGCTGTATGAAAACCCATTCCAAAATGTATACAGGGGATAAATAATAAAATGGGTACTGGAGAGGGGTTGTTTTCCTTACCCTAAAATAGGTACCATTGCTAATTTAATTTATTTTGCATGCTAGTAAACAAAATTTGTAATTTTTTGTGGTATTTTTAGATTCGTACTTCGTACTTTTATTTACTTATAAAAAAGATAAACACATTGCTTATTTTTAAATTTACTAAAAAGCTGGTTACGATTTACGATTATTATAGTAAGACAGACCACAAAATAATGTTCAGTTTATGCCATGGAATACAGCCAAAGTTTGAGCCATGAAATCAACGAAGAAAGTTAGGTTAGAGATATTTTTCTTCAAAAACTTTTAATATTATTATTGTTTCTCGTATAATGCTTGCACCTACTGAAATCATCGCTAATTTGAATATTTCTCTAGCGTTTAACAGTTCGATAAACTATCGTCACATGTCCTCAGTATTTTCATACTTTGAACCTCGCAAATGGGTCCAAAGTTTATTCGCTGTCATTTTAATTAATCGTTCAGCTGGTTCTGATTTGATCTCCGCTTTCGTTCGTCCGCAATCCAATCGCGCCCGGTGAATAGTTCGTTACTGTAATTTAATCAAAAACACCCAAAAATGTCACAATCGTTTTCTTTGATCAAGAGAGGATTTGCCACATCAGGAGTTGCCCAAAATATCATAAAAAATGTGACTGTAATTGGAGGCGGTTTGATGGGATCTGGAATTGCACAGGCAAGTTATTTAAATTTATACATTTTGAATAACTTTATACCTAATCTAATTTTCTTTCTTTTTACTCAGATAATTTTTTCATCTACATCGTAAGGTACTTTCTCCAGATTTCTGAAATTCTAGTGATATATTTTTAATTTTAGGTTGCAGCCCAAGCCGGTAACAATGTAACTCTCGTTGATGTCAATAATGATGTGCTGAAGAAGGCTCAAGCGTCCATTCAAAACAATCTGACCCGAGTTTCCAAGAAGGCGTATAAGGATGACCCAGTCGCAGGGGAGAAGTTCGTGGCTGATGCTCTGTCCCGGTTGAAGACTTCCTCAGATGTAAATGAAGCTGTCAAGTCAACAGACCTGGTGGTGGAGGCAATAATAGAAAATATTGAAATTAAGCACAAGCTTTTTGCGGCTATTGATGCTGTAAGTATATTTTAATTCGATTTTAATATTTTCAATAGAATTTAACACACCTGTTCACTACATAGTATGACAAGTTGGCATTGTTACAGTTAACACAGGGTAAAGATCAAAATCGATGTAATGTCTGCCAACAAATGAAACATTTTAACTGTTTAATATTAATAATAAAAAAAATGAGCAACTCTTTTATAGAAATTATTGATGTTATTTTTAGATTGCTCCAGCCCATACCATATTTGCATCTAATACATCATCTCTATCAATTGGAGAAATTGCCGCCGCTGTGAAGAGGAAGGACAGGTAAAATATTATTGTTACATAATAATGGAGATGGCGTTTCTATTTAATTGTTTTTTTTGTTTTTTGTTTCTAAATATACATAATATAATCAATAGCAGTAAGCAGCTGATAAAAGTGATTAGATTAGAGATGACAGACTTAAAACAAAGCCAACTAAGCAGCTATAATATAATTCTATGCAGAGCATTATTAGAGCTGCAGTCAGCGTTATCTTGATGAGATATCACACTGCATGAAGATGATATAAAAATATAATTTTAACATAATAATAAATCAATTCTATTTCAAAATATCACTAATTTGATTTGCATAATTATTATCAAAGAATCCAAAATTAATCTACCAAAGAATTAACAAATTGTCTCTTGTGATATACGGACTACTATGTATTCGGTATATCACAAGAAGTAAGCAACTCAGTATAAAATGTCTTGAAATAGGAGTAAGTCCGTAGCCTAGCGGTATAGCTGTTATCAAATACCCTACAGTATTAATAATACGCCCAGCTATTAAAATATTTGCAGTACAGTGAAACCCTCTTAAGAAGTTTTCCAAGAGACCGGAAAAAACAAACTTCTTAAGCAGGAAAACCTTATATGTGGGAAAAATTGGACCAATATTGGGCCGAGGGACCGAAAAAACGAAACTTCTTAAGCCACGAAACTTCTTAAGCGAGAACTTCTTAAGAGGGTTTCACTGTATTTGCTTTTATTGGCTGGCAATGCTGGTGGCTAGAGGTGCTAATGTATTCCAGACAATGTCAGCAAATAATTGAATTTATACATATTATGGCATTATATTTACTGAAACTTGGTGGTGGTGGTAGGCTTATTACTGTTAGTACAAACCTAATAGTCTCTTTAATATGTTTTTATTTATGAACAAAAAAGTATGTAGGTTATGGCCATCGGAATGTATGGGAAATATCAGAAGTTGTAGGTATTATAACTATTCTACATGTATTTTGCTGTCATTCAATGAAATATTTGTAGATTCGGTGGGCTGCACTTCTTTAACCCGGTGCCGATGATGAAGCTGCTGGAGGTGATCCGCTCCGACGACACCTCGGAGGAGGTGTACCAGGCCTTCATGGCGTGGGGCAAGGCCGTGGGCAAGACCTGCATCACCTGCAAGGACACCCCCGGCTTCGTGGTCAACCGCCTCCTCGTGCCCTACATGGGGGAGGCAATGCGCCTATACGAGAGAGGTCATTTATACATTTTATTTTAGTTACATAAGTAGTTTTAGTTGCATTTTGAATTTAAATTAATCTTGGCACCACCACCCTGACCTCACTTATTCCAATTTTCTAACAAATTGGTGGAGAGCTCTAGAAATTTATGATGGCTGCTGAAATTATGCATTTTGACTCTAACATAATTCATTAGATTTTGTAATTTCTAAGGGCCGGTTGTTTCCCAGAATTTGAACTAATCATCACATTTTCAAGTTCTGTGTAATTTCTGTTCAAGTTCTGTTATTATTCATTATGGGCCAGATGTTCAATTCATCAAATTCTGTGAAACAAACCGTCCTTAGTATTATATTTTTTTCTTTAACCAAAAGATATTAGTCATAAATTCACATGTAGGAGATAACAGATTTCTGTTAAAACTTGTGCCAATTTTACGACACGCTAACACAAGCTCTCCAACCTTGCAGATAAATTGTGTATTAAAATAATAATGCATTTGGTTTGCTCCTTTTTTTTCCTGTGGTTAAACTGCCCTTCATTTTCATGTTTTTAGGCAGTTGGGTCTGTGGGGGAAATTGTGTAATTGAAAATGCATTTTTTGTCACAAAACTAAATCTCTGTTTTAATTTCAGGTGATGCGTCCGCAAGGGACATTGACACCGCCATGAAATTGGGCGCAGGCTATCCCATGGGCCCCCTTGAACTGGCCGACTACGTTGGACTGGACACCACCAAGTTTATCCTGGATGGGTGGCACAAGAAGTTCCCCGACAACCCGCTGTTCAAACCCATCGACTCCCTGAACAAGTTCGTGGCCGAAGGAAAGCTTGGAATGAAATCCGGAGAAGGATTTTACAAGCACAAGAAATAAATTTCCCACTGATCTGTTCTAAATTTTTATAATAATTGTTGTAAGCTATTAAACCAAAAGTGGCGAGCAAAATATTTTAAAAACCTGTGTCTTTTGCCCTGGCTTATTTTGATATTGTAAATCAAGTTTTTACTGCCCTATAGTTTTTAAACTTTATTTTTTAGTAAAAAGTAGTTATAACATTATTATTGTTGCTTTTGTAGGTATTTTTGTATAAACTTGTTAATTTTTGAGATTACATTACTTATTGTACAATAATAAATTACAGATAAGAGTAGAAGTTTTTTTTTAAATCTGTTTATGATAAGAATAAGAAATGTGCCCTTTGTTAAGTTTTATGAACTTTTAATAAATTTATTCATGATTTAAAGAGTTTAAATTTAATAGAATTTTCTTCATTTTGGTACCTTTCTACTTCACAAATAATTTCTTTTAATTCAAAAAGCAAAAAACTTCCCAGTTTTGTACTTAGACGCGTCAAACAAACAACGTTTGAATAAGTTTTGTGCGATATCAGACTTGTGCAGACTGAGACTGGGCCGATTCCTTCATTTAAAAAAAATATTTAGTGAAAAAAACACATTTTGCTGAAATCTGGTACATAGCCATTTTTGCAAGCGCAACGACGATATACTTAGCTAATATTATTTTTATTTCGTGTTATATTATGTAATGCAAATAAGTGCACCTATCTCTTAATAAAAGTGACCTAATTCTTGCTCCAAGTCCAAATTTCGGATCAGATTTAAATAAACTACATGCAATTAGGTGGATGTGCACAGAACACAATATAAATGGAAGTGAATAATATTATATAGTGTTGGGGTGTAAAGTGCACAAACTTCTGAGGTGATTCCACATGATAGTACAACAGAGGCAGATACAGAAAAAACTCAAGGGGGGCGCGCTAAAGATATAAGAAAACTAAAAAGTAGACAACAGTGGGGAGAATACGAAGCACCGACCGACTATACTATCTCATTCTCTCCTAGGCTAAAACATATAGATGTATGTGTTTGTCAAATCACAACGGTGCTAAAGAAGTTTTCACTTCAATAAATAAATAAAAGATTGGCGGAGCGCACATTTAAAACTTGACTGGCCACAGGGAGCAGTAGGGCTGCATTACACGATCAAGGGAATCAAATACTTGAGTCGGGCCATGTTAAGGGTACCTTTACATGAAACGACGTATGAATGTGAATGAAGCAAAAGTTTCGATTTAGGAGGCGAGTGTGGGTACCGCCGCCACTGGAATTATTTATTGGATAAACAACACCTCTGCTGTAAAGTCATCCCAAGTGGATCACTAAGTTTGGTGACTTAGCAGGGATGCCTGAATTCATGGGATGTGGTTTTTCAAGGTAGCGGCAGAAGCGTTTGCCCATGTACTGCGTGGCAAGCTGGAAAGGACTGGTTGAGGGAGACCTAACCTCTCCAGAAGGAATCTCTCAACCCATTGCCTTGTATCGCAGTGGGAGGGAAAGGTTCATCCGTCCATCTCTCCTGGACACACTAACTCAGAGAGTCCTAAATACCTTTTTCCTTCCACTATTTCCTTTCCCTAAAATGACCCTTCACATAGCATCTCCAAAGACAATTTCTAATAGTTACCCAAAAATGACAGTGGATGAGTTTGTGTATTCGGGAAGTATGTTTACGAGAGATGGAAAGGCTGATAGAGATATTGAAAGAAGGGTAAACGCGGGTAACTTCGCATTTATGGAGGACTGAACGCCGTTGGCGCTAACAAAAAACTGTCGAAAGAAGCGAAGCTAGCAGTCCACAATGGAATGCTGGTACCAACCCTGATGTATAGCATGAAGCATGAAACTGGCTGAAGGACTAAATAATTGAGATCCCGCGGCGTATGTGTGGTAAAGACATGTATGATAGTGTGAAAAAAATATGAAATATGTATCCGTCACTGAAGTACAAGTAAAAAAGTTAAATATCTTTTCGAAATCCAACATTTTAAGGTAGTTTTCGGGTAAAAATAATTTCATGGAAAAATATTTTTGTGTGAGAAAAAGTTGGAATTTCGAAAAAAGTTACTTGTATTTTTTACTTCTACCATCATGTAGAACAGAGGTTCCCAAACTTTTTTTTCTCGTAGACCCCTTTCAAAATTTTACTGGTTTCGGTGGACCCCCTGCTGCTACATTTCTACCATATTCCCAAAACTCGTAAAAAAATGTGAAGATTAGATCTAACGATGGAAATTTGTGTCGCGGCTGAGTTCCAACCCTAAATTCGGAGTGGTATAAAAAAAAAAGAAAAATAGTTTATGTCTTGTGTTCTATTCATTAAAATAATGTGATTTTATTTTTGCATTAACTCCACACAGGAAACCCTGAGGAAAATAATTCCCCTCAGGGCCTATTTCATCTTTGGGGATGCTGTGTGGAGGGTCTTTTAAGGGAAAGTGAGGACAGGAAGTCGTGGGAAGGAAAAAAGTATGAGAGGTGGGTAGGAATCTGGGGGTCAGTGTGCCCGAGAGTTACAGACGTATGAATCCATCCCTCCAACTCGGGTGCAAGGCGATGCGTTGAGAGATGGAAAGGTCAAAAGCTCAATCAGTCTCTCTCGATCCGGCCCGCCATGCAGCAGGTGGGCAGACGCGTCCGCTGCCAAAACCTGGGCAAACCTTAACCCATAAACCCGGGCACTCCTGCTAAGTCACCAAACGTAGCGAACCACTTGGGGTGACCTATGGCAGAGGTGTTGGTTATCCAATAAATGGTTCCCGGGGCGGCGGTACCCATACCCGCCTCCCAAATTGAGTTTCTGCACAGACTCGAGGGTTTGGTCCGGTATTTTGGGGCTGAGATTATTCTTACCCCAAGAGAAAACACTTTCGAGGTAACCGTTCATTCTTTGCTTCAAAGCCTTCCGAGCCGTTGGAATTTGTGAGCCCTTTGGGGGCTTGTCAAACAAAAAGCTATCATGGACTGTACTTTCATCCGCGTAACAATGAATCGGTACACTTGTCAAAAGGTCATTGATGTGCAACAAAAACAATGTCAGAGACAGAACCGATCCCTGTGGGTCCACAAGCCGACCTAACTGAAAAAAAAATTTCAAGCCCGTGGACCAAAAAATTTGCAAAATTATTTTTTCGCGCTATCTGTTACGATTACATGAGAACCGTAGTGCTCCTAAAAAAAATGCCAAAAAACTGAAAATTAGAATCTCAAAGCTTCAAAATGCTTTTTTTAAAGTCTCAATACGACCATTTTTCACCGAAATTAGCCTGTCAAAAATCACCGATTTTTTTTTGTTCCCTTAATTTTTTTGAGTAGTCTATTATCTGCCAAACATTGATAGGTAAAGCCAAGCCAACATTTTTGTTCTTTACTATCGAAACCAGATAAATTTTCGTGGACCCCCATTTTTTTATCACGCCAGCGTAGACCCCCGTCGAGCCTCCCGTGGACCCTGGACCTGGGGGGTGTCAATGTGGAATGTCAAGTGTGCAAAATGTCATCAAAATTCTACTTTAAGATGATCCACTAGTCCTCGAAAAATTCAAAATCGGAATCCCCGCCACTTTTTGGGAGAGATTTAAAAATTCATGAGAACACTTTTTTGGAAAGGCTGGAGAAGATATTTCAGAGTTATTTTTTACAGTTTGATTTCATAAAGGCTTGTAAAAAACATTAAATCCTTTCTTACTCACTGTTTATTATAATAACAAGGAAATTAAAAAAATTATTTAAGAGACATAGAGTCTGAGAACGTCTGTTCGCCACCCTGATGAGGAGTTAACTGATTACAAAATGTGCATAGTCTTTATGCCAGACCACATAAGGTTTAATTCCAAATTCATTGAACGTCACCCATTATGATTTATGATTCATCCGATCATTTCTAAAGAACATTTGCCACATCTATATATATAAAAATCTCGTGTCACAGTGTTTGTGGAAACGGCTCGACTGATTTTTATGAAATTTTTTAAGTACAGTTGGTAGGTATGATAATAGGTTGTAGAGTATATTTCATACCGCTAGGTGATAAGGGTGTCCCTATCCAGAACATACAAGCGGGCTGGCAAGCGGCGGTGTGGATTTGATTTGTATGCAAATTAACAGATGGCGGTGTGAGTTAATTTATCGTGGTTATAAAGTTTGGGTAACCGTCCAGTAGATGGCGTTGTGTTTCTTCACCTAGTTCTATAATAAAACTTTATCCGAAAAGAGGTTTTATAGTAGGAGATTTTGCACTTGAAAGTATTTTTATAGGCCTGATATTTTATTTTTTCCAGACTTACAAAAAGACTCGTTAAAAAAAAACTCAATTATTTCAAAGGCCCCAAAATGTGCTCTTCTCGCAGTATTTAAATGAAGCATTTATAATATTTTTACCAAAAACACATGATTGTATGATGTTGCATTATTTCGCAAGGCTTGGGAAAAGCGGGTGGGAGTGGTTTTTCGAAATGTCATGTAGACATTAACCTTTCTCGCGTTTTGAAAGTCAATTTTGCAAAATTTCATAATTCTCAGAATAAAACTGTAGAATTGCATAAAAATAAACTCACACCGGGACACTCTTCTTTATATTAAGTGAGTTTTGTAAAAGCGCAATTCATTCTATAAAAACTATTTTGTATTCTATCTCTTTCATTAATCAACTATCAGCAATAATTATTATTATTATTATCAAGGGTAAATTAATGACGGTTGACTTTCTTACGTGCTGCACAGCTTAGTATCTATAAATAAATAAGCCATGATTGCACGCATATTGTTTCATTTCAATTTTTAAAATGAACACACTATTAAATATAATAACATAATAAGGTTTTATGTATATAGGTATTTATAATTATTGCAATGTGATGTAATTAAAGATTACAGGGCGAACTAGGTGGCAGTTTCCATGTGAACACGTTTACTGGGAAAGTTATTTTTTACTTCCCAATTATGTTTTTAAATTACTGACTTTGTGGTGAATGTAAAATGAAGCCTAAGAATAGGCGGCAAGAAATTTTTTCCATCTGGTAAAGAATGCTGTTAGTTAAGGCGAAGCTTAGTGCCAAATCACTATTTTAGATTAATCTTTACCGCAAATAAATACAAAAAAAATATGCTTTGGATAAATTGAAGCCTTTCCCACCATTTTCATTGAGTACAATTAAAATAAAATTGTTAATTACTTTATAAAAAAATATGAGCATAAACTCCATAAAAAAATCATTAGAAATGTATGAACGCATATAAGAAACAACTTTTTAGAATTACAATTTTATGGTTAAAATTGTCTGTGACAGTTTCCATTTATTAAATATTTTCTTTCTTATAAAATTATTCACAAAATACATAAAAACCACTTTTGTGCTTGAAATCGTGACCTCCAGATTCTTACTCCTATTATGTACTTATATTTGTGGTGAAATAAAGGACAGGTTGCTTCAAAAAATTTGAAAAATTCATCAATTTTTTAAAATTAATTTCCAAGTTCTGTTATTATTTCATTATAGGCTAGTTGCTTCATAAAACTGAAATAATCACAGAACTTGAATAGAACTTTCACAAAATGTGAAAATTAACTTAAAAAATTTGTTTCATTTTTCAGTTTCTCGATGATTGAATAATATAATATGGCTGTCGAAAAACTATCTTTAGAACTTTCTTGGTTATTATAAAAGAAGGTCGCAAAAAAGATCCAGAAAATAATGTATCCATATATATTATAAATAAATGTAAAATGTTTATTTGTCAAAAAGAGTGATACACACGCCTTATGTTATGTACATAATATACAAAAAAAAGGTTGGGCCCACTTTCATTACTAGTTCACATCTGTATTAAAATTATTGGTAAATATTTTATCAGTATTATCTATTGTGGTAACGCTAAATAAACCATGGATAAGTAAGATAGCAAATAAGTTCCAGCTACTTAAGATTATATTGTTGGAATATATTATCAACAGAGATTTTTATAATTCAGTTTCTCTAGACAATTGCAATTGCATGGTTGTTCTTACTCTAAAATTTGTTGAATAAAAGTATGAAATAAAAAAGAATAGAAAAATATACTTAAAACATGTGAGTACAAATAAAGATATTGAGTGCATTTTCAGTTATTATTTTTAATTTCTGATGCTTATTTCAAGTTTTAGTTACCAGACACTACCAATTAGACTTACCACTGACAGCTCCATTGTAACGTCTCGGTCTTTCTCACAAAAATTATGCATTTATCAGAAAGACGAGAATAGAGCTCTTATATGCTTATTTTTACAATTAAAATGCTTTTGCAACTTTCTAAAAAAGTTGATTTCATCCATCGCTGAAATATTTATTTTAGAAGTAAAAAAACCATCACTGAATTTGGGTCGGCCCAAAAACATGTTAATGCTAATGGGTCATGTTAAGGGTCAAGGGTAGGAATAATAGACAAAAATGTATTATTGTGGAAAAAAATAGGGTTGGCTATTTCATCCAAGATTAAATTTATGCTATTTATATTTTTAATTGCTACACGGAGGCATTTAGACTAATTTCGTTGTTTTTGTATTAAATAATTTATTTTTAATTTCTAGCTATGAAAAACATTTATACAGGGTGTCCGGGGGTAAAATGCATTATCTTCGGGAGGTGATTCTACATGACGGTAGGAGTAAAAAAGATTAACAACTTTTTCCGAAATTCCAACATTTTTTTTCCCATACAAAAAGATGTACCTACTAAAAATCCAAGTGTGAGGTACGATCTTACTTGCTGAGAGCCTGCCGGGCACGATTGTGGCAACATTGCATGGCTGTGATTGGCCCGTATCGTAACAGCGGAAAATAATAATGGTGGCCGCATACGCCGGTCTAATTTTATCTTTTTACCACAAAACTACCCCTAAGGCGCAAACTACACGAGCGGTTCTCCCGCCGCAGGAAACCGCGGCAGACACAATTTACTATGAGCGTTGTATGGCGCAAACTACACGAGTGGTTCTTCCGCCGCGGGAGCTAGCGGTTCACAGGCGGGAGAAATTCGACCGCCACATGCAGCGGGAAACCGCCACGTTCGAACTACATGGGCGGGTTCCCGCGATTGCATCATTTCGTGCAAGAGAGCATTGTTGTTTGGTCGTGCACGTAAAGGATGGGGCGGTTTCCCGTGGCGGTAGAACCGCTCGTGTAGTTTGAACGTGGCGGTTTCCCGCCTCGGAAAACCGCCACTCGTGTATTTTAGATGGTCTGCAGGAGCTCTCTCTCGCTTTTCCCGCGGCGGGAAAACCGCTCGTGTAGCTTAGGCCTAAAAGTTGGAATTTCGAAAAAAGTTATTTATCTTTTTTACTTATAATATCATGTAGAATCACCTCCCGAAGTTAATGCACTTTATCCCCGAATACCCTGTATATTATGTTGGAATAAATACTATGTATGCAGATTGCAGGTACACTTTTCGGTGCAAAGAGAGCAATGCACTTAACACCTTCATAAAACAGACAGAAAAGTCCATAATTCCCAGTACTAAGTACTACCAACTGTATACAAAATCCCCATTGATCTTTTGTGGAAATCATGATTGATCCATGATATTATACAAATAATAAGATAAGATTTGAATGATTGAACAGAAAAGCCGTTATAAAAAACCCAATCTTAGTAACTCAAGAAAAGAATATTACACTACATACTTACCTCCAGATTTTATGTCCGGGTTAAATCTTTCCCAAATGAAAGACTAAACCCTTCCTCACACTTTTCCACAAATGATTATTTAGTAAATTCACGCAATGTAAGTGCACTATATAAGTATAATAAATACAAAACAATACAAGAACAATACGTCAATCCACCAGAGACATAATGGGAAAATATTTCACTGACTCCAGATATTTTCATATCAGAGGGTTCGGCTCTGATGAAATCCTAACTGGTCCGATAAATCCTACTGATCCCTCAATATAAATATTTTAAAAATCTTTCGTAATCCCACATGTATTTAAAATGACTGCCTTTTGCATTTTTATATATAAATTCTTTGACAAATCTAATACGCCTAAATTTTGAATGAGAGAGCTAGGTATAATGCCAGTAGCCGGAATGTTATTTATGTTATTATAATTTATTGCAGGATTAACAATGCGCCGATGAGCAAAGGGAAGGCGGCTTTTCGCAAGCAGAGGTCCATTTCTCATACTTCCCTCACCACGCACACCCGCAATGAAGCCATCAGCAGGCACCTATCAGCTTCCGTCAGCACCGACTATTTCACCATTAACGAAGAGTTCCAACAACTCGAGCACCAAGTTGCTGGTCATCAATTCATCGATGGAGAAGATTCTATAGGTTGGTTTCTGTACAGACAGATTTCTTTGACATCAATCTTACAAAAAGTGATTTCTTATACTTAAAATTTTGTTTTTTCGTGGCAGGATTGCTGAAATGTAAAAATGGTACAATTTTAAAACCGGTGTCAAAGCCAGATGTTGGATTGCGAGAAGTCAACTTTTACAATCAATTGCAAACGACAAAAGATCCGGCGCTGATAGAATTGAAGGAATACACATCAAATTTCTTCGGTACGAGAATAATCAATGTCAACCAGAGAAAAGTGGAATTTATCATTTTAGAAAATTTACTGGAAGGAATTGCAGAACCGTGCGTTATTGACATAAAGATTGGGAGGCAGACTTGGGACCCCTCAGCGACGCAGGACAAAATTGAAAGAGAGCAGAAGAAATATACACAATGCAAAAATGATGTCGGTTTTTGCATACCAGGCTTTCAGGTTCATAAACTTGCAACTGGAAGATTACATAAATACAATAAAGAATACGGGAAAAAACTTAATGGAGAAACAGCAGTTGAAGGTGAGTTTGAATACATTCAATATGTAAGCTTTTCAAGGAAACATGTTTATAATTGTGTCAGTTTTAAATCAATGGAAGTTGTTTTGCAGCCCTGAAAATATTTCTCAACAGTGACGCGAATGGAAACATCAATAGAGAACTGCTGATGCAGCTGCTAACCTTTCTGTGGAAAATACAAAAGTGGGCCAAGAGCCAGAGAGCTGTTAAATTATACTCCACCTCTCTGCTGATGATCTATGACTTCAGGGTGCTCAAGAAATATCTAAATCTTGAAACGAGGTTGGTCATTTCAACTAACTTTTGTCAGATATACACAGGAACCAATTCTAGTATTTGAAGAAGGCAACCAAGAATTCGTCAATAATATTCTTTAGCCGCCAGTCGCGAGTCTACCTGACCTTTTCTGTGTGATTACAGTCCCTAAAAAGTCAGTAATTTGCAGGAAGGATTCAGAAATTTTAAATTAAATTATATTATTTTTTCCAGCTCGAATGCACGTCCCCCCAGACCCAAAAGTTTAAACCTGAGAAAAGTGTCCTTCATTTCCCCAGAAAGTTATTCTGGTGACGTAACTAGCAGCTTCAGTGGTCAGATTTCCCCCATGGGACCAATATTAACTTCCTTCCCCACCGTGTCTAAGCCGCTAACTGCCTATGACACGCCCAAGAGCGGTATTGTGGACGATAAGCAAACTACGTGGCAAAGAACATTCAACAGCATGAGGAGAAGTAATTCATACAGCATCAATTACGGGGATTACTTGTCAAGAGTCAAGCAGGACTACGCCTCTTCTTTAGCAGAGTTGAACGGAGATGTTAAAAAGGACGAGCAATGGTGCGCTGTCAAAGTCATCGACTTTGCCCACGCATACCCCAACACAGACCAGACTGCAGACACTAACTATATTGAAGGAATTGATAATATTATTAATATATTTGAGAATTTTCTCAATGCTCCAAGGTGACAATGTAAAGGTTAAACCTGATGCGATGTTAGACAACATATCAAAACATTCCGTTCGCCGGGTGACTATGATATTCCAATGTTTGTGGATTTAGATAAAAATAATGATATTATACCAGATGATTGATGTCTTTTTCTGTCATTACGTAATAGGATAACTTAACGTAATAATAATATATTCTGACAATATGAAATGTCCACTTCCAGAATAGAAACGTGCCAAATGTATTAGGCGTCTAAGTAAAACTAAAATGGCCAAGTAAAACTAAAATACTTATTTTAAGAAATCTGTTCCTACAGTAACAGGTATATCCAATTGTTTAAAGAATGTAAGTGATATCAAAATGAACTATGTAATAATATTATATTTTTATATCTCCATAATGCCTATTATAATACCATTTGAAAGATATTGTAATCAAAATGTGTAAATTGTTTTTTTTTTTTTATCACCGAGATCTGGGGTGACGGTTTGTTGAAAGGAGCAATGTGGGAGATTAGTATACAAATAAATGTATTTGGGTTTGAAATTGAAAATACTATTTGTTAGAAGAAAGATATATTTTTTAATTATTTTAACTATTGTTTAAACTATAATAATGCTCATTATTAACATAAATTTAATAAGTAAAATCAATACAACATGATTATACATTCATTAATCAAATTCCATTACACTCTTCACCAATATTTAGTTAAAAATAAAATTCAAACACTGTTCAATTTTACAATACAATCCAAAATATATCCTTTACTTCTATTAGTAGGTTTAATTTAATTTTAAGTCCAATATGACTTAATTCATTACTTTTCTTGACAAAAATTTAGGGTCTGATGACAATGAATAATAGATTTCAATTCCAAATGAATAGTCTTATACAAAATTATCTTCTCAGTACCAATTCAAAATTATACTCCAAAGAATCTTGATTGCTTGGCGGTTTTATATTATGGTTGTAATTCAATATTATACTATTAAAAATGAATTTAGGAAATTGTTTTTCAAGAAACTAGAGAATTAACTAATTTGATTAAACGAATTATCAATACGGGAAAAATGTACAGATTTGTTAGGGTTGTACAATAAGATGTTATTTATTTCAACAAAAACTAAATCAGTGGAGTGATTTTGAGTAAAATTAAATATTAATGTTGTTATTGATTGGTTTATCGTAAACTATTCCAAAAGTAACACAAAGAAATGACATTGGAACTAAATTCATCTACATATTGAAGAACTGAATTATAGGCATTATGTGTTTAGCAATATTAATTTTAAATATGTTGCGTATTACCTGTAGGCAATAGTAATTAAAGTCAAATAGTTCCTTATTCTCTGTATGTCCCTTTAATTAATGCAATTATAACCTAGATGGTTTAGGATCACAGGCCCTTTAGGCCCTCGGGACCCGAAGTCCCGAGTCAGACGAGGGACAAGGAGGCATCCAGCGAGTGATGAAACAGACGATAAAACCAGAGTATAATAATTTAAATCTCACTTAAATTAAGACAGCACTCACACTTCACTTAATTTATAATAAAAAACACAAAATGAATTAACAAGCCGATAGATTTCTAACAAGGCATGCTTTACAACAAATAAGAAAACTACATGCAGTAAAACAAACACCTAATGGTTAAATCTGAACCATATGCTATATTATATTAAAATGATTTTATTTCAATCTGCAAACTTCTTATTTTTATGAGAGCTAGTGGCGTGGTGTGGCGAGTCGCTATTCTGCAATAACACTGTCTTGCTTAGCAATGTCCTACCTCTATTTACCAATTACCATCACTCCTTATTGATTCAAGTAGAATAAAGGGTCCAGTGTCCAGTGCAATTAACCAAGTGTTCTGGTTAATACAATTCATTTGTGGGAGCTCAAAATACTCATATTTTTATACAATGTCACTTATTTAATTAATCACCTTTAATAACAAAACAAACATCTACAAATTGTGGTTCAAAGGTGGTCATAATATTATTCACGTTAATTAAAAAATTAATATGTATACGGATTTTATCATGAAGATTGAGGACAGGTTAACAATTCCATTGGTATAATAGTTGAATCATAATTTTATAAAGTCCGTACAACATACAACCATTGCTGTACATTTTTTGTAATACATACATGATAATAACCAAAACAACCATACACATTTCTAGTTATTTCTAAGAGCAAAATAATTTTCTAAGATTAAAAACAAAATATCATTATGTTAATTCAAATGTTACTATGAAACATTTATAATTTCCATTCCCAAAAGTGATGACAACTAAAAATAATAATTGGCTAAATATTCTTTTAAATAGTATATTGTTTGTAAACTTTATATTAACATTTGGTCAACAGTAATTTTTAATTTATATTTCGTAGCCAAAGTGCGTAATATCTAACAATCGATTTAAAAAAATAATTGTAAGCATTGAAAAACATATTAATCATGCATTACAAAGTATTGTAAAATATTAATTTGAAATGTAAGATAATTATTCAAAACCAAAATATAATAATACGGAACCCAACAAACATGGAAATATATATAATTGAGAATATTTAAAATTGGTTAAGTTCATATTGTAGTCGAAAACAATCCACTCAGTGCCCTCGGCATTATTAATTTTAACCAAACCACTATTTTATCATAACTTCTAAATATTTATTTATTTTGCAATAAGAAATCAATAAAAAAAATTCATGCAAAAAATGAAATAAGTATAATATATTATTGCTGGGTGCATAATACCTCCCTATGTGAAAATTTTAAATTTTACAGGAGTGAAAATACCCATTTTGCAGGAAAATGAAGGGAGACTTCCATTTTTATTTATTTATTACGTACATTAATAAGGAATATTAATATAAATACATATTATTTGGAGGTCCATCTTCATTTTTCAGCTTCAAAATTGGTTTTTTCGCTCTCTTTTAAAATATAATTTTTTTCACATTGGACGGTATTAGGCATAAGGCGACGACGTTTAGAAAGAAAAAAAATAGTGACCATTGTTATTATTAATTTTTAAATGTTAAAATAGTCTTAATAACCAATAATTTTACACTAGATACAATAGTTACACTTTTATTTTCTTCTAACAATTTTAGCTATATGACTCACGGCGTGTAAATTCAAGGCTATGAATTTAATTTTTATCCAAATGTGTAATTATTTACAGTAGATTCAAAGCAAATAAATAGATTATTTTTTTAGTTGAATCGACAGTCCATTTGTTACATGCAGGACCGCGCTTTAGGCACTTTATTCAAGTGAACGTAAATTTAACAGTAATATGTGATTTGACAAAATGTTAAAGACGGAGAGTAGTAAGTAGAGTACGGTGTTAATAAAGCAATCCTTATGCTATAAGGAAGGTATGAACAAACACTTATATATTTTAATTATGTACAGATAAAATAGGTGAACATTGAATTCAAGCTTGCAATGCGCTAAAAATGAAGAGACGGATAAAAGCCAGAGGAGTTTATATTTTAGGAAGTTTGGGGGCGCTGACTAGCGGGTTGGCTCGGCGCAGGTACTCCTGTCCCTCAGCCTTGTAGTCGTAGCGACAGCCGTGCACCTCGGCGTAGCGGTGCGGCGCGCAGAACACCACGCCGCAGCGACACGTGTGGATGGACGCTATGGACAGCCGCTTCTTGCAGAACGCACACCGGATCCGCTTGGGCTTCTTGATCTCCGCCCCGCTCACACTCTCTCTCTCCCTCACATCTCCCTCGCTCGCCCCGATGGACGGCAGCACCACGCTCTCCGAAGACTCCTTGGTGTCGTATAGGACGTCCATCGGAGAATTGTTTATTTTGAGGCCCATGATCAGCTTCTCATCGTCGGTGACATTACCGCGCAGCTTTGGTTTGGTGCCTTGATTGACATTCACATCTTGGACTCTTCTATCGCAGCGTTCGTACAGAGGGGTGAATTTCTCCTCACTGGGGTAGCCTCTGACATCAGACTTGTCTCCCAGTCGCAGACAACAATTGTTGGGCATCTTCTGAATAGCCGCTTCGTATCCCTGGTTCCCGTAACCAAGTAAAAAATGTCTTCGGGAAACACCGTCCAAGCGATTTTTGTGTTCTTGAAGATTATTATGATCTAGTTTGGGTATTTTCTTCACCCTTCTGCAGCGGCGCTCGCTGCCAACTTCCAGATTTCTGCGAGAGGAACTGGATCCGCCAAACTGATACCCTGAGGAAGTGCTCGGGTTGTTCTCTTCAGAAACATCTTCATTTTGCATAAGTCGAATGTTATGAATTGAATGACTTTTATTTAATTTGTCAAGTCCAAAATGACCAATTTCACCGGAGGCCCTCAACAAGTTCTCAGAAGTGGCACTGTTTCCAGAAGACCCAAATACCTTTTCAGTGAAGCCGGGATCCGTCCAGCTGATGGAAGAAGAAGTGCCTGTTCTTCCGTCCCCAACAACATTGACTAATTTACCCCCATTCATGCCAAAAGAAACATCTTCAAAACTGTTATCATTATCTGGTTGAAAATGCATATTTTCATGTTTCAATATATCAATTTTATCTAAGCATTCGTCACTTACATCTAAACGTTCACAATTCCGGTGTCGACTGAGCGAGGGTAGGATTTTATTTCTTTTGAGACCTAACAAGTCGGAGGTGCTGCTAGAGAATACCATATTTCCAGGTTTAATGGTGGGCCTCTTGTACTTGACGTTCTCAGTTTTATCTAATTCAGAACTCCAAGTGCGGTCCACAGTGGGGACGTTCAGTTTAGAGTTAAAAAATAAGTTGGATATTGAATGGCTAAGGGTTGAATTCTTCTTGGGGGGCTTTTCTTCGGTGAGGTTGTTGAGTAAGGTCTCACTGCCCAGGGCACTGGCCCCCGTCCCCTGCAGGGAGGGCCCGGCTAGGGACTCCGGGGGAGTATGCAGTTCCTTTCTCCCACGGGCCTCCGAGATGTTGTTAAGGTGAGAGTTGGAGCCAAACACCACCTTCCTGACCACCCGCTTCATGTGGTTGGAGGGGCCGGACTGGTAGTAGTACTGGTCCGGGCTGCTTTCCTTTCCGAGCAGTTGGGCCACTCTGTAATCGTTGTGATAATTTCCTGCAGACAAAGACAACAAGCACTTTTTATAGCTTCTGGTATATAGTCTTATATACATATGTGACTTATTTCAACTGAAGCTAATAGCTCTGATATTACCACTAAGAATAGTAGATTTACCTGTGTTAGAGGAGTGTGCCAGTAGCGGTGGGAAGGGGAGGGATGGTGCGGAAGGGGCTTCCAGGACTACCCCCCCAGGGCCTGAGGAACCTGAAGAATAAGAAATTTAATACTACATATTATTCTATTCTTTACAGGAAGAGCTCCAGATGGGGAAAACATAAGTTGTATTATTGAAACTTAAATATCTTTGAGGAAAGAAATTATCTTTAGACAGTTGTTCGATGAGGAAGCTCTTCATAAATTGAATTATGTACTTAGAGTTAGCTCAGTAAATTACTTCATAAAAAAGAAATAAAATCCATACTGATATTTTTCAATGATCACTGAGCTTTTGTCACCTTCCTTCTGGGTAATCTGTCGTAATATGTTAAAAAAATATGTATTATACATCTATTCTAGGGCTAATGAAAAACCAAAACACGTAAAGTTACAAATCTTTACATTTAAAAATAATAACACACCTGAATTAGAGACAACTTTAGTGTTGCGCTTCGAAGAGGAAGATCTCTCCATAACTTCAGAGTCCAACAGATCATCTGAGTCTTCCCGATCTCCGAGGAAACACTTCTTACTGGTACTCGGCTCTCGGAAGAGGTCCAAGTCATCTCGCTTATCCGATCCATAGGATACGTTATTCAGGGCTCCGGCCATTGAATCCTTAAAACTTTCCGATGAACCGTCGCTCTTCCCCTTATTCAAAAACGGTGAGTATGAATCCCGGCCAAAGCAGTTTGTATTCGAAGATCTCCAGGTTCTTCCGCTGCTGCTGTCATTGTTGGCGATCTCGGAAAAACTGCCGATTGGCGGCCACAGGCCAAATTTGTCATTGAATACATTTTTAGTATTGGAACGGCTGCAGTTTCCCCCGTCCACGTTGAATATGGAGCCATAACAGGAGAGATTATCATCGCTGGAGCGCTGGGAGAACAGCTTGTTGTATCTATACTTGGTAAAGTTGGGTGTTTCATCAAATAATCCATTGATGGTGCGCGATAGGTTTTCTTCGCTGGATGTTTTCTTCAATGGGGGAGGAACATCTTTACGTTCTAAAGGAGCTAAAAAAATTAATTATTGTTAAGAGTGCACTGAAACAATTTTTTTTTTCTCACACGGTCACATATTATGAAGGAAAAGTTGGCATAATGACAATGTTGTAAAAATAACCATTCTGGAGGTTAAGATTATTTAATTCTTAAATAATCATTTTAATAATTAAATAATCTTGTTGTTATTTATCTTATACACGGTGTACGGAGATTCTTAGTAAAAACGGGAAACTGATGAATCTACGTAATGCAGAGAAACCAAAACCTTTTCTTTTCAGCAAATAAAGGGTTAAGAAAACTTTTGGAGTCTGGTCTATGCTTTGCGCATTTAAAGACATTAAACAGCTGGTATAAACCTCTAGCAACAGATTTTATTCAAATTTGACCTAAAAAAATTCCAACTCTGAACTCGATTTACTCGAAAACGAAAACTCAAATATAGTAATACCACAAAATTTATTCCAAATATGATATAGATTCACCAGTTTCCCGTTTAAAGTGTGAGTTTCCAGATACCGTGTACATTGGGATAAGAAATAGGAAAATTTGATAATTTAGAATATTTCAAAGACGTTAGAGCAATTAACCACTCTGATCTATGGCGAATATGCACTTTTTACGTCTTAAATGAAATGTCAGATTTACGAAAACTTTGTGTTATTTCCGCTTCACAATTAAAGCTCTATAAATGAAACATTTCTGAACGTAGCCGAATACTAAAAACTGTTTTTGAAAGGTTACGAAATAAGCTTTCAAATTTGATATATTAAAAATAAATATTAACATTTGTAAACATTAAAATTTAGAATGCAAACATAAAAAAAATGTTAAAATGACTCGCGTGATATTTTTATGTGAAAACGGTACTAAAATCACGGATTATGTAAAAAAAACAATACTTATTTTATTGTATAAATGTATAATGAACAATTTGGTCACCTCACTTTTTTATCATTTCATACAAGAAAATTTAATAAAAATTAACAATTGTCTAGCGGCCCATAGGCAAAAATATGTATCAACCGTGAATCTGACAGAATAGGTCTTTTTACATATTTCTATGGACAACTTGAATAGGGATGTGCAGCTTGATTTATTATCAACCTTTTGCTTTTTGTTTTAGGGATGTCACTAGAACAATAACGGAGTTATAACGATTTCTGTGGAAACATATGCGTTGGCGTGAAAACACGCTTATTGTACTTGACTGCTGTTGCCATATTAATGTGTACATCTGCTTACGTTGCTGAGTGGTTAAATGAGCTGATTCATCTAAAAATCGAAGTTATTATTATCTCTTCTTGAAGACTTTAAAACGTATACATGGGAATTCGGTGAATTAAAATTTTCCTAGTTGAATGAATTTGACTGTAGTTGCTTACAAAATCGCACAATGCGTACATATATCATAACACTATAAGTACTTTTTATATTTTTTAAACTAATATAAATCAAATTTAATAATGTTCTTATTAAGTTCTCCAAGTATTTTAGTTTTTTTTATTATTTGTGATAGCTAAATCGGCGTTCAAGGCCATTTTCAAACAATAATAAAAACCAAAATTCTTGCAGAACTTAATAATAACATTTTAAAATTAAAAATATATGTATTTATTAAATGGAGTTCTACAAATTAAACACAATTAATAAGTACTTGTACTGTTGAGTGCATACATAAAATAGGACTAATAAAATTAAATGCAAATCAAAGCTGAGAGCGGGAAGATAGGAGGAAAATCCATTTATTCAAAACAGGGAAAATCCATTACCTTGCTAGATAAAAGAGTGTTTGTTAGCTTAACACAATATCAACCTTGTCTAAGTACTCTCCATTCCGAAGGTATGTTAACTTTCATTGCATAATATGGGAAATTATATTATGTACATCCCATTTGGTATTCATACTAGTTGCCCTTTGGTGTAATATATACTATGGGCCACTGATGACAGAATTCATAGACCTGCCCTAAAGCCAAATTTGAGTACCATTTGGAGGACCTGGAGGCAAACGTGTGACAACCTATTTTACATAAATACATCATCATTAATACATATTTTGACTACCGGCTTGCGCATATCGGAACATTTTGTGACTATAATGGATTCATGTGCATTCAAACTGTGTAAATATACACATGATAAAGACAATAATCACTAATATCGCATAACTTTTTTTTTACAAAAAACACACGAGAGGAAAATAATTTCCCTCATTCAGAATCTATTTCATCTTTGGGGATGTTGTGAGGAGGGTCTTTTGAATGAAAGGCAGGGGTTATCCAATAAATGATTCCCTGCCAGTCGGCGGTACCCATTCCCGCCTACCAAATGGTTATAGTATAAGGCAGCCTGCAGACAAGAGACTTCAGTTGCGGAGATAGTTGGAAAACTATTCCAAATTCAAATAAGTTTAAAAAAATCCATTATGGTATGTGTCTACCTTAAGGAATTTTTATAACCACAACTGACAGTTGTATTGTAACTGTTGCAACACAACTGTCTCCGCAACCAGTCTCTCGTCTGCAAGCGCCCTTATATGAACAGTTTTTAAGACGTCAATGAGCGACAATAATTATCAGTGAATAAATTATATGACAATTGCAAAAGGGAAACTATTTACTTTAACAAAACAGTCAGTTTTTGTAAATAAGTAAAACCCTTTACTTGAAATCTGGAATTTTTAATTAAGGACAAGGCTTAAGGACAGCGAGGAATTTGAGCACTATTGTGTTAAAAAGGTACTTTTCATAAGTAGATTTCATTATCGAGGAATAAAATACCTTAAGTGCAATGCGAGTTGTCGGCACTCTGTAAGATACATTTATGTATTAGCAAATCATTGAAAAAGGTACACCCCGCTGCCATGTTAGTTTTTTCCCCTCACCCGTAATGACAAATCTGTTATTTCTTTAATCTGTGCCATGTGCGCATGTGTATTCCTATGCTTACCTTTTCCTTTAGGACTTTTTTTCTTGTTCCGCTTCATTGATAGTTTTTCCATTTTGCAGCGCAGATCAATCATCTTGCACATGGTCACCGCTGTTTCATCTGAAATCAGAACACTCATTATGATAAATGGATTTACTTATTGGTAGAAATCAACCTGTTTGTGGTTTGAAATTATACATGAAACTATAAAACAACTTAAAGTGGCACAATTTTAAAAGATTATAAAATAGTAATATGCTAAAATTTTAAAGTCTCAAAAAAATATGGACTTTGAAAAATAAACTATTGTGTTTGCTACTTCAGTGTTAATTATGAGCAATTACCTTTTTTGCAACTAATAAATATGGTAAGAAAATTTATTCCCTTACTAATAAACTTGTTTTAAATTTTACACAACCACAACTGATAAACCATTTGCCATACATTGGCCGTTTTTAAAATTCCTACAGCTACGGCATGGCAACGACACAAAAAATAATAAATCATACATTCTGGTTCCATGACAACTCAACAAGGTGGCATTCAACACCCCTTTGAAGTCATTAAATGTGATGAAAAAAAAATAGCCCATAACCTAACCTACTTAAAAGAGTCATCACTTTTAATGACATTTCAAAGGAGTGATGAAGTTGCACATTGTTGAGTTGTCCAGTCACTGTACATTCTTTATCACAATAATGCATCTCATATCTTTATCACAATAATGCAGCATATCTTTTGTACACACTAACACGTTACACACAGCTATAAAAGATCTTTGTATGCCAAATAACGCTTTCCATACAATCCCATCAGACCTGTCACACCTAAGCGGTTTATGCGCAGATCAACCATAGACAATACAAATCTTACGCTGTAACCGCTCCCGATACGATATGCGAAAAGTTATGCGCCCCGAAAACAGGAGAGGGGTCATTTTAATTACGGAGCCGCCTAAACGGGCGGATGACAAATGTCAAGTTGACAGATTATTCAGTACAAAGAAATGTGCATTCAGTGGCCGCTCTCTAATTCATCTGACCCCCTCTCCTACCATAGGAAGAAATATTTTATAGCATCGTGTGACGGTACAACACATAAGCGCTCGCGGTTCAACAGATATCTGCTCGCGCTTTTATCTTCACGTGTGGCCGAGCTTTAAATCATAAGGGGCCATCCATAAATTAGGTCACACGAATTCATGATTTTTTTACTCCCCCCCCCGTCCCTTTCACACATCGTCACATTTGTGAGACCCCCTTCCATTAGCGTGACGTCACATATTTTGCAATTTTACACGTTAATATGACAACATCAGTCAAGTACAATAAGCGTGTTTTCACAGAAATCGTTATAACTCCGTTATTGTTCTAGTGACATCCCTAAAACAAAAAGCAGAAGCTCCACAATATATCAAGTTACCCATCACTATTCAAGTTGTCCATAGAAATACATAAAATATACCTTTTCTGTCAGATACATGATAGACCGCCGAATTGCCTACCCACTGTTGACATAATTATTTTTTTATTAAATATTTGAATAAATATTAAATACTTGTATGAAATGATAAAAAAGTGAGGTGAACAAATTGTTTATTATACATTAAGATATGATAGAATAAGTATTGTTTTTTTATATAATCCGTGATTTTAGTACCGTTTTCACATAAAAACATCGCGTGAGTCATTTTAAATTTTTTATGTTTGCATTCTAAATTTTAATATTCACAAATGTTAATATTTATTTGTAATGTAACAATTTGAAAGCTTATTTTGTAACCTTTCAAAACCTTTAGTATTCGGCTACGTTCAGAAATGTTTCATTTATAGAGCTTTAATTGTGAAGCGGAAATAACAAAGTTTTCGTAAATCTGACATGTCGTTTAAGACGTAAAAAGTGCATGATCACGATATATCGGAGTGGTTAATATAGTCACGGTCACATTTACCACAACGGAGGGGGCGTAATGGGATAGGGATAATATTTTTGTGGCAGTCGCATGTGTCGCAGTCGTTTTGTGGTGACATCACAAAGCTGATGACCCTACCCCCATTCCCCTTGACACACTTCTCTACTCCCCTCCCCCTCCTTAAGGTGTGATGTAATTTATGGATGGCCCCTAATGAGGCAAATGATATACATATGTCTGCTTTCCATAGGAAAAAAGCAATCACTATCATACATCTCCCTCAAACATATTAAAGAAATAAAACGCTGCATTCCGTTGCTTTCGCCGCGGCCAATTTTAAAAGCACACGTGTAAAATTTAAAACATGTCTATTAGTAAGGCCTTTTAATCATTCTAAATCAGATCTAAAAAATATTTATGTGCGATGGGGGCATCGCTACTAACTGAAGATCCATATTGTGGATAAAAAAAAATCTATGCTATTCCTCTTTTGGCTGCCTACTTTTTAAAATGAACATCGTTATAGTGGATGAAACATGTGGTACCGACCTGAGAAGGAATAATCGCTCAGTGGGGAGTACTGCTCATCATCATCATCCTCGATGACCTTCACCAGGTTGACATTGTCTCCGTCCCGGAACACCAGCACCTTGCAGCCCGGCGGCAGCCACTCCAGGGCTTCATCCCTACGGAGAACATAGGCACTTTAGTCAAAGGCTTCTATTTATATAAAACAACACATCACATGATCACAAATAAAAGAATGTTCCCTGTTGTCTTGTGGTGTGGTAAGTCACCAACGAAAGTTAGCAAACTACTAAGTCATGTCCTTTCTGAGCATGGCAAGAGATTTGTGTCTGCGCACTTCCTTTTGCTTGCAGTCTAGCTATAGCATCCATCATAACAGTTGTCAGGTCGTTTAGGTTAATTGTGCCCAGCTTCACAATCAACATTTTGACAACCATAAAATATCTATTTATATAAACAAAAATGTCTGTGGTAGATGGGCAGGCAGAGTGGATTTAATTTTTTACGCATTAAATAGCAGTCTCTTTTTATTGGATTTCAATTTAGCTCCTCTCTCATTTGATTAACCCTTGCATACTTGCCTTTCCCCAGTATACACCTCATAGCCAGTGGCGTGCACAGAGTTTTTAATCAAGGTAGGCAGTAAGAAAACCGCCAAATTGATTCAAATAAATAAAAAAGAAACTTGCCACAGATGGCTCCCTTCGTACAAGTTTTCGCTAAGTGTACTTGCTGCTGGCTGTAGATGATGTAGGTTTGTATTATCTAAGCCACTTTAAATATACAAATAATAATAATAATAAATAATAGCTTCATGTATGCGTATTATCACAAGCCATCAATGGATATCCGAGGTGGCCTTGATAAAGCAATTGGCGTTGTCTCACTTTCATACTTCAGATAACAACAGATGCAGTGGCGGCTCCTCACAAGGGGACCATAGGGACAGTCCCCACCAGTTATTCCAGAAACATGCTTAGAAAAAATTGACAATTCTTTGTGTTCACAAAAATAATTAAATGCGTTCTCAACATAAAAGTAATTAACAGTTGAAGAAATATAATCTAAAAAATTAATTTGGATAATTTTTAGGCTCGAAATTTGAGGAGTTTCTGCGAACGAACGTGCGACCGCTCTCCTTTCTTCCTTAAAGCATACTAATACTAGCGCAGCGCGAGCGGCCGGCCACTTTGGATGTTCGGATTTGTTCGGATTCGACTCGACACTCGGCGCATAGGCACTAGATACTAGCGCCCGCTTGACTGTGCGCAGTGAGTTCTGCGCAATTAGGGGACAGCACAGCGATCTATTCCTTCTAAAATGAAATCTTTGCTCGCTTGGAATATTTTCGTATCGGATTTTAAGGATTCGCGCATGCGCACTTGAACCATTTATACCATAATCATGGGGATAGACTCCGGAATCCCCGTGTGAAGCTTGAGAGTGTTTGTTTTTCGTTCTAATTGAAGTAGATCAGTTATGCACGGGCCGGAATTCACGTTAGGCGTTTTATAATCGTATTTGACGTTTAGTAAATAGTAATATTGTTATTGATTGATCGGATTATATCTATAGCGCCGTTCTCGTGGTAAATACAAATCAAAGGTAATTTAAACGGAATTACCTATGATTATCTTGTGTTATTTTTATTAAACTTTATATTTATGTATGTAGGTACCTAGTTGGTGTTTCTGGTAGGTGCGTGACTTATCCTCTGATCTATTTTACTTTATATACTTTTCTTATACTATTTGTAAGAAATTAAAAATCTTTTAAAAAGAATTAATGAAGTCGACTTTCAACTGAAAAATATATTCCCAGTATACTTTTTTGTGGTGATACGGGGTGTCCTCAATCTGGTTATAAGATTTAAAACTAATTTTCTTATATATTTTAAACATTTATCAGAAAGTTTTACAAAACACGAAAATTCGTAGGACCACATGACAAACGCAAACAACTCATTTTTTTTGGTAAAACAAAAACAACATAAAAAAACGTGAAAGTATCTACACAAAAAATGACAGTCCCCACCACCAAAAATGTGCTCGAGCCGCCACTGAACAGATGTCACCATAGATGTCACTGTCGCAACTGATTGCCATTTGCTAATTTGTTCCAGAAAGCACTGCCTGATACTAACAAAAAAACCCCATAGAAGCAAATTCAAACGACAGTTCTACTCTATGCTACGTCCATTTCGTAAACATTGATATTATATCTTGTATGAAGTTAGCTCTAAGCAGAAATAATTCCTGCTTAGCCCGCATTTTAGTGAGGTAGTCGGAGGGCGCGTGTAGTTTTTAGTTACAGTTTATGTCACATTTGTAGTATGCCGTTTGATGTGGCGGTCGCGTAGTTTTGGTTGCTCAGCTTTGTCGCGCTTATTTTTGAAAGTGTGTACATATTTATTTTTAGCAATAATTTAATAAATTATAATATTATTTACATGCTTACGTTTTACAAATACGCTAGGGTAGGCAGTGCTTATGTGCCTATATGGAGTGCACGCCCCTGCTCATAGCTCTATTCTGTATAACTTCTAGCTTGCTTAAGTTTCCTTCATTGGCCAAAATGTAACATCGTAGAGCAGGAATCCAAATGCGGAGCAACTATAGTTTAAAAAATTAGCTCTGTAGTGTTTTCATTTAGTTTAGTCTTCTAAGAATTTTTTTTTATACCTTATTTAGCAAATATTCAAAACGGGAAATTTGGTATATGATATTCCTTCTAAACTACAAATTTTATTAAAATACCAGGCAATACTTTAATAGTTTTCAAAAATATTCTAGATCAACCCATAAAGTTTTTGTTAGACTCTTCAATTCAACTTTATTGATTACTAGCTTTTACCCCCGGCTTTGCTCGTATATTTGTCCCCCCCCCCCTCTCCCGCACTACCACTCCCCCTCCCCCAATCAATCAACAATCAAATATGCTCCGTTTCACATTCATAATATTAGAATAGCTGTTGGCTTGGGTCAAAATGTAGATAAGTACCTATTTTATATTTGTATCTACCTACACTAAATATTCATATTAGAATACTAATATTTGAATTTTCGCTATCAAAGAAATAATATTGACAGCCCACGTCAAACATTTACTTAGTAACACGCTTTGCCAATAAACGTATAATAGATAATTTCATAACGCCAGAGCTTACCAATATATATAGCCCCTGTTACTCGCAAATAAAGTAGCTTTCGATTAGTGAAAGAATTTATAAAATCCATTCGATATTTATTGCGTGAAAGAGTAAGGACCATCCAACCAACCATCCATACAAACTTTCGCATTTATAATATTAGTAAGATATATCTCAGTGTGAGATTAGGCAAGCACCTGTGTGAAGATAGAAGGTTACTTATAAGGCTAACTTATTGTAATGAGGCGGGTTTATACTATATCAGATCTTTGATCCTAAAAGTCATGGCTAAATAAATACGTAGCGCAAGATTCACACAACTCACTCTTTGTATAAATTAATATTATTGTATTACATAACCTTCTTGAACCTAAAATATGCACACATCCATGCTTAGTATATCTTCACATCTAGGATATGGGAAAAACTCTAGTTAGATTGACAAATTGATTTAAACTGAATATTGAACACGGAGTAATATACCTACGTCACAGGCTCCAGGTAGTCTTATAAGGAATATTGAACACGGAATAATATACCTATGTCACAAATGAAGGAGTTGGAATGAAAGGAAATATATAGACTGACCCTATTAAAATTTGGTATTTTATGTGAAACCTTATAAGACTGCCTGGAGCTATATTTTGGCTGGAATTATAGCATTCACAATTGGGGAATGTTGTGAGAATGAAGAGTAGGATAAATGGAAGAAGAACGGCTGGGCAGTACGTGGTTTATCAGATGTGGCCCCTAAACATAGTTAACCCTCAGAATGGCAGGAGACCATATTTGTCCCAACGCACATAGGTCTCGTATAAAACGCTGTAACTCCCTTATTATCATAGTGATAAATATGTTCTAAACGGTGTTAGAAAGGGAAAATACCACGCTTTATATTCCAATCTAAAAAATAGCCACCAAAAAATTAAATGTACACTTTTATGTATACAATGTTTTGAATCGCAAATTGAAAAAAAAAATTTTAACTTTGGGAATTTTTTATAAATTATTTTTACATAGAGCGACAAAAAGTAAGATAACAATATGTGTTTGTTATACGTTTGTCTAATAAAATATGTATGTTTTTTTATTTGTTTTTTTATTTGTTTTTATTATCTGTAACTTAAGTTAGAAAAAACGTAAGATGAGCCATTTTTAAAACTTTTTTAATGTTTGTGTGCAAAAATTTTATAATTAAAAAAATATATGTTTAATTCGAATTGTATAAATTTGAAAGCGTATTTCATCACCTTTCTAAAACAGTTGTTAGTTTTTTAATGTGCTCAGAAATATTCCAAATATTTGCATTTTATTGTAAAGTGAAAATATTTCGATCAATCGAAAAAAATGCCAATTTTTTGAAGGGTTAAAGTCGAAGAATAAAGAAGAACAGGCAATGCGGGCAAGTTTTGAGATCAAAAAGTCCAAAAGGCCAATCGGTCCTTAAATTTCCAGAACAAAATCGTGTTTCATCATCATTATTAACCTTAGCGTTTCAGATACATCCGAACTCTTCAACAACATCTAAGCAATACTGTTGATGACCTCTTGCCCCGCTTCCCTACGGCAGAGTTTGTGGTCCTGGGGGACTTCAATGTTCATAATGAACCTTGGTTAAAGTTCTCAGGACCAACGGACTCGGCTGGACGAGAGGCGGAATCCTTCGCCCTCTGCTACGGACTGGAGCAAATGGTTCAGGAGCCTACAAGGTTACAAGATTGAGGTCGCAGCGCCTCTACCACTGCCTGGTGACGACGTCAATCCCCGTAACCTTCAGACCGCCAAACGAGCGGCTGAAGAGAAAAGTGTGGCACTATAGATCAGCAGATTGGTTTGGTCTGCGGGCTCATTTCAATGCTTTCCCGTGGTCAGCTGTTTGTTTTCGGGCTTCGGATCCCTCAAGATGTGCCCAGGAAATTGGTGAAGTCATCACATCCGCGATGGATGGCTTCATCCAATCCACTGTTAAAGAAACTGGTGTGGGCTCAAAGCCGTGGTTTAGTCGACAATGCTCCGAAGCAGTGCGACGAAAAAACGCGGCTTACCGAGCCTACAACACATCTCAAACTTCCGAAAACAGAATAGTATATAACAAAATGTCAAAGGAATGCAAGAGGATCATTAACAGGTCAAAATTCGAGCACGACCTGCAGATCAGCAGAAAGCTGGCTGCCTGCCCGCACAGCGTTCTGGTCGCTTGCGGGCTCAATAGGTCGCAATTTCTGCAAACCCAGTCTGCCACCTCTTAACAGACCTGACGGCTCTCTAGCAAATCCCGCCGCCGAAAAGGCTAACTTATTAGGCAAAATGTTCGCGGAAAACTCGATCTTCGATGATCAAGGTGCTACCCTGCCGTCGGTTCCTCGTTGCAGTTTTCGTATGAAAAAGCTGAGGATCCGGCATCGGGATGTACTCCAAGTCTTACGAGGGCTTGATGTTAAAAAAGCTAGCGGGCCTGACGGAATACCTGCCCTGGTATTGCAGAGGTGCGCTGTAGAAATAGCTCCAATTATGGCGAAGCTTTTCAAAATGTCCCTGAAGTCTGGCTCTGTGCCCTCTGGTTGGAAAAAAGCGATCATTCACCCCATTCCAAAGAAGGGTGACCGCTCCAACCCAGCCAACTACCGCCCCACAGCGATCACATCTGTTCTGTCAAAAGTGATGGAACGTGTGATCAATGACAAACTGCTCACATACCTCGAGAAGAACAAAATTATTAAGGACCGTCAATACGGATTCCAAAGGAACCGCCCGTGCGGTGATCTTCTCGCGTATGTGACGCATGTTTGGGGACGGTGCCTGGAATGTTTTGGTGAGACCCAAACGGTTGCACACAAAACCCAATAGCTCGGACCTCGGAGGGCTTTGAAGCAAAGAATGGACGGTTACCTCGAGAGTGTTTTCTCTTGGGGTAAGAATAACCTCGTCGAATTTAATGTTTCAAAGACCCAATTTCATATTTAAAACGTCTAAAAGGGATCGAAATGATAATCTAGCCTCCTTCAACGGAAGCATTCTTCCGAACAGGACCTCCATTGATATGCTTGGTGTTACTCTAAGTGACCAGCTCAGGTATGGGGGCTCCATCGAAACCAGAGTTAAGTTAGCCTCTCAGAAACTGGGCGTACGGTACAGGGCCCGCAGATACTTTAATAGTACACAACTGCTAACCCTGTACAAATCGCAAGTGCGCCCCACGGTTGAATTTGGTAGCCACCTCTGGTCTGGAGCTCCAAAATACATACAAAAAACCTGTGCAGAAACGGGCGGACCGTTTGATAGATTCTACCATCTTAACAGACGGATTGCAATCTTTAGAGCACAGGCGTAAGGTGGGAATGCTGTCCTTGTTCTACCGGTATTACAATGGAAGATGCTCCGAGGAACTAGAGTCATTGATCCCCTCGGCACCGGTGCATAGTCAGGAAACATGCCAAACACGCGCCCAACATTTGTACACGGTTGACATTAGTCACATGAGAACGGGTCGTTTTTGCGATTCGTTCTTGAGTTCAACAGCTCGGCTGTGGAACGATTTACCGGCCTGTGTTCCCTCCCTCCTACAAAATGGGTCTCTTCAAGACCCATGTTCACTCCTTCCTTTCCTCAAAAAGACCCTCCACACAGCATCCTCAAAGATGACATAGGCCCTGAGGGAAATTATTTTCCTCAGGGCCTCCTGTGTGGAAAAAAATAAATTATGAAATTCAAATGTGATAGCGAGATAGTAGTCCCAGAGAGAGGTTGTACGTGACGGATTCATTCAAGTTTCGTTTTCATACAGGATGTGCGAAAAGGAAGATTTTTTGACGATGACGTACATATAATCCTTCTCTGGGACTAATACAACGTCAGACGGTGGCGATATTGGTTCCCATTCGAATCTACGTGGAAGGCATTTCTAGTGTGTATCATCTATTTGGTTGGTTAAAGCCATTTCAATCCTGAATGGGCTCCTAACTCCTAACAAGGGCGATACTGAGAATGTCTAACTAAATTACGAGATATAGCTTTTAACCAAGTCAAAGGGGTCATAACTGCAATGATCTATCCTAACTTCTACTATCTATTGCATATTATCGAAGTTCCATTATTCCGCTAATTACACAACGAAAGAAAATCAAAACTTTTATCATCTCATCCATCAACTAAGATTTATAACTTCAATGATCGATTTTAACATCTATCTATTACAGTACATATTATTGTAATTTTTTAAATTTATTTAATACTAGCTGGGTTACCCGGCTTCGCTCAGGACAATAAGTATTGTTGTACTGATCATTCCACGACATACTCCGCCACTCCTTCCACAACTTTCTACAGCTCTATGGAACCTTCTAGAACTTTCCGGAATACTGTTCTAGAAATTTCAAGAGGGCGAAACTTTCAGCCCTTATATCTTTAAAAGCACGCCCTTTAGGTAAAAACGGATACCCTTATTCCCTAGGGGGGATAGAGATCTACCACACCATATAACTCCCTTGATCGAACCGGGACTCGTTTCTGAGTTTTTGCGAGCTGCACGTTTTTTTGGACTTTCTTTTATAATATATGCCATATTCAAATAAATAAAATGTTACTCCTCACATGTCCTTTCCCGTGCGTTCCCCTCCAGCATTCCACTTCCACCTTCCCCACCACCGCTCTCCCGCTCTCCCGTCCCGCCAACCCCCCCGGCACTGCATTTCTTGACTCCTCTCCCGCCCGGCCCGTAGCCGAAACTTTTTTCTAATACTAACAATTTTAAACTCGTGATATCTTTCTAATTAAATATCCGAATTGAAAAATTCAAAAAGTTAAATAAAGGTATTGAAGCTGTCTTGAATATGAAGTAATTTATTTTGATAAGGATTAAAACCAAGATACAAATAAAGAGCCTTTTCAATCGGCGACATTTAAATTAAATTTTTAAAATAAAAGAATACTTATTGTGGCATAACCATAATAGTTAGACATATGCTGTCGCGATCTTTTTTGTAAATAATGATGTGTTCTATAAAGTCGTAGTACATTATTTTATTCTATCATCAATAGTTTTCGCAGCGCACGCGATTTAAAGAATATTTTAGGTAATTTTTTTACACCCTGGGTTACATTATTGAAGTTTTAGTAAGGATCCCTAATTTTTTGAAAATATAATATAGCCTATGTCACCCGGGGATAGTGTAGCTTCCCAACAGTGAAAGAATTTTTCAAATCGGTTCAGTAGTTTCGGAGCCTATTCGATGCAAACAAACACACAAACAAACAAACGAACAAATCTTTCCTCTTTATATAGTGTGTTAGATGTTAGATTTGTATGTTTTTTACAATAAGTACACATTTTTTATATTATACGGTATATTATAAATAAAAATAAAAATAGCCTTTCCTCACCATAGAGAGACAAGGCTCGTGTGTTTGGTGAGGGAATTCAAGCTCATTTATATGAAATCATGTAAGTTAATAATAAAATATTGCAAATAATACCAAAAAGATAAATAAGAAAAACTTAAGATTTATCAATAATAGATTTCAAGATTTAAAAGAAATAATAATAATAGATAATGATCTCTTATAGTAGTCTCAGGTAATTTTTCAAATTAAGCATGATTATTTTCGACAATTTTTAGATTTAACGGGAGGTTGTTCAAATATGTTTTACCTAGATAGATATAGGTATTTTGAATTTGCTTGGTAATAAATTTAGTGATTTCAATATTATTCTGATATCTTACTGATATATTGAATCCTAAGTGTTATGGAAGTCTCATTATTCCGTTGATTACACAAGGAAAGAAAAACAAAACTTTTATCATCTCACCCTTCAACTATTAAAGTTTGAATGATACGAGTGTGCTGGCGATCACGTGCTTCCTACTGATAATGTGCAACCCAAGCAACAATTATTATGCAATCAGTGGGAGAAAAACTATTGTAAAAAATTATCCTGTCGACCTTCAAAGTAGGAAGGCAGTCATTACACAAACATTGTTTTCTTTAGTCCAAAAATTTACTACTCAAAGATAAATTTAATGTATTTTCTATTGTTGGGCATTACGTAATATACAATTAATCTTATCAGTTCATCCCAATTACTAAATGTGTAGACTTATATCATGATTAGACTGAAAACCTTCAACTACATTAACATTAATACAAGTCACATGAATAATTTATGATGGTAAGGAAACTGTAAGATTTTCCTCGTTCTGTCTAGAATAAAGATAATAAGATAAAAATAAAAGGAAAAGGCTTCGATAAACCAGAAATAATATTTATTACGAGAAATAAACAAAATCTCAAAATCTTTCAACATTTATAATTTTTTTTTTTAAAAGAAAGACAAACAATCCTGGGTTACGAATAATCTGAGAATATTTGAAAAGCTCCTTTAGTACCACCACAAGCGGAAAATGTTGCTTGTGTCGTGATGGAGGACCTAGCCAGCTGAGGAATTGAACTCACGACGCCTGGGTGGGACCCAAACGCGATGCCAACGCAGTCACTGAGCGGTCGAATCACTTGATTGTGTCACGTCTTCCTAGGGCGTCCCCAGCTTCATCCATCCACTTGCACATCACACATCCTCCAGACACGCCTCTTCTCTATGTCCATTCACTCTATTTGTCTAATCCTATTAAATTGTTTTCAGAAATTAACAAATAAACTGTAGAAATTTAAAACAGATACCTAACCAAAACCGAATTAAAAATAACTAATCATTGTTTGCACAACAGAAATCACATGATTTATTTTATACATATATAATGATGTTAAATTTAGATGTTTTATGCCCACCTGCCTTGTAAAATAAAAGTTTTATATTAGAATTTGGACCAGGCACAAGTTCAGAAGATTATTTTTTAAATGTTCCACATTCTTGTGCTATTTTTATTTGCGAAAAGTTTCATTTTGCATGGACGTACAAGTGATTCAACATTCGTAACTAGCAACAAATAACATTCCCAACCATTAAACATGGCTTTCCAAGTTCTAAAGAATGTTTGTAATGAGTCACGTAACATAATATTACATACTCAGAATTAGCTAATTTTCACAGACATGTGGCAGATCATTTGTTTATAGTCAAACAATGCAAAAATTATAACAGATACTGTTGACTTATTGATTACTTACTTTCTGGCTTTGGCCAACCTTAAGAACATGTGTTTTTTCTACTTTCAAGGTTTTCAATTTTAATTATTAAAGGGTAAAATTCCCAGAATATTTGTTACAATGAAAAGAAAGTGGTTATATTACACTGAAACAACTTTTAAAAGTGCTACTTGTATGTTTTAAATGTTGTTTTTTTTTTTTTTTTTTCAGGAAATAAATTAAAAGGAAGCCATTGAGATACACTTGTGTACAATAATGGTTTTATGCAATTGTCACGTCAAGTTAAGAGACAACTTAGTAAAATGACAACTTTTCTTAGGCCGGAAAGAAATTGCGCAATTTACAACTGAAAAGTAAACATAATGTTAATCTACATATGATGTCCTATGTATTCCAACGAGCATATAAAAAGCTAGTAGGTATTCTTGATCCAATGTCAGAGATTGCAAAGAACTACTCATACAATAGGAGACCGAGAAGCAATCATACCTGGGTAAGTTGACAAGTGCAACGTATTATTTAAAGCGAACCTATTATTCTCCACAAAGTCCCGTATGTCCCTCCATTGAATATCATCTACAGAAGGCAATGGAAGTCTTCTGGTTGATATGGGTCCTCCTCTGATAGATAGTACCAGCTTCAGAGTACACCCATCTTTGATGGAATAGTCACTTAAACTTGCAGAATCGTCCAGCTCCTTGAAGTTATATAACAAATGCTGTTGAGACATGGGAATACCTGAAAAACAAAACGAATCTGTCAAATCCAGAAACTTCAAAGATATCTATACCTCATCAGTGTTCATAATATTACATCATACCTTCTACTCGGAAGATCTTGGTTTTAATGACGTAAATAGTGTCGTGCGGTGACACAGTCATTTGAAATGCCGATCCCGTGAGAGATTCCACAAGAACCTCGATTGTTGGCTGACATAAACCATCTTCCTGCAGTGCTTTAGACCTGCCAGACAATCTTTCCGGGTAGCCATGTTGTGACATTTCACTTTATTTGTTGAAAAACTGATAACATTACTAATAACACACTTTATGAACACTTATCCGCACAAATGAATGCCATCGCAATATGGGTGGGTATAGTACACAGATCACTTTAGTATAATAATTGTTAACAACACTACGCTACTGCAGGACGTTTCTACAACAGATATACGACCGAAAACGAAAGAATGCGTAGAACTCGCGGAGGTTGATTCGCGCTGATAATAGAATGACGAACACAATTGTATATATTTTCAACTAAAAATAATTAGATTGACTGGGATCTGGAAGACAATTTCAAATAGACTAGGGAACCTGAGGGAACCCATATCCCCATATATAAATCTTGATTTTGCGTATGCAACCAAACATCACACAAAATATCACTGTCCTTCTTTAACGAGTGTTATCGGAGACCACAGAAAGAGAGGCAACACATTTGTGTGCACCAATTTTATTTGTTAATTGAGTAAAGAGATCTGTTTTATCTTCCGGTAAATCTCCACAGAGTCATAGACAACACACCACACTCAGCGGAAAGCAACTAGCGCCTCCTGGCGGTACTTTGAGAGAAAAAGCTAGGCGATTGACAACTTCATTTCCGTTCTCTACAATTTTTGGTCACGCAAAATGGTGTGTATTTTCTCTCTTGGCTAATTTTTTGCAATTTTTGTTATTTCAAAAGCCTATTATACGTATCTGTTATATTGTTAAATCAAACGCTGCTATATCTGGAGCTAATTTCGTTTATTTTAATTGTGTTTTACGACAATTAGTCACTAAAGAGACGCTGTCAAATCTGCCATGTGGCTATAACCCTAAAATTAGTTTGTTTCGTATACGCCGATGTTTTTCGGATGATTAAAAGCTATTCAATATTGTGTCCTCGTTCCCTGTGATGTGATATTAATATTTATTATTTGTTTTGGTTTTAGACTTGCAAGCGACGAAACGCCGGACGTTCCAAGAACGGTCGTGGTCATGTTGAACCCGTCCGATGCACAAACTGCGCCAGGTGCGTGCCTAAAGATAAGGCCATCAAGAAGTTCGTCATCAGGAACATCGTAGAGGCTGCTGCCGTCAGGGATATCATGGAGGCTTCCATTGATAGTAAGTACCCGAATCCTCAGATAAAAGTGTCAAGTGAGCTTCAAAACGTCACGGTGTTTACTCCAAATACAGTGAATTCAATATACCCCAAATAGTGTATGTCGCAAGTGAGATATGTAGTTTTTTTAACAAAATTACGAAATATTTATATTTCACAGATCGGAATCTTCAATACTTCCTGCTGTTATTTTGCATCTATGCTTCACTTTTTTTTTGTAAATGTTGGCCAGTTTGCTTTATCTAAAGTAAACACCAGTGTTCTTCCAATCGATGTTGATATAGAAAACCATAGTATGCATACCTAAATCCCAATAAAGGAAAGTTATGCTACATTTTAGTGAATAATTTTCACACTACACTACAAAATCTTTTGTGATAGTTTGTAGTGAGGTTACCACACAATAACAAATACCAAGCCTAGTGTCAACCTATAATGGTCTATACACAGTCTTGCTATGGTATAAGCACAGATCAATTGTAGCAGTAAACAGCTAATGCGTGCTTTCATAATTCCTAAAGAAATAATAATAATATATAGATTTTAAAAGTACTAATCCACGCTAATCTTTTTCAAATGATCATCAATTCCACTGAGGCAACATGTAGCATGCGGCAATGGCGTATTATGGTAAAGAACAAGAAACAAGTATCTTTGGCGCATGCTACAAGTTGATTATTGTTGCTGGGATGCATGCGTCACCTCAACACGTTTCAACAATTTCAACATTAGCCAATAGTTAGCAGATCATTGCGGCTTGTATGCTGTTGTGGGGTTGAATATTGAAAAAAACTACCTATTGATGATTATATCAATTTATCAGATTGTGGAATAATAAAATTGGTGGTAATAAAGACTGGATAAAAAATGATAAACTGAAATAATAATAATTATTGGATGATTTTTATAGCGCCATTTTCGTGAGAAAATCACCTCAAGGGCGCTGAAGCAGTTAGCGAGTAAATACAATTTCTAAACTATGTCAATTAGTAAATCAATTTTGTGTAAAACTCAAGCTTAGCTTCTTGACCATCAACATAATAATTCTCTTCTCTACCACTGTCATGGCTTTCTTGTTTTGTTTTGTGCGATTCATAGCTACAGTGAAACTCTATCTATCGTTTTATAGAGAAAATGCTACTTTCATACAAATTTACAATTTGCGACGCGGGTATGGGTATCGCTGACCCGGGAACCATTTATTGGATAACCAACACCTCTTCCAAAGGTCACCCTAAGTGGTTCGCTACGTTTGGTGACTTAGCAGGGGTGCCTGTTCGAGAGAGAATGGTTAAGGAAGTCTCGCCTTGCACCGCAATGGGAGGGATGGATTCATACGGCCGTCACTCCTGGAAACATTCCTGTGACTGACCCCCAGATTTCTACCCACCCCTAATGCCAATACCCTTTTCCTTCCCAGCACATCCTCCTTCCTTTCCTAAAAAGACCCTCCACACAGCATCCCCAAATATGACAAAGGCCCTGAGGGGAATTATTTTCCTCAGGGCCTCCTGTGTGGAGCTAACGTAAAAAAGTAATATCCCTCAGGTATCTGCAAATAATAAAATATTTTGTTTTATTCCCATTGCTGCGTCATGGTCCCTTAAAAATAAATTTGAAGTCATCCATGGCTTTTGTTTACGTAATTTTAAGGGTAAAGTTTCACTTTCTTAAAACACCCAGGCTTCAGCGATTTGCCAATGTCAAGGGGCTCATGTATGTCAGTTTCATCAGTGTTGTTGCAAACAATTCTTCGATCCTTTACCACTGTGGCAGGCAGGATTCTCTCTTTAACATTAATGGGTCTTTCTCATAGACATACAAATAGCTAGACGAGAACTTACAGATGAGGGGTAAAAACCAACTATGGCGGGACGAAGAGAGGAAAGAGACTTGTGATTCGTCAATAAATCAATCTAACAATATATATAGGCACCTCGCACTATAATATCACCATTTAGTTCTTGGAAGTAAAATCTGCTTTTGAATGAAAAGACCTTTTTATATGGGAGTGCGAATTGCATGCCACGTTATGAGCAGATATGTCAAGTCCAAATTCGCAAAGTAAGGTTCTGAGTATTTTCATAGTCGAATATTTTGTTTCCGTAGACACTTTTACAAATGTTTCATGATTTACTTACTCCAGTAAACAGCGGCTTTGTGTTTCGCGTCGCCATGTATCTCGATGTCATAGTATGTGTTCCATAGACATACAACGTCCATGCGTAAAATGTACGATAAGAGCTCGACACTGGTCCGGACAAGAATGATGACGTCATATTTTTTAGATTAACGCGGGGCTCTCGCAAGCCCAGCCGGTTCTGAAAAATGGTTCCAATGGGAAGGGGAAATAACACGCCTTTTATCACGTAAGGGCAAGTCCATATATTTTGTACGTCCGTGGTCTTTCTAGTTTTCAAAGATTTTCAGCACAATAAAAAGATTGCACGTATGCACAATGTATTTGACATCACAACGACGTAATGAAAAAATCTAATTTCAAAACGTTCAGCATATTGTTACCGTTAATTATCGTTATTGCATATTGTTACCGTTACCGTTAAATATGGTTTTGTATGTTCACTTTTTGAAAAATGATCGATCAAGCAAAATATTTAGTACAAAAACTGCATGTTTTAACCGCTTCTGTGCCAAGAGCGAGATATCTCGCATTCTTGGCCGTGTCCAGCAGGCCGGCTATAGAAAAATAGCGAGTATTCTCGCTCTTTTTGAGCCTCTGTATCACACATATGTCCCATTTTTTATTAATTTAAAATATGGAACACACAGAGACATCTATTGGGATGATTTAAATTTTTTTTTTTTTTTTTTAAATAAGATTTAAAAATGATTTGATTAAAAGTTCACGGCCTGCTGTGCACAGCTACACTTCTACCTACTGGCATTTAAAAGGTTAAAGATCAATGAGTTAAAACGATACATGGAGAATGATCAATTCATCTATTTTTGGGAGTTTTGTATGAAATTAATTCGGGACTGGAAAAAATACACGATTATCCGAGAACGATCGATCGATCGAGATTTCACTGTATTTAGCCGCCGCGACTGTTTGTAAAGACATGTTGCATCAAAATTATGTTGGCTCCATGGGATCGTTAAGTCACTCATGCTACAAACATTGATGACAAACCGCATGCGATACGGGTATTCAAAATCCGCAAGCAACAATGTTTCAAATTTGTGTCACATAGTTCCCCACACTCAACGATTCTTTGTAACATTTTCCAACGATTGCATACATTTATTCTAATGTATTGTTTCTCCTTCCAGGCAACTACCAGCTTCCCAAACTCTACGCGAAGCTCCACTACTGCGTGTCATGCGCAATCCACAGCAAGGTGGTGCGCAACAGGTCCAAGAAAGATCGCCGCATCAGGACCCCACCCCAGAGGTCCTTCCCCAGGGATAACCGTAACAACCAAAACAGGCCCAGGAAGTGAACAACTATTCCACTTACATTACTCACAATAAAATAATGTAAACCAACCTTTGTGTTTCATTTTAATTGGTCATTCTTATAGGGTGAGTTGCTGTAAGACCGTGTGCTTTTTTGATGAGATAAATTTTTTTGATCATTGGTCCACTTTGGAATTTTTTAATGAAGAATTCATGGTGTTTCCGCAAAGTTTTTAATTTTATTATGTTACCTTTAGATCTTAACTATGTGAGTCAATTTTTATTTATCCAGTTATCCACAGTAAAATAGCCAAAAACTGCCAATCAATACTTCCTGTAAATTATTTTTCAATGTGGGGTAATATCGGAATTTTTTGGGGCAAGACCGGCATTCATTCTAAAATTGCAAATAATCATATTAGCCGTAAGATTTACTAAAAACGGCACTTCATCTTACCTTTTGTTACCAAATCAGCAAGAGTAACATTTTAATTGTTAACCTATACAAAAAAAAATAGGCCATTTATAATTTTGGTATGCCGGTCTTCCCCCTTACGGGGTAAGATCGGCAAAGTGTTCTCAAAGTTTTTTGGAAACAAGATCCAGAAAAGTATATTTTTTAAATGCACATTTAGTAGAAATTTATAAATCACTCAAACTAAAAATATATATGTGTATAATTTCGTATATCTGAATCTGACAGACAGTGGTGGTAAAACGCCGTAAAATATCATCCTAATTCGTATTATTATCATTCGTATTGTTAACATTGGAATGTCATATTTTTACGAATTTTGTTCAAAATATTAATTCAAAAGGAGGGTTACGGCGGAAATTGGTTGCAAAATTTCGATTTACAAGGAAGATTATAATATTTTTACAAATTTTACAATGAATATTCGAATTTTGAAGTGGCGGTAATTGGCCGCGAAAATTTGATTTGCGGAAATTATTGGTATTTTTAGGAATTTACTTCGAATATTTGAATTAGAATGACCGGCTGTGATAGAAATCCGCCGCAAAATTTCGATTTACAAGATATATCGTATTTAATTAATTTATTCCCAATAGGTATCTCAATTTAGAGGGCCGGCCGCGATGGAATTCGGTCGCAAAATTTCAGTTTACGCTAAATATATGGTATTTTTACGAATTTACTTTGAGTATCAAAATTCACAGGCACTGCGCTGTTTCTGCACTAAGCACTACCACCACCACAAGTGCGCCCCCACAAACCTCTTAGTTTGGGAATAAGTGGCTATTTGTATGGAAACCGAACAAGTGTGGCTGGAAGGGTCATATTCCGATCTTCCCCCGGGAAATATGTCAAGGGGGAAGATCGAAAAGAAAGCTACAGCCGAAACTGAAGCAGATTAAGCACTGGAGCCTTCCTCAACAATTTTTTTTCTAAAAATAATACAAAATGGATTTGAAATCAATTCAATAGCTTACCTGGATCTGGAGATATTTATGACGGGGGTAAGATCGATTATCTCACAATTTTCTGCGAAATTTCACCTGTTAAAAAAAAGTGCCTAACACTTAAACTTAGGGGTGTCCACTTAGAAAATACATCGATGTTTTGTTTCGATGCAATACATCGAGATTATACATCGATATTTTCCGATGCATCGGTTAGAAACATCGATGTTTTCTCAACATCGAGTATTTTTTCTAACATTGCATCACAAAGCTATAGTCGGCGTGTGATAAAAAAATATCAAGAAAACTATGTTCAGGAACTAAGAGAAAAAACAAACTATTTTTTTTTGAAAAAAAGGAAATGTAACAATATTTTATTTATAATTATAATATAATGTAATCATTTAATATAATTATTTCCGCCAAATCATTCGACAAATTGATTGTTAATGTTAACCTATTATTTAATGTGTACTATATGACAAAGGATTTCACTGAAATTTAAGCAATAAAATATAGATCATTGTGTTGAAAAGTATCTTATAGATAACAAAGTATATTGTTATTTTCAATCAATAGACCACCTGCATAGATTTCATAAAGACTTGGAAAAAATCGTTTGGATTGTTTTTTTTATAAAGATTGCGAAAATGTTAGTAAAATTTTTTAGAAATGTATTTTTTTTTTAAATAAATAAATCCATTATTTGAGCTCGTGACGTCACTACATGAAAATGTCCCGTCTCCGATTATGTTCCCTTTATTTTTGTAAAATTCCACACTGATTAATTTTTTTTTTTTTTTTATATGGCAACACTTTGATTTCCGGCGATTTTTTTAATTTGCGTTTAACGTTTACTAGATTTATTGTTTGTTCTATGCGAACTTATCCTTTGGTTTGATTTTTTGATAAAGATAGCGGTGTTTTCATGGATGTTACGAAGAGAACCCCGTACAATTTATTGCTATTCGTGTGGAAAACGTTCTTTTTTAAAAATGATTTTCGGCTATGTAATTATCATTTTTTCGCACCCATAAAATTATGTCCCGTCTTCCCGGTTTATAAAAAATGGTCTGATTTTTCGAATTGAAATTTTCAAAAAATCGCCAGGGTTTCAAAAATACGAAAAAAAAATACAGAATGTCTTAGAATATTTGCCTAAGCCGGATATTTTTTTTTTAAAATGTTATGCAAGTGGCCTCCTATTATTTTTGTTGACTTGAGGATAAATGAGTTATCCTAACCTTTATTGCTTTACTTACCTGTCCAATCGAACTCACAATGAAACGATGAGATCAATATATTGTATCCAAATCCAAATCCAATCCAATTTCGATTTGTATTAAGTACCTAATCTCCTACACATTCACTACACAACTAAAAACAAATGTGATTTAACGTTTTAATTCAAAATTTATCACCGAGACGAAACCAGAACAGACCAGAGACAAAACAAACGAACTTTTTTTTCAATTCGCTCTCGCGCAGTGCTGCCAATGTCAATTTCTAATTATTTTTAAATGGCTGACAACAGTCAAATAGCTTTACACATCAAAAAAAGATAAAGGTTTTATGTTATAACTTTTAAATTGTTCGAGATCAACTAAAACAGTAAAAATAGGTATAGTCATTAGCTGGTTACCATTGATTCGATGTTTTATGGAAAAACATCGATGCATCGAGTAAATCAATAGCTTTTCAAAACATCGGATTGATTCGATGCATCGTATAATAAACATCGAGTGAATTCGATGCATCGATGTATATCGAATATCCCTACTTAAACTTCCTAGAGCCGACCCAAGGGGGTGCGAAGCGTAATGAAATAGCGTTCCTCTAGAGGTATTGGCTCGTTTTATAGATTGCACGGATACCGCGAAAATCGAGTTTTTCGATCTTCCCCCAAATCCGGATTTACCCCAACTCACCCTACATTATTTTGTTAAGTTGCCGCTATGTCTAAGACAATGAAAAGGCTGTGTAATAATGTTGGCAGTTGGCGGTCAACAGCGAGAATGATAAGCCTCATATGTAATTATACCCAGGACAATTGGGAATACATGAAGTGCTATGATCAGCCTATATTTATTTTTTTTATTAATGGACTACTGTCTGATTACGCAACACTTGAAATGATTAAAATAAAAGGAACGGTACAAACATTTAAATGAATGAAGCAAAGACAACAGAAGGAAAAATATATATGATATTCAAGTCAAAACCTGAACGTAGTATAATGTCACTGCCTTAGACATTACTCTGTAAAGACTGACAAAAATCATTTAGGGCAGGTCATTTCACAGAATTTGAATGATTTGTCAAATTTTGTAGTTAATTTTCAAATTCTGTTATATCAATATTGGCCAGATGTTTTACATAACTGAAATGATAATAGAACTTTAAAATTAACTTTGACTTGACCTGAGTCTTTTCATTCTGGATAGTGGGAGTGATACCCATAATCAGTAGAGTAAATTTGATTGAGGAAAAGCAATTCATTATTTCGTTTATTAGTCTACAGAAAGGAATGTTGAACTGAATGAATGAGTTTGCGGCAAAGGTGAATCAGTAATATGATTAACCTTTGGAACGCCGAGCTCTTGCAACCTAATACTAGACCTAGTAGTGGGGCGAGGGTAAAGATCCCACCAACAAAATTTATTAATACCAGATTTATCATAAGGATACTCAGCGCTCAACGAATACAAATTTTACATGTACAATGGGTACATTTGGCACTTGAGAAGTTAATAATTTTAATTTCCTTAATAATTTCAAAATTACTTAGTGGTGTCATTTTAAATTAATAGTTTGTATCCTGATAAAGAAACTATCTGAACAAAGTCAGTCATTTAATTTAGTAATAATTTTAATGATGCAGATAAAAGTCATTCCTGCGTTTTTCTAATGAACCTGTTTTTAATATTTGTTCAATTTTATCATATGAGTACCTAATATTAGTCTTTATTTAACTAAATTTGCACAGCTCTTCATTCATTCACCTACAAATTACCGTACGTGACTGACGTACGTATCACACTATTTCCAGCGTAGCCCTCGCTAATCTCCGTAGATATTGACAACTTCAAGCGGTGACTGGTGGTTCTCTAAAAAAATCATTACAAAACAACACGGCAGTCCTTGCATCTCGAATGTTAACTCCTTGTAGCACTTGCGTATTTCTAGCTTCATGTTTTCGTAAATGTTTCAAACTTAAAAATGGACATAAATTTCCTGATGGAGCAGGAACGAATGCAGTAGAAAATTTGGCGACCAAGCCACAGTATTACGCCCATTCCAAAGTATTGGTGCATATTTGAGCACAGCGATACACACATTGCAGTGATTGATTTATAGGTTTTACTTGTAATTGATTTTATTTAAAAAAAAAAAACGTTTTTAACGAGGAAGATGAAGAGTTTTTAGAGAAATTATTACTTTGGTGTCCCAACATCCATTATCGTTTGATTGAAGTGAAAAATAATACAAAGGTTTTTTTAAGAACTTTGAGTGAAATTGCATATTATTCACAAGAGATTGATTGATTCATGAAAATATATTTAGATAAAATTTATTGGAGCAAGACAAGGCAATCAGTGACTCGGCGACACTGATACTACCGACACTGTAGTCGGAGCTCCATTATATATAGACATATATTGCATAACTAACTACCAAACACTCAATGATAACCCGTGAACTTTATAAGGGATTTGCTCTATTTTCACCAGGACACCCGGTGGCACAAACATATTATATAGCTCTCTGTGGAGGGTCCCTAACTTGGTGTCCTCGCAATTTTGGTGACAGACAGATGCCAACCGTGTAACTTGGGAGGCGGGTATGGGTACCGCCGCCACGGGAACCATTTATTGGATAACCAACACTTCTGCCATAGGTCACCCCAAGTGGTCCGCTTTGTCATTTGGTGACTTTGCAGGGGTGACCGGACAACTCAAAGTGAAACCAACTTAGAACCTCCCTTGAAAAGTTGGTTACGGACTACTTTAAAATTATTTTTTTCCTAGCTTTTAATGACTTTTCAAATAGGTGTTGAGTTGACTTGATTCTGAGTTGGCATGGAACCCCCAGCTTCATGGGGTGAGGTTTGTCCGGACTGGTTGTGGGAGATCTTTTGATCTCTCCAGAAGAACTCTCTTGACCCGTCACCTTGCACCGCAGTAAGAGGGATGAATTCATATTCATCTGTCACTCCTGGACGCACTCACCCCCAGATTCCAACCACCCCTCATACCTTTTTAGTATGATAATTTGGTTAAAGAGAGTGTTTCTTGACTTGAGTCCTGCGACATGTTGAGGAAGTGGAAGAGGGGATGAAACTTCATCCTCCGTTTATTTTATTTATGTGGTACATTCTGGAGTGATAGATGTTCGTAAGACCTCTGTTTTCGAAATACCATCCAATATTCGACAGGTTAAGTTAAAAATAAAAATTCATCCTAGACCTGCAGAAAAGTCAATAGATGTCGCATATTAGATAAAAAAATTGATAAATTTATCCAAGACACTATCTACATAGCATTTAGTTCTGGTTGAATCTTGCAATCATACATAGAGATATGCGTTAAGAAAATGTTGGAAGTTCTTGGTCAAAGAATGATACAGTTAAATATGACCAAATCAGATAAGGACGCATTAGCTCAGTTGGTAGAGCACTGACCAGACAAGTCATAGATCCTGGGTTCGAGTCCCAGATGTGACCATATCTTTTTCTGCTTCAGATTTTCGATTGAGTTTCGCTAATTGTTATATCTGCCCTTTCCTCGGCAGATATTAATTATTACAAGGTTCTTTAAATATAAATGTGTTTATTACTTTTACAATAACCTAGCTGGATAGCTACGACTGTTTACTATTCGGGGGTAGGTATATCTCTGCGTTCCCACCTAGGGAGCTGGTAAAGTCTATCTCTAGTACCACTTCTTGTACACTAATGCCATCTGGCGAGCTATGGCGCAAGCTAAATGCTTACCGCCATCTATCGTATTATTTCCATATTAAATACCTATTTACTATACATTACACCCTCCCCGACCTAATCTCAAGCCCCTGGCTACAATAAATACAAGTCATGTTTTTTTTTTACAAATGATGCTATACAATTGACAAAAATGGGATTTTAAATATTTCATTTTTACACGATTTTATACACTAAATTCAACCAAACATAGTCATGATTTTAAATACTTCAACTTAAGTACTTCTGTTTCTCTGGGAGGGACCTCTATGAACGCCTTGAGCGGAGCCTCCCGTCCCAAGGTCTTGGTTGAATAGTTTGATCTCGATCATCCGCTGGTAATCTGAAATCAAGAGAACACCCCGTTAGCCCCTTCAACAAAGCTGAGGTCCCCAACTCGTCTGAAGCGCATTTCGTGACCTCAGACGCGGTGGGTGGGTTATCTTCTACACTCTCCTCTTCCCATTTCACAGATAAACTCCTTAACTGATCAATATGCCTCTTCCAAGTCAACGGAGTACCACAGATTCTAACGATATAAACTTTTTTTCCCACTTTCTTTTCTACAATACCTCTAACCCAACAAACTTTATTCACCTGACGAAAGTCCTTGACTAGACATTTTTGTCCAACATGTAAATTCCTCATTTGTACTGTCACTGAATTAATTGTCTCCTGAGAAGTTATCCCAAGATCGAAACATTCCATAAAATCTCTACCCACAATTAATTCTGTTCCATTTATTACTACAATAAAATTAATATTTTTGTTCCTACCCTTGAATTTCACATCAAAAATCGCCTTTCCTACGATTTTTAAACGATTATTTCCATAACCTGAAATAATTCGCTTGTCTTGTGACAAAATGATTGAGCTAAACACAATAATACACTCTGGCATCACACATAAAGATGAACCTGAATCAATCATTGCCGTAAACTTCTTGTTATTAATTTCAATTTCAGCAGTGATAGGACTAATTGACGCAACTAAAACTTTACTATCCCTGTGATTTTCAAAAATGGGATTTATAGGATTATTCTTGCAAAATTTCTGTAAATGCCCAACGCCCTTACATTTAAAACATTTCGCATTACGAAATTTACAATCAAACGATAGATGATCATTCCTTTTGCAAATAAAACACTGTTTTTTAACATTACCAGAGGGTGATCTAAAATTCGTACCTGAATTTGATCCTGACCTATATGCTGGTTTCCTGTTAAAACTACCATTGGGGCTCGTCGATCGTTCCCTACGCTGATCTCGCCTGAACCCATCGCTAGTAACTCGCTTTTTTACCAGATTTACTTCTGATTTAACCGTATTAGCACTATCCAAAGTTGACATACTAACTGCAAGTCCTTCTATTTCATTAAACGATAACTTTTGTCCTTCCACAAAAATTTTCTCTTTCGCGCGACCCGGTAACAACCCGATTGCAAACATGTCTATAAGATTTTTTTCAAGCCTCGTTTCAAATTGACAATACGTTGCTAAAGAACGAAGTCTTACCGCGAAATCTTTTATTGTCTCGCCTTCTTGTTGTCTCGCTAAAAAAAAATTCTCCCGTTCTTTAAAAACTAAACGATTTTTGTTACAATGTTTGTCGAGAAGCGCTAAAAGTTTATCAAAAGATAAGTCCGTTACTTTACTTGGAAAACACAGATTAATTAGTAAGGTTAACGTTTCTGATTCTAGGAGATTCAATAAAAAAGCCCGTTTTTTCTCACCAGACGCTTTGTCATCATGAATCACGAAAAATTGCTCTATCCGAAGTCGAAACAATTCCCAGTCTCCGGAGAGATGGCAAAACGGAGGTATTCTACCCGATTCCATAACTCCCAACAGATAGATCGGCAAAAAAAAAACAACAATAACAAATAATCCCTCTCAAAGAAACAAAAGAACTTAACTCAGGAACTCTTCTTCCCTCTGGGTTGTATCCTTGTCCTCTGATTAATCCAATGGTTAGTCCTTGAAACGATTAATCCAATGATTAGTCCTTGACACGATTAATCCAATGATCCACAACCAGATCGCCTCCTTGCGGTATTTTTCTTCTTGTTCCTAGAACAAAAAATCTTCTTCCAGCCCGTAGCCACGGAAACAAATGCTCCTTTAATCCCGAGCAGAATCCCTTCCGATTCTTTTGCCAAAACTGCAAGTCACTCCCGCAGTGACTTAGTCCTCCGTGCCCAGCACAAATTATTATTCGCACTCGTAACTTCCACACAATTATACTTTAACGGCTGCGCCAGTTGTTATATCTGCCCTTTCCTCGGCAGATATTAATTATTACAAGGTTCTTTAAATATAAATGTGTTTATTACTTTTACAATAACCTAGCTGGATAGCTACGACTGTTTACTATTCGGGGGTAGGTATATCTCTGCGTTCCCACCTAGGGAGCTGGTAAAGTCTATCTCTAGTACCACTTCTTGTACACTAATGCCATCTGGCGAGCTATGGCGCAAGCTAAATGCTTACCGCCATCTATCGTATTATTTCCATATTAAATACCTATTTACTATACATTACACTAATATTGTCTTCATTAATTAAATTAGTTTATACTTACTAAAAGTTTAATGAAAAATGTTGTGAATGCTGTTTACTCTTTCATTAGTGAGTTATTTTTTTAATCATTTATATCGTGGGAGTGAGTTAATTTTCAAGTTTTTCTTGATTTTAAGTAATCGATTAAATTAATTATCTTTTTACTTTTTTTTACTACTTTAACCTTTTCTTATTGCATTATAAATTATAGTTGGACAAATTCATTACAAAAAAAATGTATGGATCGTTCGAGTGCCGCCGCATACTTGAGGTGATACTCCTCAAAGGGTTAACTGTTGCACTGAAGTTATTGGATGATATTTAGGATGGGAAAATAAAAGATTAAATTAGTTATTTTTGTATTTATTGGAAATTCTTTTGTCCATGAAACATACATCATCATGCACATGGCACGAGGAATGCTTAAAGGGCATGAGGATCAGGCGCCGCGAGTCAATTTTCGCAACTGGTAAACTAACATGTTGGTTGATCTCCTTCCGAGTCCATCCCTCGTATTTTGATGTAAATAATTTGTATTACTGAAGTCCAATAGTATTGAATGTTTTTCTATAATAATTCTATTAGACTTCCACTCTTTTGTTCACTCATCGATTTAATCCAACATGAACACATAAGGCCGAGTAACCATCTAGTCTGCCTTGGGTCAAGCGGTGTGCGCCAAGGCACGTCTATATTGCAAGGTTTACAAGGCTGTGAACCTTGTAATATAGACTTACAAGGCTGCCTTTAGTAGTGTGGATTAGAGAATATTGATCGAGCCTTTACAATCAGAATCATACAATGCCTAGACCTATCGTCATATCAAGTGAGGTAGTAGGAATCCAAAAGGTCTAATTAAAATGAAACTGCTTGATTAACAGGCTGATCGTCCTTTCAGATTATTGTTTCTTACAAGGAATCAGCTCAACTACACCCACGGTTCAACTAATATAATAGACGATTCCGGAAAGATGAGTAAGAGGATGGTTTGAAGAGAACTATGTTCATAATATAAAAGATGCATGCGAATTTCACTCTCGATTAATAATTGAAAAGTGAATCCATCAACATTAAAAATAATAGGCAGCCATCTATGTCATTGTTTCATAAGTTTCTATCAGCACTTGCATCAAGTCCATTTGTTCTATTGTAAGGAAATCTTTCATTTCAGTATTCAAGTTAATGAGTGCTTTGATGTCGTTAGTTTTACAGGCAAATAAAACAGATTGCAGGTGTAGGAATAATTCAGGGTGAATCGGACATTCTGAAAAAAAGGTCAGTAATTATTAACATTCTCATAATCATTAAACTCATCTAGGCAATTTTCGAGTAATAGTAACAACAAACCTTCATTTAGACAAGGTTCTTCATCACTTACGATGGTGTATCTTTTAACCAGGTTGGCTTCCGTTGTAACATTGTCTGGAGATGGTTGAACGATAAGATAAAGCAAAAGAATGTTCACTTCACACCTGAAACAGCACAATAAAATAATAAATGTGTAGTTCTCTTCTTACAAAAATATCAGAGTGTGCAATTCACATGCGGTAGAAGTGAAACCTTCAGAAAACTAAAGTAGACAAGAGTGGGGAGGCTACGAAGTATCGCACAAAGAGGAGACTAAATCTTATGTATGTGTTTGTCTCTTTTAGTGTTGCTATTTTTCATTTCATCGAGATTGAAATCACAACGGTGCTAAAGAAGTTTTCACTTCAACAAGAGCATTATAAGCCCTTAATTTTTTAAATATTGTAATCACCTCTGAATGTACGGTTTATAGTCCAGAACCTTTGCAGCAGAATCAATTATTTTAAATATTTTTAGCGCCTCTGCATAATTTTCTGGAAATAAAAAAAAAAAAACAATATGAACAACTCTTTCGTTTAAAGAAGATTATGGCTTCATAAAGAGTAGCATTAAACAACGTTCATTTCAACTTCAATGTTGATGTTTTTCTTTGGGATTGTTTGATTTACTGTATTAGAGCTTAGAGCAAGAAATTAATATACAAAATTATTTGCGTAGCCACAGCATAACGGTTTTTAATCTCTGTTACAAATAAAACATGTTATTTATCATACATTGTGTTATGGCGTATGTACATGATGTATAAGTTGATGTGTTCATTAGATTTGAATCAATTGACTAAATAACACTATCTTGTTTACTTAATTTATTAGGAATCGAGGCATTACTTAATTTATTCATTATTAATCACAGTTATAACACCAAAATTGTCAAAATAGTTGATAGCCCAGTCCATGAGATGGGCCGGGCAATCATCGATAGTAACCATAGCCAATAATGTGATAATAAGAGTTGGACCAACATAGTTAGGGCTGACAATTCAGTAATTTTTAGTAATAGCAATAGTCGGCCTATCATGAGAGTTCTATCTACAAGAGAGCAACTTGACGGTAAATATCTTTCGTAGCGAGCTTAAAGAGCAATTGAATGAAATGCACGGCTTGGTGCCAAGGTTCATGCATTTACAAAAATCATTTGTCATAAACAAATTGTATTAGTGTAAAAGCCCTCTGGGCGTTGAATAAATAAATAAATTTTATGGCTCAATAATAATAAAAAAGTTAATTTATTTTTAAGCTAGGACTGGAATTGAACCATCAATCTAAGGACTGAAACGTGCAGACCACAACTCTAAAAAGGCTAATTAAATAAATCAACATTTAAAAACTATTTGCCTCATTTAAAAAACACTCACCTTTTTTCAAATAAATGGTAGCAATTTTTGATAGGATGTTCAGTTCACAGCCGGTTGTCTCCGGGACAGAGTTATAGTCCTTGAGGCAGTAGCGGTAATACTGAATGGCTTCACTGTGGTGGCCGAGGCGTTCCAGGGCCTCTGCCAGCTCTGTGATGACGGCCACTCTCAGCGGGGACTTCTCAGGATACTTGCTGTGGGCGTGTAAGTAGGAACTGATTGCCGCCTAGAGATAGCAAGTCAAAAATTATTGTTAAATTTCAATTTCATTCAACAGTATTAAATCAAAAGGTGAGAAGACAACATAACAACATACAACTTCAACACCTCTTTTGAAAAACCATTAAAAGTAATGAAAAAAATAGGTTAAAAGATTGCATTAGGTTAGGTTATGGGTAGGGGTACGTAAATTTCGTTTTTACGAAATAGATGCGATAAAAGCGAAATCTGCATTTTATTTGCGATAAAAGCGAAATTTGAAAATTAAATACTTTTGCACAATTTTTTTTATGTTACGTGCATTCAAATGTTGATCAGACGTGCTAACAATTATTACAACTCTGTTCAAAACAGACAGAGACGGCACAAGTTGTTGAGTAGATGAGGAGCGAGCGAGTGATTATCAGCGCGTGGGTTGGCGTCCGTCCATCTCTTATCTTTCGATCAATTCAATTCAAATATGTGATTTATTTGAATGAATATATGCAGCAAATTATCGATTTTCTTAATGAATACGAAGACGACAATTCTAGCACTATTTACCTCAAAGAATGTTTTGAAAATGACATTCTAACCAGTAAAATTCAAGTTCAACTTACATTCGTATCAGAATTCTGTCCGAAAATTATTAAACTAATTGACAATTTAGAAGGTTCAAACTATTCGTTTGCACACATTTTGTGGAGTAAATTAGAAGTTTTGAAGTTCTCTCTTCAGCGTCAATATGAAGGCTCTTTTGGCGAAAAAACAATAAATATTTTATCAACCGAAAATTCTATCGATCACAGCATGATGTTGAAGACAGCAGCTCAAAAGAGCTTGGATAAATAATTGTTGGTACACATGGGGCCGAATCCAACAAATGAGTGCTACAAGCACATTGGCAGATTATTTTGTCCATCGGAAGCAGCAAATGTGCCATCTTCTTCTGTCAATTCAAATTCCATAGTGGAAAGCTTCGCAAAAATTCCGTTTTTCAAAAGTGTACCACAAGAAGAACTAATTTACGGGTACTCTCATTTTCACAGACAATTACTTCGATTGGTCGACCAAGAAGCTCCTGTGGATGTAATGCAAGTTTTAGTTACTTCGAAATCTTGCTACCTTGGATTTGCAAAAGCAGCTATTTAATGTCTCAATTGCCCTGTCAATAGTGTTGATGCCGAGAGGTACTTTAGTATCTACAACATTGTCGTAACTGATCGCAGGCAAACAATGAAAGATGAAAATGTAGAAATTACAACAATGCTAGCCTTTAATTGAGTTTATAACATTGTATTTTTGCGAAATAAATGCGAAATTTACTATTTTGAGTTTTTTAAAATGCGAAATCACGATTTTTTATTTGCGAAATTTAGGTACCCCTAGTTATGGGCTATTTTATAATTTTTTTTTCATAACTTTTAGTGACTTTTTAAAGGGTGGTTGAAATGCCACTTTGTTGAGTTGTCATGGAACCTAATCATTTTTTTTAATATTAGATCACACAGGAAGCTCTGAGGAAAAAAAATTCCTTCGGGCCTATTTCATCTTTGGGGATGCTGTGTGGAGGGTCTCTTTAGGGAAAGGAGGGAGAGGAAGTTTTGGGAAGGAAAAGGTATGAGGGGCATACATTAATTACGTGAGCAGTTTTTCTTCCAATCTAGACCCCTCCTTCCCCCCTTGGTGAGATAAACTTAGGCCACTTCGTAATATAATGTATGCACCTAAGAATCTGGGGGTTAATGTGTCCAGGGGTGACAGACGTATGAATCCATCCATCCCACTGCCGTACAAGGTGATGGGTTGAGAGGGTCCAACTGGAGAGGTAGAAAGGTCTCCCTCTACCAGTTTCTCCCGTTCCGGCTCGCCAGGCAGTGGGTGGACAAATGCGTGTGCCGCCAAGACCTAGACAAATCTAATTCTATGATCCTGGGCATCCCTGCTAAGTCATCAAACGTAGCAAACCACTTGGGGTGACCAATGGCAGGGTTGTTAGGTATCCAATAATTGGTTCCCGGGATGGCGGTACCTATACCCGCCTCCAAAATTAAGAAATGTATGATTTTACAGTTGCTGTTTTATCCACATATTGTACCTACATGCTAAAAAAAAATGAGATATCAAAAACTATAACCATTTTATAAAGGAAGGTCGGGAGTAAAGTACACTAGCTGCGAAAGGTGGTTCTACACGATGGTAGAAGTAAAAAAGGTAGAAGTAAGAAAATTTAAAATTAAAGTAACAAATGTACATTGAAAATTAAAACTCTTCAAAACAAAATGTCTAGAAATTATTACATAGTTAATGCCCAAGAAATACAAAAAATTATAAAAAAGATAAATAACTTTTTTCGAAATTCCATTGTTTTTCCCATACAAATAATTCAACATTTTGAACTGAAAACTAGATGTCTTAAAATGATGGAATTTCGAGAGAGTTATAATTTATCTTTTTTACTTGTATCATGTGGAATCAATTCCCAAAGTTAGTTCAATGTTTCCCCGGACACCTTGCATAAAACGCAGAAAGTGATAAATACTAGATTAGCATAGCTCCATAGCACTATGTAGTAACCCAAGTACCTACCTATATATAGTGTAGGACCATAGACAAATGAATATTAATAGACCAGAACAGAAAGGTGAGGGGTAGAAACCAACTACAGCGGGACGAAGAGCGGGAAGACGCCTTTGGTGATACGTGATTCGTCGAAACTCAATATGACAGTATATAGGCATCTCGCATTATAATATCACACCTTCGTTCTTAAAAGTAAACTCTGCTTTTGAATTAATAGACCCTTTTACATGGCAGTGCGAATTGCTCGCCGCGTAATGAACACATTTGCGAAGTCCAAATATGCAAAGTAAGGTCGCCTATAAGGTCGAGTTCAATATTCGGTTGCCGTATTTAGTGAAGACACTTTTATAAATGTTTCATAATTTACTTACCCCAGTAAACAGGGACAGGCACACGCCATTTATCTTGAGTGATAGTGTATGTTACAAAAACGATCGTATTATGTGATCTGAATTGGCTTAAAATAGTGTAAAATGATGCTTGCCTATGGAATGTAATACGACAATTGTTTATTCTCTTTTTCACTTCTATTTTTACACATTTTCAAAACACAAGCCACTATTTTTACTGTGTTATTTCCTAAAATGCACCGATGAGTGCTCGACGGTGGCTCGCAGGAGAATGATGACATCACATTTTTTAGATTAACGCGAAGCCATACTCGATCCCAGCCGGTTCCAATGGGAGGGGGAAATAATACGCTTTTATCACTTAAGGCAGGTCTACTAATATTCATATGTCTATGTGTAGGACTCATCTTTCACACAATCAGTTTTTAGAAAAAAAAAGAACTGAAAGTTGCAAAAATTTGTTTCCAGTTAGTCTTACCTTGATGCAATTGTATCAAAAATAATACTTATTATTCATTCTTATAATCACCAATCTTACTACACCCTTCATTAGACATTGTTTAAAAGAGTTTTTTTTATGTGGGAATTGAATTAATACTGGTACTACTAGTTCGCAATCTTACTGGTAAATTTTAGCACAATTATAATTTTACTAGGATGCATCAGAAGGATTTTAAGATGCTATGATTTCTCACAATTTACTGTTTCCTTGCATTGATATTTTACTGACTGTGATTAGTAAGATTGATACTTTTGCTAGCAGTGATTGGCTGATTTCGCGTGGCGCCAAACCATTATTAATTCATCAACCAATCAGTGCATGCTATTCACTTTACTACAATCTTACCAACCACGGTTATTAAAATTATAATTGCAAATGCAATATTGTATTTGTTCGCTTTCCTTGAAAGATTTGAGTTTTTTTTGGACAAAACTATTTATTCAGATTTGAATTGCGTTTGTACGGGCGCAAAAAAATATGGTAAATGTTCCGCTATTGAGTCCACGCTCAAAACACACTATAAAAAATTAAAATAAATTGTACTAGGTAGGTAATAGTTAGTAATAAGTAATTCAGTAACCGGAATTTAAAAATATTGCGTTTTAATGATTATTTTGTTAACTTTAAAAATGCGAAATGTCATTTTTCAAGGACCGCCATCTTTTTAAATAAGAAGGCCATTCGTGTGCCGTGTGAAACTGCAATACGCAAATTGTAAATACACACTACCAACCTAAAAATTCAAAAACATTTACGTAACCAGTTGTTTCAAATAATATAATAACAATTAATTGTTGTAAAATAACCTACCAAGAAAAACATCCCAGTTTTCAAGTAGTTTAGCGGCTTTGTGTAACATGGTTTGTGACACAAAAGAAAGTGCCCCTTTATACCGCCTGCTCGCGTCAAGGCAAGAAAAACATCCCAGTTTTCAAGTAGTTTGGCGGCTACGCTAGGTTTGTGTAACATGGTTTGTGATACAAAAGAAAGTGCCCCTTTATACTGCCTGCTCGCTTTAGGTATTAAAATAATTACATACGTAATTTGGCAAATCAGGTACTTTCGTAATAATATCGTCTGTTTATCGCTTCTAGCTACTCGTTTCGTGAATGCTTTTTATTTATTTTTAGGTTGGCTCATTTTCAAATTGCATGTAAAATATGTTTCACATGGAACAGTTGTGGGTGGTTTGGTATATTTTAGGAACAGTTTCACATTTCATATAGGCTTGCGTCTCGCGTCATGCACGCGTAATAAGTGATGATTTTTTGAATTTACGAAACATAACAAAATAATGATTAATACGCATTATTTATCATTTTCGAAGCTTGAAATTCGTACTTTTTATTGTGTAACTGAGAGAGAGTGATTTTTCCTTTTAAAAGTGCATATTTCATCGTCGTAATTAATAACATGGCGGTCCTTGAAAAATGACATTTCGCATTTTTAAAGTTAACAAAATAATCATGAAAACGCAATATTTTTAAATTCCGGTTACTGAATTACTTATTACTAACTATTACCTACCTAGTACAATTTATTTTAATTTTTTAAAGTGTGTTTTGAGCGTGGGACTCAATAGCGGAACATTTACCAAAATTATTAATTCATCTTAATATTGTAAAGCATAACTTCTATAAGGCATTTTTCTGTAAAAAAATTCAACTCGCGCCATCTATGAAAGAGAAGATTATTATATTATAATTGATCATTCTTTTAAGTATCACCTTAACATTAATCTGGAGAATAACCCGTTGTTAAATTTGGTAGCTGAAATTCACATCCAATAAACAGCTGTTGTATTATTATAAGCTGCTGAATTACCTCTAAGTTTTCTCTTCCTGGACTAACACATTTTAATGAGCTTAATTTTAATTCCGCCTTCATGAACTGCCTTGCAGACATCAGGAGATACTCCGCTGAGCCAACAGTGTTTCCAATAGAGCTCTCGCACTTTGCTGCTTCCAAATAACATATTCCAGCAAACGGCGGCTGCTCCGCCAACTCACACTGTACAGCCAAATTGCTAAATTCCTCAGTGGCTTCAGATATATTTGGTTTTCTCATAAATCGCCTGTAAAATTGAAAAAAAAAATTGGTATGTTTGTTATTATTTAGGAACCAAAAATAATGAAATAATCCTGATGTACAAACTTTTTCAGATTATTTTCGATGGCAGTGTATTTTTCTAGAAATTCCGGGCCCAAGTCTGTAGACATTTTGGGCTTTTTATGTATTTTTGTTATTTAGTAGAAATAATAACTTTCTCGGATGTTTTGATAATCCAACCGTCAGTGTCAGTGGTATGTCAGTGTCATAAACATAAATATACTAACCCCGTCATAAATAAACCAGTCAGTGTGCATAAATATGGGCTGTCAGTTGTCAGTGTGATCAGTGGTTACGAAAATTCTAGTGCTGCCAGTACTTAAAATTTGGGGTGCCTATTCAATAGTCAATAGCCTCATAAACTGATTTATCGGGTTATGTTGTTTCATTGAATTTTCTTTCTTTTCTCTTTTCAAAAAGAATTTTAGGTGAATGCTTCCAACTGTCCAGAACCAGTGGGATAATACTGGGGTTCGTTATGGTGAGAGGAAGGAGTAATATATGCAGGGGGGGGACCGCCCCGGGCAACATTTTTCGGGGGGGCGGCAAATTTTCACAATGATGTTTAAAAATTATTTAAGAAAAAAAAAATTATCTTTATAGAGAAACGTAATGTAAACATCGTTGTACCTCAGTGGCGTAGCGTGCGGGGAGTAAAGTAAGTTATTTAAAAAAAATGTATAATAATTATTTGAAAATGCTCTACGATACTTTCCTTTACGAATCCAACTCTTTTTTTTTGTTATTTATTATAAATGTCAATAACTATTTTTTTAAAGCTGCTAATTTCTTGATTCGTAGGATAACCGTGCGTATATTATGAGAGAAATACTAATTAAAGCTGGGAACTCTCAAACAAATTCACTCTTGACTAAAACCAGAATTGTGTTCAGAATGTAACGATTGAATTTCAGTTGTGTATTCATCCGCTGATACATTTCGAAAGAGACCATTATAATAATAATAATGATTTATTGTCTTCCTTTCTTTACAAACATCTAGAGATAACGATATCCTCACTGGGATTTCCCGTGCTGAGGATTTAATTTACAAATTATAATTTAATAATAAGAAATTAATATGAATTAGTTATAAACATATAGGTATCATGCAGTATTTTTTTTTAAATATTTAAAAATTAATAAAATTGTGTTTTTTTTATAATTCAGTTCAGTAGATTCGGTTTTAGTCTGTATTTGATAACAGTATATTTTCTATTTCTGTTCTACCTATACTTAGTATCCAGCTTTTTATTTGAGATTTAAATTTTATACTGTTGAGGTTTTGAAGTGAGAGTGGTATTTTATTGTAAAGTTTAATACCATAATACAAGAAGTTTTTTTGCCCAAATGTTGTGTTAGTAGTTACTTGTTGGATATGTTTTTGACCATGAGATCTAGTGTTTCTAATGTACGTGTTAGTTGTTATTTCTTGGGTTTTGTACTTATCTTATGAATGTAAATGGGTATAGTTTTAGAATATAGTTGTTTGATGGACATGATGTTAAGATTGTTGAAGATTTCGTCAGTGCTAGTTCTTACAGGAACTTTCAGTATAATTTTCATTATGAATTTTTTAGTTTTATTAAGTGGATTTAGTTTGTTTTTATTTGCACTGCCCCACCCATTATCTTATTCGAAGTGCATTGGAGGTTATCCACCACATACCCGCCCCTCTACTAGACCTAGAAACTAGACCTCCCTCACTCGAAGTGCAGTTATGAAATTATCTTTGCAGACTATGTATATGCTGCCAGAATCAAAGAGAAACCATTTTCACATTCTGAGTGTAGTTTTAATAAATTCGCCACATACAGATTTAATTTAACCAGTGTCACAGAAATGCAAATTGTCCCACACATTTAATTTAAAAATTAAATTGTATAAATGCGATAAAAAAATGAAAGTACAGTTTTATTAAAAAAAAATTAAGAAAATGAATATGTATTTAAAATATTAAGTTCATTCTATTTTAAGTACTTTAATTCGAATATTCGCAGGTGCGTATTTTTAAGCCAATTTACATTTCCAATATCAAAATTTTTATATTTAGAAACCAAAATGTTTTAATAAGCACGTCGGAAAATTTATTTTATCTAGATTTTAGAACAATTTTGAAATTTAAAAAAAAAATAACCAAAAAGGGAATATTTAAAATGCAAGGGAAGAACCGGGAATTTCATCTACTGACATATTTCGAAGGAAAACATTATCTTATTCGAAGTGCAGTTATGAAATTCTAGTTGAAGACTACACATGTATGTGTTGCCTTCAACTAGAATTGAACATGGAAAACTTAATTCGCCGCAAACAGATATAATTCAAACTAGTTTTGTGTTCAGAATGTAAAATTTCTGTTGTGGTTTCATGTGCTGACACATTTCAAAGGAAAACATTCTCTTATTGTGCAGTTATAAAATTCTAGTTGTAAACTATTTATTTAATGCTAGAATAAAAAAAAAACATTTTCATATTCTGAGTGTACTTTTTATTCACCTCATACAAACTGGTTTTGTGTTCAGAATACAATGATAAATTAAATAACGAGTTGCAGATTCATCGTGTACCGAGTGAAGCTTTACATTTGAGTTGCATATCAAATGCTGCAAAATTCTGTGAAATTGATTTTCCGTGTGTAACTATTATTTGGGGCGTTATTGACTATTGCTTGGGGATTGTTCCGTGTGTAACTATTGTTGGGGCCCATTTTCGATTTCCGACAGCAGTTATAAACTTTGTAGTAGAATTTATAAACATGATTTTCGTTGGAAGAATACTCGGCAAATGTAATTATTAAAAAAATCGGCTCGTATATATAGGTCGTAAAAAAATGGATTTCCACATACACCCCCCCCCCCCCCCCCCACCCCACCCAGCGCTTGAAGTACCCTAATAAGGGGGTGGCGAAATTTTCCCCCGCCCTAGGCGGCCGAAACCCACGCTACGCCACTGAGTATATGTAAAGCGCAAATAATCTCAGATTTCATTATTTTAAGTTCGCATTTCTCCTACAATTTGTTTATTTTACTTTTCATCGCATTTGTTCATTGGACTGCGTATACTATTAATACATTAATTTAAGGTATAGACTGATGCTGATATATTTTCCGTATAATATAGAGTCATGCACGATATTTTTGGTCACAATTACGTCTACTTATTGTGACTAGTGGAAAAGGAACGACTAGTTTATTTACAAACTTGAATTCAATCCTGAAAATTATGACATTCAGATAAACGGTATTTTAATAACTTTCAGTATTTTAATACCAATGAAATAATACAATATTCATTATTTTATATAACCAACATCAACAATCTTTGGCTTGTGAACTAATCAGTAATAGATCTATCTATGCCTGGCTATTCATTGCAAATGTTGCCCACTAACTAACTAACTACTTCAGCAGAGAGGATGGAACCCCACACAACTCTACGAGTATCTTCTCATGCACTTCTTGGTTCTTTCACAATCATATTATATTGTCTCATAATTACATTATTTACTGATTCTTAATATTTCACTTGATTGTTCTCCTGGAGCTTCCCTGACTTCTTCATCTATTAACTTGCCTTATTTGTTTTAGAATTTTTCCATTATTTATACATTATAACCATTTTGAAATTGGGTATCAGGTACAAGTTTGTCAAAATAACTAATATTTTAGACAAAAATGGGACCCTGCAATCGTTTAAATCGTTTTAAATGAAAATCATAACACCTAACCAAATATAACCAAAAACAAATATTAAAAATAATTAGTAGGCAATTACCTATAACTTTGTTTTAAGACAAAACATTCAACAATATTATTCATTCCATTGGCGTGTGGTCCCTACAATAATATACCTACCTATTTATCAAAACTACTATCTATCTTGTACATAAACTAGATGCTATGTATAACTTTATGTATAGATCCTAACTGCAACTAATCTTTTATTTTATGTATACGTTACTGCCGCCATAGGTCGACCCACAGTCTCCTTCTTGACAATATCAAGGAGGATACGGTGTTTCTACTTTTGTCGTCAGAATTGCAATTATTCCAAACATGGGAACACCTCAGCACAGGTTCGCCTAGTGAGGTGTTCAAAAAATACTAATAGGTACTTACCTATATACAGTTACGGATCAGTAACATTTTATTTTTTCTCCTTATTACTTAACTTAATATCTATGTATACCAATGTAATTATCTGTAATATGTATGTATGTTGAAGAATAGAAATAAATAAAATAAAATATCAACACCTTGGTTGGTTAAAAAAAAAATTATGAAACAAAACACTGTGGTTTGTTTTGAAAATTTTGTCTCATCAGTATCAAACGGTGTTCATAAATTAGTGGTAATTCATGAAAGGAGATGAATCTACATTTAAATTTTTAGGAAATTAAACACTGCGAAAAAATTGGATGGATAAGAGAAATATCTGTTACATTTAAGATTGGCAACCATATACGCCTTCTCGAACAACTGTCTGAGATACATTTTTAGGACCAGTTGTTTCGAATAACAATTATTCATCAAATTTAATTTCCAAGTTCTATAAAAGTTCTGATATTATTCCATTATGGGCCAGTTGTTTCACTGGAATAATAACACAACTGGAATTTAGATGAATGAATATTTTATTTTATTTTATTGTTTTTATTTCTTGCTAGAGCAATCCCGGTGAGTTACAGAACTCATTTTGTTTTATCGTGAATCTGTAAATGCTTATATTGTTAAAAAAATAAAAGTTTGCTATGGTTTGCAGCGCAGCCATAGTCTTTTTACTTTGCATTTGCATAGGGACTTTTCTGCTCAGCTTATTCCGGAAATTTATTTATTTATTTAACGCCCAATGGGCTTTTACATATTTGGTAGTACAATTAATTCATGACAGATGATTTTTAAACAGATAAAGAAAGAATAAAAATAAAATTAGATAAAAAATGCACACAAATCATAAAAATACGAAAATACACCGATTTCATAGGTTTACAAAAATGCAGATATGTTTAAGATAGTTTTGGAATAAGTTTTTTACAAGATCCACAAAATTCGCCAAGTTTATGTTAAATTTGTCAATATCACCTAAGTACTTATTTCCCATAGTGTGAAATCGTTGTATTTGTATCGGAGAGTGAGCAATGTAGTTCGGCTTATGAATGCTACAGTAGAATAGTGTATTTTGTCGTGTAGTTACTGTCGGTATTCGTATTATGTATGTGATTATATTTGTATTTGTATAGATAATGTTTAATTGTATAGGTTATTGTTTATTATAATGTTTATAATACATTATGCTTTTATTTTAATTTTAGACAGCCAGGCGAGGACAGCCAGGTACCGTAATATTTATTGAAGTTTTTTTTCTGTAAAAAAAGTCATGCTGCAGAAATTTTTTGGGGAGATTGATTAAATTAAAATCAATTTAATATTATATTTTTTATTTTCAGATTTCTCCACAGAGATATAAATGTACACTTTCATAATAATAAAAGTCTTCACAGAAGACAAAAGTTTATGATATTTACATTTCTTGTAAACTAGAGTATTTATAATACACAGGTAAACTTAAGGCACTAACAAAATGTCTTATCTATGGGATTTTTTAAAAAATTTCATCCCATAGTCGAATCACATGAACTTTCCCTAACAATAAATATTATAATTTACACATCAGATAGTTTCTATAGAATTTCACAAGGCAGACACATAATTTGTTCATAACTTTGCAATCTCATTGCGAACTAATCACACTCGAGACATATGTATCGGTCGACTATTGAATGTTCTCTTAGGCATAGTCAGGATCACTGGAACTACTTCAGCTCTGTATCCAGCGAGAGGCTTCTTTGGAGCCTTGGTGAATAAGGATCCCCAAATTCGACAGGTCTTCCCCGACCACACCCACATACCAGTAGTGACTCCCCCCGCTAAGGACAGGAACAGTCTCAACAGAGCTATTTCCACCCCTGAACCCGTGGAGGAAATCTGCGGACACCCAGATTGAAATTGGCACTCCAAGGCAGCCAGCAAGGAAACTGAATGCCATTTGGTTTTATTGAATGATTCATATAAGCTACAAGCCAAGCAACCCAATGCTGGAATTATGTAAAGCAATCCAAACACTATCAATCTTGACATCAAGCGTTCCAGTTTTGATGTGGACCTGCCGACCATTTTCACAGCTTTTCTAACTTCTATCAGAGCAGCACCGCCCAGACAAGCCACAAGGCTGGCAGCAAATAGTAAACTGGTGTGTGGAATCACAAGGAAAGGGACTGTTGCCGTATCGGCAACTTGGCAGAGCCCTGTCAGTTCATCAGCGGTAACCTTGCGAAGAACTAAAGCTGCTACAGCAAACACTGCTGGCAAAGTCCAAGCTGCAACATGAAAGTACGAAGCAATATTCTCCAGCGCTTCTGTTGACCATTTCTTGGCGGCACTCAGATACCACGACAGTGCAAGGTTGAGGAACCAAACACTAGATGCCATGTTGAAATAGTACAATGTCAGAAACAGAAAGGTACACGGGGCACTCTCCAGGCCATCCACAGCAACATAGCTATCTCTATCGTCGGTTGGTTCTGTGCAGCTCAATCTTCTAGATCCAAAAGATCCTCTTACAATGTATGCGATGGAGATAAAATTGTTACACATTGCCAGAAATATGATCGGTCTTTCAGGATACCGAAAGCGAGTTGAATCTACGCAAAACGTCAGTAAAGTGAAGAGTGTGGATAAGAAGCAAAGCCAAGCCCAGCCTGTAAACCAAGCTTCCGCAAAATTCTTGTCCTCCATCCTGTAGTAAGCATCCTTTCCACACTTTGGTGCACAGGTGAAGGTGAGAGAATCTCTGGACCTGGCGAAGTTGGGAGGGCACTGTGTCGGGAATGTAGCCAGTTTATCTCCAGAATTGCGAAAGTGGTTGGGGAAGTTTTCAATCCACTTCTTCGGGTTTCCTGAAGTCCAGCTTTCCTCTTCCTCTTCATGCTTATGCTGGGTTTCTGTGTTGTTGGGGATCTGCATGCATAGTTGGTGCTTATCGGAGTCGTGGAAGCGAGAACAGTTGAAGAGCTGCGGCCAGTCGATGTTGAGGCTCTGCATGACGGGCAGGCAGTCGGAGCGGACCTGCTCGCACACGGAGCGGCAGCAAGAGATGGCTCCACTGACATACTCCGAGCAGAGGGGGGCGAACACGGAGCACAGGAAGAACCGGAGATGAGTGGAGCATCTCGCCTGCACGAGAGGCAAATACATCTGGAGCTGAAATGAACAACAAAATACAAGTTAGTAAAAATAATAAAACAAAAATTTTAACAATAATTGCCAAGATTTCGGTGATAAGTAGGTAAGTACTAATAATAAAACTTTTGGTAGGTATAGAAAGTAGAAATTAAGGGAGATATTTTATACACGGTGAATAAGAATGTTAACTACTATTCCGAATCACCTCGCAATGCAACAAGTTTGGTGCATGGACTAGGGGGACAATTACCCCTTTTTCAGAAAGATTCCGCGGTGAAATAAGAGCTTTCCAAAGGAGCGCGACTTTTTCATCAAACGTTTAAAACGAGTTCTGAGAAATTTAAAGATTTATGTTGAGCAATGTGAGAGACGAAATGGCCAAGGGGCAAGGAGGGCAGGCCAGAGAGGGCAGGCGGTATGATAAGGACTGAGAGCAGGGTAGGTATAGGGTCCTGCTGAGCTAATCACAGTCAGTCCGGATAATTGCCCCTTAATGTCCAATGGCCTTAATTAAAACCAAGCAATCGGCCCTCTTTAAGACCTAAATGTATGCGCGAGTCATAAATTTTGTCAATTTTATCTGAAAGCACTCTGAGGTAAAAAAATTATCTTCGATAATAACAAAATGTAGAAGGAAAAGACTTAAAAGCTTGTGCATGTTATTCGAGAACATTTTTCAATTGCTTTGCTAACGAAGCTCGCTTTAAAAAACGTGTACGGTTAATTTAATTACGGGAAGATACGGCTGTTTAAATCTATCAGAGCGAAAATGAAAAAATAACCGCGCTTAAAAATGTAGGTTCAAGCTTCAAGCTAGGAAGAAGTTTGGCGCCTCTTCGACAGGCGAACAGATAATTTGATCATTTTGGAGCCCGAATCGTGCAAACTGTAAACAAAGCATGTCTGCGTATTTTCAGTTCGTCATTTCGCACCATTCCCCGAGACGCGATGTTTATTTATTAATCAAGCGAGTCATTAATAACCATCAATAAACGGCTTTACTTTACAAACTGATACTATCTCTCAATTTTAGCATACCATAAACCTAGACTAAAATAAAATATTAAACAGCGAGCGCTGATAGATAAGGAAAAGACATAAAACACAAACGGTACGATATTATTTCAATAAAATACAGCTATCTACGAGATGTTGTAACTGCGAGTACTAATACTTAATCCCGATATTTGTTAGTTTCAACTCTCAGAGTTACGACGAATCAAAATTTTCCCAATAGTCCGTTGATTTGTGTTTATTTCGTCTGACGTTGTCCTTCGTTGGCGGGATATTTTTTGGTTTTTTGCCCCCGGACGCTGACAGCCGAGACCCGGACGGATGCCCGTCAAGAAGTCGGACGAAGGACATCGGAGGAGAAATAAAAACAGATGAATCTCGCGGGATCTTTTGTCTTCGGCTTGGTTGTTTATTTTCTGCAGGAATCCACGCCGTCTTTCTGCACATGAGGCCTGTATCTTCTCAGCGAAACGCGCATTGTGCATTTGAACACATGAAAACAACAATCTTATTCTTGAAAGAGCAATGTGCTCACTGATGGTAGGTAGTGTACGTAGATGCCTACATCAAAGCACAATCCCACATCTCGTGTGACTTCATACAATTAAATAGTGGACAAAAGTAAAGCTCAAATAGAATAATTTCCCCCTAATTTCATGCGTTAGGTAGGTACTTACTTAAATGTATGACTTCTGAAAGTTGAATGAAATCATGAATCGCTTCGATAGATCTAGAATCTAGCTAGAATACACCGAAAATTATAAGACGTTATCGGCGTGAGATAAATAAACGGATTTACTAAAAAACACGTAAGTGTCGTATATGAATATTGTAAGGTTCAATGCTTCCAAAATATGATTATTTTGTATTACCTTTTAGCGATTTATGGCAGTCGAAGATTGAAGGGCGAATTTGGTTTAGCTTTAATATTTGTATTCCTTCAGTTTTATAATGATGAACAAGGACAATGAAGCTTTTGAAGGACGGACAGAAAAAGTAAAGGGCGGTTCATAGAGGACAGTCAGTCTGAATTCCCGACAGAAACCGTAAAAAGCAGTCGAGCGGAAGGTTCGTAATTTTTTGCCAGGGCTAATTTGAAATTTAGCGGTTGGCCTGCGACCGAATGTCGGACGTGAGAAACCTCAAAAGGACATTGTCAAATGATCCGACTATATAATTATGAAAGGAATAAGAACTCTAATGACCGGGCTGGACATTTCTTGCATTCGCCGACTGCCGCTAAATTATAGTGGCGGATCTTTAAATTGACTTTTTAGCATGGCTGGATACACGTCTGCCTCGACACAATTACATTATATCTAACTGCAGAACTAGGAATAATATATATGAATCGTTGAGTTCCAATATCATCCCTAATGAATTTTGGTCAAAAGCTAGATGTGAATGCCATCTGATGTGGTTTCTCACAAGAAATGCGACGCCGTTGTTATTATTTCCAAAAGTCTTCTAGTTTCTTTATTAGGATACGACCAACTACAATAGCAGTGCAGTGAAATCGTGACTACACCTACAAATGAACTGCAATGTGTGGGTGTAGAGCTAGGTTTTAGAAGTTTTAATGCATTTTATTACTATCCATGAAAATTCGGGAGCAAAAAAGTTGATATTTATAGAAGCACGTCAATTATTTCAAATATAATTTTCAATATTATATTTGGTTTTCAGATATTTACAAAATAATACCCGTCTTCTAGGGGTTAAATATGGCCTATAAAAATTAAAACGTTTTTTAAATATACATATATTAAACATTTAAATACAAAATAACAATTGTATCCAGTTCATACAAGATCGTTCTAACGTGTAAAAAAATAAAATAACTGGAATCATGAAAACTCATCAGCCTAGGTACTACGTATGTTTTTCTTGATTTAATCGAAAGTAAGAAAATCAATTAGGGCGGGGTTTTGGAACTCGGAATCGTTTCGGAACGATTCATATACAATATAATATAGATACACAATATGTAATTGTAATACCTTTCCACAGCTCTAAAACCAAAAAAATATGTTTGGGTGATATCTGAAGCTGCAAAGCTTCGAACGGTAGGCAGTATGGCGTTTTAAAATATTAACATCTTCTTCTTGGAATTCAAAACAACTATTTTAGCTTCCACCATGAGCTGTGGAACTTTGAAAAATAACTTTAACTATCACGAATAGGTATATGAAAGAGACAAAGCCATATCAGTTTCTTCGCGCTTTTCAAGTTGTAAACAGAAATAAGAGTTAAGGGGCCGCAACTCGAATTTCTACCGATTTCTTACATATCTCCCTTAAACATTTGAAGTTTTTAAGCTCTTAAAAAAATATTTGTTATTTTTAAAGATAATGTCTAGATGCTGCCCAAGCAGAAACGCAAATTATATGAAATTCCCTTGATAGAAAAAATCGCAAAGTATGCACCAAAAATTAATAAAAACAAGTCTGTTTCTATTATCTTATAAATTATATTTGTGAAAAAATTGACAATATTTCTTTGCTCCCCAAGAGATTTTTGCTCTATTTTAAATGAGTTGTGTTTTATTAAACATTTTCGCAATTTTCGCATCGATTTTGGCGCTGTAAATGTTAGCGCTCTCCTCTAACATTCGTAATTTCGCATCTCTCCCATCTGCTTCTTTTCGAGCCCGGTTGCGGAGCCTTAAAAATCTGGCGAAGCCGGTTGGAAAAGCTAGTATGATAAATTATTATATTCACGAATTCATGTCGTCTACAATAAGTCAGTACACAAATAACGCTTCTAACTTCGAAAGCACAAGAAATAATAAAAGTGCACGTCCCTACAGAACTGTGTAGTAGTGAGTAGGTACCTGCCTAGAGCTTGCTGCAAGTTGTGTATAATATATTTAAGATAACATTGCCCCCGAGTCCCAGTCTAACCGCTGAATGGTTTCCAGATGGCAACATACCCGGGAATAGATGTAAATCAACATCAAAAGAAGTGAATTCCATTAAAAAATTCTTCAAACAAACCATGAAATTATATCGGGCGAAAAATACTCATTCGGATTGCTTTGAAGTTCGGCAGCGGGAACGTGCGTAAATAATATTTTATTTACATTTAGGTAGGTACCTACCTATAATATCTCAATTTTGATTGATGCTTAGTCTATGACTTTCTGATTTCATGGACAATAAAATTTGGTGGGGTAGGTACCTATCTACTTCAGAAAAGATAAAACTAATCATGGTATTTCGGTAGGTAGGTACTCGAAGCTTCGAGTCATCGTCATCACCGATCACATCCCTACGGTATTGGTTTATGGAACAAACTAGTTGGTCCTAATGGAGTTTTTTTTATTTATATTTTAAAACTTTAATACTTCGTCTTATTGACTTCGATAAATAAATAAATTCGATTGCGCCGGTACTGAGGCGTACTTCAGACGGTGAAATACCCCTCTGGTCGGGTTCGGAGTGTTTGTTTATTCGACTGAAAGCACACTGGGCACACAGAGCCAGCGGTGCCTGTGATGTCGGCCACTGCAGAAAAAAGTGTATCGTAAACATTGCCGGTGACTGTACAAGGAGGGCCGGTGTTTGTATTGAATATTTTCCCAACCGAAGGCGCTACATTGAAAACATTTTAAAATGTTCAACTCTTTACATATTGATCTAAGAATTTTTAAACTACGGATCAACATTTCGGACTGTTTGAATTGCTGGCGCCGTTCGCGATTCCAAGAGGATGCGCAGTTCAAAGGTTTGCCAGTCGCGGAAAATAACACATGTATGAGTAAAAAAGAAGAAATAATTAGGTATGTAGATAAGCACCGTGAAGAAAAGTAAGTTAAAAGGTAGGTACTTTCTTATGATGACTAATTTAGGCATGCATTGGAGTGAAGGTCAGTAAAAATTAGATACCATCTCTAAGTTGGTTAAATGTAAAATTTTGATTTGATTTTTTTAATGAATGCGAAATAGCCATCAAACGCATGTAAAAATAATGTAAACAACCGGAGAGAAATTTTTATTTCGAATAAAATAACAACCTAGGTAGGCATGAACTGTTTGTTTCTGAAAATGTCTCAGGACAATATAAATTTACTGTAGAAGGTACCTACCCACATATTTAAAAAAATGATAGTTAAAGAAAGGTGCCGCACGACAAAAAACAAAAAAAAATGTCGCCGCAGATACAAATAGAGGCATAAAAAGAAAAGAAAAATGAATATTAATACTTATATCATGATTGTATGATTGAACTAAAGATTGAGATAAATAGGTACCGAAGCCTCGTAATGGCTCACTTATTACAAGAAACACAAGGAAAATATAAAGTGCATGGTAATATTCACATATACAGTCAATTATTACTATCGTGATCGGCAATAAAAAGAAACGCAAGGTACCTACCTGAGCGGTGAACGTTTTTGATCAAAGATTCTAAGTCTCAAGTGAGAATATTAAACGTAAATAAACCGTGCGCCGCGAAACATACTTATGTAGGTATATTATTTATTTAGCAATGGTTAATGGTATCATGCTGAGAGAGTGCAATACGAGCCTTCCTGGTATCAAACCTACCTGCACAATAAATACATCACCTATAATAGGTATATAAGTAATAATGTAGTAAGTATTTCTAGAGGGAATTTCGCTTGTTGATATGGCAATATCAAAGAGATACACACATACCTACATGTTGGTATCTTTTCTGAACCACGTGTAAGAATCTTCTTTATATGGGTTTAAGTTGAAGCATGTTTTTATATCATTTATTTATTTGATTACGGACAATAATAATACGATACGATACGATACGATTGTACCACCCCAGCCAGGAGCACTCCTGTCTCGGTGAGACCGGTACACCAGGGGGCACTGTTTGTTAGGACTGGAACACGTGCTCTGAGGATAGGAAGGAGGTTGGAGTTTAATCGACCGGCATACATGGCAACCTGGAGCCAATATTGGAATATAGGATGGGCAGGAATAAAGGAAATGATTTAAATATCGTTTCTCGCCTTTCGCTTATTTTGCTTCCGGTTTCTTCTCGCTTCCAGCTTATTGCTTTCCGTTTTCATCTTCCCACTTCCCGCTTCCCGCGTATATGTATTTTTTGGTTGTTGCCTCCTGCTGCTTCTAGCTTCTCGTTTCCGGCTTCCCGTTATTTATGTTTTCCGCCATGCGCTTGCCATAGCAGGGTTTTTGTTGTCTCTTCTTGGCTGTTCTTCCTTCTTCTCTTCTGGGTTCTTATTGTCACTTCATGGCTTCTTTCGCCTCTTCTTGGATCTTCTCGACTCTTCCTGGCTCTTCTTGCCTTTTCTTGAATCTTCTCATCTCTTCTGGGCTCTGTTTGGCTCTTCTTGCTATTTCCTGTCTCTCATTGTCTCTTCTTGGCTCTCCTTGCATCTTCTTGGATCCTCTCGTCTTTTCTTGGCTCTACTTGCATCTTCTTGACTCTAATTGGATCTTCTCCTCTCTTCTCGGCTCTTCTTGTCTCTTCTGGAACATTATCGTCTCTTCTTGGCACTTCCTGTATATTCTTGGATCCTCTTGCCTCTCCTTGGCTCGTCTTGTCTCTTCTTGAATCTTCTTGAATCTCCTCGTCTCTTATTTAATCTTCTTGTCTCTTCTCCTCTCTATGAGAAAAAAGGGAATGACAGTGCTCACATGAAACGACGATGACATATAGGACAAAACTGTACAGCAGGAAGATAATGTCAAGTTAAAAGTCCCAACACCATTTTGATAGAATCCATGATAATTATAATATTATAGAATAAATAGTTGGTCGACGTAAAGAAAATAAAATATACGCGTAACTAAAAGTTAATTTATTATATAATGACAAAAATCAATAGACTTGCATAAAAAAATCTATGGGAGTTGAACTGGATAAGTTGCAACTTGCAACAAAGAAGGTGAGTCAATAATACAATTCATCATTTTTAAATGCAAGTGAGATCTTCCTCTACATAAGTCTTTCAAAAGAATAGGGGTTTTGTTTCGAATTCTTAAATTTATAATGGTGTTAAAAACATCTTAAATTAGCTTAGGTGTGACATGAATGGATCCCCTCTCATGGTTTATAAATAAGTGCAACGAGTAGCATTTATGTAGCGCCGTTAATGATCTAACAAACGTTGCATGGCTTAATTATGTACGAGGAGATGTTGCAAGTTGGTTTATTACAAGTAAACGAGTGGTAAGTTTAACCAGTTCGTTTTCTTTGATAATACATATGCATCTTCGTTCATTGCTTTTTTAAAACATGAAATGTTATTAGCTGTCATTAATAAGGTAGCTTCGTTTCAAATTAGGTTCATCATTCTCTACGATCAGTAAGATTAGGCACTCAAAATGGAAATGTAATGAATTCAAATCCTGGTCGCGCTTATCTCCGATCAATTTGATTTTGTCAACATTACCAAGGCTTATCTCCGTATTGAGCAATTTGCCGAATCTTAAATCGATCGTGAGGAGATATGGAAGACAAAAGAAATAAAGATCGGAGAGGTTCAACCCACTCGTCGAGGAATTCTTACGCAAAGTGAAGAACTCGAAAAGGAGCTTGGAAGGTGAAGCAATGCACAGAAAGAAACCAAGGAAAGAATGAGAATTTTTAAATCTGAGAAGTGTGTGTTTCTCCTTTTACACAAAGGCCACACAACTTAATAAAAAGCTTGACTAAGTGAAGACCAAAATGAACAAAACACGTACCTACCTAAATTCCTTTGAGGCTGGACTTTACCGCACGAGGAGATAAGGCTTTCCACCTTTTAGGGGCAAGCCCATTCAAGAATACAGGAAAAGCGAGTTGCCGAGGAAGATATGAACTAATTACCTCAGGTGTGTGGTCGAGAGGTGTTTTAAATCAACCCTTTTACCTGGTTGCCGCTCCTCCTCTCGGCTCTTGCTCGAGTCAAGTATAAATCGCAATTAGGAGACTAAAGGTGGGTTTAGCTCGGATAACCGGCTCGCTGCTTAATTACTAATTTTATCGACGGCTGGACGTGGATTGGTGGGTGCGATAGCGCAGTTTGATCGATCAAGTTTTTTTCTTCCAGTTTGATTATGGCAATAAGAGAGCCATATTAATTTTACCGCTTTTTAAAAGGAAATAAAATCGTGTATAAATTACAGACATTGAAAACAAACTATTTTCACATAATTATGTAGGCTTCCGATACGGAGATAGAAAATATACAATCGATTTCAACGATAGTGACCGTGGTTAGTATCAGCCTCCAACCATTCGTGGATTATTTATTGCGAATAGCCAAGCTGTAGGTAGGTAAGGTATGTACTGCATACCTACCATCTATGCTGATAGATTAAAATATAACTTATAACTGAACTGCAAAGCTAATTTAAAAAATATAAAATGAAGCAAGCAATGATATACGAGCCATTGCTAAGAGATGCATATCTGTTTTGTATTCCTCACGTGAGCGTTATATTATGTAAATGCATCCACCTACTTTAAACACACCGACTGCGTTATTTTTGCATGCGGTTCCAATAAATTCAGAATTGATAATGTAATTTTTCGGCACTCCTTTTGATTAGGTATGCTCAAATGTCGGCATTTTATTCGGCGAAAATATAATGGCGGAAAGGCGATTGCTGACGTTTAATTTCCGCTAATTGACTTTTTCGTATCGAGGAATGCGCTTGGGCGGTTTTAATGCCGGACTTGGAAATTTAAATTTCTCGGCGCAACATGAAAAGTCACATTCGATATGCAATGCAACGATAGTAATTTTTATTAGCGGCAAGTTAAAAGTTATTAAGAAATTAATTTAAATGAAGAAACCTCGTGGAGGTATTATCTTCGTTATATTAATTAAACGACCGCATTTTATTATGACACAAGCAGTTATTTGGTAAAGATTTTAAATTATGATACGAGTGAATACCATAAAGCTGAGGAGTTCGAGCATAACATCATTATAATGTGGAAGGTAGAAGCCACCCGCTGAGTATGACCTATAAAACTGTTTCCGTTTGTGAATGGTTTCCGATAAGCACTGTCTGCATAAATTGAGAATTGTATGAGATCTTTCGGGTAAAAAACATAAACAAAATGCATTGAATTTAAAAGTTAAATTATTTATTTAATCTATCAAAATAATTGCTAAGCTTGCGGTCGGTTAAATTAATGGTATAGAACATCTTCCTTGTACTTCGAATTAAATTACCAATGTTCAAATATTCCTAGAATATGATATAGGATTCTTTATTTGAGTATTGAATGATCACTTCAGATTTGTTCTTGTCGATGATCTCGTGTATCCTTGAATACACGATAGGTACAACAATAGGCAGGTACTTTACAGCGTACAGAGAAGAAGTACCTATACATATAGATACAGTACAGGTATGGAGTACAGTATATTATACAATAATTGCGGCGCTGGTGACGGAGATAAAAAGACCATCAACAAAGGCAGATGCCGACTACCGACAAGAGGACATCACCGACGAGAGGCTGACAGAAAATGTTGTGGTGCTTTGCTTGTTTATTTATTTAGGGATGTTTCACTGAATGTGTTCTATATTGTTATTATCTATACCTACTTTGTTGGTAATTTCTGTTCGTCACTTGAAGATGTGGAGTATGGTAGAAAGTTCGCGGCAAATTCGGTTCTGCCGAGTTAAATACGCTTTCAGAAGAGAGTGGGATCTATTTTCAGTAATTGGATCAATTAGTCAAACTTCGCAACTTCTTTCAACATCTTCCTTCCACACACATCATTAATTGGGAGTGCCATACCCCGCATGGTCCTCGGGAACGGTAAAATAGCATGTTCGGATTGAAGTAGAAACACACTCGGAATGCTCACAGGAGAACAGAAATGGTAAGAAAGTACGGTGTATAGGCCCTGGTGGGTTGACACGTTCAATGTTCAAAGCGGTGTCCAGTACCTATGTACTGTCCAGTGCCGGCACTTGACCAGAGACCTGAGCGATCCAATCATCTTTATCCAAGTCGTAAATAATCTCAGGACGTCCAACGATACCGCAAGCCGGTCGGCAATCAGGATTGGTCCCAGAAGGACAGAATTATCGATATACGGACTAGGCATTCATTAGGCACTGGGTGTTTTTTTGACTTTTGATATTATACTGGCATACAGAGCTCTGGGCCAAAAAGGCCCCTTTCTATCATTTTTTATTAAATGGTTGTAGAAAAAATGATATCATTTAGAGTTTGTTAAATAAGGCACTGGGTGTGTTGGTATAATCGTTCATCTCCAGACCGAAATAATTTCATTACATGATAAAATACTTTTTTTAAATTCAAATAATTGAATTAATTTTTTTTTTAAATTCGGAAATCAAATATCTACAACTTCATCTGGAATCAAGACTCCTAGGCATGATTCGGTATTATTTTTTATGAACTAAAGCATTTCAGTTATGTATTATAGGTTGTTATAATGGTTTGTATAGTCTGTTAATAATACTTGGTTGAATGAATTGAAATCACCTTAAGGGCGCTGTTGTTATAAGTAAGATCGAGAATTGTATAGATTATAAATTTGTACAGCGCCCTTGAGGTGATTTTTCACAAAAATGGTGCAATCCGAATATTATTATTATCTAATCGGTATTTGTATTATTTGTTGCTGTGCCTGTATCAACGGGAGTAGGAATCAAGTATTATTTGAAACAATGATTATTGGACCATATTTTTTACGAAGGAAACAATAATTTAATTATAAAATCCCCAATAAACTGACTAATCCTTGAGCACTGTTAATGTATCCGCACAGAACAGAAAAGGGCTAATGTCATCTCTAAATATACTGTGCTGAGTTTTATATTGTTGTAATATGATATTGTCGTAGACAGGTACCTACTTAAAAAAGAGAATGTAAAAATAAGGAAATATCAAAACATCAGGAGGATATTTATTATTTTGTTTTCCTGAAACGAAAAACTGTATGAAATTAAAATTAAGAACAATATTTGGTTTTTGTTATTCACTAAAACCTGATGACGTTAGACGAGAATATAGATGGAGTAAGAAGACCGGCCCACCTGAGATAAATATTGAGTTTCGCAATGCTGAGCTAGCCATACGATTGCCTTTGCGGTAATTCGGGGACCCTTTGGGTATCAGCAGAGCAAGGAGTGCCACCATGGAGCCCTAGAGCACCGTGGACCCTAACTCCGGAGTCTCTAACACTGGCCGTAATTATTGAAATCTGAATTATTCTTCGTAAGAATTGACTGGCCTATTTAGATCGGATATAATCCATTCAAACGAGATCTCATTCAATATAGATACAGGATGATGTACCCAAAAGCCTAATGTATCGAGTGTATCGACTATACCTTACCTACAGACTATGACACCGGTAGGTACTGGAGTGGGGATATCAACTCTTATCTGCCGATAAAGACGTAATGATCCCCCCCCCTCCAATCCCCACTCCCTGTTAACGTCCCACGGGTCGACATGACTCCATTATACCTTTAGCGGCCAATCAATGGGCCATTATCTCACTAATCTGATTAACTTTAATACGTAATTGCTTGGGTTACTAATTCTAATTAATTTGTTTATAACCACACATCTACCTATACTAATAATATTATCTGGTAATTTATATAGAAGGTATAGTCCGTTCGACTAATTGCCTCGCTCGTGATGGGTCTGAGATGTTTTTGAGGAATTAGCAATGCGAGTTTTCAATGTTTTTTAGTCGTTGATTTAATTAATGAACTCAACATACATATATGAATTTAATTTAATACCTAAGCCAGGATGAGCTTAGATCGCTGATGCAGATAGAACTAATTGACTCACTTTAATTCGTATGATGGGTTATACGGTTTGCAACAAGTGGAGACGAGTGTCTGAGGATTATTTAAAATCTATAATTGATTGAAGACATACATCTATGAAGTAATTGCTATTAATAAAATCAAAAACCAGAAACACAAAGTAATGTTAATCATTTAAAAAACAAAGTGTGTAAAATGGGTAAATTCCCGAAAAAAAAATTTTGGGGAAAATTTCAATGAAAGTTCCCGAAATGGGGAATATCGCGGGAATTTTAATATAAAGGTTGAAATCTCCGTGAGGTCGTCTCCTGTTTATGACGACATTTCATATTATTTACAAATGAATCATATTAATTTGAGATGTCGAGGATAGAACTATAAGAATTTTTTGAAAATACTTTATAGTATCTACCCAAGATATAAGCCGTCAAAATGTTCATACTCGTTGATAAGCGTGAGACGTCACGGGTACAGTACAATGACTGGCGTGGCAACACCTACTGCAAAACTGTCATTCGAATTATGAAAAGTACATATTGAATTGTCTTGTGTGACGTCACGAACTTTGAAAGCTCATAACATCTTGGAGGGTTCGATGCGAATTCAACAAAGTGGCATTTCAACACCCCTTTGAAATGTCATCAAAAGTGATGATTTATTTTTAAATACAGCCCATAAACCTAGGTAACCTAATGTAACCTAGTTTTTTTTAATCAATTTATTTTTCAAAGGAGTGATAAAGTTGCATATTGTTAAGTTGTCCGGTCACCTTTTTGGAGATATAAAAAACTACATAGTTTTTATTTTATTTTTTATATTAACTCCACACAGGAGGCCCTGAGGAAAATAATTTCCCTCAGGGCCTATGTCATCTTTGAGGATGCTGTATGAGGGTCTTTTTGAGGAAAGGAAGGAGTGAACATGGGTCTTGAAGAGACCCATGTTGTAGGAGGGAGGAAACACAGAGGCTGGTAAATCGTTCCACATCCGAGCTGTTGAACTCAAGAACGAGTCGTAAAAACGACCCGTTCTCATGTGACTAATGTCAACCGTGTACAAATGTTGGGCTATCAATGTGTTAATTTTTTATAAAAATTACAACTTCATTCAGAATAAATTTCTTAACCCATCAGATCTCGGACCTGTTTTTTCAGAAAGTAAATATGTTTCCGTTTTGCAATAAAATCCAAATAAATGGAATGTTCCTAAACGCACCAGAAAACTTAAAACTGTTTTAGAAAGATGACGAAGTACGCTTTCAGATTTTATAATTACAAATAAACATAATTTTTTTTAATGCAAACATAAAAAAGTTTTTAAAATGGCTCACCTTACGTTTTTTCTAACTAATATTACTGATAATGAAATAAATAAAAACACATAGATATTTTATTAAGAAAATGTATTATAAACGTTTTTCATAACTTTTTTCAAATTGCGGTCGGAAACTTTGTATTCATACAGGTCATTCATTTGAATTAGTTTGCATTTTTACATTTGAATATAAAGCGTAGTGTTGTCTCTTTCTAACATCGTTTAGATCACATTTCTAACCATGATAGTAACGGAGACGACGATTTCTATGAGACCTTTGTGAGTTTTCCAAAAAGAAATTCCGGCTTAGGGGATTGTATATTCGGCCGGGGAATATTCCCAAGTGCACATCACTAGCTAGCGATGAACATAAGAATTGGCGAAGAAACGTATCTTACGAGTCCTGAAATCATTGGAAAGTGGAATATAATATATCAAGGGAAATCTGGAAATAACCCGCAATGATTGCTTTGTAGCTAGTTTAAATAATCAATATCATACAATGAATAATGTTGGTTACTAAGAATGAATAATCTACAAATAATAGTTTGTCATATTTGTCCCTGTCGGAAATATAACAACGTAATAACCGCCTTTATGATGCAGTGAAAACTTAGGCCATAATAACGGTATATTGCCAATAAACTGGAGTTGGAGCGTTTTGCCGACAATACTTACTGGGAAGCCATAAATAATAAAGCCATCCGAGATACGGGTGGAAGAGAGATGGCGCCACTGGGATGGGCGGGGGAGGGAGAAGGGACGCTTCGGCAAACGGCTAATTGCAGGGAAATTTCCTGGGATCCATCATAAACATTAAAAGTTTGCACAATAACAAATTTGTGGTGATAAAATTTTTTTACAACGCTTTAAAAAAGAAAAGTATATGTCTGGGTCAGGTAGAGAGTGAATTAAAACCAGGTACCTAAAAATAGGTATTTTTGACCGTTGATTTGACAAGCCCTCCACCTATTTTTATTGGATAAAATTGTGTAATCGACAGCTAGCTAAAATTGGGTTCCATGAAATCTCATCAACTAAGTTCCCTTTGAAAAGTCATTAAAAGTGTCGAAAAAATAAATTAAAAAAACCCCCATAACCTATTTGACAAAGTTTTTTGTTTTCATAACTTTCATTATTTTAGTCATTAAAAGTGATAAAAACAACATTGTTATGTGGTCCCGTCGCCCTAAAATGGATGCACACAAACTAAAAATTGAATTACGTTGACATTTTCTACTTTGGGATTAAAAAACCGTTAGACCCGGTAGTAGACACGATATTCGAAGAGGTACCTACTTAAGCAATCGTACCATCTCTTCCTGGGACGTCCCCAACCTTTTGCATCACTATTTTCCTGACACTGTTATCTGCTGAACGTGTTCAAACCATATAAGGGTAATTTTCTTAATCTTATTCATTAATCGGCCTTGCGTTTCTTCCTGGTTGAAATTCATGTCAATGACACGTTTTATCAGACATGCGATTCAACTTTAGGAATCTCCTTTTATTTATTTTTTTCCGAAAACGTGAAATAATGTTTTAAGACATCTTGTCGGCATTTAGGCAGCATTTTCTTCAATCAATTCTAGGAAACAGTTAATCAATAAACTCAATGAGACACCTACACAACTATCAATTAGGTTTATTGTTGATAACATCAAAGTATGCTTTTAAGTGAAAAGATACGTTAGCTGGAGTGGCAAACAAAACTGCCACATTATCGGTTAAAGATAGTAAGATACTTATCTAAGAAATAATATTATCATGTAAATATTTGGTTCAATAAATCTAGGGTTGAAGACGTTTACAAAACAAGAAAGAATTGGAAAAACTACATGAAAAAAAGAACAGTAAAATTTAGAAGTTTTTAAACTTCGCAATCCTATTCGGACTAGCATCAAATTGGTTAAATTAAAAAATATACTTTTGCTTAAAAACCTTTCTAGTACCTACCTACAATCAAAATCATCACACCTTAACAAGTGACAGTTCCCGCAGATTAATTATGGTCGGACCCCGTGAGGACTCGTATTTTGTCCCATTTTTGAAGTAAAACTTCTTTATGCACGCTCGACACTTGGGGATAAACTGTGAGGAATAGACAGTCCAGATATCTGTCACCGACAAAAAGTCAAAATTCGTCGTCGATATTATTCAGCAACCGTTCCCGACATTTTATTGGATCATCGTCAGTGATTTGGTTGTAATAATGGTACCTGATAGTAAAATGTCAGAAATTGTACAAACACTGTGTGGTTAGAAATACTTTACTAGTGTAGAGTGAGACTACACAACGTCGATGACGAGTCTTCTGGTAACTTCATGCATACAATAAATTTTTTTTTTATATATTTACAATTACTCATATCTCTACGCCAGACCATCATAGACAGTATTTATTGGTTCTATGACAACTCAGAATCAAGCAATTTAAACACCCTATTGAAAAGTCATGAAAAGCTATGAAAAAAAAATTACTTTCAATGATTTTTCAAAGGAGGTGTTGAAGTGCATGCTTCTGAGTAGTCCGGTCACCAAATCGGTGTATCAATGCAACAAAATACATTAAGAGAAGATCAGAAGAGAAAGTGTTATCATTGGAGAACTGTTCATAAACCAAGTGAGTAACTACCCGAGGAGGCAAATGGGATGAAGAAGCCAATAACAGGCAGGAAGAGACAAGAAGAGTCAAGAAGAGACTTTTGAGATGGTAAAAGAGCCATGAAAAAGCAAAAGACGACAAGATGAAACAAAAAGAAGCGGCGATGAAATGTAAAATTAGAAGCAAGAAGTGACTGGATGACCAAGAACGGCCAAGAGATGGCAGGAGACTAGGAGAGCTAAAAAGGAATAGGAAGCTAGAAGAAACAAGAGGAGCCAAGAGGAGGCAAGAAGAGACAAGAAAGGCCAAGAAGTGTGTGTTCTAGATAATAAATAATAGAAACTGTTCCTGGATATTTGACGGGAATAATGACAGATAATCGGGAGCGGGAATTAGTGGGAGTTAGTAGGAGCTACATTAGCCTGGCTCAGCCCTGAGCCGATAATTCAGCGCCTGTCGATGACGCTCCCCGGGCAGCAGGAGTTTGTAACAAATCGGTCTCTTTGTGCAGTGCCGCCTATTTGTACACCCGATAAGAAGCCTAATCGCGCTGATAACCCGCGATGGCAGGCGGTAAATTTACAACTTCCATTTTATTAGCAATAGGTACTGCTTAATCGGGCCGGCGACGCGCCGACGTTTCCTTTGATGACCGATTATTTTATATGATCGCGGCCATAACAAATGGGAAGAATATAGTTCAATTGTCTCCATGTCCGACTGTCGTGCTAGTTGCAGAATGTCTAAAATTGATTTCTGACATGGTAACAGCTTAATTGTTAACATCGAGATACTTGAGAATTATGAAAACAAACTGACCATATGTGCTTATATTCTGTAAAATAATTCATTTTCGCAAAGTTACATCGTTTAGAATCCATTCATTTAACTGAAGCAGTCTAGCATAGAATATCGATAAAACCCTATATCAATATATAAGATATTGACTAAATCCGTCATCTATGGTCAGTTATCAGTATTTGCGATTACGATCAACAATTATTGGTAAGAGATATTTCAACCAATCATTGATAAATTTTAGCCTGGCCACCATAGTATCAGATTAGTTTCAGTTAACTGTCAATATAAGCATTTATGAGGATAAAGTCGTTCGTTATTCAAAATTACTGGCTGTTTAATGAACGGATCGAACTAACACAGCTGTTAGTAGTGAAAGAAGTCGTACAAGCGATTCATAGACTTAAATAATTAATCCATAGACTTGTTCTAGTCGATCTTTAGAAACGAAAGTGGTTGAAATATGGCTAAAGCCTCTTTAACTGATTAACTCCCATTTAGTGTCAAAAGTTAATGCGGATTTAGGTTAGTAATTGCCAATTTATTCATATTTTTGCGTAATTGTTTGGCGTTTGACATTTTAGAGTGGCAAAAAATGCCTCAAGGGTTGCCAGAGTATATCGATTTTTTTTATTTATTCCCTGTCAATATCGGTTCGATTGTCGACGGTGAAACCGTGCTCAGGACATCGATATAAAATCATCGGAATTTACGTCTATCGATCCGATATTGTAAAATTATAGATTTCACTGTGCCAGAGCTCCAGTCTTGCTCGGTCCCTTTATTCAGAAATTATTTTAAAATTACGAAATTTTAGCTACAATTTTCGTCGTTGGACAATTTCTTGTAGCACCTTTTCATAATAAGAATACTATCGGAAAGGCCAATAACGTCTCGGATTGCAATAAAAGGTCCAATTACGAAAAAGCTTCATATTGGTGCAGCAAAAAATAGATTGGTCCCATTCATACCTTGACCGGATTGAGGATCGCCAGCGCTCGATCTATCACGAAATATTGTAAAACACAGGTATAAAATATGTGCCAGTCAGATAAATGTTAGTGGTATACGAATCCCAAGAAACCTATCACGATTTACTCGCGAAAACTGTGTCAATTTATCAGACCAAGGCAAGATTTATCGAATGCTAGATAAAAATAATGATTAATAATAATAATAATAATAATAATAATGTTTATTTCAGCCGAACAGAGCGGTGGGTGCAATACTCTGTCAGCCATAAAAAAGTATACATTAAATAAAACGGATTTACCAGATAAAAAATCAAATAACATAAAAAAGATTTAAAAAAAAAATATATACATCTACATATTTAGTACGTAATCGTATATCTACTACGGGGGCTTCAGATGTATTCTCCATGTTTGGTGAAGAGGCGCGCCCTGCCACTGGGCCACGGCCTGGACGAGAGTGTTCTCCGATCTTTGGTAGCGCTGACTCACCCCGGCTATTCTGTGGCGCATCAAGGCGGCGAACCCATGTACCCTTCCTTCATTAGGTACCTACAGGCTGCGCTGCGACAAATGGTGGGAATTATTAAATATATATTTATTATTATCTAATATTGTTGCGGTTTATTGACTGTTCATAATGCTAGGCTAATGACGTTTGGCTGTTGGTGTTTTGTATATACACGGTCCGGAAACTCGTAGTACAAGCACATATTGGACCAAAAACAAAAAAAAAAAAAATTCGATGCGAACATTTCGTTTTAATTTTTTTTTCCTTTTTCATTTTTTGGCAACGAAAGGGTTAAACAGTTTTTGGAGACTCGTCTATGCTTCGCGCATTAAAAAACATTGAACAGCTGATGAACCTTAGGGCAGATTTTTTTTCAAATTTGACTTAAAAAATTCTAACTCCGGACTCGATTTATTAGAAAACAAAAGCTAAAATCAAAAATAGGGTTCCATGACAACTCAGCTCAACACCTATTTTCAAATTCAATTTTTTTCCTTTCACCCTTCAGGGTGAATGAAAAAAATAGAAAAATAGCCCATGATTTAACCCAAAGTAACCTATTTAACCATTTTTATCAACACTTTTAATGGCTTTTCAAAGGAGGTATTGGTTTAAGTTCGTTCTGAGTTCTCCGGTCACCCAAAATAGTTATACCACAAAATTCACTCCAAATATGATGTGGATGGAAGGGTTTGACTTGATGAATCTCCAGGCGCCGTGTAGTATACCTTGATAACAATAATTGGGAAATAATGTCCTTTCTAACATGCGTTACATGTATAATATAACTAAACCAACTAACTAACTATCACGCCGTTTCCCCGTAGGGGTAGGCAGAGAAGACGGACCGCCAAACTACTCGGTCTTGGCACACACTCTTCTCTTGGTACATGCTCTTCTATTATTCTGATCTTGACTTGGCCCGACTCAAGTATTTGATTCACTTGGTCAAGCCATGTCTTTCTCGGGCGTCCCCGACTTCTTCTACCATTCACATGTGCGTCATATATTTTCCTTAGACTCCTTTCCTCGTTCATTCGCTCTACATGCCCAAACCATCGGAGCGTTCCTTTCTTGATCTTACTCATTACGCTTACATTAGCCTTGCATTCTTTGCGGATCTCCGCGTTTCTCACACGATCATACATGGTTTCAACACACATACGCCTCAGGGATCTCATTTCATTCAGTCTACTTTCAGCATTCAGTCTACTTTCAGCATTCAGTCTACTTTCATCCTTCCTCTGCCAGTTCCATGCTTCACTGCCATACATCAGGGTAGGTATCAGCACTTCATTATGGACGGCTAGTTTCGCGTCTTTGGACAGTTTTTTGTATAATATTACCTACCTACTTTGAAATATCTATTTAATCTCGAAAAAAAAGATCGAAAATATGACGAAGAGCCTACAAATATCAGTCAAACCCTTTTAACAAGTCGTTTAGACCTGCAGGTTGTAAAGTGTCACTTTAACATGCATGTTGAAGACCTCAATACGGTTTTGATAACACTAATTGGGAAATATTCCATAGGTAGATCTCAGCCGATACACCCAGTTGCCGAATTAAAAAAATCCCGGAACAACAACAACTCAAGTTCAACATTTCAAACAAGGTATTAAGAATTCTTTTGAGAATGTGCATAGGAGATGTTTTCCCAGATCATAAGAATGGTTGGCGGATGTTTTGAGGCCGCGGTATTAGCGAAGTAATGGATGGACCGGGGCGCAGCTTGACGCCCGATATGGAGGTCTTTACATGTGTCGGGCCACGGGGGGTGAGTCTATAGTGGTGCACAGTGCACACTGTATCTACTGTCGTATCAAGCACGAATGGGGTAGCTACTTTATTATTTTTTTTTTAATTTGTACAATAAAATTTCGTATTTTACAGTTGTAATTTTTTTTGTCTAACTAATCCTGTAAACAAGAAACATACGGTATTTGAGAAAGCGACATGTGTATGTATGTATCAGTAATGGTCCGTGAGTTTTCAGTGAGCTAGAGTGCTACGATTGAAAAATACGATATACATTACTGATGTTGTTGAAGCTGAAATTTTTTTATTTAAACTTTTTGTAAGAAGATATATTGAAATGTGGATGCGGCGCATCCCCAAACTGAAAGAATCCTAAAAAACTTCATACAAAATGTTGGAAGTATTGAAAAAAAAAAAAAATTCCAGCTACAACAACATCAATAACGTCGTATTTTTCAATCTTAGCACTCTAGCTCACTGAAAACTCACGGACTGCCACTGGTATGTATGGCAGTGAGGCATGGAACTGGCAGAAGGATGAAAGTAGACTGAATGCTGTAGAAATGAGATACCTGAGGCGTACGTGTTGAAAACCATGCATGATTGTGTGAGAAATGTGGAGATCCGCAAATAATGCAAGGCTGATGTAAGCGTAATGAGTAAGATTAAGAAATGGAGCCTCAGATGGTTTGGCCACGTAGAGTGAATGAACGAATAAAGTAAGCGTAAGAAGAATATATGACGCAAATGTGAATGGTAGAAGAAGTCAGAGACGCCCCAGGAAGACATGTCACGATCAAATGAATCAGATACTTATATATGAGACGATGTATGAATGATTTGCCAATACCGATTTGTTTGGCGGTCCGTCCTCTCTGCCTACCCCTGTGGGAAACGGCGTGATGGTTAGTTAGTTAGACATGTGTTGTCTACATTTTTTTAGGTATCTACACTAATTTATCAATCAAATCAATTATCTATTGTATCTAGCACTGATATAACTTAGTATTTTGACAGATGTACTTCCAGTTTGTATGCCTTATATTTTGGTTATGTATAGGCACATATGATTATTTGACTAACGCTTATCTATACGGATACATTATTATTTAATTTTCTTTAATGAATCACTTGTTGTATAATCTACAATGGCCTCTAAATTAATCTATAGTTAAGTGCATTATGCTGCTAAGACTTATATTAAGAGAGTAGTATAATAATAATATTTTAACGATTTGTTTAGGGCCCCATTCGTGAAAAATCACTTTTAGGGCGCTGCGCATTACCTACCTACGGTCTACATTACCTACCGTCACCGCCATTGGCTACCGAAAATAATCTGTAACACAATTAAAAACTACAGATGAATAAGTTTCAAAATACACTGAGTAAAGAATCGCCACCACTTATCAGATCTACAATTTGTGAAAGACCACCATTCAGAATTAAAACGTGGCTTCAAACAGCATCTTCGAAGATGACATAGGTCCTGAGGGAAATTATTTTCCTCAGGGCCTCCTGTGTGGAGTTAATGTAAAAAAAAATAATGTCTTAGCCATTTATTTAGTGAACTTAATGCATCCCTCAGGACCATTAAAATCCGTAGAATAAAATAAAAAAAAGTTTTTGCCCCTCAGCATTTCCTTCACAAATACACCCTAAATTGGTGATGCCAGAATCTAGTAGTAATCAGAGTGGCAATCAAATAGGTTCAGTACGTGCCAAACTTAAATGCCGGCCTGAACTTGATACGATCCATTCTCAACCAGGTACAGGACAGTCTTTACTGACTTTACAATGACCGTAAGGCGGGAGTCATGCCACTTTGCGGAACTTAAACTCGCCTATTGCGACGATTACTACGATCTTACTATAATGATAAATAAAACTAATATAATGCCACCCCCTCTACGGTCTGTCTGGCAGTGCATCACAGCATGGGTAGGTACTGGGCACTGGCCAGCTAAGTTCCCGCTCTAATACCTGTTTCGTAATAACGCCAGACTGTCTCGACTGACAAGAGCCGCCTGATTGACCGCAAGGGAAACGGTCCACCTCTGGTAGGTGATGGTGTGAAACCCGAAACCCTCAAGAACGGAAGCCAATTTTCCTACTATCTTAGTGATTTATAATTCGATTTTTTGACACAATTATTCATGAGTCTTTTTGGTCTACCGTTCCCAGAATGACTAGCAGGTATTATAATTAAATGAAAACAAATCATTTTGTATACACCACTTGTTTAATCAAAATTATCAATATGTTTCGAAACCAAAGGCTCCCTCATCAGGATAAAATGAAAATTAACAAAAATGACGGAGACAAACAAGTATGTAAAGACAAATTAATAAGTGATAATATCTGACGAAGGAACCCTTGGTTTCGAAACACGTTGATTAAATAAGTGGTGTATACAAAATGATTTGTTTTCATTTGATTGCAATGAGGTAATATAATTGTTGATTTTCGTAAATATAAAATAATACTCGTACATTGTTCACTTAACTCTCAGTGTCGTAGAGAGAAACAATCATTCAGAGTCGAATCTTTACTTTACTTATAGCTAAAAGTACTTTAGTTAGGTACTAATAGCAAAAAGTAGATAAAATCTTGCAGAAATAAACATAATAAAGGAATAAATGCAGCGATGATAGTCAACCTCCGATAAACCTCAGTTCCAAACTAACCAACTCTTATTTTGCCGTTCTCACGTCTAATAATATTCCGGAATGTCTGAATATTATGAGGGGGTCTTTTTGTGGTGAACCCTGAAAATATTGCCATTATAGTTTAATTTTTACCACTTTGCAGAATAACGAAGGTATTGAAATAATCATTAACAGTAAAATCGATTATAAATGCTGAAGGCTTTCAGAATGATGTTCGTATTGAAGATGTATTTGTAAAGCATTTTTATTCGATGAAGTACCTAGTACTTTATAAAGCCGAGTGACTACTACAAGAAGAGTTTGATCGGGTTCAGATAAAGCATGTTCTTCATTCTCTTTGGACACCGCCAGGCGCTTAGACGATGAAGATTACCGTTTTTACTGCAAAATAAAATCATAACTTCTGAAGGGAAGCCTCTTTTGAGTAAGTGGTTTGATTTTGCCTGCAGATTGGCCGGGCACTTGAGCCGCGTAATACAATCTGGCCCATTGTGTGAGGTTTTTTTTGTTCCCGGCAGAGAATAATGCCCTCCCTGGGGCACTGGTCCGTTGGACTACACTGCGGGTAAAGCTGTACCGCTGATAGCGCCGTTGTAACCTCTCCCTCTTTCTTATAAAAGTTGCATGCAACAGAAAAAGAAGATACAAGGAAGCTCTCAGCGGCAGGACATACAATACTTCCATGAGGGTACTGCGGGCGGCGAGCTATAGGGCACGTAGGTACCTGCCGCTGAGATTTCTGTCGTAACTTCTCTTTCTGATAGAAGTATCGGTTATGAGAAAGAAGGAGAGGCTGGAATAGAGCTTTCTGCAGTATGCTTACATAGCTCATAGCTGACTGCGGATCATGAAGGCGCAATCAGGGGAGATTGAACACTGAACTCCAGCAGCCAGAGGCAGCAGGCATACCGTTGATAAGCTCTGTTGCAATCACTCCTTATTTCTCATTAACGATGTAAGTAACAGAAAGAGAGATAACAACGAAGCTTTAAGCGGCAGGACCATACGCAAGAAAACAACGTTCGAGGACTAGGAGACTAATCTTCACAACACAACCAAAGGCAGAGATAGTCGAAAGAACTGAGCTCATAAAGATAAATTAATCTAAAGTGATTTCATTTGTAATTTCATTGATGGTTATCAAAATCATAAGTGTAGATGACACAGAGCATAACAAGATTCCGCATTTTCAAAGACCATTGCATGTTATAAATTCTCACGGTTTAGAAACTGTGACTGTTAAATGATATGTTTATGCAGATTCGCAATTATTATGATTTGATTGCTCCTGCAAAGAGCACGCGATACTCTTTTTTTAAAAGCCATTAAAAGAGAAATCAGTGAATATATTAATTTTTTAAAAAGATAAAATCGTAGTGAGAACCATGTTTAAAGTAATGTGATTATATTCTGGTTGTATATGAAGAAAGGAGATGTGCCGAAGTAAACAAAAACAGGCCTTTCTAAAAACCAACAGACCATGATAGGAACCCGTACATACCTACATCTGTCGGGTACTCGCGTGATATAGACAACCGCTAATCGAATCGAATCCCATCAATAATGCGAATAAAACGAGAAAGTCACGTTAGTGTGTTTAGTTACGAGAAGAAAATAATTAATTGCAATCATCAAAGCCATAAATGGTCGTTTAAAGTAAAGCTAACCAGACCCACGCCAACATAATATAAAAGAAAGTAATTATGAGACCTATTCACATTATTTAAAAAAAAAGTATAATAAAAAAGCCAAGAGAAAATGAGGTATTTAAAGCTCTTATGAATACACCCATTGGATACGCTCTCTTCCGAATGTTAACAACCTAACCATTATTATAACCATAACTCTGGCCACGACAATTTGCATATAATTAGTATGTATCTATTTTACAGAAGGCAAAATTGCTTAATAATGCTTATCATCTTTTTTAATGATGCTCTCCCCAGTAGGCCAAGCACTCACAAAAGCGTATAGTGGTATTTTTTCAGGAAGCTTATTGTGTTGAAGAGACTGGAAAGTTAAAGATGGCTTTAATACCAGAGTAAGTAAGAAGGCTACACGAAAACAAGATGGACAAGAGGTATGCGAAAGAAAAAATATTGTATTGTTCCCAATCGGCGATCTGAAGCTGGGAGATCATTACACATCACTGGACGAATTCAAACGGAATAGAAACATTACACGAACTGGTTCAATGAATGATCATCGAAATGGTTATGTGTCTATCTGCCCATGGCCGAGAGCTCGGACAGTAAGATCTACCCGATACAAATCATCATCAAAGACCATTAGACATTCTCCCTGCCCCGAAAATAAAGTAATCGCTAATGGTGATAAATAAAATCATGGGCCGGGATGCTTTGGTTCTGAACAAGGTCGGAGCACGAAAATAAAATGAGGGTTAGGGTTTCGAGTAATTTATTACTGCCGAGTAATTGCTCGTTCACGTCCTTTATCCATTATTATCTATAAACGTGTCTGCCTATTTCTCCATGTATCTACATCCTTTTGCCTATGAAAATCATCTGAAATTAATAATTAATAGTGGCGTTCAATCCATAAATGCACAAAAGCTGTATCTACACTAAGAAAATTGAGCCATAGAAATGAATTAAATGATGATGGGAAAAAATGCGACAAATTTCTGATCATAATATGTTTTTTTTTTCTACGAATTTGGTACCTCAGGAAAATGTGCACTCTATTATTCCAGTTGGCAATAAAAAGAAGCGGAAGCTGATCGTAAAATGGCCATTTTCAAAATATAAAGCACATTATTTGATACCCGAACTTAACTGACACTGCCTGTCTTTGGTCATAACGTAATGCACGTCACTGATTATCAGCAACTGGCTCTATCTTAGTATTTTAAAGTTACTTCAGGAAAATATGTGTTATACAGAAAAAGGACGTTGAAAATAATGTTTTTAAATTCGACTCAAATTGTTAAGTGACATTTGTTACATAAGTGCAATTTAAGGTTTGCATTGTTGAGAAACAAGTAAGGATAAAAAATGATGATAATGACTGCAGAAAACGAACAATGCAAGTATTTTGGTTGATAAACAAAAGCAGCATTGTCACTTGTTTTGAGGAGCAATTTAGTACACCGTTGATTCTTCCTCCGTCGGGTGCCCGTCGGTGTTTCTAGAGTCTAGACGCCGACAATTTGTAAGAAATGGCCGGCTAGCTTTCCAGATAATGTGGCCGATGAAGCGGGCACGGTGGGTAATTTGGTTCTCGCTCTCGGGTCCGGAGTCCGGGGTAAAAGGTGTTATTAGGCGGGCATTAAACGCGAGGAGGTGTGGGGCACGGCTACGAAGGCCCACAGCCCAGCTCTTCAGCCGAGGTTTAGAAAGAAATGTAATAAAAAACAGGAAAAAAATATCCCTTGGAATTTTATGCATATTTTTTAAGGAGTTCATCCAACAATATGATTCTTTATTCTTTATAGAACTTGTAGGAATGTATGTAATCGAGTAGTTTCTTGATCTTGTCGATCACAAATTGTTATTGGCGTAATTTACGAGGGGGTATTGACGAAATGTGAAGTTTTTCGCATGGCGGTTGATTGGTGACAAATGTAAGCTAAGCACAGTATATTGTTATTTTCCACATGCTGAGGTAATTGTCTTTCAGAATAATATGCTAACGAATAAATTGACGAGCTCAATTGATTATAAGCTAAAACAGGCGGTTTACCATGCCCAAAAGATTTTTTAAGACTTTTCAACCCAAAGGAGTATTCTAACTAGAATGTGGATTCTAGTTGAATGTTTGGAAGTGTAGGTTATAATTACGTATTTAGTTATAATCAGGAACAGGAAAATCTTTCTAAAAAGCGAATGTTTAAATGATAGTGGTTCAAAATAGTTTTGAACCCACCAGCAGCCCCCTCGTACCCCGAAGTTGTCCTACAATACAGTAAAACACTACATAAGAAAGAATATCTTCAACCACTTCATAACTTTTACACCACGATTTTAACCACCTCATAACTTTTTCGCCATTTTCAAGAAAAATAACTTTAAAAAATATAAAAGTAAACTGGGTAATAACGGTCGATTACCGCAGGATCAAAGTAATCACACATAAACACGTTAAAATGTAAAATGATACATAAACACATACAAGTTCGGTAGTTAAAATGAGATTACGGAAAAACGGGCAAAGCGCAAGACTAAACCAAGATGGTAGAAAGCGCCCCAGGCAGCGGCCGTGGGGCAACTCGGCCGGCCACAAAGTATGACACGGTGTCTGAAATTAACCAAATTGAGAGGGCCTTTCTTTAGAGCCCGGTTCGTGGAACACCTTGAACGAATTGATTCGAATCGGCGGCGGCCAGAAATCTCAGGAGAGTATTTAGTTTTTTGTCTGAAGGATAATAATATCATCTCGTGTTTGCTGAACAAAGGCCTCAAATGCGGAAACTTTCGTCGTTTTTGGAGCAGCTAACCGCATCACGCAATCTCTCAAAAGACCGACTCAAAAGACAAAAAGCAACCACTTATTTCTTTCCATCTACTCGTAAGTGAGTGAGTACTTTATTCTTTTATTTATGTTAATTAAGGTAAATATCCCAGAATTGGAATCAATAGCAGACAATTTTAAGTTTTTTAAACATGTTGTAAGTTTTTGGGATCTGCTCACTCAACCCGATATTATTTTCAATCTTGAAAGATACTCTAATAATAAAATAATGGCATGCTTACGCTCGCTTGAAATAAATGTATACAGACTTCCATCACCCTAGTATACAAACAAATTAATTTATTTTTGATTCAAGATGGGCTCCTGAAGAGCAAATGCAGTTGGTTTATGATAACTTTGCGAATTCGAATTTTTTTCGAATAACACAAAATTCCATCAACATGATGGCACATGTAGGCTGAAATACGACCATGCTTTGATATACAGCCGAGGCATGGTTGAGAATTAATTTTGCAAGGCGAGACGAGGAGGTTGGGTGGTTCCTGGAACTTGGGAAAATATGTATATTTATATTACCTATAATGTGTGAGCATGTGAGGGTTCTGCAAGGCTTTGTGATAGGGCCACTTTTAAATGGTCAACCATACATAGACATTAGATCACCAGTAATAAAAAAAGCTTTGCAACATGCTTTTATTAATTTAAGTTACTGAAGTAAGTGCGGATCATTACAAACAAAGTTAAAGCATGATCGAAGGAATGACATTCCGAAATTGGCAAATATTACATAAATCTAGAAACCTATAAAATATTTAATAAAGGAAGTAGGTAACTAACTAACATCACATCGTTTTCCCGCAGGGGCAGGCAGATATGGCGGACAAACAAACAACTAGGTCTTGGCACACCCTCTTTGCTTCATTCACATTCATACATCATCTCACGCATACCCTTCTGTTATTCTAACTGTTGACATAACCCGACTCAATATTCAGTATTTGGTTCACTTGATGGTGCCATTTCTTCCTCGGGCATCCCGAGTTTTTTTGCCATACACATGCTCATCATATATTTTCTTTACACTCATTTCTTCATTCCGCTCTACATTTCCAAAACAATAAGCGTCCCTATTAAGCGACTAATTACGTATCTGAAAATTTAATTTACCTAAATACGTCTTTGAAGTGAAAACTTATTTAGCACCGTTGTAATTTGAAACTCGATGAAACGAAAAATAGCGACACTAAAAAGAGTTCTATAGTATTATATCGGTCTCCTCTTTGTGCGATGCTTCATATCTCCCCACTTTGCCTGCTTTAGTTTTCTGAAGGTTTCATTTCTACCGCATATGAATTGCACACTCTGATTTTTTTATTACATTACTTATTAATCCAGTTAATGGTCTAACGCAGTCGTGATTGTGGCGAAACCGATTGGCATGATCTTATAATTTAAGGAATGTACCTACCTACCTACATAAAGGTAGTGCTTGTTTAATAATGTCCGAACACAAAGTTACTAAATTTCAAAAACAAACTTACATCGACTAAAGAGAAGGAGACAGGGACCACAACCATTGATATATATATATTATATACATTGGTACCTATATCTCTATGACCACAACACGTTCCCAAACACAAACTAATTTGTAGAATTCGGTTGTTGTTATGCTAATTTGATACAAGCTACAGAAATAGAATCTACCGTTTGCTATGTCTGCCGGTGCGAAACGACTAATTTGGGACCCTTTGATCACAGCAAGGGACCCGGCCCGTACTACCTAGTACCTACTGAGGTACCTACCCATCTCAGGCCCTTGGTATCAAGGGAACAAGGACCCGCCTGTCAACAAAGGTAGAGCGTGTATACAAATAATAATAATACTACCATTTACAAGGGTGGGAAGCAGTACCGGATTATCCCTAAGGCAGAGTAGGCAACTGCCTAGGGGCCCCGCATCGGCTGGGGGCCCCGCGCCCCGAGAAAAAATAACTTGCGTCAATGGTTCGACTCACAATAAGTGAGCAACTCCGGCACCCATTTTGGAAAAAGTCAGCTTTCAAGATGTTTTAAATTTTTTTTTATTACGAACATTTATAGGTTAATAACATTACATGCATTAAAGAAAACAACAAATTATAATAATTAGGTTATAACCCAATAACTGTTCACATCACGCATAAATAATTAATAAAAAGTCAATAATTAAAACAAATATTTAAACATAGTTGTATTTTACTTTACTTTCCTTCGTATCAATGGGGATAAGATTATAGGTGCCGTGTGTGGTTTATATTGGCAATTGTTTTGTTTTTTTTTGGTTTTATTTCTAATGTTTAAAATATAAATGTTGTACAAGCTTTAGTGTGCATTACCTATCTGCTTGCTAAAATTCTTTGTTTCTCTTCATACCAAGGTTGTCTGGAAGAGATCACTTTAGTGATAAGACCGCTCATTGTAATATTGTATTCGTTTCATTTTTTTATTGAATGGGAAGAAGGCATACCTTCGAAATGTAGTAAAAAAACAGATTAATTATAAATAAAATTACGTTGTGGTACAAAAAAAAAGGTTTGGAAGTTAGAAAAGAGTAAAGTGCAGTGGCGGATTAACCCCGTCAGAGGCCCGGGGCGGAAAAGCTGAATGACCCCCCCCCCCCCTAGTTTAAGAAGTTGATGTAATTTTACAAGCTTTTTCTTCAGTTCATACGGGCCTCTGACTCTGGGGGCCTCCAAACGCCTTCCTTTGATCAAATCCTAAACAAGGCTTTAAGGCACCAGGCCACTGTAAAAAAATGACATTTTTTTAAATTAATTTTCTGAAGATGCTCTCACCAAATGTTTTAAGGAAATTCGTAAAATTGACGGAGATACCTACAGCATTTTATATGAAACCATTTAAAACAGTTTGTATGTTGAATTAACGTTCAGCAAAACTTTGAACGCGTTTTTCTCGAAACTGATTTTTTCAACACGGTTGATAACATATTAGAAAAACTATACATCCGATTTGCATGCACTAAGTCTTAAACTGTTAATAAATCCAGTCAGTATGGCACCACTTAAGAGTTTTTTTTTATAAAGAGCCCCCTTCTATTTTTTTTATGAACAATGAAAATTTCGCATAAAAATCGAAATTAAAATTCGTTGGTCCGCCATTTTTCCTTATTTTTAAACAAAATTCACCTACGTGGTGAAATAGACACTAGATTTTCAAATAGTTTAAGACTTGCAAATCGGATGTATAGAGGTTAAAAAATGTGTTAACAAAGTTTAGAGAAAAACACATTCAAAGTTTTGCTGAAGGATAATTTTACATACCTACAAACTGGCCTGAAGAACCTACAGTTGTAGCGAAACCCGGTCGGCATTTAGCATGTATAATAAAAGTGGTGTTTAATAAGTTATTGTTTCACATAAAATGCTGGATCTCCGTCAATTTTTCGAATATTTTTAAAACATTTGGTGAGAGCATTTTTAACAAATGCATCTTTCAGAAAATGGAATAAAAAAAATTAAATTACAAAAAATTTTCTTTACAGAGTCCGCCTTAAGTGGGAATCACCAGAAAAAACCGGAAATATATCGTTTTTAAATCAAATTTTAGACGTATTGACTCTTTTTCATCACAAAATTATAAATTGATTTCTAAAGACTGTTCTTTTATCTAGTAAAGCTATGTTTTAAATTTTGAGAAAATATGTTTATTTTTAGTACATTGAGGTTTTACCGTAGGGCGTTGGCAGATTTGTTAAATTTTCAAACAAAATTTTGTATTATACAACACACATTTCAAATTATATAATCATGGAGTAAAAAAAATCAATTTTAAAAATCAAAATTATCTGGGAAAGATATGTTTCAGAATTTTAATTTTTAGTTTAAATAAAATCATTAAAGAAGGATCCGCGCATATATTAAAGAAAAATACATTTTTATTTTGCTTAGACATTATTGAAAAATTATAAATACATATGATCAAAAAATAATTAGAAAAAGTACATAATTTGAATAGTTTTATCATCACGATTTTGAGCATTTTTGAATTTAGGTATGTATCAAAGCAAATTGTGAATGAAATAATATCGATATTGAGCTATTATGTTAAAATGCTGGTAAGGAGAATAATTAATCTTTCTCATCGGAATCACCCTGTACAGTTGCAAGGGTACGATCGTAAGATCATCGTTCGACGAAATTTAAATTCTCGGCCGCTGATTAATGGCATTAAAGCCTTGTTAAGGATTTAATAAAGGGGACATGGAAGCGTTTGATGGCCCCCGAGGACCAGAGGACAAGGGCAGGCCGCCCCTCCACCCCCCCCCCCCCCCCGTTAGTCCACCATTGGTAAAGGGGCCCCAAGACGTGCATTGCCTAGGGGCCCCGACATGGTTAATCCGGCCCTGGTGGGAAGGTACCCGTGGTGATTACAGAACGATATTCACGCCCTAATTCAATGTTCAAACTAACAGAAATTAGGTCACATGCTTTTGGAAAATTCGAAATGGATTGATTAATTTGAGTGTATTTGCTTTTATTACTGGAAAACTGGGCGCTCAAGGTATATATATGGGTTACCGACTAATTCTTTTTCGGAAATATATTTTAGGGGTGGAGATTAAAAGCTTAGACGGACAAATAAAATGTAAGGTCATGATAGGTTGGGAATGCTTTTAATAGGAATGTTTGAATTATGTACATTTATTTAATATTGAAGAGGACACGTTTCAAAGTATGTGTGCACAACGATAGTATCGAAAGTTTCAAAAAAATGTTTTTTTAACTAGTTTTAACACCCGCCCGCAGTTCCCTCTTATCCCGCAAATGTCAAAAGATATCAGATGAGATACCAAAGATGCCAACTCCATAATGTTTATTTCACATTAAAATATGTACCTTTGTATTTTTTACTCATTGTTTGTTGGGTTAACTCTATGGAATAGTATGGATACTTTTTATTTAATTTATTCAATAAAGATTTTTCTAATTTGAATTTGCATCCAAACGTCAATCTTTAAAAAGCTAATGTTTTTTAAAAATAAATCGTGGTTACAAAGTTGATGTTTTATATCAATCAGGTTTTAATATATTTTTTTTAATATAAGCTCCACACAGGAAGCCCTGAGGAACATAATTCTAATCAGGGCCTATGCCATCTTTGGGTTTGCTGTGTGTCTGTCTTTTTAGGAAAGGAAGGTGAGGAAGTACTGGGAAGTAAAAAAAGGTATGAGGGGCGGGTAGGAATCTGGGGTCTTCAGCCACTCCAGAAGTGACATATATGAATCTATCCCTCCTACTGCTGTGCAAGGCGATATTCCGAGAGAGGTCAAAAAGTCTTCCTCATACCAGTCCCTCCCGATCTGGCCTGCCACGCAGTTGGTGGGCAGACGCAAATGCATCCAATACGCCACTACACAAGCAAAGCTTCCTTTAGAATGATTTATCTGTAGGTACTTTAAACTTTTGATTGAGACTTGAGGAATTTTTATCTTATGTAAATAACATAATTCAAGCACCTAGGTACCTAGAATGTTTTATTTCTATTTCATGTCTGGTACTTAGATATGATATGTAACAGTATACTGTTACTAACAGTATATCATTACGTTACCATAATGAAAGAGGAACTACGGCATCCTATGTCCGGAATATTGTGAAAATGAAGAATATAGGAAGGAGATAAGTGAGAGGAAGGTACGAAAAATATGAAAAATTCTTTCCAAGAAAAACTAAAACAGATTTTGCTTAATTTACTCTCGAGTCTTATGAAACCATTAGTAAAATCATGTTAATATCCGAAGCTTTAGACATTTTGATAAATGGTTGGAAATGATACTACAAATATCTTGTGGAAAATGAACATGCCGTGCCTCATAAAACGTCAAGCGTGTGTTTGTATCCATAACTTCAAAGGTTCCAATATTAACATGAAAGTCGCCCACGTGCGACTGGTACGTGTATGCTCATGTAGCTGCCAAATACAATATCTGGAGCTTGCCAATTTAATTTAATTTATTTAAACACGAAATAACTTTAAACTTAATCCGCCCGGTTTTACAGAGATTTAGTATCTGCATTGTCGTGTTTATCAACAATGGAAACCCTCGGTAAAACCGTTTAGTTAGATCCAGGAAACATGCCAATAAAATCAAAGACCAGGTAAATTATGTTTTCAAAGTTCAGAAATGTATTTGCAAAGACTAAAGTGATTCGACAAAAGTTAATGGCGGGATTAGGCTTGTCAGGTATAAATTTAATAATTCATTTAAAATTTAAGCTATGGTCACAAACAAATTAGGCAAAATAATAAACTGCAGGTATATATTACCTGCTTAAACCATTAGAATAATATTTGGTTCAAATTTATAAATACTAGGCACTCGTAAGAACTTTAAATAATTATCTACTAATATCTTATTATTTACATTTACTGAAAAATTAACACAATAGTTATTTCTATTTGATTAATGTGTGTTGTTTCACAATTAATTCATTAAAAATGTTCTAGAGTGGGAGATCCTCTCAGTGTCGCCCTGGCGAAAAGACCACCATTCAGAATTGAAACAGTGTGGAGCAAATTAGACTACGTCATCCCGGTACATTGTGGGACTGACGGTAGTAGGAAGGGGAAGGTAGTAGGAAAATTCAGAGCTGATCATTAAACACGGCTAAGCCATTTCATGCAACGTTCTATTCCACTCAGGAACATTTTTATTAATTAGTATTTTAGATTAATCTTTATTACGAATCGGTTTACAATACGAACACCAAAAAATATGCTTTGAATAAAGTGAAACTTTTCTCAACGTTTCGCTTGAATAGAATTAAAATAAAATTGTTAATTACTTCGTTAAAAAATAGAAGAATATTATTATTAAAAATATATATTTTTTCATTAGAAATGTATGAACTCATAAAAAAAATAACTTAAAAAAAATACATTACTATGACTAAAATTATCTGTGACAGTTTCCCTTGATTAAATTTAGTTATTTCTTACAAAATTAATCACAAAATAAATCAAAACCACTTTTGCACTTGAAATCGAGCGTTACGATATGATTAATAATAAAATTATAATAATTTTTAATAATTTGACATGAAATGGTACCCAATCATACGTTCGTTCTAGTTTTGAATCCAGTTTCAATGCGAGCGATCCGAATAGAAAAAAATATATTCACTGAATGTTGGGATATCCACCTAGCCGGCCGGTCCAGTCCACCCAGATCTGTCTTGTTTTATACTTCTCCTCATCCGTAAACACCGTCTAATGACTATTCCGTGATATGCTCGAGATGAAATAATGTTTACTGGAGTTATATTCGGAGTAGGTAGGCACTAGGCACTAGGAACCACACATCTCTTTGCCGCAAGTAACGCTGTACAAATTAATCATCGATTTTAAAACTGGAGCGTTTTTTTATGCTCTCACAGTTTTCTGTGCTCCAGGCCCCCTAGCATGGTCGATCGATAAGGTTTTATCGAAAATGTCGGTAACTTGTCATCGCTCCCGAGCACGACTGTAGGCCGCTAACGAACAAACGACAGTTCACAACGACTAAGGGTTCCTAATTTATTTGACGTGAACTGTTGTTTGTTCGTTAGCGGCCTGCAGTCGTGCTCGGGAGCGATGACAAGTTACCGACGTTTTAAATAAAACCTATATCGATCGACTATGCTAGGACTTTTTGAGAAACAATGATATTTGATGATTTAAGAGTTTGACACACTTAAATTTACAGTATGTGCCGCCTCTAGTATTTTTTTTTACATAAACGCCTCAGGAACATAATTAAAAAAAAATTAAGGCCCGTCATCTTTGGGGATGCTGTGTTGAGAGTTTTTTGAGGAAATCAAAGAAAGGAGTGAAGGTTGTAGGAGAGAGGATACACAGATGCCTACAAAGATTGTGATTTAAAAAAAATCTTCATTCGATAAGTGTGACATTCTGTAGTAAGTTTGTGAATGTGCCAGTGAAAGAAGAATTGTAATAAGTAGTACTACTTACTTCATCAACTTTGACCCAATACTAGTACCCTCCAGGTGAAAGATACAAGCACACTCACACTTTAGTGACTAGATCTGAATAACCCGCCCCTTCCTAACCCTCAGCCTCAGTCCTTCACCCCCCCCCCCCCCCACCCCCCCCAATTCGTTTAGCATCACATAATTCCTTAAAAATACGAGGTGCCATGTATTTCACTAGATTTAAAAATAATTGTTCTTTTATCAAACGGTTCCCTTCTCAACCACCAGTTCTCGCTCCCCAGAACATCAAACTTATAGACGTAATATTTCAGCCTATGAGACCCAAGTGTTACGTAATATTAAACTCACATAAATAATATAATAATGTGATGTGGGTAAACAGTCCACATACGCGTGTTTATTATGGTTTTATGATAGGAGGTTGTGCTCTATCCCCCCTCCCTCTGCCCCCCCTCAAGAGAAGGCCCAACGATAAAGATAAAATAGAAATAGTAATCCCCACGAAGCGATACTCCCTTATCTTAATCCAATTGTGACAGAAAGCTTAAATATTTAAAACGTTTGTTTATAACTCATAACTGACAATATATTACTCAAAAGATGTTATGCATAAGTACGCAATCTTATCGAAAAATAATACGCAAAAGTTTGGGAGAGATATTATTCAAAGATTTATAGTAAAATTGTATTGATAAATGATAGCCACATGTTGCTTTATTGTTATTTTTATTTATGGTCCAATAATAGTTATAAGAAAAAAGGTATTAAGATAATTTAGTTAATAATCATGTAAAAACCATAAAGATACTGTTCATAAACTCATTACTAGAGAATGTGTGCTGAATATATGTGTAACTGGTGTTCATATTATTTTCATAATGAATTATGACAACACTGTGATATAGACACGAATTAAATGTATAAATTCAAAAGACTAGGTGAATCAGACTGAATTTGTCCATGTCTCGTGCTAATTATTGTTTCACAAACAATAATATTGAGCTTTGAAAGTTGCATGTTATTACTCAGTAAGTAATATAATAGAGAATCTTGTTGTTCATTATTTCACACGTCAGGAGTGAAAATTAATTGACTTGCTTTACTTTCTATTATGCCAATAGAAAGCATTACAAGTCAATTAAGAATATCGAATGTTTATGAAATAGAACAGTTCTCGTAAATAGGGGGGGAGCAAGATAAAGAAAAACTGGAAAAGTTTTTAAAAATATTAAAATTAATTACCCCTCTCTCAGCTTCTTTTTGGTTGTCATTTTCCATTAGGTTGGGCATCACAGTCAGGTTATAGCCTAAATCCTGGCACATAGGAATGGTTATTTTCTCGCACTGGGCCTTGGCAGGAACCCATGGCTCTTCGCTTTCTGCCAGAGAGCATACACTCACTGATAACACGAAAACTGTCAACAAAACCATCTTGAAAGACTCCATTGTCAAATAAAGTTCTAAACTTGTCCCTTTTAATTCATCACTTTAATGAAAAACTTATAATTCAAATGAAAAATACATGTTTTAGTTTATCTTTTCACCGCCTGTCAAAAGTTCGCTTCTTTGATAAGCATAGTTTTTTTTCAAAATTTTCACAGAAAACAAAATACAAATTGTCATTAATGTTTTTAAAACTATGTTAATACAATTTACGCACGTAATCACACACTTGAACTGTCTTTTAATGTTTATAGTAAATATTTATCGTGGAAATAATAGAATTTGACGAGAACGTGTGCGTCCGGGTTCGCGCTCCAAACGTGAATATTTCGTTTCCGCGCTCTAAAAGTGCGGCTGCCCGCGCTCTGTACTCAAAACAACTGAGCCGTAAAACCGGCTCGGAAAGATCTCCAAATTGGAAATGAATGCGTTCGCCCGTCTCTTTCATTGGCGCACAGCGATGTATGACCAAGAGGGAGATAAAATATATGACCGATAAAAATTGCAGAAGGCTTCTCTTGCCAGGGGCGGTGCTTCTGATAGCGTCAGTTTTCCTCACGTGATACCACATTTCCACAATAATATATTGTATCTACATATATTATGTTTACAAAAGTATATTTTTGTGTACAAATATAGAATAAACCTAAGGTAAAAGTTATTTACTGGGAAATATACAAGATAAATTTACTAAAACTTTTTAATTTTCAAAATTAAAAATATTTTTAAAGATGATTTTTTTTTAGAAACTCCTCTCGTAAAGCGTATATTAATCTGAAAACTTCTTTGTATTAATCTGAAACTCGATGAAACGAAAAATAGCGACACTAAAAAGGGACAAACACATACATCTGTAGAAAAAATATAATCGGTCTCCTCTTTGTGCGGTGCTAAATAGTCTTCCCACCCTTGTCTAATTTAATTTTCTGAAGATTTCACTTCTACAGCGTATGAATTGCATACTCAGATTTTTTAATATTCTTCTGGTACCGTCTCTTATCGGAGTCTGGCTATCATCAGGGTTAATGTGGCCCTGCCGTCTGCGGAGTCTAACAACTCAGACAATAGTATGAGATGAAATGCATGGACATTAAATGAATCGGTCATATTGATAAATATTAGATATTAAATTAAGACAGAAATAAACCATTTTCCAATTGTAATGTGAGGTGAGCAAAACAATGCAACGATCTTTAAAGTAATTAATGACCACAATATCAAAACAACATTATTACAAAAAAACTTGAATAAAATGGGTTTGAATCTAATTGTAGATTTAATTTTTAAACGTAATAGATAGTTGCAATAAGTGAGTAATTACCCAAAACAATGTAGTAAAAACAATTATTTATTATCAATATTGCCATTAATAATATTCTACGCCTCTGTTAACCATTTAATCGTAAGTACAGGACAGACGTCTACTTGTCCTTATCGCACTCACAGCCATGTCCGCTGTACAGGTTTCATGAAGAACCAAATTACGGAATACACAATTCGTTCTGCCATCTCCTTTGGAGAAAATCATGAAACATCATCCCTTCCCGCTCCACAGCACGCGATTCCAGCGGAGAGACAGAGAAAGAATTATGAAAATTGCTATCGGGATGAGCATCTGAAAGATAGGTGAAGCGATGGTTTTAATTTTAATGCTCGGTGGAGTAATGGATTAAAACATATTTTTAATAAATCAGCAACCGATTAATGTACGACACGTTTTTAGATTTTAACGATCAAAAGTATTTTCGTTATTTGTTTTTGGGGTATAACGACGTGTTGCGCTACCTTCTTCTTTAGCCAACGTTTCGGACATCGTTACAGTGTCCATCATCAGGATAGATGTGCAGATGATGGACACTGGCTAGAGAAGGTTGGTAGCGTAACACGACATAACACCTCAAAAACAAATATCGAAAAAACAATTAATGTATATCTTCATAGTATAACAAATATTTGCGAAGAGATGTGAAATATCTCTATGGAAAATGCGGAAATTTGAGTAATTCAGAAAAATTTGTAGCATTTTTTTTTATATGAGCAAAATTTAAAAAATTATATTTTGCTTCCGAAGATATTTTTTAAATTAAAAAAAAATTCAGGGCGCATCGCCACTGGGCAGTCGAGTACAGCTTAGCGGGTCACGATACGCACCCCGTTTCGTTCCAGCAGCACGGTAACAACAACAACACAATAAATGAGACAGAGGGCGTATCACGTGATCCGTCGCGACGTGAATCACAATAAAATTTTTAAATAGCACAATTTTTAAAATTTTTTATCAAGATATTAAACAAATAAAATGAGAAGATAACGCTATTTTGCCGATATTTTTTTTTTAAGAAAATTCTTCATTAATCTTAAATTTGGTTTTATATTACATGATTCCTGAAACGAAATAAAATTTCATGATTCCTGAAACGGCATAAATTTTCATGATTTCTCAAACGAAATAAATTTTCCTGATTCCTGAAACGAAATTAAATTTCATGATTCCTGAAACGAAATAAATTTTCATGTTTCCTGAAACGAAATAAATTTTCATGATTCCTGAAACGAAATAAATTTTCATGATTCCTGAAACGAAATAAATTTTCATGATTCCTGAAAAGATATAATTTTTGGTGATTCCTGAAACGAAATAAAATTTCATGATTCCTGAAACGAATTAAATTACATGTTTCCTGAAACGAAATAAATTTTCATGATTCCTGAACAAATTTTTAAATTTTGATGATTCCTGAAACGAAATAAAATTTCATGATTCCTTAAACGAAATAAATTACATGTTTCCTGAAACGAAATAAATTTTCATGTTTCCTGAAACGAAATAAATTGTCATGATTCCTGAAAAGATATAATTTTTGGTTATTCCTGAAACGAACTAAAATTTCATGATTCCTGAAACGAAATAAATTTTCATGATTCCTGAAAAGATATAATTTTTGGTGATTCCTGAAACGAAATAAAATTTCATGATTCCTGAAACGAATTAATTACATGTTTCCTGAAACGAAATAAATTTTCATGATTCCTGAACAAATTTTTAAATTTTGGTGATTCCTGAAACGAAATAAATTTTCATGATTTCTGAACACATTTTTAAATTTTGGTGATTCCTGAAAAGATTAATCAATTTTCAGGATTCCCTAAACATTATAAAAATAATTATTATTCCTGAAAACTTTAAAACCATATAAATTTCTTGGTTCCTGAAAACGAATAATTTTTAAAAATATGCTTCGCAGTTTTCAGTAAAAATCAATTTTCTAAAACTTTACAAAAATATAACAAAAAATAAATAAAATAAACTGAAAATATAAAAATTGCGTAGTGCTCCATCAGTCAAGTCTGCCGCGAGATTCCCGCGGATTTCCAACGCAGCTGAAGCCTACACTAAAACATGTCAATTTCAAAAGGGTTCCGCTCATACTAAACACCCTCTTTCATACTTTATAGAAATCATTATCTTTTGTAGCGACGTGGCCAGTTCGCTGCGTGCGAGGCTCGTCTGCGCGCGGCCGGGTGTTGTCGGCCGAAGCAAAAAGCATGACGGAATGTTGCCAGCCATATACGCGAGGACAAAGAGACGCCGACAGCGGGGTACCCGAGTACCTACCGCATTAGTGTGTCCCCCACAGAGCATGTGGGGTGATACTATTATTTATTTATAAAAAAATGGTTTGTTTATAAAATATAATTAAAATAAGAGGGAAAGTGCTGATAACTTAATGTAATTCTATGATTGGTAAAATATTGAATATTAGTTAGGTATTTGACCACACTTCAAAACTGGGTTAGATTTTTTATAGGTAGGAAGGTACCTATTTACCAATGATAAGTCATTTTCAATTTATACGACCAATTTTTTTTCAGAGTCCTATCACATTTTTATATTCTCTTGAAAAATGCTCACTAATTAAAATACATAATAATACATACTACCTACACATGGTAACAGGACGTACCCGAAGGATTTTTACCAGCGATTTCTGAGCATATTTCGAGTACAAATGCAAATGTCATTTTGCTCTCCGATGATTTTTTTGTTCTGGTAAAAAAAAAGCATTAAAAAAATCCATCAAACGTCGAAACTGCATAGTTGGATGCGGCCAGCACGGGTCACGTGTTAGACATTCCGTCTCGTTCTAGCAGCACGGTAACAGAGGAGGAAGAACGCATATCACACGATCCCATCGCCACGTGTAGCATTGTGATCAGTGGTGACGTGTGATAGAAACGTATTTTTTGAAGTGAAACTTCTTTAGCACCGTTGTTATTTGAAACTCGATGAAACGGAAACGACACTAAAAAGACACAAACACATATATCTATAGGATTTAGCCTGCGAGAGAATGAGATAGAATGAAACCTTACCGCATTGGCTGTTTAGATTATAAGCTTACTTTTCAAGGCTCCTGTTGGTGGAGATTGTGTGGTGAAGGTATCACTTCTACCACTTGCTAACTGCACTCAATTTTTTTGTTTTTAATGGAAATAAATATCAATACAGCAAAATGACATCTACATTTTTCACTCCAAATATGCTCAGAAATCGCTGGTTTAAATGACGTGAGTTCGTGCAGTTACACCCGTATATTTACTGAATTAATTTAATTTTAATTGGTAACCTATCACGAAAAAATATCACTTTTATGATACAATTTTCTAAAGAACACGCCATTAAAAAACTACATTTGAAAATAAGTTTAAAGTTTTCCATTAATTCAAAAAAATATTCTCCATAATATCAAGAAAGAAAAGAGATTTTTTTTTAAATCAGGTGGAAAATTAATTAAAATTTACAATGTCCATAATAATATTAAGGAAGGTACCCATCAATATAAAAAAGTCCGTTGCACTGTCTGCTTTAACGGAACAGACTACTTTGGTTGGTCGGGTACCTACTCTGCAGTCGGGGGCGGTCGGCGGCATTGCATCTAAGTGACATTTTATTATTTTACACATCCATATTTACTCCGCGAGGATATTGATGCGTCTGTTATCACCAGTCTCATCATCCACATTCACAATTACTTCCTTTCAAGGTTCCTCATTTATGGCTTTTCGTATCTGCGTGCGCTGTCATTTGTTGGGGCTTTATGTATATAGCGTAGGTACTTAGAAACAACGGCTTTAATCACTTTAATGTGTAAGCCCAATGAGCCTCATACATGGTTTTTAAGGCTCCGCAACCGGGCTCGTAAAAAAGAAGAAGATGGAGAGACACGAAATTACGAATGTTGATGAGCGCACTAACATTTACAGCAACAAAATCGATGCGAAAATGTTTAATAAAACACCACTCGTTTAAAATAGAGCAAAAATCTCGTGGGGAGCATCTTAAGTATCATTTAAGAAACATTTTGATTTTTTTCACAAATATAATTAATAAGAAACTTGTTTTTAATAATTTTCGGAGCGTACTTTGCGATTTTTTTCTACCGAGGGAATTTCATATACCTAATTTGCGTTTCGGCATGGGCTGCATCTAGACATTATCTTCAAAAATAACATACCTATATATATTATATTTTTTTTAAGAGCTTAAAAACTTCAAATGTTTAGGGGAGATATGTAAGAAATCGGTAGAAATCGGGTTGCCGAGGCTTAGGTAATTGGATTTTAAAAAATCACGCAAATAAAAGTTTTTTCTGAGAAGTCAAAAATGTTACAAAAATACACAGGTTACAACCTATTAACGAGTGATGTGTTGATCGTGCACCGTTGACCTTTTTAGTGGCTGAACTTGCCGATGGTGCTTATAATGCGATTTTAACCTTTATACTTTGAAAACTGTAAAGAGACAAAATCAGAATCGCTTGCTATAATAATAATTTTATTTCATGAATGTAGCCTGTATGATAGCTCACCAAAAAAAATGTCTATGAATGTTAAAATTCTTAAAATGTTTAATAACTGAAAATATTAGAGTTTTCAAAGAAGCAAAACGCAATTTTTTTTTAAAATCCCTTTGATTGATGTTTTTCTGGTAGAGTGTGTTCAGATTTATGTAGAAATAATTAAACCATTTTATAGTTATATTCGTATACAAATATTTTTGCAGCTCCCAACAGTCCCAAGTGTGAGGTTTTCTGGGGGAATGTGTTGTGGGGGAATTTGGAATGTGAAAGTTATAATAAGTACCTATAAATTAAAAATATATTTTAAACGCAAAACAATTGAAATAAATAAAAAATATTGCTTTTTGTCCGATTTTTTAGCAAAACTCGAGAAGATAAATTTTCGCGCGGCTCCGCGTATTTTCGTCCGTCACAGAAATACTAAAAATTTTCTGATTCGGCTTTTCACAGATAAATGATTTTTGTAAATGTGTTAGATCGTGAAGAAGCGTTAGAAGTTTTTGAAAAAATCCCACACCGACCGTTTTTTCAAACAAAGACTCTACCTACTGGGTCTGAAATTCTGACAATGACAATGACGTTTTCTGTATTTTTAACGAATTCTTAACCTTTGATTTACTTATGTCTATGATGTACAAACGCTGTAACGAATGGTTTCATACATATTTTTAAGACATGTAGCTTGAATTTAGTTACGACTTGTGACAGTACAGCTGCGGACAAAAATATTATATTACTTTCCTTTCTGATTTTTTAAGTTTTTTTTTTTTTTTTTGAAATAATGGCGTTCAGAGCACCGGGCCAATTGAGGCCCCTTTCTCTTTCATCGTGAGTTTGTTTAATGGTTGTAGAATTAAGATTTTAGGTGTTTTGTTTAATTACTGGGGAGTTTGGGATGGGGGAGGGAGGGGGGGGGGGAGGTGAAGGTGTTGGGGTGGGGTAAGAAGTGATGGGGGGTAAGAGAGAGAAGGGGGGGGGGGGGGTTAGAAGAGAAGAGGGGGGGTTTGGGGGGGGATAGAGGAACAAGGGGGAGGGGGTGGTAGATCGGTGGGTGGGAGGAGTGGTAGACTGATGGGTGAAGGTTGGGTTGGGCTTGCCGGAGGTGTAGGGGAGGGGACGTTTGTTGTTTGGGGGGGGAATGTTTGGAGTTTTTGGAGGGGAACGGGGGGGGAGGTTTCTTTAGGCGGACTCGTTTGCGGGATGGTTTGAGGAGTACCCAGGTCTTTTTGGGGCCTGAATTGTCGGAGGTTGGTTAGATTGACTGGGTGTCGCTGGGGTGAGAGGAGAAGGGGTGGAACCTTTGCCCCCTGGTTGGGGGGTTGGGGGGGAAGGTTAGGCTGGAGGTGTTGAGTGAGAGTGAGCTGTGAGCGGAGGTTTGGGGGACGGTGGAGGGTCGGTTGGTTTGGGGGGTGGTGAGGTAGTGATCGGTTGGGGGGGTGGTCGGGGGGTGGGCCGTTGGAGGAGTGGTATGGGGGCCATCGGTTTGGGGGGTGGGAGGTGGGCAGGCGGTTTGGTTGTCGGTAGGGGGGCGGGTGGTAGGGGGGAGGGTAGGGGGGGCATTGGTTTGGGTGGCAATGGGGGGGCGGTCGGTAAGGGGTGCGGTGAGGGGGCGGTCAGTTGAGGGGGCGGTAGGGGGACGGTTGGTTTGAGGGGCAATGGTTTGGGGGGTGAGAGGGGGGTGGTCGGTTTGTGGGGTAGTGGTGGGACTATCGGTTTGGGGGGGGGTAAGGGGGTGGTTTGGGGAGGTTGGCTGGGGGGAGCTTGGGGGGGGTGTAGGGGGGGGATTCAATGAGGGGGTGAATTCTGAGTCGGGCTGGGGTGAACTGCGGGGGATGAGGGTACGGGAACGGGCGTGATGTCTGCGCACGAGTAAGGACACATGGTTTATGTCTTCTAGGGACATGTTGTCAGGGTCGGGGTGGTTGTCAAGGAAGGAGAGTACCTCGGGGGAAAGGAAATGCATGATGGATTTGTTGGGGGGAAGACGGTGGAGAATTTAGAATTGTTGTTAGAAGTCTGGGTGGAGAATCAGTGGAGGTTTCATGCGGGCTGTCCTATGGCGAGCGATGAGCCTTACTCTTCTTTCAGGCGGGATCAACTCGAGCCTCAGACACGGGGAAAACTGAATTGCATGAAAGTTCAAACCACTGAATTAACTGAAATTATTTGCGGGAGAAGGCACTGAATGTAGGACGACGTGAAACCCGGTAGGCGGGTGATCGTTGGGCGTGAGACAAGACGACGGTTGGAAAAGGCGGGAAAAGACGGCGTCGTCGTTTGTCGGTTGGATTTGGCGGGAAAACTGTAGGAGCGGCGAATGCGGGCGGCCGTGGGCGCGACAAAAGGCGGGAATGTTCCTAGGCGGCACTGGGGTGGATGTGGAGACTGGGGAGTTGGGTTCCTTTACTGGGAAAGGCACTTTGGAATCACTGTGGTGTGGTTTTCACGACCGCGGCAAAACTGGCGTGGGACGAACGAACTGTAGGCGACGGGAGATGGCATGGTGCCAAGCCAGAGGGTGTCAGAGACTTTTTTTTTTTTGGTCAGAGACTTTTTTCTGGGAAAATTTTTGGATTTTTTAAGTGTGAAAAAAATCTTTTTCATAAAATAAAATACAACTGTTATGCGAGTGACTCATTTAACTAGATCTAAATCGACTTGGTGCGGTCACATCTAAAGGTCACCGTGCCATCGCTTGACCTCTTGTTCGATGACTTATGACGCAACAGGAAACGGTAAAAAAATTGTGTTTATTGGGTCTTTCTATTGGTAAATAGACACTAAATTCGCAATGCTTTTCTGTCCGCTAAATCTAGGTCAACACAATTAAAAATAATAATAAAAAACGGTACGAAACCGTTTGACGATGGTATCCTCAATCGGAGTATTGTGAGTATGAAGGGAGTGGGAAAGGGGAAAATGTAGAAGAGGAACATAGGGAACTATCTGGTCGTTCAGAACTTATCGCCAAAAACGGCTAAAGCCTTTTCAAGCAACGTTTTGTTTCTGAATGGTTGTCTTTTACTAGGGCAATACTACCACTCCACAGCTATTTTTTTAATCAATTCCACCGCTAGAAATGGAATGCTGAACAATCGTTTTAACATTCATTCAGCTCCACAAAGGAAGCCCTGAGGAAATAATGCACCCCTATGTCATCTTTGGGGGACGCTGTGTTGAGGATATTTTGAGAAAAGGAAGGAGAGGAAGTTCTGAGAGAAAAAAGGTATGAGTGTGGGTAGGAATCTAAGGGTCAGTGTCTCCAGGAGTGATGGGCGTATAATTCCATCTGTCAGGACCAATATCGTGACACAAGAGGGGATGTGGACTATTAATCAACTCAATCACAGGAATTGGCAAATGGAAGGAGAAAGTCCCTACCTTTGATGGTTTCATCCGTTGTTCTGGGCCGATCTTGATGCTGGCTGCTCTCCACGATAACGGCACAACTATAGGTCGCAGTTACCGACACTTTTTGGTATATTATTAGTATTTTGTATGATTATTAGCGAGATTTCAATGGTGAGATGTGAACTATATCACTGCGAATTTTCATCTCATTTGATGTAGGTAATTTTAAATTTTGTGCAATATTGTAGATGTGTTCCACGCAGGTAGGAAACACCTTCCTCCTCTTTTAATAAGTAGGGACTTTCAATGAAAGGATGAAGACATAGGAAAAAAATAACAATGAAGGACTTGGGAACATGTGTTTAGTTTTTAAACTGTTTCCGAGCTAAATGCCATTCCTCCCACTGCGCTGTAAGGTGATGTTCCGAGAGAGTCCTACCAGAGAGGTCAAAAGTTCTCTCTAAACCAGTCTCTCCCGACCCGACCCACCACGCAGCTGGTGGGCAGACACATCTACCGTCAAGACCCGAACAAACCTCATCCCATGAGCTTGGATATCCCCGCTATGGCACCAAACGTAGCGAAACACTTGGGGTGAACTATGGCAGAGGTGTTGGTTATCCAATAAATGGTTCCCGAAGCAGCGGTACCCGTACCCACCTTACATATTGTAAAATGTCACAAGACGTCAAGTTGGTTACTATAATAGTAAGGTTACGAACTCGACATTGCTAACATATTAAAATGGCATTAAATCTGGATTTTCCGAACATTTAAATGTTTGAATATTTTGTTGAGGTCGTGGTGTACTGTAAGACATTATTTGATTAACATAAATGCGGTGGTCGAAGACGTATATCGATATTTCATATTTGAGTTTGGTTTCTCGTTCCATATGATTCTTTGAAAGTGTACTCTATGCCGACCCAATAAACCTACTGCATTACCTCAATAATACGAGTATACCTCTCCCGCCAGAGTCCAATGAACATTGACCGGTAATCCGAGAGCGGTTTTAACAGCAATTAAAGAAAGTTTACCCTGGGCGCTTTATGGCGGGCGGTTTATTGCCGGCCGCCATTTCCGAGTAGTCACACAACACAATACTAATATTATTATACCAGCAATCCAAACTCAGAGACAAGCCTTAAAATATCATTGAAAAGCGCATAATATTGTTATTTTTCCATGAACAATAAAAACGGTTTTTTTTAAAAACGGTACGCGATCGCTGTTTTCAACTCTATTTTCATACCTACGATTTCAGTAGGCATCACAACAAACAGTATGGTTCATGTGTTGTTTGCAGTGATGACAATTGAAATCCTAGATATGAAAATAGAGGTGAAAATAGCGATCGCGCAAATCGAAAAATGTTGACTTTTGTCTCTAATTGGAATCGGGCTGAAAATCGGGCTCGTGTATTACGCTCATAAGACTAAATAAACACAAACTACGCTACAGTCATACTAATCGAACAAAAATATAGCACGTTATTTTTTATTAGCCAAAATGAAACAAATAAGAAAAGGATGGCAAATGGCATGGTACCGCCGCCCCGGGAACTATTTATGGGTTAACCAATACCTGTGCCATAGGTCACCCAAGTGTTTCGCCACGTTTGGTGACTTCGCAGGGGTGCCCGGCTTCATCGGATGAGGTCGCAAAAGACCGGTTTGGGAAAACCCTTTGACCTCTCCAGCTGGTCTCATCGTCTGGCACCGCAGTGGGAGGGATGGATTCATACTTCCGTCACTCCTGGACACATTGAACCTCAAATTCCTACCCACACTTAATATAGGTACTATCTATGCCCACACCTCATGCATTTGCCGTCCCAGAACGTCCTATCCCTTCATTCCATACAGAGACCCTCCACACAGCATCCCCAAAAAGGAAATATAACCAAAATGTCATAGGTCCTGAGGGATTTTTTCCTCATAGCCTCATGTGTGGAGCTAATGTAAAAAAATCAAACGAGAAACCGGGCACCCCTGGTAAGTCACCATTCGTTACGAACAACATTGGGTGACCTATGGCCGAGATTCATACTTATCGATAGAAATAAGCAAAGTTTGAATTAAAAATGAACCTATGTTTATATTAGGTGGATTAATATTAAGTTTAATAAATAAATAAGTATGAAGTATTTTGTTTTGAAGAGTTTTATTTTCCATGTACATTTGTTACTTAAATTTTAATTTTTCTGCTACCGGTTTCGACACAACTTTAAGTTTGCTAGTGAATGACACGGATGTTTCGAAACCGGTAGCAGAACAATTCAAATTTAAGTAACAAATATATATGGCAAATAAAACTCTTCAAACAAAATGTCTGGTTAATATAGGTTACATAGTTAATGCCCAAGAAGTATAAAAAAAGTATGAAGTAGATATAACGTCAAATGCATAATATGAGTGTTGTATAACATAACCATTGGAACTAAGTCGGAAGAAACACATGTGTCCAAGAAATATTGCAATGACTACACGACCGATTCGATCAAACTGGTATTATACTCGTAAAATCAACTATAATTAATAATTACGAATCTACATCAAATACTGGAATGAACAAATATGAAATTTTAGGTTTAGCACGAGTTTCCATCTAACTTTAATACCTACCTTTCTCTGGTAACTTTTTAGGTATCTTTACAAAATTATTAGTATTATTTCTCAACGTCTGCTCTACGCAACCGTTCCCAGTTTTCAAATCTCAAAAAAATCATTATTGGTCTAATAACATCTGTAAGTTTTCTTCGTTTACTTTGTCCCTCAATAAAAATAAACCAAAAAACCTTTTCACTTTCTATGTAAAAAGGTGGGTAGTTAACGTACTCAACTAAGAAGGTTTTACTGCTAATCCTCAAGTAATATCTTGTTTTCGGCTTAGGTCTTCAAGTTTACTGGGGATGGTCGTAAACAGTTTATACAGTTACCCTTACAGTCAAAAGGTAGTGGGCACGGTAAAGATATCAACGTTGGGGCAAGCCAAAAACCTCGGGCGGAACCTTTGTGGCAAATAAAAAATTGTAATAAACATTTATTTTAAATTACGTATGCCTTATATTACATAATAACCGCATAGAGGAATGTTTTATTATGGATTCGAAGAATGAAAACAATATTTTTTATATCCCAACTGCATTTTAATACTCACTCTAGTCAATTTTATGTAAAAGGCAAGCTTTTTATATTTTATTTCGTTTTAGCAGATGGTATAAATAAATAAAAGTTTTGAGCTTTATGTTGTCTAAAGTCTAAATCGTTCCAAAAATAGTTTTTTTTTTCTTCTTTTTACATTACCTACACAAATTTAGATTATCTGTGCCTTTTAATTTGTTTTCACTTGACAGTTTCTACAGAAATGTGAACTGATTGGAATCGTAATTCCTAACATGAGTGTTTCAAAAGTAACTTTAGCTTCCATCTTTTTTACATTTTATAATGACTTGTGAATGTTAGCCAATTTCAATGCCGAATGAAAAATATCCTCTTTCACTTGGTTGGTTAGATATTTTTTTAAATTTTAGTTGCATTACTTTATTGGATTAATTTAAAAAACCTTGCTTTATAGGGTTGAGGTATATCATACGTCAATGGTTGAGGTAAACATTATTCATATTTTTAAATGGCGACTTTTAGTAGAAGGTGATTTTAAAATGAATTTTTGACGAGAGTGAGTTTAATAAAAAATGATGATGGAATTAAAAATACTAATTTCACTTGTGGATCTAATTGGTGATTGTAACTCTGGTTCAATGAACTAGGATGTCATTTTCATAATAAGAACTGATTTTGCAAAGAATTCAGACAAGCAATATAGGCTTCCATGACAGTCGATCTCCCGATTGTTGCCCCCAGCATACTTAGGTATATAGTCCAGACAAAATAGACATTCCTATTACTATTAATTACGTATAAGCTGAATTTTTGTACAGGTCTTGAATACGTCATTACAAATGCTATGTCAAAACCCCCCATTGATCTTTATTTTATCCGAGGTCAAAGGTCACAAATTTTTGTTTTTTGCCTTCATCTCTGAAACGGTGAAAGCTACCGAAAAAAATTTGAGAAGAGTTAGTAGATCGTTAAATTTTCTACAAAAAAACGAAAATACTTTTTCCCTACAAAGCACCGTTCTTGAATTATCGTTCGTTCGTAGGTATGCACACATTTCCACATCACCTCTGAGGTTGTGTACTCGGTGTTTTTTTTAGCGTGGTTTCCCCAATAGGAATACTTGTGTTGACTGCTCTAAGAAGAGAGATATATCAGTTAGATTCTCATCGATTTCGAAAAAATCTTCACCCGTTGCATTTGATTCAGAATAAGTGCAAGAGTGGCCTTGACAATTGGTACAGACTGGTGAACCAAACAATCCAACTTTTCTGCACCCACAATTGTTCGTGCAGCCTTTCTTGCAATAACAAAAAATTGTATTCAGCAGTTTCTCTGGAGCAGGTGGAAGTAAAGTCTGGATTGGCTCCAAACTATTATTCATCAATTTCCAGCCCCAGCCTTCAGGGTTCAGTTGATTGCCCAGCCACACTTGCACTTGGTAGAACACACGAGATAAGCAGAAGCGGATGTTGGAGGGAGACAAGATAATTGAACTCTTTTATTTTTCCTTGTATTTTTCACGAAATTCAAAAATCTATACTTGTCTATCGAATCCATTTTTTTCGGAGCTCCGTATAAAGCAAGGAGAAAGCGAATTCCGTATGTAAGGATGACGTCTGCTGAAGAGTTAATGTTTGTAAATACTTCTGCGTTATCAATCAAATCATTACGTTTTTCAAACAATTGAAATACTGCAGTTTTTCCCCTTTTGAAAATTGCTGATGTGGTATCGCAGCCAGTTATCGCATGTAGGAATAAAATATGAGCTCGACATTTTGGATATGCAGTTAAACTTTGTGACGAATATATTTTCGTTTGAATTTGAGCTTTCCCAGGTTTTAAAAAGTAAATGATCTTATCACTTGGAGTTCGTGCAGTCAGTATTATTAATAAATCTACATCTACTCCAACAACGACTGTTATATTTGTGCTACTGAATTGTTCTAATGCGGTTTCAATAATGAGGACATCGGCATCATTATTAGCTTGTTTCACAGGAATATTGGCAGCTGCGAATTCTGAACACAACATCCAAATCAAGCGAGATTTATTATGACTATTAGCTAGAAATTGTTGTTGGTTAGTAGGAACAGTCATTGATCGATCAAAAACGATATCAGACGATGAAGATGTTTTTGTAGTTCGACGGCGTTGTTCTGCAGCTTTGATATTTTTCGTGTAATCAGTATAACCATCAAATATTATGGTAACGTTGTAACCGAAAAACAACAACGTTGTAACCATAACGTAACGTTGTAACCATCAAATATTTTCAGTATGTTGTGTCTACAAACATACTGAAAATATTTGGCCAGAATATCATCGAATGTGTCCTCTCGATCCCATACAACACGATGTAACAGATATCCTCCATCGATGATGTAGGTAGCATTTGCGCTCTAGACTTCAATATTCACACATTCAAAACAATCATAAATGGTTGACTTCTGTGCCTTACGCATTCCAATCGCATCAAAGAGTGATAATGGGTAAGGGGCTAAGTCATATTCGAAGAATTTTTCAAGTTCATCTTCAAAGGTCTTCGCAATACTCATGCGTTGAAATAATAATACAGGATCTATCGGTACCTTCTCAATTCCAATATGACCCGATGATGTGCGCATATGAGTGCATATTAGTTTGATCGCGATAACTCTAGAACGGTGCTTTTTATGGAAAAAAGTATTTTGCTTTTTTTGTAGAAAATTTAACGTTCTACAAACTTTTCTCATGATTTTTTTACGGTAGCTCTCTCTGTTTCCGAGAAATATGTAAAAAACGAAAAATTGTGACCTTTGACCTTGGATAAAAAACAACGCATGTGCTAGATCGACGGGGACTTTTGACATAACATTTGTAATGACTTATTCAAGACCTGTACAAAAATTCAGCTTATACGGAATCAATGCAAAGTCAGCACTTTTTTCGTCTATTTTGACTGGACTAGTACCTTCTGACACAAAATAAAACTAATTGTGCAGAGAGGTGTACCGCAGAATAACAATATTTAAAACATGTTTTCAATCAAACGCATCAAGGATAAAACTACTTGCCTATCCACTGTAAATACCAGCGTATAAGTACTTTTTTTTCACTTTAAATATATTCGTTAGTTATTAAACTTATTCATTTGTTTGTTATCAATTTATTATTGAAGGTATTTTACACTTTAACTAGATTCGTTTGTCATTAAACTTATTCATTCGTTTGTTATCAACTTATTATTAAAGGTATTTTTAAGTCGATAAAGTTTGAAAGTGTTTAAAAAAATTCAATTTTTTTTTATTTATTGATTATGACTTTGGGGGGCCAACCGTCAAGTATCTATCTACCTATTATATGTGTCAAAATTCAGACCATCCCGTGATTATTCACAAGTCTGCGATACCACAAGTTTTAGGTTTCATTCAGAAGAGAGGCCTTAAAACGAAAAAGGAACCCTTTACTAAAAATGAATTAAAAAACCTTATGAATAACCAATCAGTTAATTTTCCAGTGTTCATGAATGCAGCCTAAAGATTATTAATTTACTATTCAGATAAAGCTGCCCACTGAATGCCTTTATCTCCTATTAGTTCCATATCGTGGGAACACAGAGCAGGCTAGGATTTAATTGAAACATGATAGTGCATTATTACGGAGGTGATCGATTCGTAACGCACCGCGAGAGCAAATGCTAGGCTATTGGCTATCGGCTCTTGTCTGTTGGTTGGTCTATCAGCTCGAGGAGGAAATTATTATTCGTGGATAAGTAATTACCTACCCACCGATATTCGCCGCGGTTAGGATTTATAATTCAATATGCAAAAGCAGGTGCAATTGAAATATTAAGTCCCGACATCACGAATTTCTACTGAATTAGGTATAACATATTTCTCTTGAAAACTTTAAGTTTTTTAGTTGCTAAAAAAAAAAATATTTTTTAAGGTAATACATACCTATCTATACATTTGTAGAGACGAAACGGTAATCGTATGAAATTCCTCCATAGAAAAGATCGCAGAGAGTGCTCCGAAAATTATTTAAAATACATTCTTTTCTGCTATTTAACATGTTATAGCTAATATTTGTCAAGAAAGTTTTGCTTTAATTTAAATGAGTCATGTTTTATTTATTTACCAGCTGACCCGGAGAACTCCGTACCGCCTCAGAATTAATACCTGTTATGTTAACTTTTTAGCTGGATTAAATCCAGTTTTTTATTAAGTTAAAAATTACACACGGAAGCAATTTTCAATGTGCAACTGTCCGTATTTTGTTTTTGTCAGTATCAGAGATGGCGTTGTCTACGGATTAATATTTTTTGTGATTTTCTTACTTTTCCACTTACTTACGGGAATTGCGTTTCAGTTTTATACGTGTGAGGGAGATTTATTATAATTATTCTATTTTTCTTTTGGAGGCAGACGTGCAGACATCATGCAGACATACGTTCACCGTTTGTCTCATTTTCGACTGTTGACATTTAGTGTGTAAGAAAGAGGGGCAGCATTATATGTTTACGAACAAAAGCAAAACAATCAGCGCATTGACAAATGACGATTTTGAATTTTTGAAATTCACTCACTATTCAATACTCATATTATATACTTATCACAATATTACTGCAGCTCTTTCAAAAGTTGAGAAGAAAAAAATATGAGAATTCATTTCATACAAAATATACCTATAAGAAATTGAATTTTCTTCATGATTATTTTTTTTCGTGTATTTTTCCAATATTTTAAATATTAAAAAAATTGTAGAAAAAGTTTTTACAAAACTGTTGCTGTCACTGTCGCTGTTATACAACCCCCTCCACCCCTTCCCCGCCCACTGAATACTGAACGAAAGGGACAATTGCACTTCAGACTTATATACCTAAATGAATCGACAAAATCGAGTTTTAAATTATTTTTTCATCTATTGTACCTACATGAAAATAACTATGTTTGTCCGTTTTGCTTTTATAAAAATACATTGTCAAATTTGTATACTGAACGTCTTTTGATGGCGTTCAAAACCAGGCAAATTTAAGGATCTTAACCTTAAGGAGGGTCCTAACTATTAAAAACGTAGGGACATGCTAGAGGTTGATCAATAAATTATATTTTAAAAAATATTTTCTTATGTGCAAAAATCCAGATAGGAAATATGGGAATACTTTTGTGTAGACAAAACGTCAACCGGTTTCCTTTTAAAACTAAAACTATGAAGTTTGGTAATTGTTTCATAATATGACGTAAAACAGATATTTTGTATCTTGTGGTTTTTTTGGAGATTAGAAGTGATTTTCAGTTTTTGATTGTACCGAATTTTAAGCCAAAACACAGTTCAATCAACGTGTAAGTACCTACCTTTTGCCCTTTTGAAATAAATAGTAAAAATTTTGGTAGGTGTCCTTTTAGTAATATTATCTTTACACGGTGTACGGAAATTCTTACAAGCGGAAACTGGTGAACCCCTAAAAAATCGATCAACATTCAACAAGTCTAGGCTACGTATTATTGGACGCCTTATATACCTCTATACATGTCTGAAAAACACCAATTTCAGTATACCTAGCTATTATTTTACCTAAAAAGAAAAATCTTTTCGATTTTTAAAACACCTTACCCTATCTTGTTTTTGTAATTTTATAAAATCGGATAAAATTACACTACTCCCTATCATTCTAGTCCATACGAAACCCTTTTAACTAACTTTAGGTCAATTGGAAATTTATGATGGTATAATATAATAAATTCTCTCGATGCTAGATAATTTGGCCCTGATCCCACTACTTATTCTGACTTAGATACGGTACCGATTTAGCAGAGTGGTTTTAAAAGCACCATCATGGCCTTAGATCATTAGACGGACCTGCCCAGCAGTCGCTGAAGATTTACGATCTGAAATTGTTTTGTAATTCCACCCTTCGTAGGGCAATCTAATCTAGTGTGTGTATAATGTTATGAAACACAGAGTGAAATGGACCGGTATTGCCCGCGGTGTCGATAATGGACGCCGCAAATCACTACCCTTTGCGGTAGAGCCGCGCGTGTTGCTGACGGAACTCCGTGCGGAATTAATAACGCACGACATGTGGCGGTATTCACTTGGAACTAAGTATGCATGGAAGACATGGGTATTGGATATGCCCTACCTGTGGGCAGGTTCGATCACGGACTCTGAGCAGTAAATCTGGCGACTTGGCGACTTGAAATATAGCAATGAGCGCTGGGAATTTCAACGCATAGGGAAATGAATGTCATAGGCGCACCTATGACATAACATCCCATTTATTTTACAAGGCGTTTCTAGATTTATTTTATGAGAGTTTGAAATGTCGTCCGTTTTGACAATAATTGGTTATATTGACCCACTGAAGCCGACATGACAATTTTCAGTTGAATGCCTAATTTTATTAATTGGTGACCTTTATATTTTTCGAACAAAGCAATAGGTCATGCCATAGGTCACCCAAAGTGGTTCGCTAAGTTTAGTAACTTACCATGCGTACCAGGGTTCATGGGGTGAGATTTGTTCTGGTCTTGGCGGTCAATGCATCTGCCCACCAGCTGGATCCGGAGAAACTGGTTGAGTTGATCTCTTTTGCAGGACTTTCTCAGAACATCGCCTTGTATTGGTGATGCCATAGGTCACCCCAAGTAGTTCGCTACGTTTGGCGACTTAGCATGCATACTCAGGTTTAGAGGGTAAGATTTGTCCGGGTCTTGGCGGTGAACGCATCTGCCCAGCTGGATCCGGAGAAACTGGTTGAGTTGATCTCTTTTGCAGGACTCTCTCGGAACATCGCCTTGTAAAACAGTGGGAGGGATGGATTTATATATCCGCCACTCCTGGAGACACTGACCCCCAGATTTCTACCCATCCCTCATACCTTTTCCCTTCTCAGAATTTCATCTCCTTCCTTTCCTCAAAAGACCCTCCACACAGCATCCCCAATGATCACATATGCCCTTGCAGGAATTATTCGTAAAGTTTAAAAAAATGGAAGTGGGGTTTCTCGCCGTTTCCGGCTGCTTCTTTTCCCATAAGTCGTGGCTCGGTTCGCAGGTTCGACTGCGTGTATACACACTTAGTTTAACTGCGTGTATACAAACTCAGTTTAACGATAGGCTCCGTTGAATACTGACTGAATTTCCCATGACACCAATTAGATAAAATATGTGTATGTGCCTCGGGTAGTATCATGGTGGGTAGTACTGGTAGGGAGATATCACTCAGATAAAATTTTCAAGATATAATGAAATCCCTCTATACATGACAAATGCTTACGTAGGATAATATCGCAATCCTGAAACTAGGTTATTGCACGTCAAATGCACAAACAAGAATAATTACCTTGTGTATTTATTATGTTCATGTTTTTTTTTTTTTTTTTTTTAATTTATTTATATGTTGTTATTTACTTTATTTTTAACATTAACCCATTTTTTGTTTCAAAATATGGAATGTATTGCATTGCACTACCCCTGCATACATTCTGGAATAAACTTTTTACGGTGCTCCAGATTTTATGTCCGGGTTGAATCTTTCCCAAATGAAAGACTAAACCCTTCCACACACTTTTCCACAAATGAATATCTAGTAAATGAACGCAATGTAAGTGCACTATATAAGAATAAAACAATACAAGAACAATACGTCAATCCACCAGAAACATAATGGGAAAATATTTCACCGACTCCAGATATTTTCATATCAGAGGGTTCGGCTCTGATGAAATCCTAACTGGTCCGATAAATCCTACTGATCCCTCAATATAAATATTTAAAAAATCTTTCGTAATCCTACATGTATTTAAAATGACCGACTTTTGCATTTTTATGTACAAATTTTTTGATAAATCTAATACGCCTAAATTTTGAATGAGAGAGCTAGGTATAATGCCAGTAGCCGAAATAACAAATGGTAATATTTTTATAGTCTGAGAATGCCAAATTCTTTTAATTTCATTTCCTAAATCTGTATATTTTCTTATTTTTTCAGAAACAGTTTTCTGAATATTACAAGAATTAATTAATTAATTATTATTATTATTATTTAACATTAATATTACATTTTAACCAAGGTTTATAATACGCAAAATAATTAATTCTGAAGGTGTAAATTTATTGTTCCTTAATTCATCTCGTCTCATTTTTTTTTTTTTACATGAATACCGCACAAGAGTCTCAACTGCTCCCGTCTGAAGCCAGTGAGACTATGGCATCCCCAATTGGGGTATGTTGTGAGGCTGAGGGTAGTGGGGAGGGGAAGGAGATAGGGAGGAGGAAGGTAGGGAAGTACCTTGCTATTCAGATCTGGTCACCAAACACGGCTATTGCCATTTTAAGCAACGTTTCAATTCTGAATGGTGGTCTTACACCAGGGCGATACAGAGAGTATGTTCCACTCTGAAACGTGCCGCAAATATACTATATATTATTTTAAATGGATAAATTGTGATATAAAACAAATTAATCAATTAAAATTTGTTTGCCACGCCGGGATTCGATCCCGCGACCTTCGGTGTGCGAATCAAGCGTCTTACCGCTGCGCTACGCCGGCCGTCAAATTACCGTTCATTTACTGAAATGCCATATTGAGTTCACATGATTTTTAAATCTATCTGTCGGTTGTTGATTTGATTTTTTTACCTCACTAGGACTAGCGTGCGTTGGGTTTAACAATTTTATAAAATAAAATCACATAATGCCACATAAAGAAAGAAATTGTTTCTCCCTGCGTGTCCCCGTGTCCCCATGTGTCCCTTTCCCATGTGTCCCCGTTCCCGCTACCGTTTCCCTCCCACCTCCCCTTTTCTTACCGCGTTCCTCTTTCACCTTCCCCCGTTCCTCTCCCGGATTCCCTTCTCCATCCTTGCCGCTAAACTATATGAAGTACACATATTTTTCAAACAACTCACGCTCCATCTATAGTAATTTTTTTATGAAAATTCCATAACGCCAGAGCTCACCAGCTGATATAGAAACTTTCGTGGGCGTGCACACACAACTCACTATGAATGGTATAGGAAATATTTTCATAATGTCCGAAATCACTATTATATCATATAGAAACATTAGCGGGCATGCGTACAACAAATCACCAAAGTTTCATCGCAATCGGTTGAATGGTTTAGGAACACTTAAGAGGCCGCTATACGAATTTCTACCGATTTCTTACATATCTCCCTTAAACATTTGAAGTTTTTAAGCTCTTAAAAAAAAATATATATATTATTCTTGAAGATAATATCTAGACATTCGTTGCGCCGAAACGCAAATTATATAAAATTCCCTCGATAGAAAAAAATTGCGAAGTATGCTCCAAAAATTATTATAAACACGTTTGTTTCAGTTATTTTACAAGTTATATGTATGGAAAAATGCACAGCGTTTCTTTAAATGCTGTTTAAGACAACCCTCGCGAGATTTTTGCTCTTTTTTAAAAGAGTCGTGTTTTATTAAAGATTTTCATGATTTGCATCGATTTTATCGCTGTAAATGTTAGCGCGCTCTTCTAACATTCGTAATTTCATATCTCTCCATCTTCTTCTTTTTGGGGCCGGTAACGGAGCCTTAAGGGACAAACGAAGAATGGTCATTTTTATATATTAACACAAAAATAACTGAAAATAATATATTGAAAGAACAATATTGTTACATTAGTTGTAAAAAATGTACTAAATGGATACCTACTAAGCTGAAGGAATCAAATTCATTATATTGTAATAAACATGTATATAAGTCTTAAATGTAAGTACCTAGTTATAATTTTGAATCTTAGTTGTAAGTCTATCGTATTAATTTTATTTTATTGTATGCTTATATGTACAGCGCCCTTGAGGTGATTCTTCACAAAAACGGCGCTTTATAAATCAGCCAAGTATTATTATTATTATTATGTAGGGTGATCGTAAAAAATCAACTCTTATTCCAAATAAATGGTTTTATTGGTATGCTGATACATACAAGGGAAATAAAATTTATATTGCTTTCAGAGCACTGAAAAAAAGTTGTTCAAAATAAGGGGTGGACTTGTTATAAGTTAAACGTTGTATAACTCTCTCATGTTTGCCGAGGGACGTGCGACGTGCATACCTTGACCGGAAGAACCTGGAGGTAGGAAATACCTCCTTCCACAAGCCATAACCACGAGGATAACAGGGTAATATAAACCCAAGTCACGTGGGAGCATCAAAGGAGTTATGCCTACAGAAAAGTGTTTAAGAGAATGTATAATACGTTTTTTAATGAGAAATTCATTGCCATTAATGTGAAAATTGTTGCTTGTAGATTGTACTATTATGAATTGTTAATTGCCCATTATACTATACCCTGCCCTGCATGCGCACACCGGAAGAACTTTATTGTATGTAAGGTATAAGTAGGAATTTGAATTAACTATTTTTTTATATTTATTCAATAGCTGCTCCTTCATTGATTGTAAATTTTTAAAAATATATCTGCTGGAATTATTATTAGAGCTTATTGCATTAAAGCTTGAAAAATCATTACATTCACATGAACCAAACGTAAGGTCTGGTAAAGTTATTTTAAAAATTAAAAATTCTCAATAATTTGGCAGTAAGAAAACTAAATGCAGCTTTAACATTCATTGACGATTTATTTTTATTTTTATTAATATTTAAAAACACAAGGTAAAGTAGTTTTTTCGCAGCCCTCCTCACTGAGGACTCCTTTCTCGAGCCTGACTGTAGATTATTGCAGGATACTGCATGGTCTCCGTGGTCGAGGGGCAAGGCTCTCGACTAGCGATCCGGATCGGATAGCGTTCGCGGGTTCAAATCCCAGCGTGCGCGAGTAAATTTTATTTGATTGGTTTGTATTTTCACAATTTTACATTTAATATAATAGAAATAGAAGATACTCTCATTATCGCCTTGTTGTTATAAGACCTTCTTCTTCTTCTTCTTCGATGGTGCTACAGCCCACATATCGAGCTTTGGCCTCCTGCAACAGTCGCCTCCAACTCCTCCTGTCCTTGCGGCTGACTTGCAGTTTGGTACCTGGAGAAGCTGCGCTGCATTCCCCCTTACCTCGTCTTCCCACTTTAGTCTGTATCTTCCCACTTTTCTCTTTCCACCTGGGTGTCCAGTCAAAATTCTTTTGGGACGTGTGTATCCGGTATTCTCTGTACATGCCCAGCCCATCTCAGGTTGAGGAGTCTCATAGGTGCTGAGATCCTAGGGGCCTTATATATATCATACAATTCCGTATTGTGCCGGATGCGCCACTGTTCGCCCTATTTCACGGGTCCAGCATTTCAGCCATCTTTAACGGTGTTATAACCATAAGACCACCATTCAGAATCGATACGTTGCTTTAAATGTCTTTAGACGTGTTTGGTGACTAGATTTGAATAGCTAGGTACTTCATCACCTACCTTCTCCCCATCTCCTTCCCTTCCCTACTTACCTTCCGCCTCACAACATACCCCAATTGGGGATGCCTTAGTTTCCCTAATTCCAGGCGGTTGGGAGTAATTGGGAGTTGGGACTCTTGTGTGGTAATCACATAAGAAAACATCATGCTTTCCTTTTCTTCATGTATTTTGATTTTTACAAAATAAAAATATAAAAATTTATTTCGTTTTCCTTTTTTTATCTCCTTAGTGATTTAATTTCGTTTATCAATAAGCAGGTAACAAACTATCTCTTTGACAAAATAGTTTATGATAGATAACAACATAAGAACATTTCGACGTCAACAACCTTAGATGTAGATTATAACCTAACCTAACCTAACAGTTAGAATGAAGGTACTTGGGTGAGTTTTGTTTAGTTTTTTTAAATTCTTAAAAAATATATTTTATTGAAAAATTGACAGAAGAAGAATTAAATGTTGCTTTTATGAAGCTTTTTTTTTCTCACCTTTGACCTCTTTGACAAAATCGTTAAATTTTTGTAATAGTAACAAAAAAGCCTTTCCACGTCATCAGCCTAACATGTAGCTAATGGAATAGTGGCATTGTTTTACTTCTACGGTTCGTTCTCTGTTTGTCCTAGAATAATTAATAGTTAGTTAGGCAGCCGGTAAGTACCCACTCTCCTATTTCTTTCCTCCGCACAAAGAAGGAGTTTCCCATGCACAGGGCACATTTAGTTCTTTGCGACACGGTCAAGCTGTCAATATCTCCCGCTTGAATCATTAGGCCGCCATTCATGGCAACTCTTTGTCTGTCACCGGTGTTGCCAGCCGATAATATAATTCCCCTAATGGAGGCGGCTACCATAAACCGTGGACAGGTAGGTACTCGTTCAGGCTATCGTGGACACAAAATCTGCAATGAGCCGGTTAAAAAAATGCATTGACAATGGATAATATGGAAGTGGGCTCTTGGACCACCGAACGGTAAACAACAGGTACAATACTGCCCTGTAAGCTCTGTGCTGTAGGGTGGGCCATCAGTGTTATTTTGGATTTTATTTTGTTATCGATCTCTCAGAAATTTAGATATTTGCTTTTGATTGTCTCCATAACAACATTTTTTTTGTTTATTTATTCAATTCCACTGTGCTTTGGATATTCTACCTTGAGAAACGGCTTAGTAATATTTACATCCAGTTCCTAATAGATGTAATTTAAGGAGTCGGAAAACATTTCATCTTGAGTTATTTAATAACAATATTGCCTATTCCAATCCAATGTATCGAATGTATATATTCTATAATGCCATAGTATGTGAGGATATATACATCTTTATAAACAGCCTCGTATATTTATAAAAAATGCGTGCTAATTTTATTAGCTATAAGTTAATATGACATTATGGCAAAGAGAAGAACTTGAACTAAACTTTACGTAATTGCTTTATTATGATTTATTATTATGTCTTTTCTTTGTTTATTTCCTTCTTCTCTTTCTCTGCAATAAATACTTAATACGTTTTACATCGTTATTTTACTATTAATCTTATAATTAATTATGTTATTTAACAGCATCTCCATCTAGGAACAATTAAATCTTGATTTACGCATGCTGTGAACATTTTTGTGTTAATATCTAAGCACATCCCAATGGCAATATCATTAATGTAATAATTGTTAACAGTCTGTAAATGTTTCAAACAATAAATTAATTTATCAAAGTAATTTTTGGAAAAAAGAATATTATTACGCGGGAAACCTTTTTATTACATTAGCTCCACACAGGAGGGCCTGAGGTAAATTATTTTATAAGGATATAATAGGAAAATAATTTCCCTCAAGCCCTATACTATCTTTGAAGATGCTGTGTGGAGGTCTTTGTTTCCTCCCTCCCACAACATAGGTCTTGGAGACACCCATGTCGTAGGAGAGAGGGAACACACAGGCCGGCAAATCGTTCCACAAACGAGATGTTGAACTCAAGAACGAGTCGTAGAAACGACCCGTTTTCATGTGATACATGTCAACCGTGTACATAAGTTGGGCGCATGTTTGGCGTGTTTCCCGACTACGCATCGGTGCCGAGGGGATCAATGATAGTAGTAGATACCGGACAGACAGTAGGTATTCCACACATTTTTCGTGATTCTGGTCAAAATCGCTAATCTATATGTGATATCAAAAGTCACACTCAAATAATGTGTTACATTGCGCTAAAATACACAAAGAACTGAAGTACGGGATGAATGATGATGTTGTAGGTGGCATTGGGTATTGTCCATAAATTTTTATATAACTTGGAGCAGTAAAAAAATAATAATTTTCGAAACTCGGGCCTCTGGTTAGGGCCATAATTCGCTTGAATGGAAATTAAAAATAAATCTTTGAAATAAAAAAGCCTGATGTATCCGATTCGAAAAATATCATCGGAGGTCCACCCTAATGTTTTGTACAGTGGAAGTAATACATAGAAAAGATTACAAGGTTTGTGAATGTGAAGACGTGTTTGCAGTTTACTGGGTTATTGTACCATATCCTTTTGTCCTTGTTGCTTGTTCAAATTGTAGCCACATTTGTCGTATGAATGTCAAGGTACACATTGTATTAAGAGGAACGGCTGCGCGGCCTTTTTCATGCAAAATTTTATTTTGGATTTGAGGCCAAAATACTTAGCCAAACTGAAAAAATATTTTTTTAATCAAAAGGTTTAGCAAATATCTAGTACGGAATGGATACTTTATTTATTTGTGTTTTAAATTATAATGCGTATGGTTTACGCTACTAGGCCCTGCAGGCGGTTTTTTAATAGCCTTCGCCTAATTTAGGAAGGTTCCCTGATAGTAGAGTTTTGCCCCTTTGTACATATGTGCACAACAGAAATTGTGTATTTTCATATAAAAATCGAGTAACCCCCTAACCACCCATGTGGCAATTTTTAACCACATCGGTTTCAGCTCTAAAATTTCATCAATCATTAATTTTCACATTAATTGGATGACGATTTATTTAATACTCGTATATTATTTTTAATATATTTTTTTGTTCAAAGGCACAGTTCTAATTTTCGAGTTTTTAATAAAAAATAGGTGTTTCGTTAGAAAAGTAATACGTTCAGTTGCAGCAAAGTCACCGGGACAAAAAAAAACCGTGACATGAATATCCTCGTAGGTATATGAAGTTGGGTTCATAGGTTAAATTTTATCTTTTTTTTAAAATTTTTGTATTTGATTTGAAAAATTGAAAACGTTTTTTTTTTTACATGATCCCCACACAGGAGGCACTGAGGAAAATGATTTCGCACAGGGCCTATGTCATCTTTAGGGATGCTTTGTTGAGGTTTTTTTAAGGGAAGGAAAAGGATTTAAGGGGTGGGTAGGAATCTGGGGTTCAGTCAGTTCAGTGTGTCCTGGTCATCCGCCTCTAAGACCTAGACAAGCCTCACTCCATTAACCCGGGCACCCCTGCTAAATCACCAAACGTAGCGAACCACTTGGGGTGACCTATGGCAGAGGTGTTGGTTATCCAATAAAGGTTCCCGGGGCGGCGGTACCCATTCCCGCCTCCCAAATTGAATGTTATGTGTGGTTAAGCTTTTATTTTTTTAATTTTGTTGGAAACATATCATGATGGAAAATTTTTGATCCCCCAACATTTTATTTTTCTGAAAAAAACATTTCTGGGAAAATCGGAAAATTGGTTGGGAATTTTTTTAAAGATATTCTTTATAATATTACCCTGAAGTTTGGAAATTTTCTATGATGGAAATTTTTAATTTTTCTGAAAAAATTTCACCAAGAATATTGGAAAATTATAGCTCGGATAAGGAATCGGGAAATTTTCGAGATACATTTTTCTTTTTGATTTTATTTGAAGTTTGGAAATTTTTCCAAGTTTGAACTCCTTGACTCCCCAGATTGTACGTTCTGTGGTCTAGATGTGGGCTCTTTAGATCACATATTTTTTGGTTGTCCCTCTCTAAATAAATATCCTCTCTTCTATCAAGCGTTATCTAAAATTGCCTCCCCTCCATTCAACATTTCATCTCTTCTAAGTCTGAACTCGACTCCAATCTTCCATATAATTCTGAAATTTATATATTTAAATAAAATTAATATATAAATTCACCTTTCCCTTTCTCTGTAATTTTAAATGATGGCCTAGAACACCCTTGAAGGGTGAAAGCCAGAAATAATTTAAAAAAAAAAAAAAATTATGTCCGAAATATTATTTTTTACGGAAAAATGTAAAATGTGAAAAAAAATTCTCGGAAAAATGTAAAAGTTTTTGACGCTTAGAAATTCCAAGATTTGTTTTTTTTTTCTTTTTGTCATTTTCTCGTCGGAGATTTTTTTTGAAAACTGAAAATGAAAATAAGCAAAATAAAATAGACTTTTTCTACTTACTTTCACATTAGATACCATAAATGAACCTTCCAATAGTTTTTACTTTCACATTAGTTTGTTCACCACAAGTAAGCATTACAAAATTTTGTAAAATTAAATACGTTAGGACACAATGTAGCTTAATTTTTCGAAGAAATCTTTCTTCCTGTTTTTGATCCTGGATGAGGTCCGGATTGAACAAATAAAAAATCTGCCAAAATGTATAACGGCTTACAATTTTGTACGATATGTCGTTTAGTGATTTTGGTATGCATTAAAAACAATCAAAAATAAAATGGTTCATTGAATAACACTTTAAAAAATTATTTGAAAAGTTTGTCTTGCCAGAGAATTTCCCCTCACTCTGTTCCTCAATAATTTTCTTATATTGGGTTACCTAGATTTTTCTATAGATTTTCGCAATTTTCAGAATAGTATTAACAAAAGAAAGAAAAGTGTGTATTAAATATATAATATTCATAGACTGGTCACATATCACATTCTTCGCTCCTACCAAATTCAGCCAGGTTCCAACAAGAAGGAACTTAATCGATTCGAAGAAAATCCAGAAAACAGAAACAGATAGGTGTAACGTCATCGGGTATAATAGAATAATCCATTTGTCTGTAGACTTTAAGAATTCCTGCATAACTTTAGCGGCAAGATGAAAACAGTTCAATCAAAGATTACAGATCAGAAAAAATAAACTTTATTGGTGGCGTTGAGAATTTGAGTCAATAGTACTTACCTATGTTGAATATCAGCAAGAGTATCTCTCTATAAGGACAATGGATAGAAATTGTCGTTAATAAAATGGCAGGAATTCGCTAATTATTTCTTCTATGGAGCTCCAAAACATTTTTTTTAATTGCTATGATATCACCGATTGTAAAAAAAGCTTTGCAATCTTGTCGAAATCTTTCTGGCCAGTGACCACCCACATCATCAACGATATTTGAAAGAATCTGAACGTGTTTTTTCATAAGAACTTAATTAGTTTATTTTGCTTATGGTCTTCAGGTAAAAAATATTATTCGTTATTATTTGAATTTGATGGTTACAGTACGTTACAGAGGTAGTATAAATAGTGAGGTGAGAGTAGTAAAATCAATAGATAGCTAAAGCTTTGGTAATAAGTCGTCAGTCATAATACATATTATACGAGTATATGTACCCAGGTAATATAGTCGTAAGTCATAAGTTTTAAAAGTAAACTTTAAAACTGTCTTTGTAAAACTATCCGGAACAAAATTTTTTAGCGAACAATCTCAATAAATTATACACTTCGATGTAGTTATTTCTTCGTTTCACGAGATAAAGTTTAGATTAAGATGAGTTTTCTCAAGTGATTAGAAAACTCATTATTAAAATTATTATTCCTTAGATTGTAGGTCCTTTCTGTGGTCCAGAAGTGGGAACTTTAGTACACATATTATTTGGTTGTCCATGTCTAAACAAATATCCTCCCATCTACCAAACATCTTATCTCTTCTAAGTCTGAACTCTACTCCAATCTTCAACATGATTTTGAAATTTGACCATTCAAATAAGTAACGTATTAATAATGTTAATAAATAATAATAATGTATATCATAAATATACCTTCTCTCTGTGACCTTGATAGATGAAAGCCAGAAACATTTGAAAAAAAAGGTTAAATGATGAATTGGATATTAAGTCATTGACGAATTGGTTATGGGATAATTTACTAATTACTTTTGTGAACCGTTGTTGATCTCTTCAGTTGTTTTTCCCCAAATATGTCTCTAAATAATTTTTCATTTTGTTATCATGTCAGTAACTACTGTGTGCTATAAAATATATAAAGGTTTTTTTCAATAAAAAAAATCTGATTGCGTTTGGGTCAAGCCACTTTTAATTCCATTTAATTAAGCTGTCATATCGACATGTCACATCACCTAATGTGAGCTGACGGACTTAATTATAATCATTTTTTGTTATTCAATTTTGCTTTGTGCCTTTATAGTTTCTCTTCATCGTTCGTTTAGAATATTATTAGGAACATACCTACTGCATTGGATATCTAATACCTACAACCAGTTTTTATCAATTCATCACGATTGAAATGATTTCTATTGCTGACTGAGATGGCGTGTTAAAATTTAGCGTCGTTCATAAATGAACCGATTTTGTGATGGGTACGGTTTTGGGCGCTGACATTCTCCAGTTGTGCCTATAGAGAAAGGTGACGTCACACAACGAGCGTAACGTTCTAAATGTTAAATTCCTGGTAAAAATGAATAAAGGATTGTCACCATTAAATAAATGAAAAAGATTGTTACCAATAAAGGATTGACCAATTTTTTAATGTGAATACCTACCGCACATGAGTTCCAACTTCTACCAACCGTCTGGAGCAAGTGAGATAATGGCTTCCCCAATTGTGGTTTGTTGTGAGGCTGAATGTAATGGAGAGGAAAAGGAGATGGGAAAGACGAAGGCGGTGAAGGATCTGGCTAGTCAGATCTGGTCAGCAGTTTTGATTTCAATTATGAATGGTGGCTAGTAATGAGCTTTCTACTATAAAAAATCGGAAATTCAATTTCGTGAAAGTAGAAAAAAAACTTATTTTAATAACACCAATCTTATTAGTTATGGCTCAATTTTTGAAAAATATATCTTCTCAAAGGAGCTTTAGGTAAATAGCTAAAATTCTACAACAAATACCAATACAAGGTATTATACTAAGGGACCTCAACAATTTCTCTGAGAATACACGCTTCACATATTATTACGTAGATTAATAAATGCAGTATTAAAAAAAAAGGTTTTTATTGTAAAGAATGAAGAATATTATAAAAGCGTAGATATTAATTTGTACATTGTAGAAAAAACATATTTTTTTAACAGTATCGTTTATGAAATTACCTTATGGGCGATATACCCAAAGTCATTACTCATTTTCATTATGAATACATACATGGGCTCTATCTCATTACTATTGATTATATTAGGTATTATTCACTTGTGAACCAATTCATGACTAATTTTGACCATTTTTCACTTCCTCTGATTGTGTGGCCTGACCACTTCCACTTTAGCTTTTTTATTGTTTTTATGACATCTTTTGTTCTTGTTTGTTTCTTAATGGTTTCAATTTTTATTCTATCGGACAGCCTTTCCTATCACACTTCTTTCCATGGAGTTTTGGCAAGTTTCGAGTTTCTTATTATGAATTTTTGTGAGTGCTCAAGTTTGGCAACCATAGTAGGACAGTTGGAGGAGACCTTTGTCAACTAGTGACATACAGACAGGGAGTCGATGCATGATAAGTGTTATAAATATTATAAATAATGTAATGTAATTTGCTGTCTAAATAAAGGTTATTATTATTTCTTTATTTTATATTATTATTCAACAAGGATTAGTAAAATTAGTAAAACTAACTACACACCACACAACTAACTACATTCAACAATCATTTCTCAAAAGGACGTGCACATAATACAATAATATCTTTTCTTACGCTGATATTTTCCATTTGTCCTTAGGTCAAATTACTAATTATATATGTAGATATTATATTAGAAAAACCAATTGTTAATTAAAATTACGAACCATCTAACACTGATGTGTTATTTTCTCATTATCTTTTTTTTCTTTTTTCAATCATGTTTATCTATGATGTAAAAAAATATTATTTTTATATAGGTACATAGTTTAATTTCACATTCCTATGTACTATAATTTTTTTTTTTTTTTTTAATTTTTTGTTCCACCAAACTCCACTTTGTCTTCATTTCTGCAATAAAATATACCTATATAACTGATTGTTCCCCCGATAAACTGAAACGAAAATAAAATTAAATTAAACAAAGACATTATATCCACAAGTCTTATAACCAGTAGTAACCTACCACCCTACCACCTAGCGACTTAATACGACATGTTGGCAATCTAGTAATATCCCTAATCGACAACAAGAGCAAAAATAAATCTCCGTGGTAATTTAGAAAAACATGTTTTTAATAATTAACTTTTTATTATGAATGTTTTAAATCATTGAGACGAGTGCCCATTTGATTTAGCTGGCTGCAGTAATGGCATCCATCATGCCCGGAGACGAGAAACAATCGCATAAATAATAATAATGGATTCTGTTCTCCCTCCGCGCGCCATCTTCTCACCTCCATTCTCTATGGCAGTGTTCCGCAAACTTTTTGTGTTCAAGGAACACCAACCAAATCAAGAAATTTTATAGGTACACCCAAGAAAAAATCTATGTTTATTTTATATTTATTATTAAAATCAACATAATATGAAAAATTATGTTTAAGAGCCCATGAGGGATTTTTTAAATATTTTATGATTTTGCATGTTTTAAAAGTCATCTGTGCATATTAAAACAATATTTGTCATAATTTTTTTATAAATGCATGTATGTTATATCCCAAAAAATATTAACAAATATGGAATCTCTAAAAATTGGGGACTTAAAAATTCGATGAATGGGACTTTGATTTGGGATTTTGAGAAAATCGATTGCCCTGCTTAGAAATGTGAGCCTGCTTAACTGGGCACAGAAAATCAAAATTTGGAGCAATCGTTGATAATGTTGCTCTCATCTCTTCGTCGATTGTCCTCAAACGTTCTCTTTTTTTAATTTTAATCTGAGTGTCAGTATTAATTGATTACAATTGGAATTTATTACCCGCTAAGCTACTGCAAGTTAAAACCCCAATTCGCATAAGTAGGTCGTATCAAATGGTAAGAGCAAGCTTTGAAAGCAGTGTATAGATACTCATTTTTTATACACAGCCAAAAATGTGCTACCTCTGTTTCGGTAAATTTTAGTGTTAATCTCCGATTCTCGATTTTCAGGTGAAAAATGTAATAAGCAGTAATTGTTGAATGAAACACTAGTACATATTGAATTATTTGGCGGGTTGGAGATAAGCCGACGTAGCTCAGTTGGTAGAGCAGTTGACCGGATATCAGAAGGACGCGGGTTCAAGTCCCGTTGGCGGCATTTATCTTTTCTCGGGAGATTTTTTCAATGTTGATGAGTGTTTCAGACTAATAATTATTGCTTATAATAATTGTTAATCTCCGATCACTTTTTAGCTCCACGAATTCTTTCCGCTCGTTTATCAGTAAATGTCCAAGAGAAATACTATCTGAGAATAGATTTCGTACCCAGTCCATGTCCATAGGTTGCAGTCACACTTACAAAAATACCAGTTTATTTTTCTGAATCGGCAGCCATGACATTTGAAAACATTTCATTATTACCATTGGTAGCGTGACTGATCCATAAAACCAACTTAGCGCGAAAGCTTTCAATCTTTTCCGATGACGTTTAAATATTAGAAATCCTGCCTTGCATTTTTTTGTTGGGCTCATTTAAATGAGCAATACGAGATATGCAAGTTTTGCTACCCATTCATCGTTTTTAAACAGAGAAGCAAAATCTGAATCCTGGGTCTCTAAAAACTCTGGGACTCATTTTTAGTTCGCTAGCGGTGAGTGGCGGTGAGTGGCGGTGAGGCTAACTGGGTGGTTTGGTATATTTATGAGGCACACCAACTGCTGACCACGGTACACGTTTTGCGGAACACTGCTCTATGGTACCTACCAGTGTTGCCATGTGCATGATATTTAACATGTTTTCGGGGTTTTATGGGGCATTTCTACCTCGATGGTTTTTACCGGTCAACAAAAGTGTTTACTTTTGAGTGGGCTTCGTTTTTTTAGGATCAGTAACAGGGAGAGATTCTGAAATCAGGTTTGTAGTCCTGGAAGTAGTAGAAAAAATATTATCGGAGTTGTGAGGGAATTTTTTCTCCCTCATCTCATCGACCTGATTTTAATCTTTTTTTAAATTAAAAAAAGTGGTTTATCTTGAAATAAGTAGATACTTCAAATGGTAAAATGGTCAAAACAGTAAAAAACGTTTTTTTTAAGTAAAAGCACTTTCATAAGGAAAAATAAATGTATATTTTTTTTTGTTTTAAACATTATTTTTTCCTATTATGTATTTAAAGGAAAATAATAAAATTATTGTTTTTAATAAAGCATTATAGATTCTTTACTCATGTACCTACCGTTATTTTAATATTTATAAGTATTTTCGATAAAAGGCTTACGAAAAACGTTGTCTTTTTATCCTTCAAAATACGGTTTTTTATCCTTGAAACTCGGTTTTTCATTTTTGGGATATGGCATCACTGTTACCCACCGTAGAGCAAGGTGTGCGAATTGCGTATAAAAAGTGCACCGCGCATAATTATTATTGCGGTTATTATAGCTGCGGGACAACAGACAGAACTGAACACGGCATTATAGACCCGCGAGTATGTGATATAGTTCTTATCGATGTTGTAGATAGGTTCAGGCTTTTTGTAATGATGGAATAACAAATTTATTTATCTAACACAAAAATATGTAAACAAAATAATAATGAGAAGAGCGAAGTCTTGTTTTAACTTTTGTCTCGATCGTTTGATATTTCATCGGTCACCCCAAGTGGTGACTTAGCAGAGGTGCCTGGTTCATGTTGTCTAGGCCCTGGCGGTAAATGCAATTGCTCACCCACTGATTGAGGGAGACCTTTTGACCTCTCCAGCAGACTCTCTTGAAAACCGCCGTGCACCGCAGTGGGAGGAATTTAATCATACGTTCGTCTGTCCTGAACACATTGACCCTCAGATTAGTACCCACCCCGCATACCTTTTTCCTTCCCATAACTTCCTCTCCATAAAAAGAGCCTCCTTGTGGAGATAAGGAAAAAATTATGTAAATTACATTTTAGTTAAATAAACCGTATTAACCCTATGAACATGAATACTTGGTACCAACCTATTCGATGTTAAAATAATGTGAAAATCTGTTGGTGGGGTTGTTTATCGATATCCCTATGTACATTATTTTTTTTATATTAGTGCTACTCTACAGTTTTATTATCCAAGGTTCATCTGTTTCATACGTTGCCCCTATGTATACGTAGTATTATGTATTCCCAAACCAGAAATGCAGCCGCCAAAACAATGAACAATTCAGACGACTCATGAATTTGAATCATTCTGTCGAGTGAAATTATTTTAACCTAAATTTTCTACAATACCTACAACAATATCGGTTGCCTTAGCAGATCTATTGTTATACGATATTGTTATGACAAACGTTATCGATTGCATTGTGAATTCAATACAATTCATAACCCCATTTTAGAAGCATGTACAAACCATTTTCATTGTATTGCAAAATGAACCAAGCATTTGAAGGAACAGCTGTAAAATTCGAGAAGCCTTCACTTTTATGAGTATGTAGTACTCACTAACTGCCCACTTCTGATTGTCAGATGCCAACAATAACAACTATTGATAATCACAAATAAAAAGGAATTCTTTCATGACTGGCCTTTGATACTTGTTGACTTATGATCAAAATATTAATAGTTAGAATCATTATAATATTCTAACAGTATTTAGTACCAAGGCATGTATTCTTTCAACGATTATGTTATTGACACGAATTCGCTGTTAAATGGTGCCAGGAAAATCATATGCGACAAAGTCATCAAAAAGTCATTTTGTATTTTTTTTACAGTCCATTTAAGATGAAGCCATACTAAATAATGCAAAATCATATGTTTCTGTTTTAAAAATTTGATCGCTTAGAAGTATTATAGATGCTTCAATTAAATAGTGCGTGTAGAACATACTATGGCCCTTAAAAATATCGCTCTTTTTTTTCTCTTTTAGTCTTTTAATAAGACTATAAAAAAATTATGTATAACGTTTATAAAAACGCTTTCAAGTCCAAACTCTCCTATTTATAAACCCCTTTTCGGATTTATTGTACCTATAATGTGGCAAATTCAGTTTCTTTTATAATAATCGCAAAAAAATTATATTTACGCCCAAACTTCGCAAAATAAAATAAAATATGCATTTTCACGTTGTTATTTTACAATACGGCCGCTAGTCGACGAATTTGGTTTTTCAAAGTGAACCCTATGCCGTCCACCGAAGAACTACTGACCATGCCACACCTATTTCGTATCAGTCACTCCCCGGCCGGAGCGGGAAATAGACGAGTGCCTCCGCGTCGCTTGTTTTCGTAAAATCAATTTTAAATTTCCGTTTTATTACAATAAACAATGCTTAAAAAAGGAGTTAATGTTTTTTACAGGTTTTTACGAAATCAGCCTGTAAAAAAAATTCTCAAATACCTTTTCCAACCTTCAATCAAAAAACTCCTCCCTTAAAGAGGCGTGAATTACGATTTCGATTTTTTCCTGGACTATAGGATCGCCTTAATGCTGATTCTAAGTCCGTTTCAGTTTTTGAACAAATTGTTACCAGCAGAAGAGGACAACTATCATGTTGTTAAGCTTGTCAGCTTATTACAAATTTTTGAAAGCTGAAATTCCTCTAGAATCGGCGTTTACCACGGACCTTTCAAATTTAAAACCCACTGAATGGCCATTTGATGATGATTTTACATTTGAATTTCTGTGAAACAACAGTGCTTAAGCGTTTTTCTGTCTCTCGACTCATCTATTTTTTTTACAACAATCCCAAATGTTCCAAATTGTCCGGAGCTATTGGGACTATTGCACCCAGGGCCGGATTAATCATGTCGGGGCTCCTAGGAAATGCACGTCTCGGGGCCCCTTTACCAATGCGGACTAACGGGGGGGGGAGGGGGGGGGGGGTGGAAGAGGCGGCCCATGAGAAAGAAGAAAGTTTGGAAGTACCTGGCTACCAAACATGTAAGCTATTTCAAACAACGCCAACGTTTAAATTCCAAATGTTATTCTTTTATCGAGACGATAATAAGAGTACCACTCTTTTCATTACAAGTATTTTGCATAATATTCGATTTGAAAAACAATGAAGAACGAAGAAAATAAATAGCGGAAAGAATAATTTGAGATTTTCACGGCTAAAAGTATTGTGATTTATTTTTGAGGTATTACGCCGTGTTGCGCTACCTCCTCCTTCTTTAGCGTTCGTTTGGACAGTATTACAATGTCCATCCGAAGATTGTGGTGAAGCAAATGCTGTAGTACTGGATTAAACATCTGCCCTGATTATGGACACTGTAATGCTCTCCGAAACGTTGGCCACAGAAGGAGGTAGTGCAACACGGCATAACGCCCAAAAAAATAAATCACTCTAATTAAGAGCGGAGCTTGTTTACTGCAAAAACTTGCAATAAACAAATTCCAAATACAAGAATTACCTAATAAAAACGGTAATCTTTTACCGCCGCCCCGGGAACATTTATTGGATAACCAGCACCTCTGCCATAGGTCACCCCAAGTGATTCGCTACGTTTGGTGATTTAGCAGGGGTGCCCGGTTTCACGGGGTGAGGTTTGTCTGGGTCTTGGAGGCGGATGACCAGGATACACTGAACCCCAGATTCTTATCCACCCTTTAAACCCCTTTCCTTCCTAGAACACTCCTCTTCTTCCTTTCCTTAAAAAACCTTCCACACAGCATCCCCAAAGATGACATAGGCCCTGAGGGAAGTTATTTTCCTCAGGGCCTCCCGTGTAGAGCTCATGTAAAAAAAAACTCCAAATATCTGAGAATTTTAATGGGTTTAAAATTGACTCCTTGACTTCAAATATATTAATAAAATTTGTTTTCCAATCTTATCCCTCTAGCAAATCATTCCTCTCTCCGCGAAACTGTTTTTTAGATCCGACACAGCTCTCATCTTCAATGCATATTATTAATGCATTAGATTCGCCAGTAAAAAAAAAGCATTCAGGTACTACAATCTGTAATATAATTTTTTGATTGTTAGATTTCCCCCGACCGACCGCCTTCGGGCCTGGGAGGCTATTAAGATTAAGCCATAAATATTTTTTAGCACCTACGCAGCCGATTTTATATAAATGCTCATAATAATAAAGTAAAATCACGCAGAGGTCGTATCCACGTCATCATGGAGCATTCTAAAGGAAGTAACACGCCAAACTTAAATGCCGACCTCAACTTGATACGATCCATTCTCGTGCAGGTACAGTCACTTTACTGACTTTACAATGACCGTAAGCGAAAGAGAACGATGCGTAAAACAAACGTGTGACAGAGAAAGGCGTGGGCGGGTAGACAAGCCGCTTTCCGGACCTTAAACTCGCCTGTTGCGACGACAGGTCGGTATTAAATTTTGGCGTGAACTGTACCTCCATCTATGTAATATTTTATTTGTACGAATACAATAATACATTTGTGTAATCGAAATAAACACACGAACTAGTTAGTACATACAATAATTTTTATTTATTTTTAAGCACATAATAGTTACTTGTTCAGTCGAAAAAGTATGTCTGAAGAAATAATTATGAATAGGTACCTATAAGTCACTAGTTTTAGGTCAGCATTTATATGTCTTAGTCATAAGTCAATAGCTAGCTATAAGTCTTAGATGTAAGTCAATAGTTATAATTGTAAATCTTAGTTGTAAGCCAGTAATATTAATTATTTTATATATTTATTTGTAAAGCGCCCTTAAGGTGATTTTAAAAAAAAAAACGGCGCTATATAAGTTAGTCAAATATTATTATTATATTAACATAATATTGTATTGAAATAAAATTTAATTACTTAAAATTGCATTAAAAACTAAAAATTCGTTAAATAACAATAAGTACGTTAAATAAAAAAATAAGTCTTAGATGTAAGTCAATAGTTATAATTGTAAAATTAGTTGTAAATTAGATCGTTTTTAAAATCAATGATATTGAATGAAAACATAATAAAAACAGACATTTTTGGTAGGATGATTAAAATCAGAAAAATGATGTTTAAATATTCCGTACATTTTCAACAGAATCCCTCGTTTATGGAAATACCCCATTGTGTGACACTTATTCTAAAGTGTTACAAATCTAAAAATAAGTCATCAGGGAACTTTTACACTTTTAGCGATGGTATCAAATTAATTTTACTGTAAAATTATTAACGAAGAAGTATGTAATTAAAGTTAAATGTCTACCTCATCCTGTGTAAATTTTATTACCATGGTGTGCGTTTCACGAAATAAAGCAATACATTTTTGGGTTTATTTTTACAACTACATTACCATAATTGCAATCTGCAGTTCAGAAAATACGTTCGAAAATGTCTATAGGAATATGATTAAAGACATTCGATATTCTAGTAACTTCTGTCTTTTTCGTTTTAATTTAATTTTATGAACGGCTTTTAGGACGATGATGTACATTCTCTCACTGGGAGTAGTATGTGCTGTATAAAATATTATTACTACCTTACTTCTTAGTGTAATTACACGCTTCTCATTTCTTAATGTTTAATCTTGCAAATTGTGGCTAAAGATCATGCCGGGAAACGGTAATCCTTGCCTAAAGCCATTCAGATGAAAAGACAATCTCTTCTCTTGTAGGTATTTTTTACGTGCAGTCAGTCAGTGAGTTCATCAGGTTCCTACTTGGCTAATTTTTGTTCCTTCGGTCTATCACAGTTAATATATTTTTTAGAACAACACGTTCATCATTTTAATTAATTAATTCGTAGGTACAATAATTAATATTTAATGCCTAGTTCGTGATTGTAATTATTAAACGAATATGAAAAAGCAACATAAATACAAACGAACGATGAAAATAATTTATTAATTATTGTTGCAAATGGAAATTTTCACTTTAATTTTCGATTTGGAGGAAGAAGTAGAGTGGTTTGGTTTATTTATGAGTAAAATTCTTTAACTTTTATCATCAAGGTAGGGGAGACCGGGGACAGTAGTACCACGCGTCAGTATTACCAAGGCGAATAACTCCCTAACTATAATAGGTACGTATACTATATGTCGTCAGGGGATAGCCCTGACACGTGCGGACAATCGTCCGTAGCCCGCGGGACAAAGTGGAATCCGGACGTTCTTAATTGGAAAAATAAAATTTTGTGTCCTAAAAGTTACTTTTTTCGATTGCGTTCATTCTCTAATATTACAATTACCATCCTATGTTTGTTAGTATTTTGCTATTTACACATTTCTTTGGACAATTGAATTTATTAAGGGACCGGTTTTGAAGCGTTTGTGAGTAGGGATTAACCAAAAATTTGGGTTTTAATTTAAAAACGGGGACGGTTGTACTGGTACAATCGACCCTGTGCTACAACTAACCCCCCAGGTTTGTTTTAAGATTCTGTGAGCACAGCTCTCAAGTCATAAATGAATGTCCGTCCGTCATACTTTCAGTGTCCAAACCATTTTCATTTTATGCATTTATATTAATGTTTGTTAAATTACCATGTCAATGATCTCTACTTTTATAATATTATTAATAAATAATAACATATCCATAATTATAATTTTATTCTTCTCGCCTTTTTTACCTTTATATGTTATTTAATACCTACCTAATTTTTTTTTTAGTTATTCTGTTATTTTGCCAACATTTTTGTTATTTTTTGTTTGTTACGGTTTTTAATGATTTAAATTGATAAATTTTGTATTTTCATCACTAAGTCGTATTTTAATATGTGTATTTTATGGTTACAAGCTTATATTTTAATTATTTTAAGTTTAATAAGACTGTAATATGTAAAAGTTTGAACCAGTGTAGTTATTTGTTCGTTGTGTATTGACATAGAAAATGAATAAATATTTTTATTGCAAAATGTATATAAACACATATTGTTTGGGGACAATTGTACTGCGGGGACAATTGTACCGCAATGTTTTCATTCAAAATTTTAATTATTTTTTCTTCTCTTTTTCATGAGTTTAAAACATGCTATAGCATAATATATATTTGTAATGTATTTTTTATAATATTACTATAGTTAAGGTTTTTGGTAACATTTCAACTGACGAATTCTATAAGAGTTTTCTTTTGGTCAGATAAATTGTGTATTACGTTCAATGTTACTAAAATTTTTAATAGTAATTTTATAAACCAACAACCAACTGTTTTTTCTAACCGAAATTATTAAAATTAAACAACTTCATCGATGAATTCTGTATTTTCATTTAAATTCCGCTACTGGTACAACTAACCCCGGGGCAGGGGTCAGTTGTAGCATTTCCTCCGATCTGTTCATGTACTTATAGCTTAATGTCTATAAGATGTGGGAAAATCATAGAATATGAATTTGGTAGACAACTAAATTATCTGCCGTTGAGTATGAGAATTTTTTTTCATAAACATTATACCTAAGATGTAAAAAATGGTAAAAGTCAAATTGGTACTACTGTCCCCGGTCTCCCCTATCATATAATTCGAAAAAGTGTTTTTCGCAAAACTTTTTCTGTCGAGACGTTGTTTTGATACGTGTTTCCAAGGCCTACTAGATTACATGCCTGTTTAGAGTATCAACAACGTCGCTCGATGGCACTGACTTGATCACGTGACGCTTAAAAATTCGTGGTGCGCCAAGGCCTGTAGTTAGTTTGTTCCATATTTTTCAACTGTTAGTGAGAATTTTTTTTATTGAATTTTGAAACATGACGAAACCGGGATATGAGGAATGTGACGGATGTAATTATTGAATATGATTGTCACTGTCAGCTTGTAATTTATGGCGCTATATCGAAAAATGATAATGACTCACATCTCGAAAAGACAGTTTTAAAATCTACTGAGAAAAAGCTTACACAATCTTATCCAAATCCCACATGAAGCCGTGTAGAAAGCTTCCATAGTAAGAAGGCAAGGAAAAAATGTTTGTAATCTATCAACAATGGTGAGCTTTTCTCTTGCATTTAGTTTAACAGAGTTATCAAGCCGGTCAATGAAGGCAGGTAACTACATATTGATCAGGTGTTGTGGAGGTAGACCCGTATCACCTGTAACCTGTTAAATAACTACTTACCTGTATTTCTAATTGAGAATCGAAGGCACCAAGCCTATAAAAAAGGTGTATCTACAGACATTTACATGAGCGGAGCTAATCATTTTTAATTTTTCATTTGTGGCCAAAAAAAACCTCCAACACATTGTACAATGTACATACTCCTCTGGTAATGGACGTAAAACAGCGCCTGAAATAATTAGCGACGTTTATCAATTTAGAAACGGTTTATTAGAATTAATAAATATTAAATAACCGGTATTCTGTATTGAAAGAGTAATTTAATTTCGATACGGTCGCTTGGATGGATTATATTAATCTTTATGATTTATAATATTATATTTTTGATGCTTAATGGTTTCCAACTCATCTGTTACAAATTTTAAGTGTAGGTGACCTTATTTGCAAAATAAGATTTCAGGTCGCGGATTTTGTTGGATACTAAAAATGCTAAATGTTGAAATTAGTTCCAGACAGAGGACAACTAATTAGTTACCTTTAACTTTCTTGATGTATCAATCGACCAATAACTTCCTTCGTCTTAGCACCCAACTCTATGAACTCAGGGCTTTAATAAACGCACTTTCTAATCACAAAAAGCCATAATTTCAGTCAATGATACCCAAGTATTTTATGAGCTGATTTGAGATTTTATAAATCATTACTTAATCCTACTTATTTTGTAAAAACATCTATTTTACGATTAAAACATTCACACTTAAGAGTGAATAACCAGAGAACACCAGAAATATGTCATTTTTAAATCAGTGTTTAGACGTATTGACTCTTTTTCCCAAAAAATTATTAATTGGTTTCGAAAGATTGTTCTTTTATCTAGTAAAGGTATATTTTAAATTTTCAGAAAAATGATAATTTTTAGTATAATAAAGTTATACCATAGGTCGTTGGCGGATTTGTTAAATTTTCAAAAAAAAGTACATTTATTATACCTACAACACCCATTTCAAATCATACAATCAGGCAGTAAAAAAAATCAATACATTATCTGGTAAACGTATGTAACAGAATTTTAAGTTTAAATAAAATAAAATATATATATATATATATAAGTACATGTGTTTCTTGACGAAAATTGGTCCGTTTGTGTATTTATTTGTGCTTTTACAGACTAATATATTTCTTTTTTTTTTACATTCTTATTTTTCTGAGGGAAATGATAAATACTTATGATCAAAAAATAATTACTAAAAGCACATAATTTTAATAGTTTTATCAACACGCCTTTCAGCATTTTTGGATGAAGGTATAAATTAAAGCAAATTTGGAATGAAATAAAATCGATATTGAGTTATAATTTTAAAAAGCTGATACGGAGAGTAATTAATCTTTCTCATTGGAACCGCCCTGTATGATCGTAAGAACCTCTTTCGACGAAATGTGGATTTTCGGCCGCTGGCTGGTTATACGCTCTTAAACATTCAAAGAATGCGGTAAGCCTTCTAAGTTCCAGTAAGCCTCGATTCTGAGCAGAATATTTTAAGGAAGCATAATCAAGTAAGTACCTACATACTTTTAGTTCACAGTTATTATTATTTTTTGTAAAGCTTTGTACAACTGGTCACATTTATATTTGCAGACTAATGGTTTCCAAAGAGCAACTTTTTATGACAATTTCTTACCGGCAAGGTTTTTCATATTGTCAGTAAAGCTTTTCGACGGTGAGTGATATAACGACAATATTGCCGAACCAAATCCTTCTTGCTCTGTTATAGTATAATAACTGGAAGTGAACAAAAACTATCATAATTTCGAACGCGATTAATATTAATGATTGAATTTCGTTTTCGCTTAGTTTAGTTTATACAAATTTGATAAGAGTCACTGCAGGAGATCGTTGTCATGCTATTAACTTTTCACACCACGGAAATCTTGATGGGACACGGCCAACACGACAACATTGATGGCCAAAACCTTGCCCTGTAAGACGTTGAAGTTATTGTTGACAACCAAAACAATTGTTCGGTAATAGGCTACCCTATCTATTTTTTAAATGATAGCTTTATTTGCATTCACAAAATTAACACTAGAAACGCCGACGACCGCAAAGTTAAGTATGTTATTTTTTTATTATAATGATTTTAATTTGGACTGCTTCTTAGGAACTGGGTACCTTCACCTACACTCCTCACTAAGTTCATTTAAAACCGTCAGCTCTGTAAAATTATAAAGATTTCTGATTCAAAATATTTGGTGGGGAAATCGTCACCGTAAAAGCTAATTGGTGTGAAAAATACCTAGCATTGGTAAAAGTAGTAGTCAGTAGAATCATTAAATTATATAAGGTCAATTAAAGAAATCTCGCCGCTCAAACAAAATGCACTTCGAGTAACATGAACGTGTCAAATTTCGTGGCAAGATGTTATTTTTTCATATCATTCCTATTAAATTATATCGAGACCCTGATGGCCTTCCTACAGGGGTGTTCAACACGAAATTAATATTAACCATCGATATTAACGAATTTATGTCAGTACAAAATGTTATCTTCCTCACCCGAATCTTCTCAAACAATCAATATTTCTTCGAAGCATAAAGGCAATGGCAACCTCATTTTCAGAATAAATGTAATGTATCATATTTGTCTATGATTTAAATCTAAGAACCCGTAGACTCATATGATGAGTCTACGGGTTAACGGGTATGGGCGGTTTGGAATATTTATGCTACGGGTTCTTGGGTTTACGTGGACTCTTTGTCGAGTTGAGCCGAAGGTGACCGAAAGTATTAAATGTCTTAGATATATGCCTACGAAGGGGGGGGGGGGGGGGGGGGGGGGGATACGCGAGCGAACCCGGGGGCAAAAGCTAGTTGTTAATAAAGAATTTTTTTTTTAGAATATGTTTTCTACTAGGTAGGTACTTACGATTGCATTTCAAAACCCGGCTAACGAATCAAAATATTCCTTCGTAAAATACACAACGCAACAATTCTGTGAATAACGCGGTAATGACAAATTTACATATATATATCGAATTTCACACTGTTTAATCTGTCAAATACAAGTTTTGCTATAGCGAAAAAATCATTTGCAACTGATAAAATAATTTAAATACCCCATAAGTACCTACTACTGTCCTTACATTAAAATACTTGAGTTTGGAGATGCGCCGCATCCACAAAATGAAAGATCTTCTTACAAACGTTGAAATTTTTGAAAAATTAAAAAAAATTGTATTCACCAGCAACAACATCAATAACGTAGTATTTATCAATCTTAGCACTCTAGCTCATTGAAAACTCACGGACCGCCACTGATATCTACATATATCGTTATTATGACTTTCATTTAGTGTGTAAGAAAGAGCTGCAGTACTATTGTGAAAAGCAACGCACGTTTATTGCCTTTTTGTGCCGTTGCCTTGCCGTCGCCATGGAAATCATAAAAGCGATTGGAAACAAATATGCCACTGACTTGGTACCTTTTGGTTCTAGACCATTCACCATGCAGTCTGTCTCGCTTACACTTGCCTAAAATTGTATATCGCCACCCCATTTGAAATTTGTAATCATGGTGAAATATAGTTTTATATGGAAATATAGGCCGAACTTAGGCCTATAATTGGATCACGATGACGCCCGTAAGGCGCTTCTTTTGTAATATTTTTATCCTACGAAAATATAATTTTAAGCAATTTTTGTGAATGTGAATGGTAAATCTGTATAAACCCCACATAGATACAATAAAATTGTAGTCTGTTGATAAAATAACAATAAATTTATTTGAAAAGTTTTCAAAATGAAACCAAACCCCAGGGAGGGCTATCTTGAAGATCAACGGGGGATAGTTTCATTAAAATCAAACAAATCGTCAGTCAATCGTCCATCCGTTGGAAGCTCCTGATTCGAGGTGTAATAAAATGTACGAGCTATATACCGTATCCACTCAGGTAGTAGTAGGTAGGGGAGTAGGTACCCCACCACTACCACCGCAGAACAGCTAATAACTAATAACCCCGGCGAGGCGCTGCCCCGACCGACAACAAATTATAAATTAGATAAAAAAAGGCGAGCACACAAAAGAAGGAGGCTGGAAAAAAAGAAACGAATATGACGACGACCAAAAAAGATGGACGGCTAATAATATTATAAACGTACCATAGAGACGGGCCGCTGCGAACGCGGGAGAGTGGCGCATAGACTACGGATACTATAGAGTGGAGTTGGTAAAGAGTAGAAGGTAGGTAGGTACTGGAGGAGAGGAATGGGCTCCGTGCAGGTCTGTTAATGACGTATGGCTCACATCTCACATGCCCGATGCCCGCTACACGATTGCTGATGCTGAACAGGGGGGAATTATTAAATGCATTTAATTCATTGAAAAATATCAATAACAATCAAATACATAATAATTATAATATAAAACAAACTGAACAAAAATTGTGCCACTGGGATTTTCGCGCGGATCTAAAGATTATCATGCGGCCGTATTTTCTATTACACCACATCAGAGAAATCGATAACTTTAAAATATTGGATCGATAGGCGTAACTTCCGACGATTTTATATCGATATACCGAGCACGGTTTCACTATTGACATCCGAACCGATATTGACAGGGAATAAATAATAAATCGATATACGCAGGCAACACTGAGGTGTTTTTCTATGAATTCACATTCCGAAAGGTCAAACAACAAACAATTACGTAAAAATATTAATAAATTGCCAATGTTGAATTTAAATACTCACCCATACAGACGATCCCTAGTGGGGTTAATAATTACATGCTAAAATGAATATTGTGAAGAAGCAATAAATAAAACGGCAAACTGCATTTACTTTTTGACACACGGGAGTAAATTAGATACCTGAATGATATTTTTTTGTAGCATATTTTATGATGACGTATAGGAGCTTTTGCATATTTTTGTATTCTTGATAAAGTCATACTAAATAATGAAAAATCATATGTTTTTTGTTTTGAAAATTTGATTGCTTAGAAGTATTATACATGCTTCAATTAAATACTGCGTGTAGAAAATATCTTGGCCCTTAAAAATATCGGTCATTTTTTTATAGATCTATTAATAAGCCTAGAAAAAAAATTAAATTACAAGGTCTATAAAAAACACTTTGAAGTCCAAACTCTCCTATTTATAAAGCTCTTTTCGGATATGGTTTTATTGTTTAATGTGGCAAATTTAGTTTCTTTTATGATAATCGCAAAACAAAAATTTACGAATGAACCTCACAAAATAAAATATAATTTGCATTTTCACGTTGTTATTTTTGACATCACGGAGACAATACGGCAGTCGACGAATTTTGAATATCAAAGTGAACCTTATGGTCCACCCACCGAAGAACGACTGGCAGCCACCCCTATTTTCTGTCACTACTCCTCCGGACGGAGCGGAGAAAAGACGTGTTAGGCTCCGCGTCGCTTGTTTTCGTGAAATCAATTTTAAAATTCCGTTTTATTACGACAAACAATGCGTAAAAAATGAATTTATGTTTTTTACAGGCCTTTACGAAATCAACATGTAAAAAAAAATTCTCAAATATCTTTTCCGAACTTTCCAAAAGCTTTTTCTCAAGTATTTTTTAACTCCTCGATTTTTTCCTGTACTATTGGATCGCCTTAACTACAATGTAAAAACTTGTTCCTCTCTTTTTTTATTCTCGTGTATTATTCACCTGTAAATTTTGTATTATTAACCTATACTATATTTTATTTTATGTCTGTATTTTTTCTTTCTCAAAAAATATAATAGTGTTATATTATCATTAAAAAAAATACAATACAGGGATAAAAACAGTATTAAAAAGTGGTAAGTTTTCAGTAGAAAAAAAAGATTTCGTGTGTCTAATTTTAGGAGTAAGATTCTACAAACACCACCTTACCTAAATAAGAAGTTTTGTAAAACTGAACATATTTTATGCAAAAAGGTCTAAATAATTTGAGGTTAATAAATATACATTTTCACCTTTTAAAATTGGTTAATAATTTGAAATTAATGTAATGGCGAAAATGAAATAAGGACACCACTAATTTCCACCTGAACGGAGAGTCATCTCTCGGACGTGTCCGGTGCTCGGTGCTCGGTGCCCGGTTCCCGTCACTTTTGATGGGTTGATTACAAGAAGTAAATAAGAATAAATGGGGCAATATCCGGAATACCTCCCTGGCGGCATCGGTGTCTGAACATAATAGCGTCTGCTGGTAATTACCTATCATTAGGGCACCTCTGCGCGGCGTGGGGCGTGCCGGGGGACGGTGGAGCGGACCTGGGCCGGGGGGCGGTGGAGTGGACCGGGGCCGGGGGGCGGTGGAGCCGGGCTCCGAGCAAAGGGGCACGCCGATGGGCGGTCGGGGGAAAAAGGAACCAACTGATTTTACGGGCGTTTGATGAGCACTTTTGGATGTTGTTTCAGATTTATCAAAATTAATACTGCTCGTAATCCATCATATTCACTGGAATTTAAGATGAATTTGTAAAATTGTTAAATGAAGTAAGGTTATTTTCATCATATTTGTGAATAAATTATACAAGCTTCTCAGTATTTCTGTACCGTAGTATTACAATAATATTCTTGACTCATTAATTAGGGTTTACTTTTCTATATTTTATTTATTTTTAAAGCGAAAAATTCTTCAGCACCGTTGTGGTTTGAAACTCGTTTAAATGAAAAATAGAGACACTAAAAAGGGACAAACACATACATCTACAGGATTTAGCCTGCGAGAGAATGAGATAGTATCTGTAATCGGTCTCCTCTTTGTGCGGTGCTTCGTAGCCTATAAGTCTCCACTTAGTGCGGTGCTACTTAGGCTCCCCACTGTCTACTCTAGTTTTCTGAAGGTTTCACTTTTGACGCATAAGAGCTGCACGCCCTGATTTTTTTTCCTTTCCTTTATGCCTTCCTTATTCTTGCCTCTTCTCAGCTTTTCTTGTCTCTTCTTGCTTCTTCTCGTCGCTTCTGGGATCTTATCGTCTCTTCTTGGCTCTTTTTGTCTCTTCTTGCCGCTTCTTAATTTTTCCCGTGTCTTCTCGGCTCTTGCTGCTTGTTCTTTTCTCTTCTAGCCTCTTCTTGGACCTTCTCGTCTCTTCTTGGCTCTTGTTGGCTCTTCGTGGCTTTTCTTGCCTCTTCTGGCTTCTTCCTGTCTCTCCTGGAATTTTACCGTCTCTTCTTGGCTCTTCTTACTTCTTCTTAAATCTTTTCACCCTTTCTTGGCTTGAGTACAATAACTGGTATTCACATTTAAAAAATAATATAAAACATAAAATAAATTTGTTTGTCTCATTGTTCATTCACTAATATATTACGTAGTCAACTGCAAAAAATATTTATCCAAATCGCGTTGACCTTTTTTTAAATCTCGATTATCGTGTTATCCGATCTTTCGTTTTTAAATTTGCAAAGCTTTGTTCCTTATTTTTTCAGTGAACCTGATTGCAATCAACATAGTTGTGTCGTAAGACTGAGTTAGATACGGGATAAAATGGGATCAGAGATTAGACTACCGTAAAATGGAGTGACTGATTAGTTTCATTTAAAAAAAGTTTACAGAGTTAATATTTTATTTTAAATTATAATGTCACATCGTAAAGTAGGTACCTACCTCTTTCATATGGAAAAAGATTAATTTTCAATTTGAAACTTAATAACTTTAAAAAATATTTTTATAATCGACATATCTGTTAAAAATATTTATTTTGTTTGAAGAGTGAAAAAACATGATAAAAGTCACATTTGGTCTCGTCTCGCGACAAGCAATCTGGAGGTCGCGGGTTCAAATCCCGGCGAGAGCAAATAAATTTTTATTTAATTAATTTGTTATATCTCACAATTCAATCATATTATAAGTTATACTTGTGGCACGTTCCAGAGTGGAAGATACTTTCAGTATTGCCCTTGTGTAAGACCACCATTCAAAATTGAAATGGCTTTTGTCGTATTTGGTGACCAGATTTGAATAGCCAGGTACTTCCCCACTTTCCTCCTCCCTATATCCTTCCCCTCCCAACTACCTTCAGCCTCACAACATACCCCAATTGGGGATGATATACAGTCTCATTGGCTCTAGACGATTGGGAGCAGTGGAGACTCCTACTACCACAACTTTAGTTATAAAATAATATAATAAATCTCCCCTTACCGTGAGATAATAATTTTGATTTGAAATTTAATTTGATTAGGTAACTACAGTTATCGCAATGTTAATGTTACTGAATTTGAAAATAATATTTTCTTTAAAATGTCCAAAAACATCAGCACAATATACTGTGTATCTTATATACTATAATGTAGACAGTTTTAATAATTATTATTATTCAGTTCTTTCTTCTGTAGGTATTTAGGTACAGACCCGGGTGTAGTATGTAACAGTTTTAGGTTTTTTTCAATATAATGTTTATTTTTATCCATTGGGCAAAACCAGAAAGTCGTATAGTGTCAAGTCATGTTTTTTTACAAATTTAGTTTATAATGTATGGGATTCCTCAGGGTAGCATATTAGGACCGTCTCTGTTCCTTTTATATATCAACGACTTATGTAACATTAATATTCAGGGGAAAATAGTTAGTTTTGCCGATGACACCGTTTTACTGTTTGAAGCTGACACTTGGCTAGCTGTATACAAAAAAGCTGAAACGGATATAAACTTTGTAAAAACGTGGTTAGATACAAATACGCTCACATTGAACAACGAAAAAACTAAATATGTCACATCAAGCACAAATATAACAGGTCAACCTCATGATGATGCCTCTATTAGAATACACACATGTTTAAATTCCGATGAATCTTGTCAGTGTCCCTACATTGAGCGCACTACACAGATGAAGTACCTCGGCCTCACAATTGATCCATATCTCAAATGGAATATTCACACTCAAATAATTGCAAAAAAAATAAGAAAAACCATGCACTTTTTCAGAACAATACGAAACTTTCTCGACTTACAACACTTGAAAATGATTTATTTTGCAGTCTGTCAATCCATTATTGAGTATGGTATCATAGCATGGGGAGGCTGTACTGCATCAGCACTAGACCCAATCATAAAGGCACAGAAAACTATTATAAAAATAATTCTTAGACAACCTCTAATTACAGACTCGAACTTAATCTTCAATATTATGAATGTGTTTGACGTTCGGCAGATATATGCAAAAACAATCCTCACTCATCTATACACAAATATACCTAAATACTATGAAAAAAGATTAAATACTCGTTGTACTCGAAACAATTACAAAGATCTACTACAAATTCCCATAACTCATACTACTTTTGGTCAACGAAGTTTCATATACCTTGCAACAAGACTTTACAACATTCTTCCAATTAGTATAAAAAAATGTGTTGCAAAAAAAATTTAAAAAAAAAACATAAAAATTTGGATAAAAAATAATGATAGAGCCTTTACCGGTGCACTTACCCAAATTCGAAATTAGTAATGAACCAATCCTGCTATTATTGTACCAATGTTATTTTTATTAATGCAACCTATCTATTGTGTGATTATAATCTAATATAAGTGTAGGTATGTTTCACAGTATTATAAATTGATGTAAAATTACTGCCTCAACACAGGCAAAGCCTAGTGAGGCAGGTTACGAGATACCTAAATTTATAATTATAAATCTCTATTATTTAAGTACCTACTGTTTATATGCAAATTTTAATTTTCTTTTATTTACTTTTGTACTTATGCAACATTTAAACTATTGTAAGATGTACTTTTTTTTTGTAGTTATAAATCTTTAAATTTTTGTTCAATAAAGATACATATTATTATTATAATGTAACATAATGTAATATGATGTACGATATGTGTCATGTCATATCACGTGATGTCATGTCATGTCATGTCGTAGCATATATCATACATCATATAATGTTATGTTACATTATAAACTACCCGTGGAAATTTTGATTTTTAGGAGTTCATTTTCCCAATGGTAGTGATCGCCAACAAATAAATTATAACAGTTCATAATGGCTAAGTGTTCTAAATATGTACGACGTCAACTTTTCTACGTTCTTCTTCATGTGCCCTATCAGGTACCCCCGATGCGACGTTGGCGATCACTCTGGTAAATGTATCTCTATCTAACTCTCGAATCTCGAATAGCTCCTCCACACTTCTAATACTGGTCCACTCTCGTACATTTCGCAACAAAGACATTTGTCTCCTACCAGGCCCTCAGCGATCCTCTACCTTGCCTTTTATTATTAATTGGAGCAAGTGATATTTCTCCCCTCGAAGTATGTACGTTAGCGATATTCCCAGGGAACGATGAAAATTTATCAAAAGTTATCGATACAATGGTTATCAATCGACCGTGGTAGGGTAGGGGTGGCATCCCGAGTCACTTATCAACATTATATTTGACAGTTTATTGATTTGATCACACTTTGTTCTAGCTTGGTTCTGTCGAAGAGTGGAAGACAGCTCTGTCATCTTCCTGCGCCATGCACCACGTGTGTGCTATGTACCTTTATGTATGTACCTTTTCCTATATTCCGAACATAATACCCGAATTAGCATGACAGTACGCGACCGGAGGTGTTAAACACTCAGATATGAAATATTCTCTCGCCATTGTCGCACGCCATTAAAATATGAATGCAAAGAACAATAGCTTTGGCAGAGACCTGTCGGGAACACAAAAGGAAGCGGCTTAATGAAAGCCAAAAAAAAAGATATTGTATTTTAATATTATTAAGTTTACGACACGAAGACTCGTAAACGTGCGTTGGCATTCTGCCGCGCAATGAATTTATTGCTATAAAGTTCACCGGCGCAAAAATAATTTCTACGTGACTTATGACAATTTGATTATGGTGGACGGAATGTTTTCACATAGGTGAAGTAATATAATGCCATTGTCTGCTTTTAAATGTACAGGCGGAACTCACGATGTTTGAGCTCGAATTCGGCATAGAACGCATTAAAAGCCATCAATTATCATGATATTCCTACAAGGTACATTGTTGTCCCACACTAATTAGGTACCCTACCTATTATTTAAGATGATTTTACGTAGAGTCATTAACAAACTCAAGTTGTTAATATTTAAATTCCGTGCACCGACGTACAAAATGTCATTTTTTAGCATCAAGTACACTACGAACTAAAAGATACACCCACAATTAACAGGATGCAAGATCTGTGCAACTCAGAATCATGTAACTTCAACACCTCCTTTGAAAAGTCATTAAAAGTGCTGAAAAAAATATTTACAATATGCTTAAATAGGTTGCATTAGGTTAGGTCATAAGTCATTTTTCTTTTTTTTTCCATAAATTTTAATGACTTTTCAAAAGGGGTGTTGAAATTGCATGATTCTGATTTGTCATAAAACAATTGGTAATATATTGACTCCATTTTTATTATACCACTTTGCTAAATCCTACACATTTAATTAAAGTAGCTCAGGCAATGTAGTTTTAGTGATTTGTTTCAGCTTCTGTTTTATTTTATGTTATCTCAGCGATCAAATGTTTTAAAATTATCGAATAAAAACAAAAATATTGTGTCGAGGCCACATCCCTTTTCTGCTTTCAATCGCTCTGCCGGCTCTGCCTCAATGTTTCACTTTTGCTCAAACATTTCGACAGTGGAAATTTAAAATGCTGCAAAGGACAATAAATCCGAAAATGAGATAAATACATAATTTTTCAACGTTTTTTTTCTCTGTCGATTTACGTCGTTGAAATATTTCTATAAAAATAAGTGCCCCTTTTACGACGCGCATTTCATTTTCGGTAAAATGAAAATAAAATAAAACCTACTGTGATTAAAGAAATTTACAAAAATGTTGAAATATAAAAACTATCCTGAAATATCTATTCAACGTTATGTTAGTAAAAAAATCATAATTACAGATCTGCTAAAACTGAATACATGTTTTTTTCTTAAAAAAAAAAAAATTCGCTCTCCTGAACAATTTCAATTCCTTTAAAATTTCCATGATTGTTTTGGTTGAATGTTTGTGATAATATTGTCGCTAAAATCCCAAACAATCCTAAGCAAACAAACAGTAACAAAATACATACCTAGTTGATATAGCAATTTAGAACATTTTAAATTTGTTTTTATTTATTAATTTAATTACTTTTACAAAATTATATATTTTACATGTTTGACAGTATGATACTGTGATGATCTCGCCTTTAGGCCTACGAAATAATTCTTTTAAAATTGAGAGATCGATTTAGAAATATATTTAATTTTGTAACAGGGTATGGTTTCAGAATACAATTCTCTGTTCCAACTCTTAAGGGTGATTTATGAAACCGGGCCATTACTAGGAAAAACACGTGTGCCAAAATACTTTGGTTGGAGGAGGAATCCTAATGGATATTTCAGGTTCATTATCAAGTCAGGGGCGGCCGATGGATATTTGCCCGAGTGGTGACTGACTTTAACGCGAGCAGATTGGATTTACGAAACAATTATCTGGTGAATTTTCTATGGCAGTAGGAAAATTGAAAATTAGTCAATAAGGATTGCTCGTTGGTGTATTTAAATATACTAGCGCGACGCGCCGATTAGGGGTTAAAATATTTAACATATTTGTCAAAATAAGATTGCAGAATTCGTTAAATAGTGACGCACGCAGAAAGAACGAAAACGTGTACAGACAATGCTTATATAATGTTATTATATAACCAATAAAGTCGACGCAAGTAATTAGGATGTGTAGTGAATTGAAGTACGCCACTGAGCTCTTCTTTTAAGCGTTATTGGGATAGTTTATGACTCCGGCGCAGACGAAATTAGTTTACACCACAAAAAATAACGAACATGGTTTCTACACAAAATTCTCTGAAATAATAGTTATTATGTGACAGAACACGATTAAACGATTGAGATATGCATATTGGGAGATGTGCTTATCACTTAAGATTTGAGAAAAAGTGACTAATAAATTATTGAAACCACACAAGGAGATGGGTGGCAGTCGGGGCAGGGAAGTGTTAGAGGACAGTCAGGGAAGGAACCTAGGGCCGCGCAGACGGGATAAAAATCATCGAGTTTTGATAAACGGCAGAGTAATAATTTGGTGCGCGTAAACCGGGAATAATTCAGATAGTAATATATAATAATAAATACAGTCGGGGAGAGATTCTGGAGACGCACGGGCTAGCGAAAAATCATCGAGGTTGAATACACGATAGAATAATAACTCTGTGCGCGTAAACCGGGAATAATTCATAAAATTAAAGGAAAATAGTTCACGCGATTGAGGGGAGTCAAGATTTGGTCGTTGGGAAGCAAGGTTTAAATTAAGGGATCGAGGTCCGATAGTCGCGAGGAGACCAGTTTGGTGCGCCTAAATCGGGGATATTTCATTTTAATTAAACAAAGGAAATTCCGTTTTATTAGACAAAAAGAGTCCACGCGAATAGGGAAGTCAGAGATTGAGGCTTGCGAGTTCATATCGGTGAAGTTAAATAATATAATTTGTAAATTGAGGCGGTCTGGGACGTACTTTCGGGGCGTCTATCAGGGTCAGGGTGAAATTTAAAAAAGAAATCTACGCGAGAATTGTGTTTGACGGCTGCATCTTGGAATAAATAACTGCATGACGGGTTGTGGTTTATAAGTGCTTGTTTGAATTAAATATTATTGTAGTGAATTGATTTGTGAAATTATTTTGTGCAACAAGGCGAATTTGGTAAGTTTGTATAAAATTATTAACATATTTAGTACGGGCCTTGCAGGAAAGAGTCAATTAGGGTTTATATACAAGCCTTAGGAATCTAGGACCTTTTTTTGTCGAGCGGAGCTTTGCACGTTTCCGGGTTGACCGGCTAGCAAGTACCTTTGTTGGGTGAAGTTATTCTTGAGACAAGACCGTTGTAAAATAATAATTTAGTTAACTAAATAGCATTTGAAGCACAAAGTGCGCTTTCGGGCAATAAATCTTAGACGAGAGACTTCATTTAAAAGACGGGATTTTGAAACCACAAAACAAAAATAAAATCCTTTAAAAGTGCTTTGTTGGTGATCTAGAAAACTAGGTTACTGGGTATGCTCCAATACATAACGGGTAACAAAATACAGAGGTATAGAATATAGGTATAAATTAATGTGTAATGCGCCTTTGAGGCGATAATTATTATTTACGAGTTTCGTGATAATATTTTTAAATGTAGCTAGGGGACTATATTCAGGAAGGTTTTTTGAAAAGGCATTGGGTAATATAACGGTTTATGAAGGGTGCGTAGCATGGGCATTTTTGATTACTAACAAAATCTGACATAATTGAATTCCCATTCCAAAAATTTCCCACACCTTATTCCAAATTTTAGGTATCACAACAAGTCTATTACATAGGACTTTGCATAAACTTGGTTCGATATCTAATCATATAATCACCTTTGGTTCACGTTTAGGTATATTTCTTTCGGCTTAGCAAAAAACTTTCATATTGTCGGTTGAATGCAGCCGTCGGTAGGTATTCACATTTTAGCGTGATGCGCTATATCCACCTACTTAATTAACAAACTCTTTTTCTTCAAACTTAATTGAGCGGGTTACGACTCGAGAATGGACGGCGGTTGTCGAATGAATTAACGGGTCCGGCTTTCCTATTTCACCATGAGGAAGTATCTCACGCGACTTTATCGGGGGCGATGTGATCGAAATGCAGGTGGGCTTACACTATTTTTCTAATGTGGAGGCGAAGTAAGCGATGGTCGTGTCTGGTCCGAGCAAATTGGAATCCCTTGTGATCACATCTCGGTAACGTGGATCTCGTACCCGCTCTAGACTGGATTGGAAGCGTGGCCGGAGCCATTTCATGATGTCGACGTATGTACGTCATTAAGGCATTGGGGGACTTCAGGAGAACAAAGGACGTGCACCCATTTCGCCCTCCCTCTACCGCCGCTCCGAGGTACCAGCGGATAAAAGTTGTCGTCGCGGGAGGCCAGTTTGATGCAGGACGAAGATTACGATCTGGCCGGACTACCTTCGTCATGGGGGAAACGAAGTGACGAAATTTGCGTGGGCTTCACTACCTTTTAGGTTACGCTCGTGTGGGGTCTGCCTTGTCGGCGGAACGAAGGGAACATGACATATGGAATCGTTTGGCAACCGATCGGCGGTTCTTTGTTGGAATCCGGATAAGTTTTCTTAACTACTTTTGGTTTACGCTTAGGTAGGTATATTTCCTTCGATATTCGATTTAGCCAAAAACTTTCACATTGTCGGTTGAATGAAGCCGTCAGTAGGTATTCATATTTTAAGCGTAATGCGTTATATCCACCTACATAAGTAGCAAAAGTTTTCTTAACTACTTTTTGGTTTACGCTTAGGTAGGTATATTTCATTCGATATTCGATTTATCAAAAACTTTCACATTGTCGGTTGAATGAAGCCGTCGGTAGATATTCATATTTTAAGCGTAATGCGTTATATCCACCTACATAAGTAGCAAAAGTTCTCTTAACTCCCTCACACTAGGAATAGGGATCATCCAGCATCAGGGTGGGAAAGTACTCTGGACGAAAGTGCAGCGGGGGAAATAGAAGGGAGGGAAGCCAGATTCACGACCTGGTGCCTTTCATTCTTGGACCCAGCACCCTGGACGCCGAGCTTGACCTTCCTTCTTTGAGCTGATTTTTGAGCTTGAGGTTGGGGTACGCCTATCGTAGAGCATATGCCCGTAACACATATAGGGGAAGGTCCCAAGTTACGCTTGTGTATGTTATGCGAGAGGACGTATTTTTCATTCAAATCAAATACCGATGACCATCGCGATTGCAGGCTGGCGCATGTTTTGTAGCGTGCCTAGGAAAAACGTAATCATTATTTCTACTGGTTCGAGGCGGCGTGCTGGACGGAGAACGGGACTATTGAGGACATGAGTGACTGCCAAGGCGAGGATCGGTGACATCAAAATCTTCCTTAATTAAATTCATACATCGCCAGATCAGAGGAGAGAGCGGCCCCACCGATCTCCTGACATTGCCGATTGTCTAATCAACTTCGGTTTAATGTTTATGCCGATGCTTTAGGAGTTAATGGAACTCAAGTCATCGGCATGCTGAAGAACTTCAACATCATCATCAATCCAGAGTAGGATGTCAAGTTCCAAAACCTCGTGCCACCCACACATTTCCTGAACAGTTCCTGACATCGGCTATCACGCCATTAATCGGAGCAGACCCTCATATCAAACGGTATGAGATGACCTCTCATCATCTTCATCAACATATTTATAATTTGGCGGCGTAGTGGTCGATATTATTCCCATTACCACTCTATGAACCAGAAACACACATCAAACTCTTTCCCGACAGAAGGCAAAACATGTCGATTTTCATTCGTCGCTTGCGACCTTAACATTCTCCGGAGGCGTTGGAATTGGAAGCTGATTCGGCGGTCTATGACCATCACCTTATCAGTTGGGCTATGGAGGAGTCCAATTATTTAAACAGCACATGTTCTGTCTCATGTTAATCCAAAATACCTACCCGTAGAATCAAATTAACAAAATAAAACAAGCTAGCTAACTAACAAACTGCATCTAGCACTGTAAGTGTAGAATTATTGCACGCCGTACTGCTTTGAGTGTAAATCTTTTGTTAGAATATACATAAATGTCAAATTATTTTCATGATAGCATTTTATAGAGCTGCAGAGAGTACGTGACATCGCATCGAAAGGTAGGATCTTCTCAATTCGCCGTTTGAATGTAAATTTATATATTAGATGCTAGGAGGGAAAATGCAGATTACTTCAATAAAAATATTCGTCGATGAGCGTAGGTGTATAACAGGTGCTAGGGGAGGAAACTGAACGAATATAGATAGATAATTAGTTAATTTTCAAGCTAGTCAGACTCAGTCATTGTTATTCGAAGCCTTGCAAATTGTAACACGCCATATCTAAAAGAACAAGGGTTTACCACAAATAAATTATTAATTAAATTGGATTAACTATACCAAACCACTAAAACAAAAAAGTACACAACGTTGTGGGGTTAATTACAATTGATTAATTAAGAGCATCTCGTCACGTTTGCATAAAAGTATTACGTGATGGGGTTGAAAAGGCGCCGCAAAAGAAATGCAGGGGAGAGACGCGAGAACGGGCGAGCTACGAGCTTTTAAAGGCCGGCCGGGGTTGCCCCTGTAGCTGTAGCACTGTAGCAGCATTTGTTAACCAAGAGGAAGGTTTTACTACTTCGTAGAGGGGGGGGGGGGGGTTATCACAATACAGAGACAGCGAGAGTTTTTAATGTGTAGAAAAGAAAAAACTTTTAAAAAATGGACATGGTACATGGAAGATGTACAGTTGCATGTAATTGTATAATACAATATTTTATTAAAAAAATAGAGGAAAGTGCAAGAAAAATAAATTTAAATTGCAGATGGCGTTAAAATAATACAAAATCATAATATTAATTTTTTTTAATAAAAAGACAAATAACTTTGTTTACATCACTTTTAATGGTACACAATCAACATGTTTCGTAAACAATGTTTACTTCATCAGGATCAAACGTATACTAAACTTAAAAATTAAATATAGATGACACATGGAAGGAAAGGGTAGGAGGGAGGGGGAGGGGTAAGAGTGGGGAAAGTTTATCAATTAGGGATTTCAAAGCCATTAGCAGGGAAAGGCCGGTTAAGTGGGAAGAGGTTCAAAAGAGGGTTTATAAAAATTTGCTGCTTATTAATTTGCTGCTTATTATTATGTGTATGCTCTCTAGACTATCCCGTCACAAACTGTAAAGTCCGTGGTTAAGAAATATTTAACTTCCTACATATTTTACGTATGAAACCTCTAAGTGTAAATATTGACTTTTCTAAGTGTGGATATAAATCGGTATAAATGTTATATTGATGTCAGATACGTAACTGTTTCCTAATCTTTCTCTTCCCCTTTTGTTTCATCTATCGGATCGATAGGCGTAACTAGTAACGATGATTTAATATCGTTTTCCCGAGCACAGCCGCACTGTTGATAGCGAGACCGATATTGACTGGTGATAAATAAGAAATCGACATACGATGGCAATGCTTGCTGATCTGTCTAAGGATTTATGTACGTAAATATAAACTGGTGCGTAAAAACGAAAAACACCAATTATTTGACAGCTTTGAATTGAAATAGTAACTTTTATTTACATTTTATATTTACTTGTACAGCTCCCTTGAGGTGATTTCTCACAAAAACGGCGCTTAGTATTGTTATTATTATTATTGGCGCTTTTGAGACTAAACGGGGGTCAATAAGTTAGTGAGGTCTCTAGTCATATTTCAATCATGTTCGTTTTTCCAATATTGAACGGAATAAATTGATCTCGTCTTAGATGAATTATTTAAGTCTATGGATCACGTATAGGTAAGATTTATTTCAAGTCTGAGAGCTTCGTTAGTTCACCTCTATTCATTATTAAACCAGTTATTTTGCATACCGAACGAAATCATTCAAAATGTTTGAATATTGAATTTGTCAATCGTCGGTCGGAATATTTCTTATCAATTGTTGACCGTACTCGCAAATATTGACAATTGACCATAGATGACGGATTTAGTCAATTTGGTATTGATATAGAGTTTTGTCGATCGTCCGTGCTAGACCACCTGCTGCAGTAATAAAACAGTTAATCGATTTTGCGTGTGGGTTTGAATTAACAGTATATAATAAAATCGATTATCGTGCAGGTTCACCGTCACAATATAAAAAAAATAGTTTAAAATTATTCAAAGATGGTTTCACCGGGGAGAAATTTGCATGTTGTGGGCAATGCGTTAATAATTAATTATTAATAATTTGGTTTTGTAAATTTAACAAAATTGAACATGTCGTTTTTTTTTATTAAAACCCTGACTTTCCGAGAAAAGAAATAAGATGGCGAGACTAGCGCAAACGTCAACACTACTTGTATTTTTATCGATTATTTGTAATTAATTAATGAAACGCATGGTGAGTTTCCTATTAGAAACATGCAGTACCTATCTATTTTACGGATATTATCGATTTATTATTATTGATTTTACAGATATTATTACTCTGAATCAAGAAAACTGCTCGAAACGACTTTTTTTTTCGACGAGGGGGATGGGAATTTTAAAAGCGTTGATAGGGTATGAGACAAATAAGTTCGAGACACACCGGTCTCACTTTCATCTGCCATCTAGTGTAATCCCTGCCAATGGAAATACAGGAATCTTTTCCACTAATGAACACGTATTTCTCGTGTGTGATGGCCTAGGGGCGTAAGAACATTTCCAGGAAGAGTTGGTGTTGGTTGGTTGTGATATAAAGAGCGGTCCATTTGCTACGCGGCCGCACAGATTCGTTCTGCTATTAATGGCGTCTGGGCCTGCTTGATGCTTCATCTTGCCTTTGTTGCTTTTGTTCTTTGCTTTCTCTCTAAGCCACAAACATAATAATATATTTGTTTATTTTGAATTTAACGCCCAGCAGGGCTTTTACATGTTATTTTTTTTTATTTCACAAAGTACATCTAATTATTGAGCACAACAGAAAAATTAAAATTTATAAAAAACAATAAAACAAAAAAACGAAATACAATAAAAACAATATACTCCACCATCCAAGATTGAAAAACAATAGGAAAATTGCAATTAATAATAGATGAATGTCACACTAAAAATCATACTTGTTTTTCTTCTTAATGAATGTGTCTGTATTAACTGCACCTACCTATATGTTTGTATCTTTTAGTTAACGGTCTGATTGCCATGTGTCTGTATTAACTGCACCTATATATTGAAATACATGACTATAGTAAATAGTAATTGTACATATATGAAATGTATTAACTGCATTGTATTAACTGTACGCGTGACTGTATTTGTACATATATGAAATGTAAACTCTTCTTCCATCCACAAGCTAATGCTTTTAATGGAAGACCAGTAATAATATAACATGTAGCAATTTTAAGATAAACAAATAAAAAAATAAAAATAAATAAAAAGTCGAAGCAGAGCTACGTAGCATAAAATTTGTTGTTCTGCTTACCGCTATAAATTATACCATTGTATTTAATTAAGGATGTGTTAAATATGTCAATATCCTGTTACGATACGCCCCTGAAGCGAGTAGATACCTAGAGCACAGAACGCAGCAGTCCACACAACTCCCCTCTCTCCCCCCTGTTTCCTGTTTCCCCCTGCTTCTCCCCGCTTGCCCTGCCACTCGCGCAGTCCGCTGCCACTCGCGGGAGAGAAGATTTGAGCGCCCTTGCGAACGGACGTACGCGGCCCGCTTTCGGGCGAGCAGTCCAAATTCAATGTGGCCGCGATGTATTATTGAAATACCTACGAGTAGAGTCGGCCTTGGCCGCGCTAATAGTTCGGTCTATTTAGACTACGAAAGTGCCTGATGGAACTACCACATGAGACGAGGATCCTGCTAATCCACATGTAAGCTGTATCTTGATTTCCTCTTTTAAATGTGTCCGTAATCAGTGAAATGTAGGGCCCCGCGAAAATCACCACTCGGAGAGTTTCGTTTTGAGAGAGAGACAGTGAGAGTTAAACACTTTAGCTAGGTTTGTGTAATTTGCATTTCTTGTATTGAATTGTACTGTAGAAACCTATGTACCGTGTTTGAGTTTACAATACATGTCTTAATGATTTAACTTTGTTATTATTCTGCTACGGCAGGAGGATTGTTGACCAGTGTGTATCCCGTGGGACGCCGGAAGGTAGAGAGAAATTCCATAGCTTTGAGCGGCTCACCCCCTGAATAGAGAGTACCATTGTCCCGCTGAGAGCTAGCCTGGGACGTGTTGGGCCTGGTGTTGGTTTGGTAGCCGACATCGGGGTACCCTAACAACTGACGCCAGAACGTGGGGCTGGAATTTTTTTCTATCCCGGTCGCTTTGCGGGACCTTTGTTTGTCGAAATCCTCCCCGCATGGCAACTGTTTTGTAAACATTAATTATGCCTTGATATTCTACACCCAGTGTACTGTGAATCCTGTGAAAAAACCACAGAAACCAATATGTAAATTAGATCCATAACAGATCTGATTGAAATTATGAATTGAATCGCATTTGAAACGACGGCCATTTTGGGTACCCGAAACGCCAACCTTTGACCGCGAATCTGACTGCACACGCGTCACCAAACAACGGGCGCGTAGCAACAGTGATTCGCGCCAAATCTCAACGGCCCGATGTTTCACGCGATATTCTCTGGATTGCGCACGCAAATGCTTTGACTCGCGCCAAATCCCAACGGACTGTTGCTAGGCAGCGTTTAAATTCAAACCGCCTTTTATGACTGAACCGGATACCAACGGAAATTATTATTATAAATCTGATTCTGGAACCACAGTTATTTTGCGAATTCCGTAATCAAAAATTTCGGACTTACGAATTTTTATTGTTTCTGCACAATATACCAATTGGCCCACTTGTGTCTGTCAAATTAGTACAACTTAATATTTCTCCAAATGGACAAAATAATGACTTTCTTTCCCCATTATACACTATAGGTACTGCTTTTTTTTCAGCATAAGTGAAAGTGAATTGTGTTTTTTCCCTTACATAAGTGAAAAGTGGAATAATAATAAAGCCAATGACTGATTCCATGAATAAATAAAATAATTTTAATATGGTTGACGCAATAAATCCCATATTCAGTCATTTTCATCCGGAAGTTTGTCCTTTATTTGCCAGAAAAGTGCATTTTGTGAACTTTAGTGCCTTTCTCAGTGCAAAGTGAATTGTGGAAAATAAAAAACCTGTTTTCTAAAGGTCAGTCCTGGCAAAATTTTTTTTCAAAAATAAATAAATACTTGTGAATTTCACAGTTTTCTCAAAAGTGGTCAGTGAAATACAAAAACCTTTACCACTAAGGTCTTTCCACGCAAAATTTTTTCTCGTCTGCCTCCCTTTGACAAGAATTCTGGTGTCATGTATACCAAATTGTAATATGGAATCTCTGTAACCATATTTTGGAAGTGCCAACAGTGATCACCAAGTGAAAAGTGCCTCACAAAAATTAATTTTGCGCTTTCTAAAGGAAACCCCTGGCCAATTTTTCTTTTTCTCACCACCCAGGAAACTCACAATGGAGGACAAGCAAGCTATTACACCATCCAACTTGGGTACCATTCCCAATGTGCATAGTTTATCCAAAGCCCACTTACAAGCTGCTTTAAGGGATAGAGGACTCTCGCCATCAAGCAAATCTAAATCTACATTGAAGGCATATGCACTTTTATTCAACAAAAAGTACATTAGGAGAATAAACCTCGCCCCCTCCAACGAAAATAATTCACGTTCGGCTACGCAAGTTTTGGATAATCTTGACAAAGGACCTACGCCGCATGTAATGATAAAACAGGACGTCGCACCCATCTTGACACAAGATAAAACTTACGATTTATCCTCTTGGAAAGTCAAATATAATGGCGTCTCCGATGTGCTGGATTTCATTGACCGTATTGAAGAAACGGCTACAATCAAAAATATCCCATTCGAGATTCTACGGAGAAACTTTATAGAACTCATCTCCCCAGAATTAATTCCGTGGCACCGCATCCAAAAGACTAAATGCAAAGATTGGAATAAACTCAGATCTGCCCTAATCTCTAGCTTTGGAAAAAAGGAGGCCCAGCACCGGATCAAATTATCTTTACTATCTATTAAACAGCTAGTAGATGAACCTGTGGCAACATTCATAGAAAGGGCTGAGTCCATCAACATCAAGCTTTCACATCCTGTTCCGGAAGCTGAACTATTACCAGTCATAACTGATGGCCTTTTAAGCAAATACGAGAACATCATCACCTCACAGAAAATTGCATCCCTGGCCCAGCTAAACGAAGTCTGTCTCCTCCTGGAATCATACCAGGATAGGAAGAACATAAAGAATGTGTCGAATAATGTGGTTGTGCCAAGCCGTTCGTCTGGTTTAAAACCAGAATTCGACAACAAAAAAGTGTGCTCCTTTTGCAAAAAAGTAGGCCACCTGGCCGCTACTTGTTTCAATCAAGCAAGACTCCTAGAATCCAAGGAACCCCGAACCTCCAAGAGACACCACTCTAGGGACCGCTCTCCTCCACGCGACGAACTGCGCAACATTTTCAAGAAATCAAGGCACAATGCAGAAAGGTTACAAAACCCAAGCGATGTCAGACCTCAGGTGGATTTCTCCAAGCCCCCACCAAATTTCTACATGAAGAGGCCAAAAAACTAAATAATAACCTCTCAGGCACCCATTCTGAACCAAGGTCTAAAGAATGGACTGATTGGTTATCACACATTAAGTATTTTAACCAGGCCTTAAATGTTTCCTCGGTTTGTTGCAAACAAGCTAAAGATGGGAGACCCTATGCCCTTTTCTCTGTTAACAATGTGCCCTTTTCCGGATTACTTGATAGCGGTGCATCTGTCAGCTGTCTTGGCAACAATGCTCACCTGCCTTTTGTTAACAGTGATTTTAAAATTTCGCCACAAACAACACACCTGACGACTGCGGATAATGTTTCCCAGCCGGTCATCGGTACCCTTGCCCTGCCAATTAATTGTAACAATAAAATAGTTACAATCAATTTTCTAATAGTGCCCTCTATATCCCAGAATTTCATCCTTGGCGTTGACTTCTGGAAGGCTTTTAACGTTGCTCCCCAAGTATTTAATACTCTTGGCGAAACCTCCACTGCTGCTCAAATTAGTGAGATCCGCACAATAATACCTCACGAAAATTTAAGCACGGACCAAGCTCTCCAACTAAAGGAAATGGTCAATAAATTCGAATCAATATCTTTCGAAAAATGTGGATTGGGTTTGACAAATTTGGTAGAACACCACATTAAAACCAATGGCCCACCCATAAAGCAACGTTATTACAACTTAGCCCCCCAAAAGCTTAATCCTTTAGAAAAAGAACTTGATGAAATGTTAAAAATGGGTGTGGTGGTTCCCAGCAGAAGTGCATGGACCAACCCAACTCTTTTGGTTTCAAAAAAAGACGGCTCTGCACGTTTCTGTCTCGACAGTAGACGTTTAAATTCTTGTACGGAAGCTGACGCATACCCCTTACCTTACGTCCACGCGACCTTAGACAAACTGCGCAACGCCAAGTTCATCTCCTCTGTTGACCTAAGCAAAGCTTTTTGGCAAATACCTTTGGACGCAGAATCGTGTGAAAAAACTGCTTTCGTTGTACCTGGTAGGGGAATGTTCCATTTTAAAAGATTACCCTTTGGTCTAAAGAACAGCCCCGCCGAATTACAAAGACTGATGGACAAACTCTTCGGTCCTGAAGTCGATAACAGCCTGTTTTGTTACCTTGACGACCTCATCATCGTCAGCGACACCTTTGAAAAACACCTATTAATGCTGGAAAAGGTTTTTCAACAACTCAAGTTCGCCGGTTTAACCATCAACTTGAAGAAGTCTGAATTCTGTAAGTCCCGTTTACGTTATTTGGGATTCATTGTCGACGAAAAAGGTCTAAGAACAGACCCCGCTAAGGTGGAAGCCATGGCAAATTTTCCCCGACCCAAAAACGCGAAGGAAGTCAAAAGTTTCCTTGGACTTGCAGGTTACTACAGGAGATTCATCAAAGACTTTTCCACAATTGCAGCCCCCTTAAATAAAATTACCGGCACCCGTAAAGGTGTCAGCAATTTCCGATGGTCTGCTGAAACTGAAGAAGCGTTTACAACTTTAAAAAATGCCCTTCAAAAAGCCCCCGTTCTGAATTGCCCGGATTTTGCACTCTCTTTTACCCTCCACACGGATGCCTCCAACGTAGGAATCGGTGGAGTCCTAACTCAAGAGTTCCCAGATGGCGAACACCCTGTAGCGTATTTTTCCCGTACATTAAATAAACACGAGAAAAACTACGGAATTACCGAAAAGGAGTTACTGGCTGTATTGGATTCTGTTCACCATTTCCGCGGTTACATAGACGGTAGCAAATTTACTGTAGTCACAGACCATAGTAGTTTGAAATGGTTGATCTCTTTAAGTAATCCCTCCGGTAGACTCGCTCGTTGGGCCTCCCGTTTGTCTCAATTCAATTTTGATATTGTTCACCGTAAAGGCGCGGACAATATTGTTCCCGACGCTCTTTCAAGAATTGAATTGGCCTCATTAAATGTTGACACAATTGCCCCCCCTCCATCTACAAAAGATGAATGGTACTTGAAAATCTTCGAAGGTTGTAAAAATAATCAACAAAAGTTTCCTAATTTTATCATAAAAGAAGGACAACTATACCGTAATTGCAAGGTACCACTATCCATCCTTGAAGATTACTCTTGGAAACTTGTCGTTCCCCTCGAAGGAAGAGAACAAATAATAATTGACAATCATAGTGCTCCCGACTCTATACACCCAGGAACTTTCAAGACGTATAAAAAGATTTCCTTGAAGTATTACTGGCCTGGTCTTTTCAAACAAATTCGCAATTACATCTCTAAATGTGAAACTTGTAAGGCTTATAAACATAGCACGGCAGCACCTGCCGGCCTAATGGGTAACCCCAAACGTGCCGACAGACCCCTACAGTCATTGTCAATGAACCTCGTCGGACCTTTTCCTCGAAGTTATGCCGGACACATGCACATACTTAGTGTAGTGGATGTTTTCACCAAATTCTGTTGGATCTTCCCTTTAAAAAGAGCCAACGCGTCCGCCATCATCAAACTTCTGGAAAAACACATTTTTATACCTTACGGAACACCCAGAACCGTAATTGTTGATAACGGAAAACAGTTTATTGCCCAGGAATTCAAAGAATTTCTTGCCAAATACGGAATCAAGGACATTTATTATAACACCTTGTACACTCCCCAAAATAACACTGTCGAACGTTACAACCAAACAATCAACACAGCTCTAGCTATTCTAGTTGATAAAGATCAACGCACTTGGTGTAAAAACCTAGATAAAATTCAGGCCGCTATGAACAACACTGTTAATCTGGCCACTGGTTACACACCTTTCTTCTTAAAACACGGTATGGAACAAGTCGTCCATGGTTCTCTACATAGGGACACAAACTTTCCTACGTCATCTGCCACCACAAGCAACCCTACCGCAGACTATGCCCATCGCCTGGAAGAACTGTCGGCCATTTACAGTGAAGTCACTGATGCTTTGCTCCTGGCTCACCAAAAGAGTGCGGACAGATATAACTTACGTAGGAAACATGTCACCTTCAATACAGGAGACATAGTTTGGAGAAAGAACAACACACTTTCCCAAGGAGCCATGTATTTCTCTGCTAAGCTGGCACCACGTTTCGTGAAGGCCAAAGTCCTAAGGAAAATATCAGACCTAGTGTACTCCTTGTCTGACTCATCTGGAAAGCACATTGGTAATTACCACATTAAGGACATTGTAAAGTCTGGAAGTGAGGAGTCAAGTAAAACTGCCCCCACTATCTCAGCAAACTTAAAATGATCCAGTATGTATCACTTTTTTGTAAGCTTACAAAGTCTTACTACGTCAGGCGTGTATTGTGTCAATCACATGCCCATCGTTTCGTAAATGAAACAAGTTGTAAATTATTTTGTAAATTAATGCGTACTCTCCTTGAAGTTACTTTCAAATGTTGTTTTTGCACTGTTTTTTCTTTCCCTCACGGCAATTTTTTTTCTTTATTTTTTTCACCTGTTCTAAAACTGATCACTTTGGAACAGAGACACTCTTCGAGTCTCAATGTCTGGGAAGTCGCGAGCCCATTTATTGTCTCAACACGTACACTATGCAATGTTCATGCCATGTCATACCCTGTCGTGTCATGTAATTTTGTAATTTTTCTCCTATTTTTTGTTGCATTTTTGTCGTGTGGAAAGGAACTTTCTCACCTGTTTATTTTGTTCATGTAAAGTAGTTGACAATTGCCCATCGGCGTGTCGTTCTAGAAGTCGGGTTTTGTAAATTCCAAAGTGTTAAATTCCGACTCAGAACCAGTTAACTATTTTTACAATTTTTCTCTCTTTATTTTGTTCATCATGAGTTGTAAAACCTTCCGAGGTATCTCTAGCATGAAAATCAAACAGTGGTTACTTACATAGTCGCCCCTCGTGTATATAAGTTTTTTCAATTTTTTCTTCTTAAATTAAAAATTGATGGCGTCCTACCCAAATTCATGCTCATGTACCCAAATTGGATATCGACACGTCCATTTTGGAACTCGTATTTATAAAACCAATGATTGGTCTTTATAACCCTGTATATAAATCAATTTGGCTCGTTTCAACTAAAGTACGTAAAACCGAATCATCCGGTCTTTGGTTGTTATAACAAAGTCACCTTTTTGTTATTTTGTTTTTTTGCTTGTACGTTACGTATGTCTTGCATGGCACGTTTCAACCCTACGAGACAGGTTAATAAAACCTTATGGTCATCCTGATTTTGGAATTCACAACTTTTAGGTGTTCATTTAACCAAGTATTTGCAACCCAAATTGCACATAACCTGGTATGTTTGTAACTGCACAAAGGGTATGTAAAACCGTAATTGGTCCCTGTTCTTTGGTCTTCCTCACTGTAGGTTGCCACAACAGACAGTATGTAAAACCATTATAGGTCTGTCTTTGTTTTAAATACTTGGTGTAAGTAGAAGTATACTCTGCCATCACCCTTATACTTTGTAACACATGAAGTAACATCAAATTGTCTATCTTCTCTGTCGTACGCTCTTGGGCTACGGAGTTAGTTAATCTAACGAATCTTTATAAAACTGTGTTAAAATCAAGCATCGTTAACGTTTATTGTGTTGTATTTAAACGTAACCCACCATTATAGGAGAGATCCTTAGAACATCCACCGTCATAGGAGGGATCCTTAAAATACCTGCCACGATACGAGAAGTTCGTCATAATCACTTTTGCTCATAGCTAAATGTTATTGAGTTGGTCGTGTGACATATTTGTCATGAGCACCGTTTTGTACAATCTATTTTGGTCGTGTGTCATTCATTTGTCATGAGTACCACCCTTTCTGTACAATGTATTTTGGTCGTGTGTCATTCATTTGTCATGAGTACCGCTTTTGTATTTTGGTCGTGTGTCATTCATTTGTCATGAGTACCGCTTTTGTATTTTGGTCGTGTGTCATTCATTTGTCATGAGTACCGCTTTTGTATTTTGGTCGTGTGTCATTCATTTGTCATGAGTACCGCTTGTATGTATAATTGTGTACAACCCTTGTACACGAGACGTGGAGACGTAATAACAATACTTACCGTGATTCGTGCGAACGACATAATATCGGCCTTGCCATCTTCTTTAAGAGGCATTGTATAAACTCTTGACTTCTGTCTATAATTGAGTTTTATCTTGTATGTACTTACATGTTTTTGTACACTATACGTGGAGACGTTAAAACACTTACCATGAGTCGTGCGAACGAAATAATATCAAACCTTTTGCGTGCGATCTACGAAATGTAGTCCACAACCCTTTGTTGTCATTCAACGCCAATGCCCGTGGACCTCCTGTTTTTTTACTTCTTTGCAAAAAGGAAAGAAGCCCAGGAATATCTACTATCCCAAAAGGACTAGTTTGTAGCTTCACTGCTAACTATGGGGCATAGTGCTGTGGGAGTTAATCGATTGAGCACAAAACCACCCAACTCGTTGTCTGGGGAACGGATAAGAAAACCCCCAGGTTTGTGAAATTGGAGCAAGGGTCTGTCTTTTCTCACAATCATGCAGGAGTTTTTAAAATGACCCCTAATCTTTTGCCCAATACACGCAAAAGATTAGTCTCTTTGATAATGTGTATTCAAATTTCTCCTCATCCTTTTAACAATTGTAAAGAGTCAGGAAATCTGCTGGTTGATCATGTTTCATTCTCACATGGAGTTTGAAGTGGAAATTAGTCCAGTCTCTAGCAAGTTTCGTCACTCAACTCCTTCCCTTTTCCTTTCCTTTCTCCTCACCATCATGTTCTCAGGTATATGTTATGAAGAGGAAAATCTGTTGTTGACCATAATTCGCCCTCACTGGGAGTGCGAATCGGTAAATTGACCAATTATCAGCAGGCTTTCTCCCTCACTCTCTGCATATGTCTCACCTTTTGTTCTCTTTCTCAATTTTACGAAACACATTCATGAATGTTGAATATGTACGATATGCACTTGGCGTACCGTCTGTCTCCTTTTGACAACCTTTATTCATGAATTGGTTTCTCTGCTTTTACCGTGACTCATTCACGACTTCTTTGTCTTGTTCTTTGAAATGCTACAAAAAATGTTACCACCTTTATGTTAACATAGGCCATAGAGGGCCGGTTGTTTTTTTAACCAAGACATATTGTCACTCGGCAAACGCCAAGTCATCCTGGTAAAGGAAAATGTTCATGTAACAACAATTTAGTTAGAAAACTCTCTCTTCGTCACTCTCTGGGACGGTGGTTAAAATTTCGTTTATTTCATTATCTGGACACATTTTGTTTCTCTCCAAACCTTTTCTTCATTGGTCCCTAGGCAGGTAAACTTCAAGAATTTTGCTCTAATAATAATTTCTCCCGGATTAAAAAGAAGCCCAGGCGGATGTCATCACCAACAGCCAAGCTGAGCTTCACTTCCTGACAGCACGCGCTGTGGTTACTAGGTCCCTCCTGCTGCCATTTTTCTACGCATTTGTTCCTGAAAGCACAGACCATACCGCCCATATGTATGTTGTTTTGTGATGCCACAGCAAGTTGAGTTGTCCCACTATACATTATGACACTCTGAACCACCTTTTGGACACGCTAGCTCCTAGGTTTGTTCTTACTCTTGCTATCAATGCCAACCATGTCGTCTTTTGCGCTGTCATGCAGTGACGCATATATCGTCATGTGTAAACCATCATTACCTTGACCTCCAGTATTCGCTGAATGCGTACCAATACAAGTTATGTTGAGCTACATTATGCTTCAATAACCATTATATACGATCCGTGTTTACCTTAATAACACTTAGGATTCGTACTGGCATGTCTGCAGACACTGGATTCTCCTCTTCAATGACCTCTGTAACCATAGTCGCGGCACAGCAACCACAGTCTCCACTTCGTGAACTTCGACGTTTTCGACAAAACCAAGTGTTTTCTAAGGCCCAAGTGTACTTCTGAGTGTTATCTCAAAGGGGTCTGATTACAGTGATAATGTAATCCTTAGAATCTGTGAAACCACGTCCTCCTCTTCGAAATTCTCCGAAACCAAACAAATCCACGCTTCGCAAACTTAGCTCCCAGACCAATGAAACCTTAGAATCACACAGGCATTTTTGTTTTTGCTTTTTGTTCTTCTATTGTACAAATATGAATTGTTATTTTTCAATTGCATAACCATGTATTGTTATTTTGTTCAATTGCATAACCATGTATTGTCATCTTTCAATTGCATAACCTTGTATGTTGTTTCACACCATGTACTTTTACCAAAACTGTTCTTTTCCAAACATTGTATGTACCCCTCACCCATTCCCTACAAACATTGTGACCTAAACTATAACATAAATTGCATGTTCTAGCTAGGCATCTCTCAAGCAACGAATCTCTCAAAAACCCCAATGGAAGCTTAAGAGGATTTTTTTTTTCCTACAGCTCCATTGCCACGTCGCTTTTTTTCCAAGCGCGGGGGGAAGTGTTACGATACGCCCCTGAAGCGAGTAGATACCTAGAGCACAGAACGCAGCAGTCCACACAACTCCCCTCTCTCCCCCCTGTTTCCTGTTTCCCCCTGCTTCTCCCCGCTTGCCCTACCACTCGCGCAGTCCGCTGCCACTCGCGGGAGAGAAGATTTGAGCGCCCTTGCGAACGGACGTACGCGGCCCGCTTTCGGGCGAGCAGTCCAAATTCAATGTGGCCGCGATGTATTATTGAAATACCTACGAGTAGAGTCGGCCTTGGCCGCGCTAATAGTTCGGTCTATTTAGACTACGAAAGTGCCTGATGGAACTACCACATGAGACGAGGATCCTGCTAATCCACATGTAAGCTGTATCTTGATTTCCTCTTTTAAATGTGTCCGTAATCAGTGAAATGTAGGGCCCCGCGAAAATCACCACTCGGAGAGTTTCGTTTTGAGAGAGAGACAGTGAGAGTTAAACACTTTAGCTAGGTTTGTGTAATTTGCATTTCTTGTATTGAATTGTACTGTAGAAACCTATGTACCGTGTTTGAGTTTACAATACATGTCTTAATTTATTTATTTATTTATTTATACTGGGTTTTACAGATGTTTACACTTACATGAGAACAATCCAGTTATAAAACTCAGTTATTACACAATTATAAAAATCTACAATTACATACAATTAAATACAAATAAATACAATTAGAAAAACAAAAACATCACAAATAAAAATACAGAATTATATACAAGGTCACTCAAGTAACACATTGCAATGAGTGGTAAAAGACATATGAAATACGCGAGCATGCATAGAAAGACAATTCACACAACATAATTAGTTAGTACTTTTTAACAGCGCTAGAACTTTTTTTTTAAATCCGTACAAATTGTCAACGAAAATATCCACATCAGCGCACTCTATCTTGTTATACAGTCGACACATCTGGGTCAGAGGGCTGAAGTAGGCGATATTATTTTTAAATGTATTCATATGAAAAATGTTATGGCGTCTTAAACAATGGGAATTGGGGACATTAATTTCAATACTGTTAAGACATAATGTAGTATCAAGATGGCCGTGAATAATTTTATGTAAACATATTAGATCAGTCAATTGCCTTCTAGTTTTAAGTGTATCAATCTTGAAGTAATCACGACGTACATCGTATGATCTGAGATGGTCGTGTAGTCCACATTTGAAGGATAACATTCTTAGTAATTTTTTTTGAACTGATTCTACAATGTTTTCATATTTGCAGTAATGTGGATTCCAAATAGTGCTTCCATATTCAAGTTTACTTCTAATTAAGGCATTGTAAAGTGTTAGAATTGATTGAGGATCTTTGAAAGGTTTACATATTCTGTGAATAAATCCCATCATTTTTAATGATTTGCACTTAATGTTGTTAATATGTACATCAAATATGAATTTAGAATCAAGAGTGATTCCTAGATCCCTTATTGAAGAAACTTTTTTGAGAATAATATTATTGATAACATGAGAAAAATCCTTTATAATTCTATTTCTAGTAAAGTTTAAAATGTAACATTTTTCAACATTTAAGTGCATATCATTGACAGTACACCAGTTATTGAGTGTGTCGAGGTCATTTTGAAGCAGCTGATGATCGGAAACAGACTTAATTTTACGAAAAATTTTAAGATCATCGGCGAAAAAAGCATAATCACAGTTTAATTTCGAGCCAAGGTCATTTATGAATATAAGAAAAAGCAGGGGGCCAAGATTTGAACCCTGTTAATGATTTAACTTTGTTATTATTCTGCTACGGCAGGAGGATTGTTGACCAGTGTGTATCCCGTGGGACGCCGGAAGGTAGAGAGAAATTCCATAGCTTTGAGCGGCTCACCCCCTGAATAGAGAGTACCATTGTCCCGCTGAGAGCTAGCCTGGGACGTGTTGGGCCTGGTGTTGGTTTGGTAGCCGACATCGGGGTACCCTAACAATCCTTATAGTCATTAGTGTCATTACCCACATTTTGTATACGGCGAACGGGAGTAAGTAGGTATACAATAAATTGTGACTCTGTGTTGGAGTTGTCACAATAGAACGATGTTGGTTTGCGGGGTATATATAGAGAAATCAAAGTATAATAGTTCAGGGCTGTCAATTATGAAATTTATGATTTTGTGTAAACACGTTCGGATAATTTTAATAAATTAGGTTGACATAGTAGATAAACATAGTTGAGACCTTCCCCTGTAATACCCATTCTGAAATTAATCAATCTTAAGAATTTATTTTGAATTCTTTCTAGACTAGCATAACTAGTTGCCCACACTGTCGAGATGTACTCGATTTGACTCTTAATGTCTTGCACGAATTTTGAAAAGTATGAATATTTTTTAACTGGCTGCATATTCGTATAACAAAACCTACCATTTTCAAAGCTTTATTTGATGTAATTTCTGAATCTAAATACATATAATGATATTTTCCTTGTGATTTGGATAACAAAACCAACTAAAACACAATTGAGTTTCTCTGTAAGGAAAGATGAGGTTTATTCTGTTAATTTTACAAGATTTACATAAATAAAAGTCTAGCAACAAAACATACTGTAAGGAAAGAAACGACATTTAATGTTGTATTAATTTAGTAATTACTTTTAATTATTTAAATTAATCTTGTCAATTTGCTATCATATTACTATATTTTTAATTATCCACAGATTATAAATTATCGAGTCGACTGTTAAGTAGGCACATTATCCAGTGACAGTCGTATGTTGCGTGCGTGCGTGTATGTTGTTTATCTATTGAGGAAATGTTTGAAACTCTCAAAATACCCGCTATCCACATATAGCGAAGGTTTCTGGATACTGGACACCACAAGACACCACAAGACAACACACCCGAAAAGTTTTTGATCAATTACAAAAACTGTCATAATTTGAGAATGATATTATTGCAAACCATCGATCGTTGAACCAAAAATTCAATTTGTTAAGGCTAGCCGCAAACACACGTTTTCCGTATTCGATTTCCTAATGCGGAATTTCGATTCGGAATTCCGTGAGACTAGCGCAAACGTTCGTTTTTCTTCATTCGGAATGTATACACGTCAGTACAGATAGTGATAGCGTGGTGAACGCACGACCATGGAGAACGACAATTCTATGCGTAATAAATACAAAGAATACGTCCGATGCACGCGGTACGGGTGCGATACCGAACAGAAATTTCCGAACGTGTGCGCCGGCACAAACAAAATGTATGTAAGCGCTGCGTTCCGCATGACGTCATTAGGTTTTTTCCAGTAGGTTTCTCCGAACGCGCCGGCTTGCATTCGGAACGTACGTACGGAATTTATTCCGTTCGGAAAAAAAGCGAACATGTGCGTCAGTTAATGTATTTTCTACTGATTCCGTGCATTCGGATGTCCGAATACGGAAAACGAATTCGGAAATCGAATACGGAAAACGTGTGTTTGCGGCCAGCCTAAGGCTGGCCGCAAACACACGTTTTCCGTATTCGATTTCCTAATGCGGAATTTCAATTCGGAATTCCGTGAGACTAGCGCAAACGTTCGTTTTTCTTCATTCGGAATTATACACGTCAGTACAGATAGTGATAGCGTGGTGAACGCACGACCATGGAGGACGACGATTCTATGCGTAACCAATTCAAAGAATACGTCCGATGCACGCGGTACGGGTGCGATACCGAACAGAAATTTCCGAACGTGTGCGCCGGCGCAAACAAAATGTATGCAAGCGCTGCGTTCCGCATGACGTCATTAGGTTTTTTCAAGTAGGTTTCTCCGAACGCGCCGGCTTGCATTCGAAACGTACGTACGGAATTTTTTCCGTTCGGAAAAAAAGCGAACATGTGCGTCAGTTTATGTATTTTCTACCGATTCCATGCATTCGGATGTCCGAATACGGAAAACGAATTCGGAAATCGAATACGGAAAACGTGTGTTTGCGGCCAGCCTTATAATCATTAACAAAAAAAACTCTTACGGAAACTGTCACAAGATGTCACAATTTGAGAATAATATTTTGCAAACCATCGGTTCAACCAAAATTCAATTGTCGACTAACAAATCGAATGCAATCAAGAATTATAGATATTCTACCTTATAGACTAGGAGACGACATAGGTAAACCCTACGTCATCGAGTACACGGATGAAACTACTTTTTAGTGATAATGGACACTTAGAAAACCTTTAAAAAACTGGTCTGCCGGTGCGCCTCTTGGCAGGAGCCGCGCTGCCATAGAAATAGTCAGTGATTTTATTCGAAAAAATTACGTCATCGAGTACACGAACGGGAATGGTTTCATATGATAAAGGTCGATTAGAAAATGAGAAAAAAAGCAGGGCTGCCGGTTGGCAGCCCGGCAAGTTCGCAGGCAGCCGGCGTCAAAGTGGGGTGAAAAATAGTAAATTTTACGTCATCGAGTACACGAATGAAAGTAATGAATAACTTAAATTTACTATTTTTTACCCCACTTTTTGACGCCGGCTGCCTGCGAGTTTGCAAGCCTGCCCCGTTTGGCAGCCCTGCTTTTTTCTCATTTTCTAATCGACCATCATATAACTTACTCCCGTTCGTGTACTCGATGACGTAATTTTTTCGAAAAAAAAAATCTCCGTCTATTTCCATGGCAGCGCGGCTCCTGCCAAGCAAGAGGCGCACCGGCAAACCAGTTTTTTAGGTTTTATAGTGTCCATTATCACTAAAAAGTAGTTTCATCCGTGTACTCGATGACGCAGGGTTTACCTATCTCGTCTCCTGGTCTCTACGTTAGGTTCGGCTGTAGGGGTAGGGGGGGGGGGGGGGGGGGGGGGGGGGGGGGGGGGGAAACGAGGGGAGGGAGTGGAAAGGGGGGAGTGGTGAGCGGAAAGAGGGGGGGAAAGGGGAGGGGGGAGCGGAAAGAGCGTTGGGGGAAGGGACTTCCAAACAGGGGTGGCGGAAAGAGAGGGCGGAAGAGGGGTCTGAAAGAGGGGGGGGGGGGGGGGAAAGAGGAGGAAAGAGGGGGGGAAAGAGGAGGAAAGAGGGGGGAAAGAGGAGGAAAGAGGGGGGAAAGAGAAGGAAAGAGAGGGGGGCGAAAAGGGCAAGCGAAGAGAAAGGATCGGAAAGGGGGGAGCGAGTGGCTGAAAGACAGGGAAGGAGGGTGGTCGGAAAGAGGGGGGGGGGGGGAAATGGGGAGGGCGGAAAGAGGGAAGAGGTGGGAGCGGAAAGAAAGTTGGGGAAGGAGGGGACGGGAAGGAGGGGACGGAAAAGGGGTGGCGGAAAAAGAGGGTGTATAAGGGGTGTGGTCGAAAACGGGGAAGGGGGTCGGATAAGGGGGGAGCGGAAGGGGGAGGGAGCAGAAAGAGGGTGGGGGGAGGGGGATGGAAACAGAGTGGCGGAAAGAAAGGGCGAAAGAGGGTTTGGAAAGAGGGGGGGGGTCGGAAAGAGGAGGAAAAAATGTGGGGGCGGAAAGAGGATTGGTGGGAGGGAGAGGTAGGGCGGAAAGAGAGGGCGGAAAAGGTGGGAAACAGGGGTAGGGGGGGTGGGGGAGGGGGACGGAAAGAGGGGGGGTTGGAAAGAGGATTGGTTGGGGGGGAAGAGGGAGGGCGGAAAGAGCGGGCGGAAAGAGTGAGGAAACAGGGATAGGGGGGGTGGGAGCGGAAAGAGCGTTGGGGAAGGAGGGGACGGAAAAGGGGTTGCGGAAGGGCGGAAGAGGGGTGGTGTCGGAAAAGGGGGGTGTGGGTCGGAAAAGGGGGGGAGCGGAAGGGGGGAGGGAGGGAAGGAGGGTGAGGGGGAGGGGGACGGAAAAAGGGTGGCGGAAGAGGAGTGGGAAAGAGGGGGGATCGGAAAGAGGGGGGTCGGAAAGAGGGGGGGGGGGGGGGTCGGAAAGAGAGGGGGGTTGGAAAGAGGAGGGGGAAAGAGTGGGGGAAACAGGGATGGGGGCGGAAAAGGTGGTGGGGAGGGGGGACGAAAATAGGGCAAAGAGAAGGATCGGTAAGGGGGAGCGGAAAGTGGGTGGGGGAAAGAAGGCGAGGGGTGGAAAGACAGGGGAACGAGGGTGGGAGGAAAGAGGATGGGAGGAAAGAGGGTGGGCGGAAAGAGGGTGGGCGGAAAGAGGGTGGGCGGAAAGAGGTTGGGTGGAAAGAGGTTGGGCGGAAAGAGGTTGGGCGGAAAGAGGGTGGGCAGAAAGAAGGGCAACGGGATGGCGCGACGGGAGGAGGCGTCTACAAAGGAGACATGGCAGTGAGGGACAGAGTGGGGGACAGAGTGAGGGCAGAGGCAGCCGACAGCTGCCAGGTCGCAAGGTGCCGGGACGCAGGGTGCAGGACGCCGGGTCGCAGGGCGCCGGGTCGCAGGGCGCCGGGTCGCAGGGTGCCGGGTCGCAGGGTCGCGAGGTCGCAGGGTGCAAGGTGCAGTGGAGGTGTCAGCTGACAGGGGAAGACGCAGAGGAGGGGCACGTCAGGCAAAAGGGGGCAGGAGACTGGCAGGGAAGGGGGTAAGGGTGAGGAAAAGACGGAGGGCAGATATGAAGCAAGGGGAGGGGACAGACACGGTGGAGAAGGCTGGGGTTGGCAGCTCAAGGGAATAGGAGCGCGGGCTGCGGAGCTGGCAGGGATGATAAGTGACATGGGCATCAAGGGACAGGCCGAACGACCTTAAGGTACCTAAACGAAAAACACAACAATCACAAAAGTTTATTATAGATAAGACAACTACAATGTATCGAAACATATTTTAAGTCATCTCCCAGGCTAGGAACACACAGTCGATACCGGCGGCTTCTTGCAGTGACCGCAACCGCACAGATCAGCAATTAGGCAGGGTCAGCTGAGGAGCAGAAATAACAATATATTTAAAAATATATATAAAAAACGTTTTCACAGCACGAAATAAAAATTTGAGATAGAAAGATTCACCGGGGAGACAAAACCAGGCCTTCAAAAAGAAGACAAGAGCCTAAATTCTAAATGATATTTCAAAAAAAAAAAATCCGCGTAATACCCGGGCAACGCCGAGGACTTCACCAAATATAAAATAAATTAAAAACGCTACGTTACATAAGATGTTATTGTTACTCACTTGCATGCCTATAGATGCACTTCTTGATACGAACGTCCCGTGGATCCGGAGGAAATCAGGCTAATTATTTATTTCATTTTGGCTGTGTTAAAACCCCGCTCGCATCGGCTCCATCGGCCGCTGTAAACAAATTAAACAATCAAATTCTGTGGAATAAAGCAACTTCCCAACCTTCCCCATTCCCATCATCTTCCCCTCCCCACACCTAATGGATACCTACTCCTACATACGTTCAGCCTCTTTAACCCGACCCAATTGGAAATGCCATATTCCCACTGGTTCCAGACTGATACACTATTTTCCAAAATAAGGCAGATACCTACTACCTACCTACTTTTTAGGATAAAATACTTTATACCTACCTAATTACTCTCAACTGCGAAAATATTCCACAAAATCAAATTATACAAAAAAACGGTTGAAAATTAAATAAGAAATATTACGAAAATTCGCAAAAAAAAAAATAATTAAAAAATAATATCGTACAATATTTTAGCTATGCATATGTAAATACTGTGAAATAAAAACAAAGGCGGCCCCTAGACGATCGATTGTATTGAGCAATATTACGAAATGTGCAATATTATTGAGCGTTTGGGGTTAATATTGAAGATTGCGCAATGATTGAACAAAAGTTTGAGCGAGTTTAATTTTTATTGCACCATTGCATTGTGTAGGGTCAGTATTGCGCAATATTTACTCGAAAATACTTAATAAAAATACTCAAACATCGCGCAATATAATTGATCAATATTTTTTATTGTTTATTGTGCAATATAATTGATCGTAGCGCCTTTCAATCTTACCGAGTATTATTAAAACCCTGATGAAGTAAGCTTGGCTTACGAAAAGTCATTTAATAATTTGAATAAAATATTTTGTACAAAGTTATTGTAGCGTCTAGGGACCGCCTTGAAATGGCTTTAGCCGTGTTGACGGCTAGGTATGAATAGCAAGGTGCAAAACCGCGTTCTTCCCGTCTCCTTGCCTTCACGCTCCCTTCAGACTCGTTACATTTCACAATGCCATAGTTCCACTGGCTCCAGCAATTGGGAGCAGTTGTGACTCGCGTGGTGTATTCATATGAATCAAAAACCTAAAAACCTATTCAACGAAATAGGTTCTTAGGTTCTTATTTTGGTTTTAATTAAAAACCAAATACCTTAAAAGTTTGGAGGAGGCCCTTAGGAAACAATTTCCCCGAGGGATTATGTCATATTTGGGGATTCTGCGTAGAGGGTCGTCTTTTAGGGAAAAGAAGAAGTTCTGGGAAGGAAAAATACATTCCTAACCGCTCCCATTTGGAGTCAATGAAACTATGGTATGGCCAATTGGAGTATATTGGGAGGATGAAGGTACTGGGGAGAGGAAGGAGATAGGGAAGAGAAAGGTGGGGAAGTACCTGGCTATTCAGATCTATATGAGGGGTGGGCAGGAATCTGGAGTCAATTGTCCAGGAGTGACGGACGAATGAATCCATTCCTCCCACTGCGGTGCAAGGCGATATTCCGAGAGAGTACGGCTGGAGAAGTCGAAGGGACTCCCTCAATCATTCTCTCCCCATCCGGCCTGCCATGCAGCTGCTAAGCAAATGCATACGCTGCCAAGACCTAGACAAGCCTCACCCCTTGAACCCGACACCCCTGCTAAGTGACCAAACGTAGCGAACCATTCGGGGTGACCTATGGCAGAAGTGTTGGTTATCCAATAAAAGGCGCCCTGGGCGGCGGTACCCATACGTGCCTTCCAAATTAATGAACCGAGATCTGTCCTGGAACGGGAAACTTTCGTAGTTGGACATGCAAAACTTCCTTATATGTAATTTATTATAATAATAATAATAAATAAAATAAATAAGTAACGCAAATAAAGTGTTGTTTAAAAAATTAAGCGCAATGAATGGTATTCAGAAGTAAAAATATTACCATACTAATTACCATAAATATAATATACCAAACCACCCACCTAATTATCAAATTGAAAACTCGATAATACTTGAGTTTTAGAATTACACAAGCATTGCACAAGATTATGAAACTAAAATTAATCAAGGAGCGTTTTTAAGAATAGAATTGCAACAAAATTATGCTAAATCCGTTCTGCGAATTATTTGTTATTACATTTTCAATAAATTATAAGATATTTTGCAATTGAAGAGAAACTAGAAAATTCTCAAACAATTTGTTGCACAACACTTTAAATCAGGTACCTATGTACTTGATGTTAACAAAATATGGCGCAATACTTTCAAATAAACAATTTTGGAGGCTGGTATGGGTACCGCCGCCCGGGAAACATTTATTGGATAACCAACACCTCTAGCATAGGCCACCCCGAGTGGTTTGCTACGTTTGGCGACTTAGCAGGGGTGCCCATATTCATGAGGCGAGGTTTGTCCGGGTCGTGGCAGCGGATGCGTATGCCCACCTGCTGCATGACAGGCCGGATCGGGAGAGAATGGTTGAGGGAGTCACTGACTTCTACAACCGTACTCTCGGAATATCACCTTGCACCGCAGTGGGAAGAATGGACACACTGATCCTTAGATTCCTACCCACCCTTAATACCCTTTTCCCTGCCAGAACTTCCTCTCCTTCCTTTCCATAAAAGACTCTCCACACAGCATCCCCAAATATGACATGAGCCCTGAGGGGAATTATTTTCCTCAGGACCTCCTGTGTGGAGCGAAAGTAAAAAAAAGACTGAAATTGTATAAACCCAAAATGAAAATATTAAGTAAAACAAAATATTAAATTAATAATTAGCAAAATATTGTGATGACTCATTTACAACACAGTATGCGTGCAAAAGTACAAGTATTGCACAACATTTTCATTAGATACTGAAATATTGTTAAATGAAACAAACTTACCGGAATTGGCTTTGGACGCGTTTGATGCAAAGAGATATATATATATCAATGGTTTGGTGACTAAATCCGAATTGCCTTCCCAAACTTCCTCTTCCCATCCATTTCCCTTGCTCACGTCCTTAAGCCTCAATGTAACCCAATTAAGGATGCCATTATATCGATGGATGCCACAGATCCACTGGCTCCGGACAGTGGTGCAGTGAGAAACTAGTCTGAAATGAAATAATAATATATCCGTTTGCATTCATGCAGATTACTATTTTTACTATTGCAAAAGTTTGAAGGGTGCTGATTGGACTCGAAGGCGCCTGCTGTAGATTTCACGAATGTACAAATCTTGGAAAAAAGCAAACAAAAACCTTAAGAGAAATTAAAAGAATCACAATTTTTAAGTTATCGACATGTTACCGTTGCTTTAAAGGCATTATAATTTAACAACAATTAATCAAACAAATATTTAAATAATAAGTAAACCAAACCACTCACCTCCGCACCTCGTCCCGGCCGTAAACGAATTAAAAATTTTAACAAAAAATTTCGATTAGGTAGATTCACTGACCCCCTCCATCAATTTTCAGCATCGAATTTCACAATATTATGGTGAACGCCCATCTGTCCGTTCGCACGCAACGGATTTTTCTGTATCTTTATATGAATTAGTTCAGCACTGCGTCCACTACCGGCAAATACCGGTGGTCGGTGCGGGCAACGGATTTTTCTATATAAAGATATAGAAAAATCCGTTGCGTGCCGTACGTGCGTTGCGGCCGGCGCGGACAGATGGACGCTCACCTTTAGAGGCCTATTCACGGGCGAGCATGACGTCACAAGCGAGCAAGGAGCATTTTTGTGTGTAGCGCGCTCTACACTCGCGGCGCGAACGGCCGCGAAGGCCGCGAAACACGAGTGTGGATCTTGTTCACGCCTTCGCAATCTTCGCATTCGCGCTTCGCGCCATGCCCCGATTTTTGTCGGTTTTTTGGCCCGCGACAAAGGGTTTGCTGCGAACAAGACTGAAACTTTGCGAGTGTGGATGGACACAGTTCACGCGCGGATCGCGGCGTATATTCACGGCGTGAATTCACGGCGCGACTTCGCGCGCGAGTGTAGAGCCAGCTTATGGATGCGTTTCGTACAAACCAATAAATTTAGAAAACGAAAAACAAAAACGAAAAAATTATTAGGATATTTGATATTGAAAAAAGTCGATTCGCTGAGTGACTGCCGTCCGCGACAGTCGCTTCTGGAGACGCCACCGTTTTTCTCCCCCGAATCGCTCTGTCTGGCTTGTGTTCGCACGGCCAGACACCTGCTTTCTGCACAGGCGCCCGCGCCACCAACTGCCTTTCTCAAGGCAAGAAGAAGAAGGACGACCTGGCCCCCCCACCGAGACCCGACGAACACAACTCCAGCGCAACTATTCTAAAAAGAAAATACAGAACACCTGCCGTGCGGATGTTTCCCGCGCGGCGTATTCCCACGAGCACGGAGGATTTTCCCGCCCTCCAGTATAGAACTAAGACCGGGACCATCAAGACCCCCCCCCCAAGACAGAACAGACGATGCCAAGCCACCCCGCTGACCCGAGGACCAAGCCGGCAGGCGCAGCCCTGCCGATCCCCGAGATGCCCATGACCACCCCCGCACCCGGACCCAGCCGCACCCCAGTAGGACCAGCTTCGGGCTACGTTCCGCCCCCAAGACCCCAGCAGCCCCCCCAGGATATGGAGATGTCCCGACAGGAGGAGGGTTGGACGAGGCAGTCCAACCCCGTCAAACGGCCCCTGTCCCCACAGGGCCCCAAGGCGGTTGTTATCGGCAACCGCTTTGGCGACCTCAAAGAGGTCATCGAGGGCGGTGGCGCGCCGCAAGCAAAACGCGCCAATCAATCTACTAATGCACATTATACACGCATAAATAACAACAATAATCATGCCTCTTCTTCCGCAGGTACCAGCGGCCATGCAGCGAGGCAAGATCGAGTTCCCCCGGTAGTGATGACCCTGGGGAACCTCACGCACGCGCAAATTACCTCTGCGGTGCAGGGCCACATCGGCCACGCAAATTTTACCTTCTGGTATAACAGGGGCGGGACGGCCAACATATTTGTGCGAAGCATGGAGGACCACCGCACCCTCACCAACGGGCTGCGAGCGGAAGCACGCGGCTTCCACACCTACACGGCGGAGGCGGAGAAAATGAAAAAGGCCGTGATCAAGGGCCTGCCAAACGTAGACACAGGCGACATCACTGCGGACCTCACTGAGCAGGGCTACCCCCCAGTAAAGGTCATAAGGATGACGACCACCTCGGCCGAGTACCCCATGTACTTGGCTCACTTCAACAAGGAAGTGAACATGGGCCAGCTGAGAGCGGTCGTCAAATACCTCTGCCACTGCAGGATCCGCCTGCAGAAACACCGCAGTGGCAGTGGCCTACAATGACAAAATAAGTCAACTTCTCAACAAAGGCTATGCCAAGAAGCTATCAGGCCATGAAGCTTCCACCACCACACCTCGCAAATGGTACCTGCCTCACTTCGCAGTAATCAACCCAAATAAGCCAGGAAAAATCAGAGTGGTATTCGATGCTGCAAGCCGATGCCGAGGAACCTCCCTCAATGATCAGCTGCTTACTGGTCCTGACCTGCTGTCCTCCCTCCTGGGGAATATAATACGCTTCCGGGAAGGAAACATCGCCATTGCTGCAGACATCAAAGAAATGTTCCTGCAAATAAAGATAAGGCGAGAAGACCAGCCGTCCCAGCTTTTCCTGTGGAGGACATCACCCCATCATGAACCAGACACCTATCAAATGTCATCAATGATGTTCGGAGCCACCTGCTCCCCAAGCAGTGCCCAATTCGTCCGAAATAAAGTGGCCGAAACATACGAGCACGAGTACCCGGCCGCCGCAAAAGCCGTACGCACGAAGTTCTACATGGACGACTACCTAGATGCAACAGACACACCCAATGAAGCTGCTACACTCGCCCAAAGTGTAAGTGCCCTCCTCGCGAAAGGAGGGTTCCACTTGACAAATTGGGCGTCTAATAGCTCGGTGGCCCTAGCTGGCGTACCCATAGAAGACCGTGCCAGCTCCGCGATACAGATCAGCAGTGGAGGCCCAGAGACAGAACGAGTGCTTGGTTTGATCTGGGACCCCACCACAGACCGCTTCCTGTACTCATTTCGCGAGGTGATCTCCCCCGACACGGCCACACAACCTACCAAGCGGCAACTATTATCCATAGTAATGAAGATCTTTGACCCAGTCGGCTTCGTTGCCTGCCTTACCATCAGATCTAAGATGCTACTGCAAGCAGTGTGGCGCTCAAGCGTCGGCTGGGACGAACCCATTACCCCCGAACACGCCCAGAGATGGACAGACTGGCTGAGCCTGCTGCACACAAACAGCATCTCAATCCCGAGACGTTGCCTCTCAAACAAACGGAACAACGTAACTCTACACCTCTTCTGCGACGCATCGGAGCAAGCTTGCTGTGCCGTGGCCTACTTCACCGAAGAAATAAATGGATCCTTACGAGTAACATTCCTTGCAAGTAAATGCAAGGTAGCACCACTGAAGCCTCTCTCCATTCCACGCCTCGAGCTTCAAGCCGCCCTCATAGCAGCGAGACTAGCCCAGACGATCCAAAAGGAAAGCAAAGCCCTGATATCCCGCACCTGCTTCTGGACAGACTCCACAACTGTACTATGCTGGTTACGCACCGACCCACGCGCCTACTCAACCTTTGTGGCAAACCGATTGGGCGAAATAGACGAACTAACCAACATACCCGACTGGAAATGGGTACCCACAAAACTCAATCCAGCTGATATAGGAACACGAGACTTAGAGGTTGCAGACCTAACACCAGAAGGAATGTGGTTTACCGGCCCAGCCTTTCTCACTTCCCCGGAGGGTGCATGGCCGAAAGAACGGGCACCCGCCCACAGGCCTGACGACTAGAAGTCAAACCTCACTACGTTGGCCTTGTGTCCACCAAGGGCGAAGCACTCCCATCAGTAGAGCGGTTCTCCTCATGGCACCGGCTAATCCGCTCCACAGCTTTGGATCCTCCGTTTTATCAGACGATGCAAGATGGGGCCCAACAAACCAGTAGAAGGCCCACTACTAGCCGAGGAGATAAAAGCAGCAGAACAAAAATGGATCAAAAGGTCCCGGGAAAACGCTTTCACAACTGATCTACACACCATCCGACAAGGTCAAAAACTACCTACTGGCAGTCGCCTCAACTCGCTGAACCCCTTCTTTGGACCAGACGACCTTCTACGAATGGGGACCCGACTACGAGCCTTGGAAAGAACAAAGAGTGTGGCCCGAACCCCCATAATACTGGACGGCGACGAACCCTACACTCGGCTCCTAATCAGTCACTACCACAAAAAGGCGGATCATCCTAGTACTGAGAAAACAATTGCAGAAATACGCAATCATTTCTTCATAATACGAATACGCACAACAATCAGGAAAATAACGCACGTCTGCCCCACTTGCTTCATACGACGCAGCAAACCGACTCCACCTCTGATGGGCGCATTACCACCACCCCGCCTGATGCATCACGTCCGTCCATTCACACACTGCGGGCTTGACTATTTCGGCCCTATGGCTATCACGGTCGGTAGGCATCGAGAAAAACGATACGGATCCATCTTCACCTGCCTCTCAACGCGCGCCATTCACCTAGAACTAGCCGCTTCACTGACTGCCGACTCGGCCATCATGGCCCTTCAAAGAATGACCGCTCGCAGAGGACAACCCACAGCCATGTACTCGGATAACGGAACAAATTTTCACGGAGCTGACACCGAGATGAGGGACGCCCTGCTGTCAATAAGTCAAGACGCCAGAATGATTGACGCAATAGCTACCCAGGGCATCGAGTGGCACTTTATACCACCGCTGAGTCCCCACATGGGGGGAGCTTGGGAGAGACTAGTACGATCAGTAAAGAAAGCCCTAAGCGCAACACTCAAAGAAAGAGCACCAAATGAAGAAACTCTACGCACAGCACTTGCAGAAGCCGAGTTTGTGGTAAATAACCGACCACTCACCCATATTTCAGTCGACCCGCGTGATGAAGAACCTCTAACACCCAACCACTTTTTGCTGGGATCGGCCGGGAAGCGCCCCCAATTATCCTTCTACGACAAAAAAGAAGAGGAAGTATGCCTACGCCGCCAGTGGCGCATCGGACAACAACTTGCAGACACCTTCTGGAGGCGATGGCTGCGCGAATACCTACCTACCATGGCTGCCCGACAAAAATGGCACCATCCAACTACACCAATTAGGAAGGATGACCTAGTGATCATCATGGACCCAGCACTGCCTCGAAACAATCCTCGAAGCAACACCTGCAGCTGATGGACAAGTCAGAACTGCTCGGATCCAAACCAGTACTGGGATATACGTAAGGCCGGCAGTCAAAATCGCCGTCATCCTGCCTGCCACACCAACAACTAACGAAACTGTACCAGTTGCGAAGACACCCGATTCAGAACTCAGACATCGGAAAAGGACACGCCCGACGAAGTAGCTGAGCACAGTCGAGACTGCACTGGGGGGAGTGTATCGAACGTGTCGACGAAAGCGTATGACAACCCTGAGAATTCAAGAATGGAATTTACGCTTCCACATAATACCGTGCCGCTGCGCGTTACCCCTTCCAATAACCTACGAAACAAAGGGAGTGCTCTCATTGGCCAACGAAACACTGTGCATTTGGAATGATGTCTACAATGCTATTACATTCTACAATTAACTTATCAATTGAAAACATAAACGCAATTGATAATAAATACATGCTGCAGCATCATTGGACTCGAAAACACATCTGAATAACCACGTAATACTTCCACCAGGGACCCCAGACAGCAATGATCAAAATCAAGGAAATGATTGAGTATTTACGTTATCCCCACCCTGCTACCAGACGCGGCGCCATTGGTCAATGCTGAACAAAGGAAATGTTTGAATCGTAAATATTTACGACAGCCAATTTACATTCCGAAAAACTCGGAGCTAAATTTCGGGAAATCGGGAATAATTTGAATCAAGAAATATATATCATCACCTAAAAATAGGTATATACTACAATAACACCTCAAAAACTGTCGTCTACCAGTGATTATTGCACTTTAAGAAAATATTTACTTCTAGATATTGTATCATGTATCACATTTGTAAACTTGTACCTTTTCTTGTTGAAACAATAAAAATTATGTGAGACTTCGGTTTATTGGAACAGGACTGTCTTGGCAAAGGTTATCACACAGATTTTTAACACATCTGCTCGAAAATCATAGCGATTGGGAAAAATACGTAAACGCAAGCACCCTTCAGAAACAGGGAGGTTCTGTGTTCCAAAAGTCCAACCCGGATTTGCCCTATAAAACAAACGGCAAACCGGTAGGAAATCAGTTCAAAAACTACCAGCCAAGAAGTCACAAGTCTCCATGAAACTGAAGTCTCCAAGTTCTAACCTACTTTAAAAGTGTTTTTTAATTAGTTTAAATTCTTTTCTACCTTTCTCCCAGTATCCCATTATCCTGACCCCAACAGTCTCCAAAAGTCTCCAAAAGTCTGCAAGTCTTTTAAGTGTTTTTACAACAGTTATAGAGTCAGTTTTTGCTAATTTAACTTAGAATCATTAAATCCAGAAGTTAAGGACATTGGCGTGCCAAGTTGTGTCCAGCTCCCTATTTTTGCAATTTGTGTACAAAACGTCTAGTACAGAAGATTTAGATAAATTACTTAATTTGCGCCCCATTGTTGTTTTAGGAGGAGATCTGAATGCTAAACACAACTTTTGGAACAACCACCGAGGCAACGCGAATGGGAAAACGCTCTTTTCACATATGCAAACACACAATTACTCGATAATGGCACCGGACAAACCGACTCACCACTCAGCACGCGCAATATATCCAAGTACACTAGATATCGTACTTGAGAAAAACGCTAAGACCATCTCGCCACTGCGCACGCTGGATGAATTGTCATCAGACCACCTGCCCGTGAGCTTCAGTATTGGAGGAACAACTTCAAGGAGCCCCAGAAAGCGGCGTAACTTCAAGGAGGCCGACTGGGAAGGATTCAAGAAAGAGATAAACGAACGAATATACCTAACGTCGGCAACCCTGCGCTCAAAGGAAGAAATCGACGAAGCCGCAAGCACTCTGACCAAAATCATACAAAACGCACAAGACAACTCTATACCACTTAAAGACGAACAGACTTTTACAATCAAGCTTCCCGAGTACGTCTTATCGCTCATCAAGGAGAAAAATCGCCTGCGACGCATTTACGGCTACTTCAAAACGGCCTACAACATACTACAGCGGGAAATCAAACAAGAAATCACCGATCTCAGACGCGAACTTTGGACGAAGAAAGTTACGTCACTCACGCCCAAAGATAACAGCCTATGGAAAATGGCAAAAGCACTGAGATACGAAGATCACACGATCCCCCCGCTTGAGAAGTTAGACGGCTCAGGGCTGGCACTCTCACTTGAAGAAAAGGCAAACGCGCTCGCTGACGGATTCGAGAGAGCCTACGCAGCCACGGACGGCCTATCCGACCCGGAAACGGATCGACTAGTAGATAAGTCTCTACAAAATCTTGATCAAGCAGAGCAGACGGACACCGCCGATATACATTTCTGCACGCCGAGCGAAGTAGCCGTCATTATCAGGCGATTAAAGACAAACAAGGCGCCGGGAAGCGACCAAATACATAACATACTACTGAAACATCTACCACAGAGAGCCATCATCTTCATTACAAAGCTGTTCAATGCCTGCCTCATCACCGGACATTTCCCTCAGATCTGGAAAACGGCAACCGTGCTGCCCTTCTCGAAGCCTAACAAAGATAAGAGGCAGCCGACAAACTACCGGCCGATAAGTTTACTATCCACACTGAGCAAGGTATTTGAACAGGTGATCCTCAACAGACTTCTACCACACCACGAGGACACATTGCCAGACGAGCAGTTCGGTTTCAGGAAAAGGCATTCCACTACCCACCAGCTCTCCAGAGTAGCGGAATTCATCGCTAGAAGATTCAACGAACATCGCTTCACCGCCGCTGCACTGCTAGACTTGGAGAAGGCATTTGATACCGCCTGGATCAGAGGGCTGCTGCACAAGCTTCACATGCTTAACACGCCCATATACCTAACGAGAGTGATACAAGAGTACCTCAAGAACAGATCCTTCAAAGTCTTCATCAGGAACGCGCTTTCAACACTACGTGAGATTCCAAAAGGCGTGCCGCAAGGAAGTCTACTGGGACCTCATCTCTTTAACATCTTCACGCACGACATCCCCCGAGACGAAAGATGCAACCTATCAATTTATGCAGACGACGTCAAACTCTATGTTTCCTCGATGAAAGCGGACATGGCGGCCATGTACCTACAAAGGGCGCTCGACACCCTCGTAGAGTTCTACAAAAAATGGCGCCTCAAACTAAATGAGGCCAAGACCGAAGTCATAATGTACACGAGGAAACAAACCAGAACACCAGACGTCAACATCGAAATGGGAGGACATGTCTTAGAATGGAAGGATGAGGTCGTCTACCTGGGCCTGACGATGGACTCACGGCTCAACTGGAAATATCACGTAGCCAAGATGAATGCGAAAGCCAGAAAGGCAGTCGGCGCGATGAAGCCAATCTTCAACAGAAGAAGTCCGCTACTTCCCAGAACCAAACTCCTGATCTACTACTCGCTCATTCGACCGGTACTGACTTACGCTATTCCCGTGTGGGGTAGCATCTCATACTCTGACCATACTAAACTACAGACCTTACAAAATCTCTGCATTAAAATCACTTACAACACTAGAATCAGAACAAATTTGAAAAGACTACATGCCAGAGAAAACATTCCGACCCTATTTGAATACACGCACAGACTGACAGACCGATTTTACAAGTCATTAAAACACAGTAAAAATAAACTCATCAAGGAAATCGGTCAATACGATGCACCTAGTGACCTTTCCTTCAGATGCAAACACAGACTACCTAAACATATCCTGATGGACCTAAATCACATTTGGCACAACCCTTTTTCAGACACGGATGACTGAACGAGCAGTAGGTATTCCTAACCACCAGCCCCCCCCCCCCCCAAATTATGTTTATATATCTATTTATATATTTATATAATAATATTTATTTTTATGTATATCTATGTATGTTTATCCTAAATCTCCCATAAAGTATGTATCTCACATAAAAACAGACACTCACACCTCACACCCCTCACCACAGAATGCAGGATTTCATACACTGAAATCACTGAAGGCCGGCAAGTTTCATGTTGACTTTCGGCCGACTCTTCCCGGATGAGGTTTTTCATGGTTTCCTCATTCCCGAAGGCAAATGCGGAAGAGCTCCAAACAAAAGGACATGACCGACTCCTTCCCACTCCCAACATAACACAAATACACACGTATGTATATATTCCCCCCGAGCTTGGCTGCAATCTTGCTTGTTGAGCTGTGCCAAACATGCAATTTTAGTTGGGTTTTTTACACAACACTTTTTCCCAACCGACAAAACACAAGACCTATAAGCCTATAATAGCCAGGTAACATTTTAAATACCCACAAGCTGTAAAAATTGCAAGGCGCATATGACGCCGTTCTATTTGTATAGAGAACATTAACTTTAAATTCAGTAAATTTAAATGATTCATCTCCTCAAGAACATAAGAATCTAGTGAATTAAAAAAAAAAAAAACAATAAATTTAAACACGCTCATGTGACGTCATGCTCGGACTGCTCGCCGCGGACATGCTCGCCCGTGAATGGGCCGCTATTGTTGCAATATTCGTTGATGCTTTATTTTTGAGAATTGGGCTAGTCGTTATGCAAGTACCTCTCCCTCTTTTTTAGGAATAAAATAAAGAGAGGTTAAAAAGGAGCTCTCAGTGGTAAGATTAAATGCGGAATTACAATAAGGAACTCCAGTGAAAAATATTATGGCTTTAAAAAAATATGTTCATATAGACCAATAAACGCTGATTCTGAATATATAAGTTTTTTTAATAATATTAAACGTACAGTTTTTAAAAAAATATATTAAAAAGTGCATTTAATATTCTCGTTAAAACACAGCGTTAGGTTGGTATGCTGTGTAATCAGGGCTGGGCAAAATACATGCTTTGCTGTAATTGAAATACAAATTACAAAATACTTTTTCGCATGTATTTAAAATACGAAATACAAAATACTTTGAAGTGGTGTATTTGAAATACAAAATACAGTATTTTAAACATTTTTTTTATTTCAAATACAAAATACAAATTACAAAATACAAAATACATTTGGTTTTCGTAGAACCTTTGGTTGTAATAAATTGTCGTAAGTGTACTTATCTAAGGATGCGTTTCCATAAAAGCAAAGCTGAGCAGAGTGAAACAGAGAAGGAAAAAAAAATAATATTGCTTAGAAGACACATCTCATTCTCGCTCCACTTGTAAAGTTTTGTGGTATAGGACCCAGGTGCAGTGGCGTAGCTAGCATGGATGGTACCCGGGGCGGATAGGGTGGGTAACCCCCCCCCCCCCCCCCACCCCCTTTTGACTTCATCAAAAATTGCTCCGTCCTGGGGTTGGTGGCTAGAGAATTGTGCTCTTGGGGGGTGACACTCAGTCGGGTCCGTCGGACCCCCCCCTCCCCGCCACCCCTACACTACGCACTGCCCAGGTGTCAGATAATAATAATAATTAAATTTAAAACTAGGATCAGAAAAATTTTGAAATGCAATTTATCTGCTAAAAATTTAGTAAAGGCGATAAATACTTGGGCAATACCTCTATTAACTTACTCATTTGGCATAATTAAATGGTCTAATACAGATTTAGATAGCTTAGAACGATTAATTAGAACTACATTAACAATATTTCATTGCCATCATCCAAATTCAGCTGTAGAACGAATTAATTTACCCAGAAATTTATGAGGTAGAGGTATAGTCAAAATAACATCTTTAAAACATAATCAGGTAAAAATGCTAAGAAATTTTTTCCATAGGAAAGCTGATAGTTCAGAAATGCACAAAATAATTTATATTTCACCATTAAATTTATACGACGAGAATGCCAGCATTCTTATAAATACCAACCAGGAATTATTAGATTCCTGGTCAAATAAAATTCTTCACGCAAAACACTTCAATTATCTCAACCAAACATATGTTGACAAATTTTCGTCAAACAAATGGTTGAGTATAGGAGAGTTGAGCGCAGAAATAGAAGGCTTTATGCTTGCCATACAAGATAGAGTCATTAATACTAAAAATTATAGGAAGCATATCATCAAAGATGCAAATCAAATTGATGATTTATGTAGAAAATGTTTGGCTTTTCCGGAAACTATAGAACATATTATATCGGGATGTTCTGTATTAGCGCCGTCCGAGTATAAATTTAGGCACAATCAAGTTTTAAAAATAATTCACCAAAGTTTGGTAATTAAACATAACTTGATTGACTGCCGTAATGTACCATATTATGAATATGAACCAAATTCATTTTTAGAAAATGAATTTTATAAAATTTATTATGATAAAACTATTCTGACAGACAGAACAATTAGTCATAATAGACCCGATATAGTTTTACATGACAAAATTAAGAAAATAACTTATATCATTGATGTCGCTATTCCAAATTCTTGTAATATTCAGAAAACTGTTTCTGAAAAAATAAGAAAATATACAGATTTAGGAAATGAAATTAAAAGAATTTGGCATTCTCAGACTATAAAAATATTACCATTTGTTATTTCGGCTACTGGCATTATACCTAGCTCTCTCATTCAAAATTTAGGCGCATTAGATTTGTCAAAAAATTTGTACATAAAAATGCAAAAGTCGGTCATTTTAAATACATGTAGGATTACGAAAGATTTTTTTAAATATTTATATTGAGGGATCAGTAGGATTTATCGGATCAGTTAGGATTTCATCAGAGCCGAACCCTCTGATATGAAAATATCTGGAGTCGGTGAAATATTTTCCCATTATGTTTCTGGTGGATTGACGTATTGTTCTTGTATTGTTTTATTCTTATATAGTGCACTTACATTGCGTTAATTTACTAGATATTCATTTGTGGAAAAGTGTGTGGAAGGGTTTAGTCTTTCATTTGGGAAAGATTCAACCCGGACATAAAATCTGGAGCACCGTAAAAAATAACAAGATATTTGCATAGCACAGTTTTGGGTTATTTCACTTCGAATGTGCTCAACTATAAATAACTTTAAAATAATTTAGTATTCAGCAAATTATTCTCATAGTGCTTGATCTAATACTATGACACAAAAATGTACAATACAAAGCAATGACAAGTATAATATATAGTGACCGACCGAAGGTTCGGTTTCGGCAAAAAAATCTAGTTTCGGCATCAGTTTCGGTTTCGGTAGAAAATCTGCCGAACCTTCGGCCGCATCGAAACTCTGCGTTCGTGAATTATCTCGCGTCGTTCGGGTGACATTGGGCAAATTCGTGGCTCGTTCGCCATATTTTTATTCTAATAAGTAGATAGTTAACATGTTTGTTAATTTAAAAAAAAAAATATTTGTTTTATAGCAGTAATGTACCGGTAATAATACCCGCCGCCCAAATTACCCAGGCGGGTAAGGGTACCGCCGCCCTAGGAACCATTTATTGCATAATCAACACTTCTTTCATAGGTCACTTTTGGTGTCTTTGTAGGGGTGCCCGGGTTCATGGAGTGAAGTTTGTCCAGGTCTTGGGGGCTAATGCGTCTGTCTGCCTGCTCCGTGGTACGCAGGATCGAGAGAAACTGGTTGAGGGAGGTATTTTAACCTCTCCAGCCGGAATCTCTCGACCTATCGCCTTGCACCGCGGTTGGATAGATGGATTCATACGTCCGTTATGCCTAGATACAATGACCCCCCCGATTCTTACCCACCATTCATACATATTTCCTTCCCAGAACTGCCTCTCCTTCCTTTCCTTAAAAAACCCTAAATAAAGCATCCCCTAAGATGACATAGGCCATGAGGGAAACTATTTTCCTCAGGGCCTCTTATGTGGAACTAATGTAAAAAAATAAAAAATAATAATTTTTTCACATACTTTAATTTTTGTTTTCTTTATTTCATTTAACATGTTTATTAAGAATATTGTGATTATAAACGCAATTGAGGTCCTTCCTTTATAATGTGAGTGATGATTATTGTCAATTTTTTGTTCCAAGAAGTAGTTAACATGTTTTGTTAATTTTTGTTTGTTTTATAGCGGTAATATAAAAAATTATAATAATAATTTTTTACATGTACTTACATAATTGTTTTTTATTTCATTTAACACGTGTTAATTGTCTGTATAAGTGTAAAAATAAGCCAAACTTCAGTATACAATAGCTTAAAAAGAATCGGTTTCGGCCAAAACTGAGACAGATACCGAAGATTCGGTTTCGGTTTCGGTAGAAAGTCCTGTTTCAGCAGACACTAATAATATAATACGATAAAAATAGTGTTGCCAACTTACTCTAATATATTGCGCTGGATTCTAACGTTTTTAGTCTATGTATTATCTCAGTTTATTTTTCATTATCATTACTAAGATCGTTAAATGTATTTGAAAATGTATTTTGAGGCCATAATTTAAAAAAGTATTTGAAATACAAATTACAAAATACCTCAGCATCGGGTAATTGAAATACCAATTACAAAATACATTTTTAGGAAGTAATTGAAATATAAATACAAAATACGTATTTGTATTTCAAATACGTATTTCAATTACAAGTAATTCAAATACTGCCCAGCACTGTGTGTAATGCTGTATGGTGACGTCACGATGGAAGATTCACTAATTCATTGGGTCATTTATATGGAAATTTAGGTATGACACAAGCGAATGTTCTATATATTTCTTATTTTTGAAGATGTCGTAAAAGCATAAACCTTTATAGAAACTTAATAGAATTGCCTTTTAGATTTTTGTATCTGACATACACGATTGTGTTTGAAAATTGCAGTATTTTAAGTTTCAAAAAGAAAAAATTAAAAAAAAAAACAGCTGACTGTAAACATATTCTATTAAATGGTCGAAAAATTTAGGAAACTTCAAAATTTTAAAAATACAGTCCTATTACTTTACGAATTTGGAATAAAAATGTTACCTCACTTTTTATCTCGTTCATACAATTAAAAAGGATAAAAAATATTATAATAATTCCGAAAAAATAACTGAAAAAATCCGACATCTTGGACTCGGTTTTACGTAATTAATGCGTTGATTTTTCAAATTTGTATTTATTTACACATGAATAAGGCTTTTACATTATTAAATAATATTACTTTTATGGAAGTTTTATTAAATTCACGCGGAAAAGTCATAATTTATTTTTTCAGAAGTAACCTTTAATTATGTAATGTCAGTAACCTAAAAACCTACTGTTAATGAAACTAAATCACCAACAAAACATTATTAGGACTAAAACTGAAAAAAAGTAGAGGCAGCATTGGTACTTATGCTGAATTACACTAATATCACAGTGAATTAATCATTTAAACGAAAATTATCTTCAAAAACATAAAACTGCAAGTAAAATTCATCAACGTCATTCATTGTTTTCGAAGAATTTGATTTCGCCATTTGCAATAAATAAGTCAATCAACGCGTAATAATAAACAAGATGGCCGCGCGCCTGCGCAAATCTATGTGAGATTCAAGAAAACCAACATAAAAATCATAAAATACGTGTATCGTTATTTTAGTAGATGACTTCACAAAATTCATCATAGTTATGGGTGTTTTCGAGGGATCTCCAAAAATCAAAACTTTGAAAATTATTTTAACTATTAAAACTTACTCTAAAAATAAAATGCATTAATTTAAGTTAGAAGGTCATTATTCATAAAAAAAAAAAAAAAAAAATGGACTGAACTTCTCTATTGTGACTTTTTTTTCTCGGTCGCATTAAAATCAAATGAAAATAATTTAAAAAAATTAAAAATAATTTAGATGAGGCTTTTTTGTGATATTCTAAGATGAAAAACGAAGGCAATAATTTTTTTGATGTAAGCACCACACAAGGACACAAGAGTCACAACTTTCCCGGTATCCCCAATAAAATTTTGCTATTAGGCTGAAGACAGTAGGGAGGGGAAGGAGATGGGGTAGAGGAAGGTTAGCAAGTACCGGGCTGTTCAGATTTGATCACCAAACACGACTAAAGATTACATTTTCAAAATCCTATATCAAAAATAACGCTGTACAATTCCTTCACCCGCAACGTGTTGGAGTACGCAAGTGCTGTATGGAGTCCAACCTACAAAGTTCATATTCAGCGAATAGAGCGAGTTCAAAAACATTTTATGTACCACCTAGCGTATACCGATAAGCGAGCTCGATCACTTCCTCACTACACCGATAGACTAAAATTCTACAATGTACGCACCCTTGAACAGAGAAGACTAAATACAGATTTAAATTTTCTTTTCAAAATTGTTAATGGTTTAATAAACTGCCCTTTTCTACTTCATCAAATCAGGTTCAATGTTCCTAGAATTGGTTCACGACTTGTAAATCATGTTCCGTTAAATATTAAAAAATATCGAACTAAGCTGGGGTATGACTCAGCTTTATCAAGAATGTGCCGTAATTTTAATGAGGCTTATAAAAAACATTCAATTAATTTGACAATGTCAACATTGGCCAACTTCAAATCGTCTATTAACAAGATTTAAAGCTCCTTTTTATATTGTTATATAAACTTATAAACTAAACCTTTAAACTTATATTATAATATTATTGTTCTAAAAACTTGTTTCAAAATTTTGTAATATATGGTATGTGTGTGTGTGAATGATTGTATATATATGTAAGTATTATGTTATCAATGTTGTGTTTGTCTTTAATTAGTGATAGCATCAACCATGGTTCAGTGTAATTGTATCTGTGAAAGCTTTCATGTAAATCACTGTTGACAAACCTAATAAAAAAAATAAAAAATAAAATAAAATAAAAAAAAAAAATAAAAAAAAAGCCAGAACGGTGGTCTTTTACCAGGGTGATGTGGTAAAAGACCACCATTCTTTTTTATGTTATGTGGGCACATCTTATCTATACACGGTGTCCGGAAACTCGTAGAACAAGTGGGAACCTGGTTTATTGTATTAACTAGGCACAGCCTCCCCAAACCAAAACATCTTCATTCTTCATACAAAGAAATTAAATTTTGAAAAGAAAACAGAGTGTGCAATTCACACGTGGTAGTCGTGAAATATTCAGAAAACTAAAGTAGACAAGAGTGGGGAGGCTCCAAGCAAAGAGGATACCGATTATACTATCTCATTTTCTTGCAGACTAAATACTATAGATGTATGTGTTTGTTTCTTTTTAGTGTCGCTATTTTTGGTTTCATCGAGTTTCAAATCACAACGGTGCTAAAGAAGTTTTCACTTAAAAAAAAAATTTTCGACTACAAAAACATCAATAATGTCGTATTTTTCAATCTTCCCACTTTAGCTCAAAAATGTCTAGAACCGCCCTTGCTTCTTGGCGCCTTGTCAAATCGGCGCGGCCGGCGCCCGGAGCAGCATGATCCAATTTCGCCCGCACAGCACCTGCACAGACGGCATCCCCAATGAGGCAATGGGGGGGGTACTTTGTAGTGCTGAAGGGAGGTGTGAAGAGAAGGAGATAAGCCAGAGGAAGATTGTATCTATCTCTTCAGGTCTCGTGATCAAACATGGCCAAGGGCGGATCCAGGATTTTTTTCTGGGGGGGCACAAGGGGCGGAGGGGGAGGGGCCCGCCCCGGGTGCATGAAAGGGATGCAACGAACAAAATTCGCAATTCCAGTCAGAAATAGACGAAAGTTTGACTCATGTTCTTTCTGTTTTTTTTTTTTTTTTTTTTTTTATTTAGTAACAATACATTTATTATATTTTACATTTTTATATGAAACATGTTAGGTATAAAAAATAAGAAAATATATTCGTAGTCCTCCTCACTAGGAGATCCTGTGCTGAGGGGGACTATGCTTTGGATAAGTTTTCAGCGACTTCTATAGATTAACTTATTGTTTGGATAAGGTTTTCCAGAAACTTCTATGACGATGTTTTAAGTATACATGTAAGTTCATTTTCCGATAGTTCCTTCAGCCAACATTTAATGTCCTTAATGTAGCTATTTTTTGTTTTAATTTGTTTGGTACTAAGTGGGAGTTTGTTATATAACTTTACTGCTAAAAATTCTGAACTTCTTTGTCCAAATGAAGAGTTACACTTTGGTATATTAAGTATGTCTGTTTGTTTGGCTCTGGTTTTATGAGCATGTGAGGTGTCTGCCTCTGAATAATTTTTGTGGTGATGTACTAGAATGTTTTTGGTGTAGATTTTCTGTATGCTTGGAACATCAAACTGTTTAAAAATTTCTGTTGTTGACGTCCTTATGGGGACCTTCAGTATGGTCTTTATGATGCAATTCTGAGTTACCTTAAGTTGTTTTATTTTAACAACTCTGATAATTTGATTTGCTTCTAAGTATGTACAGTGATGGAATCATAGTACACAAAAATACCGTCCTGGGGGGGGGGGGGCCCGGGCCCCCGTGCCCCCCCCCCCCCCCTAAATCCGCCATTGAACATGACTACAGTCATTTCAAGTAATTTTTCGATTATGAACTTTCACCAAGGCGATACTGAGAGTATCTCCCACTATTTCCTTAGAAAGATAATTATCTTGTACATACCTACTCAGTGGCGGCTGGTACTCCAAGCGCACTTGAGGTGAAATATCACAAAACTGCGCTATATAAATTCTATGTTATTATTATTATTACTCACAAAAATCGGTGGTGCGCTAAAAATCTGGTACATACGTACCTACTCTTTTAGGTATATACCTACTCTAATTAAAACAAATTTATATATGGAAAAAATCCTACCAATTTGTAGATTAGGTCGATTCATCGATTCTCCGGTGTCTCTGAGTGGCAAAGACGTCGGTGACCCTGGAGTTGAAGTCGGGTATAGATTGAATAAGGCGTTTTTCAATGCTCAGCACTGACAATGCATTGAGTCTATCTTGACTAATTGTATTTCTTAGGAAAGATTTAATTGTTGAAAGTTGAAAAATTAAGTTGAAAAACATCCTTCACTCTCCACCGACGTCGTAGGAATTGTACATACGATTTTTAACAATTTAACACTCTCTGAAGGAGCATCTGATAATCCATTAACACTATTTTTAATTTCTAACCATTTTTCAAAGTTCAGCGCATTGTTTTTTTATAAAATCAACATTAATAATGGAACTCGAATATAAAATAATAAAACGAATAACAATGGCGTATTGACCTGCGAATTGTCACAACGGGTCTAACTGTTAATTATTTATGTTATTGCTGTAGAGATAAGAGATGGTCGATACTTTTTTTTTTACATTAACTCCAAACAGCAGGCCCTGAGGAAAATAATTTCCCACAAGGCCTGTCATCTTTGAGGATGCTGTGTGGAGGGTCTTTTTGAGGAAAGGAAGGAGTGAACATGATGCTGAGCGGAACATTGGCTGAAAAAGAGTAGATCTTAATTTAAACACACAATATCAATAATAAATTGACACGAACGCGTCCCCGATTAAGATGCTACTGAACAAACTGGTCCTTTTGACATGGTGGAAAATTTCGGATCGCTGCCAGCTATTTATCTAAATTTGCAAAGGATTATACCTACCTACGATTTCGGCGCATGGAGAATTGTGGAAGTATTCTCTCAATTCTCTGTGATCGCTTTGCCAAGCGCACATCTGCCCTGAATATAGGAACAAAACATTCTGCTTCTATTATCTGTTACGCGAGCGGGTACCTATACAAAGACACCTATATTATGTACCTACGCATTATAACCGAAGTGTGTATGTATTGAGATTTGTGATGAGGCGTGTCGGAAATATAGTGTGTTATTCGGCACTCAGGAATTTATAGATTGGCAGACATTTTGGCAGTGCGTTGCACCGCCGCTGTTAGGGCTGGCCGCCACTGACCTAATAGAACTAATTGAAGCTTACAATTTCTCGAATCACTGTTTAGTTCTCTCCTTCAAAATTGTAATAACTCAATTACTAATTAAATGTGATTGACAAAAATAAAACGGCTAAAAGTCAAATGCATCTTAAGTTTTATTAGATGTCAAAATGAAAACACAAAGCGTTATTTTTTTATAATTGAGTCGGCTGTTAGTCGCTAAGTAAACTGATAAAAGTGTTATATTTTTTAATGCCAAACAAGCGACTTCAGAAATGTTTTATTCTGCTAATTTTCTGCATTGTTATAAACGATATTATAATAACGTACAATTTGCGCCCTTCGTTAAAGCCCGCAATACACGACACCTTTGTCAGCCCGATTCCAATTAGAGACAGAAGTCAACATTTTTCGATTTACGCCATCGCTATTTTCACCTCTATTTTCATATCTACGATTTCAATTGTCATCACTGCAAATACACATGAACCATACTGTTTGTTGTGATGCCTACTGAAATCGTAGATATGAAAATAGAGATGAAAATAGCGATCGCGTAATGCGAAAAATGTTGACTTTTCTCTCTAATTGGAATCGGGCTGAAAAAAGAAGTCGTGTATAACAGCCATAAGAAATGACGCAAAATTGGACATCAAATGGTAGGAGCTTTTTGGTTAGATCAAAGAAGTAAAAATATTTTCTTAGCCCATCGTCTCATGGGTCAAGGGTAAGGAAAGGGTAAGTAGAGGGTGAGGAAAGCGTGAGGAAAGGGTAAGGAAAGGGTAAGGAAAGGGTAAGGAAAGGGTAAGGAAAGGGTGAGGAAAGGGTAAGGAAAGGGTAAGGAAATGGTAAGGAAAGGGTAAGGAAAGGTAAGGAAAGGGTAAGGAAAGAGTTAGGAAATGACATAAACCATAAGACTCTGCGCAGAAAAGTCCCACAATGGATACGCTTTCAGATTTTGCGGTTTTTTAATAATAGTCAATATTATTATGAAAGCTGGGACACTTATATTGTGGGTAACATTAATATATCATTAATTCAGATTAATATTTACTACTGGGTTTCGACAATATTGCTGCCGAATACTTTAAAGGAGATAGTCGTATTATTCTAACATGGCTGTGCAGACTTTTTAACCAATGTTTAAAGGAGGGTTATACGCCATTAGATTGGAGAAGGGCTGTAATCATGCCATTATACAAAGGTAAAGGGTCACGTATGGAATGTGGGAATCATAGGGCTAGTAGCCTTCTAAGTTCAGTGGGCAAGCTGTATGGTAGAATATTGATTGAAAGGGTAAGAATGGAAACAAAATATAAAATATGGGATGTGCAAGGTGCTTTTATGAGTGGAAGGGGGTGCATGGACCAGATTTTCTCATTGCGTATGCTCACTGAGAAGTTTCTTGCAAAAAACCAGAAACTCTTCTGTGCCTTTGTAGATCTACAAAAAGCGTACGACCGAGTTGACAGGAAAAAGCTATGGAAGGTGTTGTCCAAGTACGGAGTGAATACGAAGCTCATTCAGGCAATTGCGTCGCTATATAAGGGAAGCGTTGCATGTGTTAGGGTGAACGGCGATTTTACGGAGTGGTTTGACATCACAAAAGGTGTTAAACAAGGCTGCGTAATGTCACCGTGGTTATTCAATCTATACATGGATAATTGTATGCAAGAATTGAAAGAGATGGGATTGGGCGCAAAATTGAGTAATCTGGAAGTATGTTGCCTTTTGTATGCTGATGATGCGGTGCTAATTTCTAGCAGTATGGAAGATCTACAGTCTCTCGTGTCTAGGATGAACGAAGTATGTATGAAGAATGAGTTAATGATGAATGTAAGTAAGTCTAAAGTCATGGTGTTTGAAAGAGAGAGTACGAAAACAGTATGCAATATAGTTGTGAATGATGAATACTTGGAGCAGGTGGATGAGTTTGTGTATCTGGGTAGTATGTTTACGAAAGATGGGAAGGCTGATAGAGATATTGAAAGAAGGGTGAATGCCGGTAACTCCATTAATGGAGGACTGAATGCCGTTGGCGGTAATAAAAAACTGTCAAAAGACGCGAAACTAGCCGTCCATAATGGAGTGCTGGTACCTACCCTGATGTATGGCAGTGAGGCATGGAACTGGCAGAGGAAGGATGAAAGCAGACTGAATGCTGTAGAAATGAGATCCCTGAGGCGAATGTGTGGTAAAACCATGTACGATCGTGAGAGAAACGTGGATATCCGCAAAGAATGCAAGGCTGACGTAAGCGTGATGTGTAAGATTAAGAAAGGGACTCTCCGATGGTTTGGGCATGTAGAGCGAATGAACGAGGAAAGGAGTGTAAGGAGAATATATGATGCAAATGTGAATGGTAGAAGAAGTCGGGGACGCCCGAAGAAGACAAGGCACGACCAAGTGAATCAGATACTTGAGTCGGGCCATGTGAAGAGTCGGAATAATAGAAGAGCATGTATGAGACGATGTATGAATGTGAACGAGGCAAAGAGTGTGTGCCAAGATCGAGTTGTGTGGCGGTCCGTCCTCTCTGCCTACCCCTGCGGGGAAACGGCGTGATGGTTAGTTAGTTAGTTAGTTAATATTTACTACGAATCGGTTTACATTATAAATACCCAAAATATGCTTCGGATAAATTGAAGCTTTTCCGACCATTTCCAGTAAGTAGAATTAATATAAAATTGTTAATTACTTCATAAAAAATATAGGCGTAAACTAATAAATATTTTTTGTCCTTAGAAATGTATGAACATAAGATGTATGTAAATATAAGAAACAACTTTTTAAAAAAATCAGTTTTATTGCTACAATTATCTGTGACAGTTTCCATTGATAAACTTTTTTTCTATTTTGTACAATTATTAAAAAAATAAATAAAAACAACTTTTGCTTGAAATCATGACCTCTGGACTAAATTTGCCAGGCGATTTTTATGCCTATTACCTATATTCGTGGCTATATAAGGCACGCTAAGAATAAATTTTTGGCTTGAGCTTCCTCTTAAATTTTAGATCCGTGGATAACGCTAAGACATCAAACTGCTACAAGAAATAATGTCGACAATTTAATGCAAATGATTTATTCTGGTGACGATGTCGTCGCCATGTCACATAAAAGCGTTTCCCGGAATAAGCGCGCGTGGTTTGGTCTGCAGCTGTCTTATTCGGCAACATCAAGGCTCTTCTTCTTCAAGCAACGTGAGGGAACGGCAGTCAAAGTCAAAATACCCGATCCAAGAATAAGATGACATATGCGCGAACAAAGAGAAAATACGCATTCAATAATCATGGTTTCTCACGTCACTACTTGCAACAGTAAAACGCATTAGGTAGGTATGTACGAGGACACATTTGATTGGGTTCCAAGACAACACGAAAAAGTTTTTTTTTTTTAAATCTTTAAAAGTTGTAACCTAAAAGCCCATAACCTAAACTATTTAACCTTTTTTTCATCACTTTTCAAAGGAGGTGATGAAGTTTCAGGTTGTTGAGTTGTCCGGTCACCGTTTGAATGTATGCACGAAAGTTTAAATGTATATCGAAAGTTCCAAAAAGTTTTTAAAAACAGTTTGAAATTAGAAGTTGAATGCTGTGATCGTGAGATATTAGCTCATGAAATTTATGCTAAAATCAAAATTTTCCCCAGAAGCCCATGCCAACCATCCACAGAATATAAAAATAATAAAAAACGGCGCTTTTCAAGGCCCCAAAAATTCAATTAATTAATTTACAATATAAAAAACTGCAGTCTATCCATTTTTTTGCTTAGCTCAACACAGGAGGCCCTGAGGAAAATAATTTCTCACCGGGCTTATATCATTTTTGAAGATGCTGTATGGACTCGTATGCAGGGCCGGATTAACCATGTCGGGGCCTATAGGCAATGCATGTCTCGGGGCCCCTTTACCAATAGTGGACCAAGAGGGGGGGGGGGGGGGGAGGGCGGCCCGCCCCGGGCCTCTAGTCCTCGGGGGCCTTCAAACGCCTCCATGTCCCCTTTATCAAATCCTTAACAAGGCTTTAATGCCATTAATCAGCGGCCGAGAATTTAAGTTTCGTCGAACGATTAACATAATAGCTCAATTTCGATATTATTTCATTCACAATATATGCTTTGATAAATACCTAAATTCAAAATTTCGAGATGATAAAACTATTCAAATTATGTACTTTTTCTAATTATTTTTTGATCATACGTATTTATAATTTTTCAATAATGTCTAAGCAAAATAAAAATGTAATTTTTTTTTAAATATATGTGCGGATCTTTTTTTAATGATTTTATTTAAACTAAAATTAAAATTCTGAAACATATCTTTCCCAGATAATTTGTTGATTTATTTTACTGCATGATTATATAATTTGAAATGTGTGTTGTATAATACAAAATTTTGTTTGAAAATTTAACCAATCTGCCAATGCCCTACGGTAAAACTTTAATGTTCTAAAAATAAACATATTTTCTCAAAATTTAAAACTTAGCTTTACTAGATAAAAGAACAGTCTTTCGAAATCAATTTATAATTTTGTGGTGAAAAAGTGTCAATACGTCTAAAATTTTTTTAAAAACGACATATTTCCGGTTTTGTCTGGTGATTCCCACTTAAGGCGGACACTGTAAAATTTTAAAGACGCATTTGTTAAAAATGCTCTCACCAAATGTTTTAAAGATATTCGAAAAATTGACGGAGATACAGCATTTTATGTGAAAAAATAACTTAGTTAACACCACTTTTATTAAACATACTATATGCCGACCGGGTTTCGCTACAACCGTAGGTTCTTCAGGGCAGTTAGTATGTTGAATTATCCTTCAGCAAAAATTTGAATGTGTATTTCTCTAAACTTTGTTAACACATTTTTTAACCTCTATACATCCGATTTGCAGGTTTAAACTGTTTGAAAATGGCGGACCAACGAATTTTAATTTCGATTTTTTATGGAAAATTTTCATTGTTCATAAAAAAAATAGAAGGGGGCCCATTATAAAAATATCCCTAAGTGTTGCCATACTGACTGGCTTTACTAACAGTTTAAGATTTAGTACATGCAAATCGGACGTATAGTTTTTCTAATATGTTGTCAACCGTGTTGAAAAAGGCAGTTTCGAGAAAAACGCGTTCAAAGTTTTGCTGAACGTTAATGCAACATACAAACTGTTTAAAATGGTTTCATATAAAATGCTGTAGGTATCTCCGTCAATTACGAATTTCGTTTAAACATTTGGTGAGAGCATTATTAACAAATTCATCTTCAGAAAATTAATTTTTAAAAATATCATTTTTTTTTACAGTGGCCTGGTGCCTTAAAGCCTTGTTTAGGATTTGATCAAAGGAACATGGAGGCGTTTGGAGGCCCCCTAGAGTCAGAGGCCCGTGTGAACTGAAAAAAAAGCTTGTAAAATTACATCAACTTCTTAAACAAGGGGGGGGGGGAGCGGTTCATCCAGCTTTTCCACCCCGGGCCTCTGACGGGCTTAGTCCGCCACTGCACTTTACCCTTTTCTAACTTCCAAACTTTTTTTCTTCTACTACAACTTTTATATAATTAATCGGTTTTTATACTACATTTCGAAAGAATGCCTTCACCCCCATTCAATAAAGAAAATGAAAGGAATACAATAGTACAATGAGTGGTCATATCACTAAAATGATCTCTTCCAGGCAACCTTGGTATGAAGAGAAACAAAGAATTTTAGCAAACAGATGGGTAGTTCACACTAAAGCTTGTACAACATTTTTATTTAAAACATTAGAAATAAAAGCAGAAAAAAACAAATCAAATGCCAATATAAACCACACACGGCACATATAATCATTGATACGAAGGAAAGTAAAGTAAAATACAACTATGCTTAAATATTTGTTTTAATTATTGACTTTTTATTTATTACTTGTTAACCTAATTATTATGTTTGTTGTTTTCTTTAATGCATGTAATGTTATTAACCTATAAATGTTCGTAATAAAATTTTTTAATCATCTTGAAAGCTGAATTTTTCCAAAAGTGTGCCGGAGTTGCTCACTCAAGTTATTTTTTCTTGGGGCGCGGGGCCCCCAGCCGATGCGGGGCCCCTAGGCAGTTGCCTACTCTGCCTTAGGGATAATCCGGTACTGCTCGTATGGAGGGTCTTTTTGAGGAGAGGAAGGATTGAAAGTGGGTCTTTCAGAGGACTCATGTTGTAGGAGGGAGGAAAAACAGTTGGTCCCACAGCCGAGCTGTTGAACTCAAGAATGAGACGTAGAAGCGACCCGTTCTCATGTGACAATATCAACCTTGCACATATGTTGAGCGCGCTTTTGGCGTGTTTCCCGACTATGCACCGGGACTGAAGGGATCAATGACGCTAGCAGGTACCTGACAACCTGACGCTTGTGCTCTAAAGTTGGCAATCTGTTTGATCCCGCCAGGGATGGTAGTGAAAGGTAGCGATTTACGATATTCTCATCGGTTTCATGACAACACAACAAGGTGGCATTTCAACACCCTTTTAGTCATTAAAAGTTATGAAAAAAATATAGCCCATAACCTAACATAAAGTAACCTATTTTTTAACCACTTTTGATGACTTTTCAAAGGGGTGATGAAGTTCCACTATGTTGAGTTGTCCGGTCACCAATCTCAGAAATGAGTCGTTGAGAGCTTCACTAAATTGTCCAGTCCAGTGCCTACTCGCCACTTGGACATTGAGAACCATTTCTCCGACAAAGGCTGTTCGTGAATAATAACATGATCCGTACAAAACATGCGTTGTATTATTCCGGCACTTAGATTTATCTGTGTCTATCCGTCTATCGAAAGGTTTCAGTTTAAAGTAGGGAGTAGGGAGGTAGGCACTGGGCACCGCATTATGGAGGCACGGTCGAGCGTGCCAAATTACCCCTTCACGGATAAATCCTAAATGATTGTTTGGCCGCAGCTTTAGGATTTGGATTTGTCTGCCGTGTCCGTGATAATATTACCGGGAATTCAGTTGGCAGGATTGGAATCTAGGGGTCAGTGGTCAGTGCTAGAATATCATTTACATTATTTTAAAAATATGCCCCTACAGACGTGCGTACACAATAAAAACCATTTCAAAATCTAATGACATCGGGCGATTCCGTAATCTGTCTTTTTTTTGCATATCTTTGTGTACCTACAATTTTTTAGGCCTAGGTAAGGTACCTACCTACTATCGGAAAAATACCACATCGACGCACATCCATTAATATTTGCTAGTTGGGTAAATACTCAGTAAATATTGTTTGTTTTTTATTTAGCATCTAACATTTTAGTAAGTAGGTACAACCTAGGTAGGTAATCTTAGGAGCGGTTGGTAGGTACCTAAATAATAATTTATCATTTTTAATCGTAATACATATAGGTTCAAATGTTTTCACTTATCCAAAATTTTGTTATTATATCATCGCTTCCAATGGGCTGTGCGTTTTTCTTCGATCTCTGTCTTTATCTCCATCGAACTTTATTGATCGAAGTTTATCTCTCTTTATTTTTATTTGATAAGCGCTCTGTTGTCATGGAACCGCAATATGTATACATTACCGCCATCTATCATTTTGTCTGTTTATTTTTAAGTAATTTATTAACGTCCTTTGAGTGTAAAAAAAATAGGTAAAAATGCCTTCTATGTGATTTTTCTCGTTTTCTCAGAAGAAAGTGTTGTGAAATACTACACATCGACATACTAAACTTTGTGGTCAGCATAAATATACCAAACCACCCACGTGGTCAGAATCTTTGTACAAAAAATCGAAGGATAAAAAAAGTATTTATGTTTGTTTTTTTATTTCTCCTCAGGAAATCTCTAGAGTTGACTTTTTTAATTTTTTTTTTATGTGAATACTGCACAAGAGTCCGAACTGCTCCCGTCTGGTGCCAGTGAGAGTATGGTAACCCCAATTGGGGTATGTTGTGAGGCTGAAGGTAGTGGGGAGAGGAATGAGATAGGAAAAAGTGATGTGGGGAAATTCCTGGTTATTCAGACCTGGTCACAAAACACGGCTAAAGCCATTTCAAGCAACGTTTCATTCCTGAATGGTGATCTTACACCAGAAGAGCGATTCTATAACGGACATGATCTCCTGTCAGATTTGTGTGATTTTCTATGGCTGTTATTTGCTTTTTCTATGTACAACGTACATTAAAGATGAGCGTCCATCTACCCGCGCCGGCCACAACGCACGCAACGGATTTATCTATATCTTTATATGAATTAGTACGTGGGTGGTTTGGTGTTTGGTATATTTATGATTAGTACTTTAGTACAGCACTGCGTTGACACCGGTGGTCCGGCTCGCGCAACGGATTTTTCTATGCGTACTTGTAGGATTTCGTGATGAAACAGATCTAAACTAAAATATGTGACAGTAAATATGTAAAAATCACACAAATCTGACGAGGAGATCACGTTCGTTATCCCATAACGATCCCACAAAAGATATAGAATCGCTCTTCAGGGGATCATTGAGAGTATCTTCCACTCTCTATATATTATTTTAAATTAATAAATTGTGAAATAACACAAATCAATTAAATAAAATTTACTTGCGCGCGCCGTGATTCGAACCCACGACCTTCGGATTGCTGGTCAAGAGCTTTACCACTTGACCACGGAAGCCGTCAACTGTTTCTTAATATTTAGTTCATTTCGTTTCTAAAATAATTTCGAGATTATCGTTGGTCAAAGAGCACAGTAGGCAGGTACACAGATATAGGGCAAATTAAACAAATATTTCTAAGTATTGGCAACTGCAAACCATAAATGTTCATAATTCCTAGCTTTCTTATTAATTTTAGGGCAGTTTTTTTCATGCTTGATGATTGACAATGTAACTTACTTTGAAAAAAAAAATGTAATTTATCACATATCAATAAATTGCAAATTTCTGCAGGTCCAAAAGTCTGACGATGTTAGAAAATGTCAGATGACAGGATGCAAAATATTTATAAATACCATGAGCATCTATAATATCAGCATTCCAAGCCATCGCTACCATCAGCATCAAATTCGTCTCACGAGATCCTGACTCTCTCCATATAGATGGCGCAAAACTCAACCTTAACCTAATTGCCGCCAAATTTATGTTAATTAACACACTTTAGGTGGGAAGGATAGTTCTACCTTTTACGCCGGTCCTACTTGAATGCCTATGAAAGGTATTGTTGTCAAATATTTTTGTATGAATTTTATACACCAATCTCTAGGTAAGGGGCCCAACCGTCCTTACTATGTGTATAAAACATATAAATATGTATGTAAATGATGTAATACAAGGTATAAATGTATGTAATGGGTTCATGGGGCGAGGTTTGTTCAGGTCCTAGTGGCGGATGCATCGGCCTTCCTGCTGCTTGGCGGGCCGGATCAAGAGAGACTGGTTAAGGGAGGCCTTTTTGACCTTTCCAGCTGGACTTTCGACCCATCGCCTTGAGGGATGGATTGATACGTCCATCACTCCTGGATACACTGACCCCCCAAACTCCTACCCACCCCTCATACCTTTTTCCTTCCCAGAACTTTCTACCCTTCCCTTTCTACCCACACAGCATCCCCTAAGATGACATTGGCCCTGAGAGAAATGGGAAATTATTTTCCTCAGATGCACCCCTGCCACAGGTCACCCCAACCTCGTTACCTTTGGTGACTTAACAGGGGTACCTGGAATAATGGGGAGAGGTATGTCTAGGTCTTCCCTCCACACAGCATCCTCAAAGATGACATAGGCCCCGAGGGAAATTGCTTTCCTCAGGGTCTCATGTGTGAAGCTAATGTAAAAAAATACATCTAAAACAAAATAATATAAATGGTTGAAATTTTTTATTATTTACGTAATTTAAAAAAAAAAAATAACTGCTGTTTAAAATAATTTCTAGTTTATGATTTTCAATGAGGCTCTGCGCATAAAATGTGTACTAGGCATTATATGCAGTCTATTACAGAAACATTGTATATGTGTAAGCATTTAAATTATCAATATTCATATACGACACGATAAACTTTTTATTTTGATTGAATATTCATATAATACTGAATTAAGGAAATCTTTCAATAGGCTGAAGCTTTTCACAGAACATGACTCTTCATACAAGTACTGTGGCAGTACATTGATCTACCTGTGTATATATCTACTAGGTAACAAATATTTATTGCTTGTTTTGTGTAGAAGTTTATTTTTATTTTATGTACGTAACATCAATATTTGTAGTTGATATTGAATCTGTTGAAATGTATCATAACCTAAGAGGAATGGCCATGTGTTTTTTTGTACAAAATTTAAGTTTTGATTTGAGGCCAAAATACCCAACCAAATTAATTAATATTTTTTTCAAAAGGTACCAAAGGTACCTATAGCAAATATCTAGTAAGAATAGGCACTTTATTTGTATTTTAAATTATAAAATACAGGTCATTAAAGAAATCAATTTTTCGGGATTTCAGAGGCAACTTTGATAAATTGTGAGTTTATGATAAGTACTTAATAAAAAATAATATTGCTTTATTTAAATAAATATATAATAAAAAATAAAATATAAAAAAAAATCTATTTTAAGGACATAAATTTAAATTTCTACCAAAGAAAAAGCTTTTTTATCGATTCTTTATTATTAATTATATTTTCACAGTAAAGTAGGGCGAGTTTATTTTTAAATAATTATAATTAACTCACATTGCCAAAGTTCCCTATAAAATCAGACAACATTAAACTCTTTAATGGACTATATTTTATAATTTAAAAAATAAATAAAGTACTTAGCACATACCCCCATACTAGACATATGCTACATTTCTTATATGAACTTAAACTTCATACTTAGTAAGTAGTATTATCTATTTTCTCTACATGTATTTATCAATGTTAAACAGCTTGTACACAAAAAAATTGATAATGAAACAAATATTGAATATGGTGAATGGAAACACATTTTTTACCTTTTGATATCTAGTGTGGAAGATTGACTTTATTAGAAATAATAAATTGATAATCTTGCAGTTGTATAACGTAAAAAACCTAAATTTTATTTTTGTTGTAGATATTTAAGTTCAAGTGCAATTGAACAGACAGTAAATATTTAACATGAAAATAATTACATATAATATGTAACAACATAAATAAATATATACTTACATAACAGAATGCTCTTTTATTTGCATACTTATAATGCAAAAAAAAATAATTATTTAATGCCAACGAGCTAAGGCAATACTTTTATCAAGGTGTTATAAATATGTGGTCAGCATTTTATAGAAAGGAAAAAAAGCATTTTAATTATGAATACTAAAATGCACCAATTGGGCAACATTTATCCACAGGAATATGTAATAACAAAATTGCTGTAAAAGCGAAAATAACAAAGTTAAAAAAAAAAGTTACTAATAATGGCAATAGAATCTTTGAGGAACTACGGGCTAAGAACCCAGCTGGATTGCAGGAAAAAACTATCTTCTTCAGTTGTTTTCTCCTATCGGAGTTAGGCTGTCAGAAAGAGAATCTTCCCCCCGCAGGCTACAGTTTATCTTATCCACTGAGTTGTTCCACTATACAAGTATACAATACTCCACGATTCAAGTATCTGGGCGTTACCGAAATTTTGTTGTGGGTGACGCTAGTCCTCCACGATCAGCCGGGCGAGGTTCTTGCCACTCACGTCGTCGAGACTTCAAATATGGCGTCACCTGTGTCAGAGATTTTGTCACAGTACGTGTGCTCAATGCTGGAAATATTGATTGGTGGCAAAGCTCTTGAATTCAGTAGTGAAGTGTACGGACTGCATGGTAAGTTATTATGCGACGTGAGTACACTAAAATGAGTATCGGATACATGCATTGCCTTATGGACAAAAGATCTTAGAGGACCACTCACAAAATAATGTAAAGGATTTTAAAAGCTTCTACCGTAGAATCGTAATTTTGATCACACTTTCTACAAAATGCCGATGACAGCTCTTCATTTACAATTTATTTTCAACAACCATTATTTTTTAAATAAATAACTATAATATGTATAGCATTTATCGAACGAATCATTAAATAGTATCACATGTGGGCAGGATGCACGAGTGCCAGTGCCGGAGGGACCATGGGGGTTACGGGGGCTATGAGGGCAGGACCCCCTGGCTCCTCTTCCACTGGGCCCCCGACCTGCGGTTGTGGTTCCCGGACTGTGACTTGTTGGCCGCCTTCTTTTGCCGGCTGATCAGCACATCCTTGTCCTGTCCTTGTCCCTTGGCTTTGCCGACCACATCCCTGGAAATGCAATTAAGAATTATTAAAATTAAAAATGAAGTAGCATATGAAAATTATGCAGAAAAATAAAATGAAGTAAAAATTATATTTCAAAGGAATCTAACTGTAGCATCTTTATACACAATAATGCACAAATGAAAATATAAAAAACAACGATTTACATCATCCTTTTTTTCACATTGTCATTTCAATCATCATTTAAAATTTGGTTCATTAATAACAAAAAAATTACAAAGTAAATACTTCCATGTATAAAATAACTGTATGTTTACCAAACATAACAGAAAAATATAATACAGCTTCTATGTAAGATTCCGTTACATTTTCTTTTCAAGTTGATAACTTAGTGCTACGAACCAAAGTATGTAAGAGTGTTTATTTCATATTAAAATAATATACATACTAAGAATTTTTTTAAAGGTTACCTTTGTGGATGTTTGTTCCCATATTTGGCGTCCCTCATGGCCTGGTACCTCGCCCTCACTTCCTCCGGGTTCACACAGAACGAGTCCTTGGGCTGCGTGTTGGCAGAAGGACCTGGCTCATCATCGGAATCCTGGGATACAAACAATATTAATAGCATCTCAAGGAAACAATTCATCCAATTGTTGAGGCATTATTGGTACTTTTTTAGTTGTATTTACTGACCTCGCTTTCAGCCAGACATTCTCCGGATTCTCGGAGAGGCGCCCTCTTGAATAGGAGCTTCTTGTCGGCCTCTGCGTTTCCATCACTGACCAGCACCGGCGCGTCTCCGTCGTAGGTGTCATCATACTCGTCTTCATACATGTCCACATCATCGGATACCAGGCTGTAATGGTTCAAATTATTACAAAAATGCAATATACATAACATGTCGTACATACATACAATAAAAGCAATGACTGAATTATTATTTGCACATATTATGCAAATTTCACTTTGGTACGAGATTTGAGACGTAAAGGAACCAATTAGCTCAGTCAACAACAAAATTTATAGCTAGGAGCATTACAATTTGAAATCATTGGCCTAATTGGTCGCTAATTTTGTGTATTTTTATTGTAGAAAGTTTATATGTATAACTTCTCATCCATTATTTAACATTTCACAACAACTACTTCTGAAAGAATCTGTCCTCATCGATATGACCTGCAGTATTACTTGAATAGCTATCAATATATCTTATAATTTAATACATATCAAAATAGTGCATGATATATTAAAATATGAATGTTAAAATCAATATTAGAATGTAGTAAAGTAATGCATACCTATACTTGGTGTAAGTTTCCTTCATCTCCTTGACGTGGGACTTATCGTTGAGCATCTCAGAAAGATTCTTATGTTTGGGTTTTCTCTTTCCTTTGTGTACTTTGCTCAAGTCAATATTATCCCTCGTCATTACATCAAACTCATCATTGTCAAATACATTCAGTCTGTCTATTCCCGTCTCCAGGTACTGCGTGTCCAGGGCATCTTGCGGAATAATGGGCAAAGAAGGATCCAAAGCTTGCAAGGATTCATCTAAAGTTCCTTCTAACACACTGTTGATAACTCTTTCAGAATTGAAGTTCAGATGCTCGAGACATTTCAGGATAAAACCATCGCCCAGATGCGGTAAAATGTCTTTTACTTCAGAGATTAATGACTGCGTTTTGGCCTCCTGAGGAATGTCACTGCCCTGGACGGGTTCAATCTTTAAATTGTCTAACAGTTCAACTGGCAAAGCCTCTTCTTGGTGGCCATTGGTTACTTCACCATTTTGTTTCGTTGTTGGTGGGATGGCTCCGTCATCATCGTCATAGCAAGTTGTAATGATGGCTTGAATGATGAAATCATATTTGACGAGGTCCATTTGATCGTAAGCTTGGCAGATAACATCCAGGTCCACTTCGACAGGATGTAAACCATTGTAGTCTTTTATGAAATACTTTTCTGATAGACTATCCGTAATTATTGTTAAAAATGAATTTACACTGTTTTCAACATTGGGGCTAAAAAAAATAGCACTGTACAATTTAAACAAAAATTGATATGTAAGAGTATTTTTAATCATATTGCAATGAAATTCCACCACCAAGAAATAGTTTCATGGACAGTAATGGTATTAGTGAATTTGACTTACCCGCCAGAGAGAATATCGTCTATTGTTGTCACTATAATAAATCTGTAAATGTCTATAAACTCTGCTCTAATTAAATCTAATTGATTGAAAATTTCGTTGTAAGGCTCTTTCTTTGGGTCACCCAGCTCTACCACCTTCTCGTACATGTAAGGTAAGGTGTTTTCATATAAATTCACTATGCTGGAAAAGAAAAGACATACATGGTCAATATTAAACAACATATATAAAACAAAAAAATCAGTTTCCTATACAGAAAGATGTCCAATACAAAAATGAAAACATAAAACTACACAATCAATAGATTTACTCCTACCAAACCTCAATCATCTGATAAAACGCAACACTGGGTTATCATAGATTACATGACAAAAAGCAAGCAGCCAAAATAATAATTGCTTTATTTTTTTCATAGTTTCATGAGAACTGTCAATAATCAGTGGAAAAATAAAGTTATGATATTTAGTTTACCACGCTGTTTCCCGATATATTTGGACAAAAACCTGCTAAATAAACAAAAAAAATTGCCAATATTTCCAATGTCATTTAAGCAGGTTACGGGGACCTGTGTTCCACAAGCGATGACCAAGTTTCGTACCGGTAAATAATGCGAGATGTTATCTATAGTCCAACCTATATATTGGCACGCCGTACTTAAACGGTTAAGAACTTTGAAAACTGCATGGTATCATGGATAATACTGCACTTACATATAAAAAGCTATATGTTACCCAACCGTTGTGTTAAAATCAACTAGTCATAATAATTATGAAACTCAAGAAAAAACAAAGTAGGTCTTGCCTCAACTACATCCCCTAGTTATATGTATTATTAATATATCCATAAATAAATCAGAGAAAATGTCTAATACCTTGTATAAAATTCATTTTCCCTCAGCACCTGTCTGGAGGGTGGATATACCTCTAGGAACAGCCTCAAGGTCACGGCGCAGTCCACCAGGTGCAGCGCCAGGTCGTGCAGGGAAGTCAGACTGAGGGTCTTGACCGCCGTGACCTGCGACCGCAGCCCCCCGAAGGACTGTGAAAAGCCCTTGAATATTCCGGGCAGGGTTGGTGGCACTACATCCATATTGTTCCGATTATCGATTTGTAAGGCAATAAAGGAGAATATCTGAAAAAAAAAATACACATTGAAAAGCAGAAATATTGTAAGCAACCATTGATTAATAGCTATAGATTAGAGCCACTTTGTAATTATTGTATCATTCACCTACTTATGCATTGGCTCTATAATATATGTATATGTGTGTGCATGTGTTTGTGTACATGTACCTATGCATATAGTGATCAATAATATCTTTGAGGAAGTGATTTCATTGAAATTCTAACTGCTAAAAGCAAAAACAAAAATTTGGAGAGCAAAAAAAATCAATAAAATAGTATTCGGTTGAATGTTATTTTATTACAAATGTTGTGAATTTAGTAAGGTTAGTGTTAAACACACTGATGTCTGTGTCTAATCTAAGGTGCTACAGCTTATAAATACATTTTCAAGATAATTAGTATTGCTCTTAGGAATATAAAAGGCGTCCGGAAATTGAGTAACTCTTAACCCTTTTTACGTATACATGCCAACCGATTGCGTGCCTAAAAGACGAGCGTCATCTGTACATGCCAAATATGTATAAGAATTTGAAATACCAGTCCACGGGTATCGCAAATTCTTTAACAACATATTCTTTAAAAGGTTAATGGACATCTGAAATGAATATTTCGTAGTAGGTATGGGCTATCAATAATATACATATTCTTAAAATTATGCATGCAATAAATTCCAATAATGAATTTTATTTGTAATTTGTTTGTTTACATTTTCATTCAATATTTCATTGAACAGTTTCATTGAATATTTCTCAATTAATAAGCCCATAGTTATTATAAAATAATACAAAAATTGTGAAAAACAGTACGAAAAATACCTGTTTCAAAAAAGTTAAGGCTGTGGATAAATCATCATTGTACTTTGGTTGCAGTTGAAAGACAGTCTTTACTAGCTTTGAAATATGGGTGGAGTTATTGGTTCCATATAAAAGACACAAATCGAATATTATCGGTATTGTAAATATAAATTTGTCATAGATTAATTTTCCTAGATAGGAAGCGCTCATCCATTCAATCTGAAACAAAAAATAAAAACAATTTAACTATATAGAAATAAATAAAGCGAAGTTATATTCTGCTGTCATATTCTATTATATTATATTTATATTCTGCTGGCAGAATTGGTAAAATAAATTTGGAAAGCGAGGATATTGGTAAAAGAAATTAATTGGTATCCAGTAGAAAAAATAATTAAATCTTTTTGTAGGCTATACCAAAACTAAATGCAGAAAACCATTTTGTAATACCAGCATATACGGAATATATACGAAATCGCATCTACGTACATAAGCACACACTTACCGCTTTTTTGGAAAAAATAAAACAAGATGCCATATTGATTCTTCTATATAGCGGGGTAATTATCATAAGAAGGTATCTAACTCCGAATCAGCGTTTTCAAAAGCAAACATTTGGATGAAATAAAGTTACGGTACTGTGTGTAGCTGGAAAATGCTGATTTCGGAATTACCTGGTTTTGGTAATTATGTATAATTACCCCTCTATATTATTTGATTGTTCAATAAGATAAGAGAAACAGTGAAGAAACCAGGTAGTAACTACCATTTGTTATTGCAATAAAAACTGGAAAAACAATTCTTATTCACCATTGACAATAAATTATATCTGAGAGTTAATGCTAGAAGTGTCTATATCAGTTTTTGGTAATTATACATTTATTATATATTTTATTGTCAACAGTGATTTACATCAAAGCTTTCACAGATTCAATTACACTGAACATGGATGATGCTATCACTAATTAAAGACAAACACAACATTGATAACATAATACTTACACATACATTACATTCATTCACACACACACACACACACATACCATACATTATAAAATAATAATAAGTTTTTAGAATAAGTTTATAGAACAACATAATAGGGAGCTTTAAATCTTGTTAAGAGATGATTTGAAGTTGGCCAATGTTGACATTGTCAAATTAATGGAATGTTTTAATTTGATTTAGGTACCAGAAAGTATACTATAATGTCCCATATTTTAATGCTATGAATACCTTGTCAGGTGTTCTAGATTGCTGAAATAGTGACCTATCTAGTAGAGAAGTCAAAATATTGTTTTAGCTTTTTTTAAGCTAAGAAATCGATAAACAATATTCATTTCTGAGCGATTTATAAAATTGACAATTAACAGAGGCACTTCTAGCGTTAAGTCCCAGATACGTAAATCAATCATTCTAACTATAAAATTTTAATTCTGAATTATAACAATCATTAAATTGGTATCTACAAAGGAGTTGTACACTGTGTTCCACGCAGGGCTTGCCTTGAGGCAAACGGCATCTGGCGCTAATAAAAACCTGAAGGGCACTGTGTTACGTGTTAGGTACTATCAGTGCCTTGGCTCCCTGGCACATTGGCAAGTCAGCGCCCGGAGCGAACTGCTCCAATTGCGCCTGCACAGAGCTACCCTGGTTCCACGGTCATACTGCAAAACTTTTGGGGATGAATATTCATAAAAACTTAGCAAAAAATGTAGACTTTTTTCATTAGTGCCCAAATAAAATAGTTTTCATAAATTTCTTATTTTTGGGTGGTTTACAAAGCTTTCCTTTAAACACAAATTTATAATTATTAGTAATTTTATTTTAGATTATCATGAATAACTACCCCCCAAAGTTTTGCGGTATGAGTATAGAACACAGTGTATAATTATTACAAATAAATGAGAATATTTCTGTAGAAAAACACAAAATTTATATGGCTATTAAAACTATTATTTTTCCAATCATAGCACAAATCTTAAAAAAAACTTTACAATGTTCAAACTATTAAAATAATTTTAAAACCACAGAAAAAAATCTTTAAAAAAGACATGTCGTACCTCAGATTCTTTGTTAGTGACGAGTCGACTGAAGATTGTAAGTATCTTTTTATACGCTTCACTGTACAAGTCCATGACTGCATTGTCGGGGTGCGAGGGCAAGTATGGGGGGTAGGCTTCCTGAAGAAAGGAGACCACCATATCCATACATGGGGGGTAATATACTATGTGAGACCAAAATCTGCAATTCATATAATAATATTTACATTTTAACTAACTTCTTCACGGAACATAAATAACAATAATTTTTCAGAGTTTGCCAATCATCTCATTTCTACCGATCATACTTATAACAAGGACACAGGGGATAAAATTCTTCACAGTAATAAAAAAAAATAGATAAGAAAAAAAAATTTATCTTTTAGTCCTATTCTAGACATATTTCCAGTAAACCGCTCTGTTGTTTCCAGAAATCCCCTCCCACTCCAACACCTAAATCAGTCAGTATTTTAAGTTTGTTTTTATGTATCTTAAATTTGTTTTTTAATATTCTCCTGATGAAAGAAGGATAATTCTGAAACTGGTAGAGTGTGTAATAAAAGTACAGTAGTCTAAAACAAATAAGTTATTACGAAAATAGACCTCAACTGGTTTACAACAGGCCACATGCAAATTTACCCTCAGTACACTATGGAGGTATGAAGCTGCGAGAGCTAGGCTTTCCAAAGGTTAAGGAAAGAATAAAACACAAACAAAAAATATACTCGAGTATGAAAAAAACCCTCTTGACCACAAATCTAGATAAACCGATGGAAGTGTGTTATGGGAGGGTCTAGTATCAGGGTACTAGCGCCAGGTGCCATTTAGCTCAGGGCCAGCAAAGTACGGCCAATCTCCATTGAGAAAAACAATTTCAATGACTGTCTGTATTTCGACGCAAAATTCACACACTGATTTGCTCGGCGGATCTGCCCGATTAATCAATCCACCGACTGCAACACAAACACACATTCGGACATTCGAGCGGTGAGCATCTCATTCAGTGATGGTATTCAAAGAAAATTTCCCTACATCTAGGGAAAAAAGTTTTTTTAGGGAAAAGCACGAAATCTAGGAAATTTTAAAATTTTAGTTTTGTAGTCAAAATTCTCAAGCCAATTTGGCAAAATTTCTGGAAACTTTTAAATTTTACAGAACCTAAAACTAGTCCCCCTTGGATATAATAAAACAGGGGGAAATCAGTATTAGAATTTATTATCGAGGACTAAATAGTGGATGTTACAATCCGAGTTGCCTTGTCATATTAATTTATTGACAAATCACAGAAAGGCAGATGGCAAAGGTCACGCCGCATTTTATCACAAAGCCTATGGCTAAATCGTTTAGGGGTAGAAATTCATATTTGGCAAAGAAATTGCTCCATTTAACACAATATGCAAACGGGTAAAGACAATGAAATTATTTCAGTGAAGATAAAACTCTGGCTTACTTATGGTACTCCAGGGTGAGCAGCCACTTGAGATCATCCAGGAAGCACTGTGTGTTCTCCTGCCAGGCTTTTAGCTCTCCGATGGCTACCGTGGGGCCACTGGGGGCCGGGCTGAACACCGCTAGCTCCCGCTTTGTCACCCAAACAGGATCCTGACAAGAAAATACGGTAAATATCGGTTCGGACTGGCCACGCTTATTGCGAATAATTTTTAGAAAAAAACTTTAGATTCGCCTTAATTACTATAAAAGGAAACTTTTTGGCTTGGGGGCGGCGGAAAATAATGCATTTTAATTTTCAATTGCGTAAATTAAAATTCACTTCGCGAATCTACACGATGTCAAATCGCGGCTATTAGGTACGTCACTGTTATGTTGGTATCCCTGATACATTGCAAAGAACTAAATACTACTGTGGCCAACTTTGTGGGATACATAAAAACACGGTTAAACTACGAAAGCTGCATGTCATCATAATTTTAAAAAACATCCCAGCTTTTGAATGGTTTGTTTGGCAAAGCAGGGTTTGTCTAGCGGGTTTGTTTAATTATGATTTATTGACTGTGAAATAAAAACAAATGTTAGTTCTTTGCAATGTATCAGTGATACCAACATAACAGCGACGTGCCTAATGGCCGCTGACTGTCACCGATCGGTTCGCGGAAGTGAATTTTAGTTTTACGCAATTGAAAATTAAAATGCATTATTTTCCGCCGCCCCCAAGCCAATAAGTTTCCTTTTATAGAAATTAAGGCGAATCTAAAGTTTTTTTCTAAAAATTATTCGTAATGAGCGTGGCCAGTCCGAACCGATAATTACCGAAAATACTTAACAGTTACACCATCGCACTATACCAAAATCCTTCAGGTTCTGAATTTGTCAACATTTCATCGAATTCCGAATGAATACAATATTTGAGTTTAGGGTAAAGGTTGACAGAACTGAATCAATATCAAAATAATTGATTGACAGGAAACAATATCATATTTACTTACAATAGCCCGCACCGATCTGACGACACCATCATTATTGACAGATAACTCCAAACTTTCAACTGCAATTTTGTTCGGATTCTACAAATGAAAGGGAAGTATTTAGTCAAAATATGTCAAACTCAGTAGAAACACTCATAAATACAGTTGATGTGACATAAAACCAAAAGTTACAAACATTGAATATCTTCTTTGTAGCCATTATGACAATTGTCATTATTATCACAATACTAATGGGAAAAAAACATGTATGCTGTTATATCTGTATCTCAACTATAGTATAAATAAATCAACATATGCCGAGAAACAATATAACAAAATTTACATGAGCCCCGACTTATAGTCAAACGTCAAACTGTCTCAGATGTGAGTGTTGCCATGTGGTAGCAAGCGACGTGGTAATGGAAAACACTATATTACATATACTGCATGTACCCTATTAGGGTACATGCAGTATATGTAATATAGTGGTTTCAATGCATTTAATACAAGTAAAAAAAATAACTTAACTCGAATATCACACCTACAACCCCCGAAAAAATTTATTAAATTAATGAATTCACTTTTAAAGTTGTATGAAAATTCATATATCAAAACGAGTCATCATTGACTTCCGAGATTGTGACGTCACAACGCACCCACCTAGTCCCACTTCAAATTGTTTTTGTTCCAGTTGCTATGCTGGTTTGAATAAGTTTGATAGTCATAATCGTTTAGTTATGCATCCTAAGCCCATCCGTTTGTGTAAAACATACACTGTAATTACATACTATCATGACAGACAGTTGTTTTCTACAAAGACAGTCTGATAATTTGCCAAAAATCGACGCGATTATAATGGCAGTTACATGTACCTTTTCATCGCATGACACCGCTTTTTACTCATAATAACATTATTTGTGACGTTTATACATAGTTTGTTTGGTGTTGAAGATGTTGTATTTGTACACTTTGGTACAATACAGTATTTATAAACGGTACTACGGACATTTTCTTCGAAAAACAAATGATCAACTGCAGACTGATTACTGGATTACGACTTGCGACTTATGACAGCTGTCAAGAAGTGCGCAGTGACGTCACAAGCCAAAACCGCGCGAAATGGGCGTTTTAGCGCTAATTTGAAAATTGAATATTCAAAACGTTATTGAAGGACTATTTCCTATCGTAAAAAAAAAATGTTTGAATATTCCAGTTTGTAATTTTTTTCTTTAATTTTTGGTAAAACAAAAAAAATATGTGATTGTACCCTCACGAGGTAGGTGACTTCCAGTAATTTCTTATAAATAAAAAAATTGCTATGGTGGCAATACATCGGTTAAGGTTAACTGTCAGAAGTCAGAATTTCAAACTAACGAGCGTTGTAAAAACTATTTTGTCAATATTCTATTATTCTGTCTTGCATGGGTGGTTTGGTATATTTATGTGTCTTGCTAAAAGGACTCTCCAAACGTACTAGTTTTATTAGATGATTCTGACAATCATTTTAAATAAACTTTATCTTTTTAGTCTAGTCTAGATTAATTAAAGTGTAAAAGTAAAACATGTCTTCTAAGGAAAGTTTAAAGAGCAAAAAAGTGTTAGTTCGAAACACAGAACGCATCTGTCAAAAAGTTACAAAAACATCGTTCTGCTCTGAGGGTTCTCAATCCAATTTCACAACCGGTTCAGCTCCAACAGGAAATAAAAAATCTACTGAAAAGCTTCAAATGAAATATTCTGACAAAGATTATGCAGATCCCAGCCTCCATTCCTCCAAAGCGATCTTGAAGCAAATAAGGAAAGTAGAGCAAATGGTTCATAAGAAATGTGATGATTTAAATGTCCTGGAAGGTCCCAGCAAAATCGTGGCAGATAAGGAGGTACCTATCTTATTATTTGTTACCTACTTAATTATTTGTCTAAATTTTATATTAAGTTTCTTAAAAGTATTTCTTTCTGAAGAGCAGGCAATCACTGGTACCTAGTCATTATTATTAAGTACCTTATTTTTATACTGTTTCGTTTTTCACACCATATTTTATTTAGGTATATATATATATTTTTTGTAACATAAAAAAAATATGAGTTACATTATATGCTTATATATTTTACAAAATATTATAATAAAGGTCGTTTTTGGTCATGTATACCTTATCAGAAAAGAGGAGCTCTTGTGCCTGATAAGGGAGCCACGATTCTTACTTAGGTTGTAAGTTATAATATGTTTTGTATAAAATATTAACTTTTTACGGTAAGTTTTTTTTGAAAAATTGTTTAATTTTATTTATTTGTTCTGATTGTTTAATTTTATTTATTTATATATTACAAAATTATGCTTTGTCTCCAATTGGGAAGGTTTCCCGTTTAGGAATATGTATTATGTAATTTTCTGTTAATTTTTTTTGCAATAGTTATTATAAGGTATCTGATTTTCCATATATGAATTTTCATTAATTTGAATGTCTATGTTCAGGGTAGTATTCCTTTAAATAAATAAATAAAACATCAAAAATCTGTACCTACTAGGTATGTACTATAATATTAATAAAAAAAATATAGTATCAAAAATCTTGTCTTCGTTCTGTAGCGTGTAGAAAATGGACAGTTATTATGATAAGCATTGAAGAACCAAAAAACCTGACAAATACAATATTGGTTTCCGTTTAATCTGAAAGGATTTGTGTAATAAGAAATATTTTATTTCAGATGTCTAAGCAGTTGAATTTTCATTTCAATGAAAAGATCTACAAGGATCTCGTTGCTCTGAACATCAGTGACTCCGACATATCCCCAAGAGTTCGTAAGAAGACTCCAATTCCCAGCTACATCTCCAAGATGACCAAAGACATTGAGCCCAACTTGGATGACTTCTACGAAGATAAGGTCAAGTTGGACAAGCCAATTCTACCAGCACCGGCCAAGGTCAAATACAACCCAATAGTCAAGTACAATGGTAGAGATATTTATGAAAGAATTTTATCTTGGGAATCACCTTGATTTAGTAAATACATAAATGATTGTGGCGTCAAATGGTGATGAAGAAGGTTCCTTTTCTCCTGGTGCCCTCTCATATCGGAGGCTGGAAAGACAATCTTCACCTTGGGGACTGCAGCTTGGAAGCATTAAGGGCGTTTAACCAGCCAGCAGCCGAAAATCCACATTTCGTCAAAAGATGTCCGTACCAGCTTTTTAAAATTATAACTCTATATCGATTATATTTCATTCCAAATTTGCTTTAATTTATACCTACATCCAAAAATGCTGAAAGGTGTGATGACAAAAATATTAAAATTACGTACTTTTTGTAATTATTTTTTGATCATAAGTATTTATCATTTTTCAATAATTTCTAAGCAAAATAAGAATGTAAAAAAATCTGAAATATATTAGTTTGTAAGTGCGCAAATAAATACACCAACGGACCAATTTTCGTCAAGAAACACGTGTATGTATATATTTTTTAATGGTTTTATTTAAACTAAAATTAAAATTCTGTAACATACTTTTTCCAGGTAATGTATTATTTTACTGCATGATTATATGATTTGAAATGGGTGTTGTATAATACAAAATCTTTTTTGAAAATTTAACAAATCTGCCAAATACCCATGGTATTATAACCTTATTTTACTAAAAATAAACATTTTTTTCTCAAAATTTAAAACATACGTTTACTCGACAAAAGAAAAATCTTCCGAAATCAATTTATAATTTTTGGTGGAAAAGAGTCAATACGTCAAAAATCTGATTTAAAAATGACATATTTCTGGTTTTCTATGGTTATACCCTCTTAAGCCAACATTTTCTCCCTTATGAAGTATTACAGGATTGCATTTAATATGATTGGGCAATTTGCGTTGGAATGTTAAGAAGAAACACTGTCACGGAGAAATTTGAATAATAGGTATTTTGGTTTTGTTTACTCCCCATTTTTCTCCTCCAAAACTGGACTGATTTTTAAGATTTTTTTTTACCAACTGTATTAAAAGAAAATATTCCATGTCTGTAAATTTTGTATACTCAAAGTCTGTTGAAAGCGTTCAGACTAGACAATTTTAACGTTATTCTTGTGAATTCTTCGATTTTAAGCATATTTTTATAGTAATAAACTTATCATCCATAATAATTGTTTCTCATACAAAAGTACCACAATGATGTTTACGGCAGCAAGTGCGTTCATTGGCTGCGTTTGATTATGAGCGCACTGTTCCGGGCTCCAATTGGTTGTTAAGTGTTGTGATCTTTGAATACTTTCATCACAAATCGAAACTATGTAATTGTATTTTGAAGAAAAATACTTTTTTAACATTGAACTGAAGTTACATATGTGTAATAATTATGGGGAAAAAAAAGAACTCTGTTAAAAGCCCTATTATTGCTTCCCCTTACACCTCCCAATCTGAAGAATCGGACTCAGACGCTGAGGAGCTTGAAGCAGAAACCAACCCTGACCTTAGTCATGTATCAGGACACCAGACATTATCTGGTACCCAAATTGCCCTAAAAGCCCTACAGGACGCATTGGCTGAAAAACCGTCCAAAGTCTCCAAAGAGCAGCAGCTCAAAGTATCAAGAAACGTGACAAATGTTCTCGGCTCCGTTGCACAACTTTTGCTAGAGAAGGAAGAACTTAGAGGAGACCTAAATTTGGCTCTAGCTAACATCAAGGTCTTGCAGGCTGAGAAGAAAATGGCGGAAAACTATGCAAAGCAGCTGCTGTATAAAATACAACAGCTTGAGTCAGATCTGGGTCCAGTAATGCGCCGAGTGGCTGATGCGACAGAGGCTAGCCTTTCTTTCGCTGAAGTCACAAAGAAAAAACTCCCAGTGCCCCCACCACTCACTCGTACCAGCATCAAAATAGGGAAACCAAGACCATCTGTATGTTTTTTTCCAAAACTACCGGGGGTTGATGATAACGATGGCACAAAAAAAATAATTAAGGACATCGCTAAGCCATCGCAGTTAGGAATAAGGATAACGGGAGTAAAAAATATCAAAAACAAAGGAGTCATTATCCACACTGCCAGCAGCCAGGAACAAGAAAGGCTTTTAAATGATCCTGTTATATGCAGCTCCGACTTGCTGAGTGCCCGTCTTCCAATTAAGAGGCAGCCTAGAATGATATTCTTTAATGTGCCCCGTGAACTTACGGACGAGAACTTTTTAGAGAAGGCCCTCTCCGGAATCTCTGAATCTAATGACTTCAAAGAGTGTGCATCCAAGTGCAAACTAAGTCATATGGCTGGAGCTCGAACCGGACCGTCTTGCCACGGAGTGTACTCGGTGCCTGCTAACATTCGTCATGCATTGGTGGAACAAGGACGTGTATTTGTGGACTGGACCGTTTGCGGTTTGCGTTTCTTTGTTGGACTTACAGTGTGTCTGAATTGCCAAATGGTCGGACATTCGCACAAGTATTGCAAAGACACAAAGAGATGCTCCCACTACGGTGTAGAAGGACACGCGCGTGAGGCCTGCCCCGCTGCTGCTGCAGCACCCAGTTGCGCCACATGCGCACGTTTTGGAAAGCCTGCAGCTTCACGTGCCCACCCCACCGGAGATAAGGATTACCCGGCCTACAAAGCAGCACTATTGAAGAACCTCTCCACCATTGACTATGGCATCTAACCATACCGAAATAGATGGCGAGGTACTTGCTGTTGATGCATTAAATATATTATATCAAAATGTGAGGGGTATTCGAACAAAGACCGTAAGTGTACGCAATAATATTTTAATCAATAGATAATTATGACATTATTTGTTTTTCCGAAACATGGCTGAACTCAACGGTATTTAGTGAAGAATTGTTTGATGATAGATATGTAATATTTAGAAGAGATCGTGAGTCAACCAAATCTGTGTCTAAAGAAGGTGGCGGAGTTCTAGCCGCCGTTTCTAAAAAACTTCTTGTGTCAAGAAAAACGGAGTGGGAGAGTGACAATGAAGATTTGTGGCTTGTAATTAAGTCTCGTTCCAACTCGCTCATCTTTATATGCATCCTATATATTCCTCCTAGTGTAACCGTTGATAATTATTGTAAACATATTGAAAAATTACAGGATCTGTATTTAAAGTATTCAATTTCCAATTCGCAGTTTATTTTTGTTGGTGATTTTAATTTGCCCGAAATTAAATGGTTACCTGATAATTCATTCAAAAATAATGTACTTTCCCCTTCTAATTATAAAAGCATGAAAGCACACAGTCTTGTCAATCTCTCATCAATTTGCAATTTGTATCAATTTAATTATGTACTAAATAGGAATGAAAATTTATTGGATCTTGTTTTTTCTGATAAAGTTAACATTGATATACATATAGCACCAGGCTTAACCAAATTGGATCACTATCACCCTTCATTTGAAATTATAGTGAAACTAAATAAAGATCAATTCCTAGAAATGAATAGAAGTGATTCAAAATATAACTTCAGGAAGGGAAACTTTGATGAATGTCGACAGGATCTATTGTCTGTTAATTGGATAACTCTTTTGAAAAATAAAAATGTGAATAACATGGTAATCTTATTTTATGAAAAATTGTGGGAAATAATTGACAAATACTTTAAAAAATATGGTACTAAAACAAAAAATCAATATCCTGTATGGTTTAATCAGCAATTGATTGCTCTTCTTAAGAAAAAAAACAAAGTTAGACTTAAGGTAAAAAAACATGGTTACGAGTCAGATTATAGGGAATTCTCTTATTTAAGGAAATTTACAAAAAAAATACAAAGCGAATGTTATAAATCATATATCAACTCTGTCGAAAGTGGTCTGCAAGATAACATAAAATTATTCTGGTCATACTCAAAATCATTACGAAAAACTAATTCTATACCTAAAGTAATGCATCTTGACGATATTTCCGCAAATGACGGTGAAAATATAGCAAACATATTCTCTAAATATTTTTCATCTGTTTATACCAAGTCGGAATCATCTACTAATGATTCAATGCCAAACATAACTGAACACAATCAAAGCAATTTGGGTAAAATACATATTAGTGCAGATGAAATAAAATATTTTTTTAGTAAAATAGATCCCAATAAGGGCCCAGGACCTGATAATATTCCTCCTTTCTTTGTTAGTTGCTGTGCAGACTCTTTATGTTTACCGCTTTTTATCATTTTTAATACATCCCTTACCACGGGAACTTTTCCCGATCTGTGGAAAAAAGAGCATGTGGTACCAGTATTAAAATCGGGAGACCAATCTTTAATAAAAAATTATAGGCTAATCAGTATACTATTCTGTTTTGCTACGGTTTTTGAATCTCTGATATATAAAAATATTTTTTCACATTTTAAGCCCCTTCTCTGCACTAGACAACATGGGTTTGTTCCTCAAAGATCGATCAACTCAAATCTTTTGGAATTTTGTAATTATGTTTGTAATTCTTTTAATGATAGATTTACAAGTAGATACAATTTATACTGATTTCCAAAAAGCTTTTGATAAAGTTAACCACTCCATCTTACTAAACAAACTTGAACAAATTGGAATACATGGAGACCTATTACGCTGGGTGAAATCATATTTGTATAACAGAACTCAATTAGTTCTTATTAATGGATACAAATCATCCCCTATAGTTGTAACTTCTGGTGTACCACAGGGTTCAAATCTCGGCCCCTTGCTTTTTCTTATATTCATAAATGACCTTGGCTCGAAATTAAACTGTGATTACGCTTTTTTCGCCGATGATCTTAAAATTTTTCGTAAGATTAAGTCTGTTTCCGATCATCAGCTGCTTCAAAATGACCTCGACACACTCAATAACTGGTGTACTGTCAATGATATGCACTTAAATGTTGAAAAATGTTACATTTTAAACTTTACTAGAAATAGAATTATAAAGGATTTTTCTTATGTTATCAATAATATTATTCTCAAAAAAGTTTCTTCAATAAGGGATCTAGGAATCACTCTTGATTCTAAATTCATATTTGATGTACATATTAACAACATTAACTGCAAATCATTAAAAATGATGGGATTTATTCACAGAATATGTAAACCTTTCAAAGATCCTCGATCAATTCTAACTCTTTACAATGCCTTAATTAGAAGTAAACTTGAATATGGAAGCACTATTTGGAATCCACATTACTGCAAATATGAAAACATTGTAGAATCAGTTCAAAAAAAATTACTAAGAATGTTATACTTCAAATGTGGACTACACGACCATCTCAGATCATACGATGTACGTCGTGATTACTTCAAGATTGATACACTTAAAACTAGAAGGCAATTGACTGATCTAATATGTTTACATAAAATTATTCACGGCCATCTTGATACTAAATTATGTCTTAACAGTATTAAAATTAATGTCCCCAATTCCCATTGTTTAAGACGCCATAACATTTTTCATATTAATATATTTAAAAATAATATCGCCTACTTCAGCCCTCTGACCCAGATGTGTCGACTGTATAACAAGATAGAGTGTGCTGATGTGGATATTTTCATTGATAATTTGTACAGTTTTAAAAAAAAAGTTCTAGCGCTGTTAAAAAGTACTAACTATATTGTGTGAATTGTCCCTCTATGCATGCTCGCGTATTTCATATGTCTTTTACCACTCATTGTAATGTGTTACTTGAGTGACCTTGTATATAATTCTGTATTTTAATTTGTGATGTTTTTGTTTTTCTAATTGTATTTATTTGTATGTAATTGTAGATTTTTATAATTGTGTAATAACTGAGTTTTATAAGTGGATTGTTCTCATGTAAATGTAAACATCTGTAAAACCCAGTATAAATAAATAAATTGCATTAAAAAATATTTGCAGTAGGGTCACAATCCAGAGAGGAAATTAGGGAAAAAAGTCGAATACGTTTGTATGGACAAAACGCCGCCCGGGTTTCCTCTTTAGCTAGTTTTATATTATGATGGAAGGTGTTGAAATAATAATGCACAAGTTGTTTGTAGATATTTATTAAATCCCAATAGTTATCAATGTTTTAATATGGTAAATAGACATTTAGATTTACTATTCGCTACCATCAATTATAGCGATGATTACACGCTTCATGCTAATGCAGTGAGAGAACAGACTGGGGTCTGCCTCCGCACATACACAGTAGTGACGGTTAAACTATGTTGCAATAAATTGAATGTATAATTTTTAAGATGATTAAAATATTTTTATCATAACACAAAATAGATTAATTAAAATTCTAAATCACACTGACTGGAATGGAACTTTTTAATCACCGATAACAGTGCGGTTTTACCGCACTGTTGCCAACTTCACAGTGAAATATACCTCTTTTACAAATTGCATCAAGTGGAATTTATTTATAATATTAAACATTTCATCGTTGCACCGGACAAAATATTGCTTCTGACAAGATAATTTGACATAAATTCACACAATCATTTGGTAATGATTTACGTGATATCGAGAAAAAAATTCATATGAGTTGAGTGAGAATAATACCAGTTACAATGTGAATGTTGAACTGAACTCTGAGACTATTTATTAAGAGTGTAAAAATTTGGCGCAACGATGATTAAAAACTAATTAAGAGTATTGGACCTGTTCATGTTTCTGCCGAGACTTCGGGCTGAAGGCCCGAACCTGGCAAAAACAAACGGAAATATATTATTGTTTATTATGATTAACAATAATAATATAAAAGAGATTTACCCTTCTTTTTTTTTTTGTAAATGCTTTTTCATTAAATATGTGTTTCAAACTATTTTTTTTGGAGACATCATATCTAATGATAACACACCATGTATGAATGCTATAATAGAATATAAAATTAATAAAAAACTTCCATAATTAACTGTCATAAATTTTTGTTACAAATTTCATTTCTTAAGAAGGAAAAAACACTTTTCTACTAAGGCATTCATACCACTCTCCCGATCCAATACCGTCTTCTAAGGCCGCAACCTTCAATTCTCGATCTTTGTGCTCGCCAAAACTTATCCGTTGGGATAAATTATTTGCAAAAGAAAACATTCCTTCAAAAACTACAGCGCAATCGTCAATGTTGGTGAAATGGGTGACGTGGAATGAAGAGCAGTCAAATCTCTGCCCGCATTTAAGTTTCTGCAAACAAGAATCTCCTAGTTGCTCCTACCAACATTGAATGATCGCACTTTAAAACATTCCTCATGATATTTTATTGCGCCACCTAGAAAACAAGACTAGCGGCGAAAAGCTGACCAAACTGGAAAGGAGCAAACAAACAGACAGCAGGATCATTCTGCTCACAATCACCTGCAGGATCACCACATTCACTGATCCAACCATACTTGATGCAGAGGAAATATTTTTCAACAATTTGCCCATCGTTTCATTCTCTTTACCCAAATAATGGAGACGTACGTCAGTTTCAGACAATTCAACGGTCTTGATTGCCGTTGAGCAGTGAGTTTGGAACAGAAGCTCGCGAGACGTCGGCTCAGCACCACGTTTATCAATCTTCTCATCTTCAAAGGCATTTCCATTCATAAGTACATTTGAAACCAGCGTATCATTTTGATTTGTGTCAGCTTTCTTACTACTAATAAAAATAAAAGAAAATAAATAGCAACCATCGCCAATGACCACTTTCAGATTGCGGCAAGATTGAGGGTCCATCTCCTCCGGAAGGGAGTTGCACTGGACCGTGAAAAGGGAGAAGTGAGGGAAGGGGAGGGGAGTGAAAGCGCAAGTCGGGAGAGGGGTCAGAAGGCCGGTTGCTCCGCTGCCCCACGACCCTCAGCTGGGGAACTTGCAGTACAGGGCGTAGTGCAGGTCGTAGCCTGAAAAACGACAGTACTGCGCATCCTTTTGCTCGTAACACCCAAACGTGGACAGCTTCTTCAGTTCACGCGGAGCGTCGGCCACTGAAGACTCCTGCAAAACAATGTATAACAATTAATAACGGAATCTAAATGTAAAGATGATAAATTAGACCATTCCAACATTATTAAACTAAACATTACAATCGCTCTGCCTCTTATGTATGTATTATGTAATACAAAAAGTGAGTGAGTTAATATATTATTATTTCTGTATCAAATATCTGCAGTATGCGTAAAACAAAATAATTTATAGATAGATAAATAATTTAATAAACATCATTAATTGCACAGATTTACATCGATGGATGTCAAAAATATGTTACCTCACTAGCAAACACGGTCAGGACAAATTTCCCTGGACGGAATGTGTCAATGACACGAGTGATGACTTCTTCGTAGCTCTCCGCAGGGATGTTGCTCTCGAAGGAGACGTACGAGTACTCCGGCTCGGGAGTTATGTGGATGGTCATGTAGCAGCCCTGGAATAGAAAAGTCAGAGTGTAAATACTAGAACACTAACAGTAAAACAATAACTACTTCATGTGCATTACGTAAGGTACATCCAAAGATAATATATATATCTTTACTAAGTTTAAACTAAAGCATTTGTTAGTTAGACTGTGTAAAAAGGTCCTGTTAAAAAACAGACTTATTACAACTAACAGACTTATTGCACTACGTTGGAAGATTTCTTACACGCAGCTTAGAGTGTAAACTTGGGTAAATTAGTCATTTTAATAAATATAGAAACTGTGATAAGGACCAATAACTTAATTAGTATCTCTCGCATGGTAACACAGATTAATAAACCACAAATTTAACGATTTCCAAGAATTAATGCTTTATACAAATTCCGAGTTCTTGGAGAGTAGTTTTGTTAATATTAAAAGGCAGCCCAAAGGTTAAGTTAATAATAATAAATACAAAGATTAGAAACCAAATAAATAATATGTTTGAGACATCGGATGATTTGAGTTCGAGAAGTATTTAACATATTTTGCCGAGGCTGATAACAATTTTTTTCCTTATTAAACACACAAGGTTTTGATGGGTTGAATTATTAATATTGAAATTGAATGCGATAAAATTTTTAAATGTTCTAATAAACAATTTATAATGTACTATTAGGTAATACAAACAAAAGTGCACTCCCCAAAACATTGGAAGACAAACCAAACACTTCTACTCACATTTGGCAAATCAGGCTGTCCCTTTACGGATCAAGGCATTAAAAAGAAAATAAAATGAAAGGTTAGAATAGATGGAATATTAAGTACTTATGTAACAATTATTTGTGTATATGTGCAATAAAATTGTTTTAAACTCATAAACACAGGAGACAATAACGATGGTCCCGAAGAACAAAGTCGGATCTCCTTGAAATTGAAAATCGTTTTGTTGGCTATTTAAAAGTCTATATTATTATCGAGATTTTGAATGAAATGCAAAATATTAAAACAACACCAATTTCTTGATCTCAAAAACAGTAAAAATGCATAAACTACAAAATCGCACATCCAACATCTTTCTTCGGGACCGTCGATATGTATGGCTTGAACTCAAGCCAATTTTATTTTTAAGTTAAATACAAAATATTTTACTTTGTAGATTGTTTGTTTTGACTCTATTTTTCACAACGATAACAAAGTACCCAGATAAAATAATAATAATAGAACATAATGGATGATAGAAATAGGGTCATTATGGAGGCCAAGTTAACAGCTTACAGAACCAGCTGATTCTTATTGAGGTATATAAAAGCTTAACTCTTTAAACGCGTGACTTTTCAATACTAGTTAACCCTGTACACAACAGTTTTTCATTGATATGTGTTAGCAAGACAAATTTTGCGACATTTGCATATGTGGTACAGCTGCCCGCAAACCACCGACGTTCGCCATTCGTGCACAACGGGTTAAACACTAAAATATTATATGGCTCTACCAATAAATATTTAGAACCTGTAGAACCCCCATTGAACCTATAACGCATATAACCAATATGATTAGAAGCTTTTTCTAGAGGTCTCCATTTATATTTATTGCAAACAAACAAATTTATGTTATTCTCACGTGTATCTCTAATTTTTCAGAGAATCAATAATAAACGTATAACAATAATTTTATAAAATCTTATGAAACCCAATTACCACCACATATTTTTACAATTTTTCTGAATGATAACGGGTATATATAATAAATGAACTTTGAACTTACATCTCTGGTAACTCCATTCATCGAGTAGCCGCAAGGCTCGAATAAAAAGTCATCGATCTTCATCCCTGGAATGATCTTCTCAATTCCAGATTTCTATGGAAAAACACAAATTCACGGTGAATCCTCAGATAAATGATGGCTGTAAAATAAAACAATCAGTGTAAACACGATTGTTTGATTTAAAAAGCGCAGTAAATGCAAACAATAAAGAATTGTAAACACTTACTGCGAAAAGCACTTAAACAAAAAAACAATATTAATCCAGATCAATTTGTTTTCTTCCCAGTACATTTTTGTGTTTGTACATTTTAGTTCCTGTTCATTTTTGTTTGTTTGCGGTAAAATTATATTATTATTTTACTTCGCTTGTTACATTACATCAATCTTTACTTTTAGCTGAACTAATTTTTACCTTCATTTTCATGGGGATCGACATCTAACAAGAAACTGAAAAGAATCCTATGAGAATTTTTGCTTTACTTTTTGCTGCTCTTAAAAACTTTGAACACTAAACCCCTTCATTAACAGATAAGCACAAATCCAACAAAAGCAATTTGTCCTACAATCACAATATTATTTTTTTCATCCATGCCTGTGTAAATTTAAAATATGGAAATTATAATTATTTTCGGAATTCACAATAGTAATTATTATTGGGATCGACCAATTTTTTCTCCGCCCAGTAGCGAAATGGAAAATTTTTTGGAAATGCATTGCACTAATTTATTGTCACTATGTTGTTGTTATGACAAACTGAATTTATTCTTCTTGCTCTAACCACTCGAGCTATTTCTACCCAAGTTTGGTAACTGATTATTAAAAATTAAAATTAACTATAAATTTAAAGATTTTTTTTTAAATCTAAGAATATTGGATAAATGATGAAATCTAGGTGGATTTATTAACTGCAGTAAGCACGAACAGTTCACATGTTTCTGTATTAATATTTGGAGGTAAATCTCTATCGCTCAAGTAGCTAAACAGGAAATAGATCCAAATCATCCCTAAAAGAACAACACTATACTTAGGTTCAAGTTGTTTAAGATATGGATAGGGATTAGCAGGCGCTTTACAGGATGGTTGCCAACAATCATGGAAGAGCTAATTAACCGTCACACCCAGTGCTGCATTTATCTTCACTTTGGAAGGTTACACTTATATTAAAAGAGGCCCCAAGCCGGTGCCCTGAAGAATATCATCTGTAAGTTGGGTTTAATGTAAGACAAGGCTATTTTCAAACTGGGGTCCTTAGAGATTAGCTTATTTAGGATATCGGGTATATCCGAAAATGATCACATCAATTCTCAGCAGGGGCTGGAACTCTACAAAACTCCAACAGAGCAGCAAGAAGAAGTTGATTGATTATTGAAATGGTGATTAATTGCTGACAAGTGGATTAATTTGTGAAGTGGTGATTGATTAATCAATGTTAAGTGAATGTTTCGCCTTACCAGCGTGGCCTCCGCGGCATCCTTGGAATGCAGCTTGGTGAAGATGGCCATGATGTCGGGGTCCAGGTCCGACATGAGCATCTCCATGGTCTGGTCAGGCTCCGGGGTGGACTTGGCGGTGCCAGGGCCGCAGAGAGCCAGCCGGGCCTGATCCTCCTTCTCCTCCTTCACCAGCGCACCCACTGTGCCTGAAATAACAGATGACACTGTAAACTAGAGGAATAGCGTAGCAGCCGGATTTTATAATTTGTATGTAAAATTATTTAGATTTATTTACAAAATGGAGGAGAGTATTGCAATTAGACTTAACCCCAAGCATCTTATCAATTTTGAATAAGAATAGACTTCAATAGAGAGCAAATGAATATGTATAAACTATGCTGTCAAGTCGCGCATCCCTGGGCATAAGGAACTAGAGCAGGGGTGCGGAACCTGCGGCCCGCGAGGCATTTCGGTGCGGACCGCGAGGCTTTTGGTGTGGCCTGCGACCATTTTTGGTACGTCGTGCTGAAGGAACCGCAAAAAATTACATTTAGAATGCGAGAATGGTTTTCTTTCACGGTACGTCTGAAATATATTTTAATTAGTTTAAGTGAGTTTTAGACAATGATGAATTCACAGTTATTTATACGCTACGGCGATACGGCTAAAGGGCTATAAAGGCAAACCTTTGTCGAAGGCTGTAAACATGCGAACTTCAATAAAAAATTCTAAAATCGTCTTTGCAATTTAAAAAAATATATTATAAGCTGGTGGACTGGTAGACTAGTACGCAGATTCATTCTTAAGGTAAAATCAGTCTTGTGTTCAGAATACACGAAAAAATTTCAGTTGCGGATTTATATGCAGACGCATTTCGAAGGAAACCATTCTCGTGTTCCAAGTGCAGTTATAAAATTCAAGTTTCGGACTGTAACGATCGGAGGAAAACGAGTTCCAGCATACAGATTCACTCTTAAATTAAAACAAGTTTTGTGTTCAGAATGTAATGATAAATAACCAGCTGTTGTGGAATCATCGAAGAAAACCATTCTCATGCTCGAGATAAGAGATAAGCTTTAAATTGAAGTTGCACACCATCCGCTGCAAAAGCGGAGGAAAACCATTTGGTGATTCTCTGTGTAAAATGAGGTCATAATAATATATTAATGTATCCACCCCTCCCCCCCGAGCCTGAAAATCTTGCGGCCTGCGGGTGATACTACGATCGTTTAAATGGTCCCCGACACTAAAAAGATTCCCCACCCCTGAACTAGAGGGATAGAATAGCAACCGTATTTTATAATTTGTATTGAAAATTATTGAGGTTTGTTTACAAAGTAGTGTAGAATATTGCAATTTGACCTCAAGTATCTTATCAAATTTAAATAAAAATAGACGAATAGGGAGCAAATGAATACAAATTGTGCCGTCAAGTCCATTATTCTCATGTCATTAAACAGAAAATGCATTGATCAAAATAGCATAATATTAAATTCTTCTTATTATTGTGCTAAATTGATTAACATAAACAACACGGCGTCGTCGCGACAGTTATAATAAGACCAGATAAAAGCATTATTGAGTTTTTTAAACTAATAGGAACACTCACCTCAGGTTCAAAGTTGATTACTTGAGACATTAAATATTGTACAACAAATTATTAAATACATCTATATGCAGACCTTACACAATGTCTACTTCATAATATTTGTTGTACAAATATTGGAAATGTGGTCTAAAACAACTGAAAACCTAACATAAGTGAGAATAATAGATATTTAATGGAACTATTATCTGAATTAGTAGATAGCAGTCACTGTTTTATTTCGTAATAATACGAAATACAAACAAACCACGACAGTGCTTATCTGGCATTGATTGATATTGCTTCTGGGAATATGAAATGCTAAAAGTATGTACCCACAGAGAAGGGAGGAATGGGTACAATGATGAATGAGGCTGCTGTAATCCATATTAATGATGGGGTATAACAGAGACCTTCATTTCAAAATGATAATAATTTCTCACATTTCGAATTATCTCAATAACTCTGGAAAGTGGGTTTGTCTCTCTCCTAATTGGAACCTAATCCCTCGAGGCCTGTGTCAACTTAAGGGATGCTGTGTGGAGGGTAGTTTTAGGTAAAGGAAGGAGGAAGTTCTGGGAAGGAAAAAGGTGTGAGGGGTGGGTAGTAATCTGGGGGTTCAGTGTGTACAGGAGTGACGGACGTATGAATCCATCCCTCCAACTGCGATGCAAGACGATGGGTCGAGTGATTCTGGATAGAGAGATCAAAAGACCATACACAGCAGGTGGGCAGACGCATCGGCCGCCAAGACATGGAAAAATCTCACCCCATGAACCCGGGCACCCCTGCTAAGTAAACAAACGTAGCGAACCACTTGGGGTGACCTATGGCAGAGGTGTTGGTTATCCAATAAATGGTTCCCGGGGCGGCGGTACTCATTCCCGCCTCCCAAATTGAATAATATATAAAATAAAATAATAAAAATTACCTTCGACAGGCAGCAGAGTGTACAAATACCAGCAGTCTTTATCCTCTGGCCCCAAAACATATGCAGAGCCATCCTCAAAGAATGTGTCCAGAAGTTCCACCTGAAAATATCAAAGCGTTAGTTTCACAGACACTTTCAAGCTGTTCATGGAGGTCAAGGACTAAAATGTACAATAAAATTATTTCTCGTCAGGTATCTACGATATATTTCCAGAAATCCGGCATAGTGATGGATATTATAGATTGAAGTTGATATCGAAAAAGTCATAAGTTTTTTGAAGGAATTCACAAAGGACTGCAAATCCTTAAAAACATTTTTTGATCCTCATTATTAACATGTAAAAAGATCGAGTGAATTGAAAACATCGATTATTTAATCATAGAATAATAAAATGAAACGAAACAGCAGTGCCTAGAAACATTTTAATATTCGCCAATTAACTCGAATTAATAAATTGGTAGATTGAATACTATTTATTTCTCTTACACTTACTACCCCCCTTCAGTCTCGCAAAATTCCACAAACTGTGGATGCTGTAATTCCGGTGAATCCAGTAGGGATTCTACTAGAGCGGCATTACACGAAATAAAATAGAGACCACCAATCAGTTAGTTATGCCATGGTCCCAAAAATAAATAAAAAATCATGTTTCAGGGGTAAAAAAAATAATTACGTTTTATCATGTTTTGAGGGATAAAAACACCATGTAAAAAAACAATTGCACCTAAGTAAAGTATCTATAATGCTTTATAAAAAAACAATAATTTTGTAATTTTCCTTCGAATAAATAGGACAAATATAAAAAATGTTGAAAATAATAAAATCTATCATTTTATTTTTGAAGTAAAACTTCTTTACGCACGCTTGACTTGGGGAGTAAGCTGGTGAATTCGTGACGAGAGCGTTACGAAAAGTGAGATCGGGCGAGGCGAACGGAAGTTGGGATTTAAGTGGAGATATAAGTTAGTGAAGATAGATAGAGAGAGAGTTACGTTTCGTATATTACTGTAGGAGCAAGAGAGAGAGGTGCGAGCACACATTTTCTTTCTCTCATAGCCAGTTACGTTTCGTATATCTAAGACACAGTGCAGGTCTATTGTCTGTATCACACTGTAGGAGGAAGAGAGAGCGGTGCGCGCGCACATTTTCTTTCTCTCTTCTTTTATAAGTTAGTTTTACTTCAGTCGTGTAGAATTCCACTTTAAATGAAATAATAATAAAAATTTAAATTCTCCCAAAACTCCAATAATTTTTTCCTACATTTTACAATCGTTAGTGTAGATACTTAAGAGTGTATAAGCAGAGAAACCAGAAATATGTCATTTTTAAATCAGTGGTTAGACGTATTGACTCTTTTCCACAAAAAACTATAAATGGATTTCAAAAGATTGTTCTTTTATCTAGTAAACTTATGTTTTAGATTTTGAGAAAAAAAAAATATTTTTAGAATAATAAGGTTATACCATAGGTCGTTCGCAGATTTGTTCAATTTTCAAAAAAGTACATTTCTTATACAACACCCATTTCAAATCATATAATCATGCAGTAAAATAAATCAATACATTATCTGGTAAACGTATTTTTCAGAATTTTAATTTTAGTTTAAATAAAATTATTAAAAAATATATACGGACATGTGTTTCTTGACGAAAATTGGTCGGTTTGTGCATTTATTTGTGCACTTACAAACAAATATATTTCGGATTTTTTTACATACTTATTTTGCTAAGACGTTATTGACAAATCATAAATAATTTGATCGTAAAATAATTTCAGGAAGTATTTAATTTTAAATAATTTTGAACATCGCATGTTACCATTTTTATCGCAGCCCGTAAACACAAATTTCAGATTTCATTACGGGCCCAAACGCGGCCAGGAGAGCACGTCTTCGCGACGCTTTGAATAATAATATTTGGAAATGAAATTTGAAAACGAAATTTGAAAAAAAACACGAATTCCTTGATTCATGTTTGTTAAATCTATAGGGTTGCCCGAACGCAATTTTTCATGTTCATTGAATATTTTTTTGCAAAAATTTTTATAATTTCGAATATTTTTTTTATTTTAAATTTTTCTTGTGTGAATACCGCACAAGAGTCCCAACTGCTCCAAAATATTTTTTTGGGGTAAATCTTTTTTACGCACGCTCGACACTTGGGGGTAAACTGGTGAATGGGTTACGAAAAGTGGTGATAGTTACGAAAAATGACATGCGAACGGTAATCAATGCGAACGGTGATCGATTGCTCGGCGGGTCGGGCCTTTACGCACGCTTGTTTTTCGTGTTATTGTTATATTGTTAATGGACTATTTGTCCGTAAATAAATAAATAAATTATATACAGCGGGTACCCGGCATGCGTTTCATGGGCACTGTAACCTCGCGGTCAACTAAACTGTTATGGTTCCATCACAAGTCCCGGGAATTATAATGCAAGCGCCTGCACTATATAACATTATATACAGCGGGTACCCGGCATGCGTTGCAAGGCCACTCAAAGAAAGAAAGGGTTTGTGCGCTTTAATTCTGTTTGTTGAAGTGCTTATTATTAATTATGCACACGAATAAATATTTCAAAATGCGACATTTTTTACAATCCAACTTAATATTACTCGTTTTTTTTCATGAATACCGCACAAGTCTGGAGCCAGTGGGACTATTGCATCCCCAATTTGGAGTATGTTGTAAGACTGAAGGTAGTGGGGAGGGGAAGGATATAGGGAAGAGGAAGGTGGGGAAGTACCTGGCTATTCAGATCTGACCACTAAACACGGCTAAAGCCATTTCAAGCAACGTTTCAATTCTTAATGGTGGTCTTACACCAGGGCGATACTGAGAGTATCTTCCACTCTAATGGCCGTAAAATACAATTGAAAAACAAAAAACCAAAATATTAAAAAGAATATAACAAATTGTTTATTCATGTAGCTATCTACTTAATACCTACTGTGTTTACGCATTTCACTTGTATCTATTTATGTTTATGCACTTCAATATACAAATAACTACTACTAATTAAAATTCTGGAAGCGAGAATAGTAATATAAAGTAGCAATAGTAGCGGGTAGCCCTAGCTCGAGTGAACAAAACCCTCAAAACTCGGATTGCCGCGGAACGAAATTTAGTTCTGAAAACGCCCGCTCGCGAGCCCTGATGTGTTAGCGCTAGTGTCGGAATCGAAGTTGTCATGTGCTGGTTATTCACTCTTAATTAAAATTACTTGATACAGTATTCATTTCATTTTACTGATTACTATTTTTTGTTTATTGATAAAAACAATGATTAGATAAACATTGTGAACATGTGAACCCGTACTGAAGTTTAAGAGCTAAATTTCTGAATTCGGGATTTCCCCCATGTGAACCATGCTAAAAAATCTTATCTTACTCAGGAGGTATTTCACCATCCTCCTGTTAGCTTATCCACACAATAATGTACATTTTCGATTAATAAAACACATTTATTTAAAAAAGTCTAAGTTTACTATTCGGTACTTGAACCTATGCATACGCATAGTGGCTACATACAGGATAAGTTAGCTGAGTTTTTTTTTTACCTATTGCGAGTATTATTTGTTTATTTATTAATATTCGTTATCGTATGGATAAGCTATCGGGAGGATGGAGAAATACCCTCTCAAAAGTACATGTTTTTGGTGACCAATAAAAAACCATGTCTTAGTTCGACATGTTTTTTTTTTCAAAAAACCATGAAAACATGGTAAAAACCTAAGAGTATGGATACTCTTAATCATGCATCTAGCAACACAGCACACAGCCACCAATCAACATAAAAATCATTTGTCTAAAATACTGAGTAATAAGTCATCAATTTAGAGTGCGAGAAAATTTCTTGCCGAACCTATAAAATCCTGGGATTGTCGAAATTAATTGGAGTCGCATGAACTTTCCATAAACCAATATACACGGTGACCAATACAATGCCAAACCCAAATAAAACAGTATCGCGTGCCACATCGTCACATGTCGCATGTCCTCGCGGGGAGCATTATATATTTATTGGTTTATTAATAACGACAAGAATATAAATAAATTCCTGAGAATATACATTGAATACTACGGTCATTACAGTGTATCATTGACATTATTGTCATTACAGACGAGGTAGAATAAGGTATGGTTTCCCAGGGTACAACAATATTATGATTGGTAAGTAGGTATATGTACGTATGCATACATTTATAAAATTATGTATGGTCCAACTTCGATTGTGAGAGCTTCATTGCATAAAATTATTCGTGGAATAATGAAAAGATCGGTTAACTAATTGACCATCACACCATTTCTCCGCAGGGGTAGGCAGAGAAGATGATCCGCCACACAATTCGATTAACGTCCCAAAAGACCGCTTTTCGGTTGTTGTCACCTAAATTTCACGCATTACTCATCTTTGAAGGCGTTTTAAAAACATCTCAAAATATCTCATCGTTGTTTGTACTTTTTATAAATTTTTAATTTTCCAAAAATTTGTCTACATCCACGATTACTTTTTTCAGACGGAGATGATTCTATCAAAAACAACGAACTCTTAGAAGTGTGCTTCGAGCGCGAAAAATACAATCGAAATCTGGTTGTTTTGAGAAATTGTGCTCGCTCTTGAATCTTTTTCGATGTCAACGATCAAAGTGGGATCAGCTTTAAGTAGACGATTTTATTGAAAATGTAATAAAAAGTTGGGCGAAGTAAATCGGAATCGCCAAAGATTTCTTCTACGCAATGAGGCCTAGTTTAACAAAGAAATGTGGTTCCCATCGGATTTGACAACTCTTCCAAATGAAGCCAATCAGCCAGGACCATGTCATACGCGGAAGAACCCTAAAACAATCCAAGAAGCTTCGCTCAACAATCTCAGCTCGGACATCACGGGGTTGGAAAAGGAGCTAATAGTTAAGTTTTTCATCACACGACAGCTAGTGCTGGCAACCGGCTGCCACATCGATGTATATAAATTTAAAAAGCTATTAAATGAGACAAGACAAATTTACACCAGTCTCTATGGGCGGTGTTACATGTCTGGCAGTGTTCACGCAAGGTGCGTTCACAGGTGTGAAATAATCGATATATTTTCCTTGCCAATCGCTTATTTGTCTAAAGACGCGCTAGAGGGAGACATGATGAGGTTTTTTTTTTCAATTATTTCTGGCTTTCACCTTTCAAGGGTGTTCTAGGCCATCATTTAAAATTACAGAGAAAGGAAAGGTGAATTTATATATTAATTTTATTTAAATGTACAAATTTCGGAATTATATGGAAGATTGGAGTCATTGTAAAAAAACAACAGATTTTTTTTTAAATCGACTATTCCATACCCGCAAATGTTCGAGAGTGGGTTCCAAAGTTCCAATAAAGACCTCATAAGAATGATACTGTTGACTTCTGAACCTCTATTATCACCCAAAAGGAAAATAAACACAAATAAAGGAAAATAAACACCTTTTTTCAAATATTTTCAGTTATTATGCAATAATATTACGATGTTATTTTTGCTATATCTAATGTAATGTAAAAAATTAAATTAAATTTAAAAAGACCGGAAAAATGTACAGAGGTTCAAAATTACACAAACAAGCAGAGAAATCTACCGATACATCCAATCTGAACCTAGAGTTAGACCTAGAATTTCGGTTTTAGATAAGATTAGTAAAATGATGTAAGGACAAATACTGTTTGTTTTGGAATGAGTTTCACTTGAGTTAGATTAAAATCAAACTGTAAATAATGCTAACTAATTCTGTTGTTATATAAACTGCTGCTAGACACCCACATCACCTACTTTAACTAATAAAGATAAACGAAAAATTAAAAAAAAAAAACTTTAAATAATCGTACACAAAAATTTGCCAGGCTGCTGGTCGGCAGACCAAGAAATTCTTAAACGGAGTGATCTGGACTATAGTTATTCATTAGTTTCATTCGTGTACTCGATGACGTAAAATTTACTATTTTTTACCCCACTTTGACGCCGGCTGCCTGCGAACTTGCCAGGCTGCCGGTTGGCAGCCCTGCTTTTTTCTCATTTTCTAATCGACCTTTATCATATGAAACCATTCCCGTTCGTGTACTCGATGACGTATTTTTTTCGAAAAAAATCGCTGACTATTTCCATGGCAGCGCGGCTCCTGCCAAGAGGCGCACCGGCAGACCAGCTTTTTTAAGGTTTTCTTAGTGTCCATTATCACTAAAAAGTAGTTTCATCCGTGTACTCGATGACGTAGGGTTTACCTATGTCGTCTCCTGGTCTACAACGCATGTTTAAGCTTGTGGAAATGTCTCTTCAAGTCTTGCAACTTTCATAGCTCGAGCTTTATTAGAGCTTTTGCTTGGATTCGACTTAAGGTCTCTGCCCACTACACCGTTCCATACCATGACCGTAACCGTAGCGGCGCATGCAAAAAAATATTCTTTGTATCGATCAGTATGACACGCTGCCCACTAGCCCGTCCCGTCACCTACCAACACCGTCGCATACTATGACCGGACTGACGGCGAATTCTCGATGACAATATTTTGCAGGTGCCGGTCCGCTCTATGCATGGCACGCGACGGTGTTAGAACGGGGATCATACGCGTATGATCCCCGTTCTAACACCGTTCTAACCGCGTTGCCACTCCGTCAGTCGTGATTTGTGTTCAGTTCTGTGAGACGTGCGTCAGCGGGTAGACAGACAATTTTGAAAGAATTTCGAAAAAATGGAGGACGAAAAACTTATCGAGTGTGTTCGTAAATACGAATTGATATACAATTTAAAACATCCAAAATACATGGATTCATTGAAGAAAGAGATGGTGTGGAAGGAAATTGGGGATCAATTGAAACAATCTGGTAAGTTATTTTTAATTTTATTCCATTATTATTTTTACATCGTATTAAATTTTTTCGTTTACATAATATAGCATAAAATATTTCTTACACTCTCTCAATTGCTTGTAGTTAGGGGAACTACAGAGTGAAATAAAATGTTAAGGCGATGCTACCTCGTGTAAAATTTTGAATCAGACCGCTAACAATAACAGTCCTTATGTATATGGCGATAAGGTTAAAATTCCCGCTTAACACCAGCTGCCTGTTTTGATTCATGTAAGAAAAAAACATCGCCCAAAAGTGTGTTTTAATTTTATTTTGGGAAGTTCAGGCACAAATATTTTAAAGTTTTACGTTTTATAAAAAAACTTATCTAAAAATGCTCGATTATTTCAAAGGCCAAGATTTATTCTGCTCGCAGTATTTAAATAAGGCGCCTTAAATATTTCAAAGCAATAAAATTTTCAAACCAAAAACTGCTGCGCAGTTCTTCGCCTTACATGTAGGTTCATGAAAATAAATATAATATTTCAATGCTAATTTTGAATCTAAATTAATTATTAAATTTTGAGTTACTTATTTTCGTATGTTTTTAATTACAAATCCAGTCTAATTGACCTTCTGACGTCTGGAAGAAATCAGCGAATTGATTGCGTACATCGAAAGCGGTAGAAACAGCATTGCCCCCTTGACGTCGCAGGTTGTTAAAGGGTATAGGATTACTTGACTCCGAGAAGGCAGATTCTCCGCGTCTTATAAAATTATGCAAAATACAACTTGTTAAAACAATCTTTTCCGCATACTCTGGCTTTAGATGCATACGCCTATTATAAATCCGAAATTTTTGACTTAAAATACCAAAAGCATTTTCTACTACGCGTCGGGCACGACATAGCCGATAATTAAAGTGGCGTTTCTTATTATCAGTAATCGACTGCTGTGATGGATAAGGTCGTAACAGATTATTTTTCAAAGGAAAAGCTTCATCTCCTAAAATAACACATGGCATCTTTACCGTCGACCCAGGAAGATTTTTATCATCAGGAATATTGAACTTATTTTGGAATATAGCTTTTCCCATTTTAGATTTTGCCAAAATACCACCATCACTATCTTTTCCGAAAGCGCCGACGTTAACGGCAACAAAGTTATAATTCGCGTCAACCAAAGCCAGAAGTACTATGGAAAATGTTTTTTTATAATTGAAATACAGAGAGCCACTATTTGGAGGTGCCAGAATCACAACATGTTTACCATCAAGGGCACCTAAACAATTTGGGAAATTCCACTTATTCCAAAATTCTTCTATATTTTTTTCCCATTGCTCTGCACTGGGCATAGGAATCATTTCCCGTAACATCTTGTTTATTATAGCTTCACAAACTTCAAAAACTGCACGTCTCACGGAACTTAGTCCCATGCGATAACTAAAAGCAATTGACGTAAATGAATCCCCAGTTGATAAGTAACTGTAACAAAGAAAATACTAATTAGTATTAATTTTATTTTGCAGCTGCGGTTTGTAAACAAAAGTGGCAATGTCTTCGGGATGCATATAGGAGAGCCTTGAAAAAAAAAAAAGGAAAAAGTGGACAAGCAGCGAAAAACTTTAAACCATGGAAGTATGAAAATGAGATGGCGTTTGTGGCTCCGTTCTTCATGGAAAGAAAAACGCAAGATTCCATAGCAATCACAAGCGATGATGAAGAGGACATCAATGACGATGACCACCATGCAATTGACCCGATTGCTTTGGAAAAGCCCAACACCAACATTGAAGTCGATGAAACTGCTGCCATTGACGTTGGTGATTTTAGCACTGGAATTGTATATGACGTCCAAAATGATAAGCCACAACACGAGGCTAACAAAAAAACAAGGGCAGTAAAGAGAAGGGCTGTTAGTTCAGAGCAAACAGCATCTGCTGTATTAATGGCAAAATTACTCGACGACCAAAGCAAATTTGATCCACCCAGGAGACAAGACGAGTTGGATCGATTTTTTTTAAATATTTCTGATACGGTGAAGAAGTTTTCACCGTATCAACAAGCATTAGCAAAAAATAAAATATTTATGCTAGTTTCCGAAATGGAATTACGACAGCTCGCGCCACCTAGCTCAACTGTATATACCTACAACCCGTCCCCGCATTCGGGAACATCGAGCACAACGCAAACGCCAACGCCAACGCCAACTCCAGACAACTGGGATGACCAAGCACAACATTTTTTGCAATAATTTCCCAAAATTATATTATTTTTGTCAATTATAAATAAAAGTAATTTCAATAAGTACAAACATTTTTAGTATTTTATTTACTTACCGTAGACACACTGCTAGCTTTTCTCTTGGTGTAAGACTTTCTCTAAAGTTAGTGTTTCTTTTAGTGATAATATTTTCTATATTTCTTAATAATTCATTAAACTGGAATGACGTCATACGAAAGTACGTATAAAATTTTTCATCATCATCAACTAGTTGCTTAAATAACGTCCAGTATTCTCCCTCGATTTTTCTTTTTTTTAGAACGTCGTGAACCCAGTAACGTCTAGACTTTCTTTTTCGGTTTTCAATTTCCACTTTCTCCTCCTCGTCCAAAATAGTGGCAATCAACACTAATTCTCTTACAGATAATTTTCTAATAGCCATCTTATAGGTATTTTAATGATATGACAATAACACTATGCTTCTCCTGACGCGTCAGTCCGACACGAAAACACAGGCGAAATGACTACAACCGATAGAACGGGCACCGTACGCCTATTGCACGGGGACGGTACGGACACCAACCGCGGTGTATACGGGTATCATACGGTCATTAAACCCGTTACGTACGCGTAACATACGGTGTTAGCACGTTCTAGTGGGCATAGTAGAGCGTAGCGTGTTTATTTCGTGTCTGATACGTTCATAGTACGGTCATGGTATGGAACGGTGTAGTGGGCAAAGACGCTTTCGTGGCATAATTGTTATTATTCTTGCTGAAAATAATTATGGTAGAAAATTTCAAAATTTGAGAATGATATTTTGCTAATAAAAATTCTATTTTAGAAAATATTTAAATTATAGAAATAGAAATTTATTTTCAGTACCTACTCCCTTTATTAGTATTTTATTCACATTTGAATCCAGAAAAACCTAAAAAAATAGTCCACTTCAAACGCTATGCTTTATAGCAACGTTATGCTTTTTGTTCGGAGAATGAACATTTTTAGAGATATGTAGATATTAACTACGACGCCAAAAAAGTACTCTTTTTAATCACAACAAAGCACTCTTTTTAAGCCTAAAATTATAAAAAAAAAACATTGTTTCCAAGGTACCAATTTGTTTGACGTTTGCAATAACTCGATTTTGTTAGGGACAGAAAACGTATGATACATAATTTCATAACGTCACAGCTCATTCATAACGCCAGAGCTTACCGATATATAAAGCCGTTTTTACTCGCAAATAATGTAGCATTCGATTAGTGAAAGAATTTTAAAATTCCATTCGATATTTATTGCGTGAAAGAGTAACAAACATCCAAACAACCATCCAACCAACCAACCATCCAACCAACCAACCAACCATACAAACTTTCGTATTTATAATATTAGTAAGATTTATTTTGCGAAAAATAATAAATACAATATTTCAAAGATTACAACATTATAATATTTACGGAAATGTGTTTACGTGGAAATTAAAATAAACTTTTTTTTAATAAACGTGAATTAATTAATCTAATGATTTAGATTTATGAAACTGAACACATTTATTTTTTTATCCGCGTGTAATCGGAGTTTTGGTTTTGTCCTCTCACCGATACTTCTCAAAGCACCTTGGGCTCTAGTTCATTTTATACGTAGAATTAATAAATCGTTCAAATATTAAATGTAAGACATGTTAAACAAGGTCAAGTAAAGAAATTTTCTTATGCTATTTTGCAAACTAACAAGAAGGTAGATGGAAAAAGAAGATGGATGGGGATAGGAGATGCGCCTGTTATATTCTATACTCGTTCTTCATCCACATTCAAACATCTAATCGCTTAGTACCTACTATTACCAATTGCCTGCAAGGGGCAAAAGCTAGTATATGCTATCTAAACGCTCCGATGAGTGTTGACGTCATCGGAACCCATGGCATGTATAATGATAACTGATTAGGTATACGTCACACCACGTACTTCATCACCAGTTTGCTTTGAGCAGATTTGGCGGATTTGAAAAATTCCAACATAAAAAATTAATTAAACTACATAGTATAAATTTGATGCACTATATTTAGAAACTATATAAATTACACACATTTTCAACCAACTCGCTTGTCACCTATTGTAATTTTTATACAAATTTCATAACGCCATTACAAATAGAAACCGTGCGGGCGTGCGTACAAACACCAAAGATTCATCGCAATCGGACGATTAATACAGGAATTAATTTCAATAACGCCAAAGCTCACCATTTTACATAAACTAGTATTGTGCGCACAATACTAATTTATAATAGTTTACAATAACTTTGGTAAATTGTTGTGCGGCGCAAGTTTCATCGCAATCGGATGAATGGTTTATGGACGCATAATGGAGAAGCAAATAAACATTATTTTTTATATATTAAGATTGGAGTAAAACTTCCATTTAATCAATCCACGAGCCAGTCCAAGCTTGTCGTAGGTCGGCGATGCGATTATTCACACCTGCTGTATTTAGATCGGGCAAGGCCACCGGGTGGTGAAGGGTGGCGGGCATTTAGTAGGGCGATGCAATATGTCGCGGGGTGGCCGGGTGGACTCGTACCCCACCTGCACTATTCTCCCTCCCCCCCCCCCCCCCGGTGCATCTAAAATCAATAGAGCAAATCCCGGATGTACCAGGAATGACTGCTCAATCCCCGATGGCACCATCGGGAAGGGGTATTGCGCGTCATATGCAACAGGGCGAGTTTATTTTGTGAGGGTAGATACCGCCTCGTTGGTACCTACGCAATAAATAATAACAGACGATCAATAGACCGAAACCTTCTGGAATTAATAAAATAAAAGCCCATTTATCGATGGCCGTAAACGAGATGTCAATTATCATTAAATGATCGATCATTTGAAAAATGTTAAAAATTCATTCGAAGTAATTTGGATGATAGAATTTTGTAGCAGTTCTTTCTGGACACCGAAAAAATTCATTTCAGTCGTCATTTGACGGCCTCCATGGTAGAGGTAAGGCTCTCGACTAGCCAGGTTGCGTGCTCAAACCCCGGCGTGCACAAGCAAATTTTATTTGGAATAAATGAAACAATTTTCTTTGTTAGATCACATATATATTTTATTAACGACGACCGTTCCTTCCCCAGGGCAAACATATACATTTATTCAAAAGTATTAATTTTATTTTATTTATTTGTGCTATTGCACAATTTAATTATTTAAAAATATTGCAAGATAATATATTTTCGGAACGTTCCAGAGTGGAAAATACTCTCAGTATCGCTCTGGTGTAAGATCACCATTCAGAATTGAAACTCTGCTTGCAATAGCTTTAGCCGTATTTGGTCACCAGATTTGAATAGCCAGTTACGCTCCCTCCTTCCTCTTCAGCCTCACAAACATAATACAATTGGGGATCTCACAGTCTCACTGGCTTCAAGCAGACTTTTATGCAGTATTCAAATAAAAAAAAATCGAAGAATCAGACGAAAACGTATACAATTTTAGCCGGGGGAGGACGAAATTTGTTTCATAGGTCGAGGGTTAAATTTGAGGACAAATGTCTAAACATAATCTAGAAAAAATTTAATTAAATAATGATACCAGAAAACTGTGTTTACATTTAAGTTAATTTGAACTTTCATTTAGAAAAAATAGATTTGCGATAGCCGAAGAATAAATAACATCTATTATCAATACGGTAGCGAAACGCTTCTGTGTTTTACACGGATGTTTGTACAGATGACAATCGGCGTAAATATATATTTACACAGTGACGGATCTAGTTCTAGGTACGACCAAAACTCGATGGTTTCAAGTCCTACGTCGCGGTGGTTGTTATATAAATCATAGAATAAAGAATAACACAAGAAGCGCCTTGTGGTGACGTGTTTCGCGATCCAATTATAGTTCCGATTTCGGCCTATTAGGGTAGGTACACCCAACATCTGATTTGTAGAACTGCTTGCAGGACAGCATGCTGAACCGTCAACCGAAGTTTTATTATTCCAACGGAATAATTCGGCTGGCGGTTTTGCCTACAAAGATCAGATTTGCAGAGACCCTGCATGCAGTCCTGTAAATCGGATGGCGAGTAGGCCGTTTATATTTCCACAATCGCGCTACTCACCATTCGATTTAAGACCTGCTTGCAGGACTGTTTGCAGTCTCTGCAAATCGGATGGTTTGTAGGCAAAACCGCCAGCCGACTTAATATTATTACATTTGTCGGGCCGTGTCGGAATAATAGTAATTCGGTTGGGGTTGGTTCTACATGCAGTCCTGCAAGCGGCGCTTTAAATCGTGAGTAGCGGGTCATAAAACACTGTTCACAATGATTGCGAAATTCAAATGGAACGGCGATATACAATTTCAGGCAAGTGTGAGAGAAATCGCGTGCTAACCGGTCTAAAACCAAAAAGTATTAAGTCAGTGGCACATTTGTTTCCATTCAAACTTAAAATAAAGGCACTTCTAGTGTTATATCTTTTATTCTATGCTACATACCCTACATGAAAATGACGTGGTCGTCAAAGACCTAATTATCGATTAAGGCTTTTAAAAGGTTATCTCAGCGTCGCGACTCGCGACGCCAAACACGCAACGATTTTGTGAACCGAGTAGGAACTTACACAGTACTGGGACTACTTGAACCAGGGAACGTTGCAACTGTCGGAAATAAATAAGCGTTCGTTTGCTGGCAGGAGGCCAAAACTTTTCCATCTAGCGGGAGAAAACTAGGGTTATCTAGGTCTCTAGGAGAATGTATGCCATGTAGAGCACTTTCACCGTTTCGCGAGGTTGATCTTCAACCCAAAATCAATACAAGAAATTCAACAGCTATCCCCACACAATAAACTTAAGCCGCGTTATTCCGAATTTCTACCGTTTTATAACATATTTCAGTTGAACACTTTGTTTCTAAAAAATATGTTATTTTTGAAGATAATATCTATACATTTGTCACGCCGAAACGGTAATTATATGAAATTCCCTCGCTAGAAAAAAATCTCAGAGTTTCTACTATTTAAGACATTTCCCACGAGATTTTAGTTCTACTTTAAACGAGTAGTGTTTTATTTAACATTTTCATAATGTTCGCTAAATATTATCATTTTTAATATTAGCACACTCCCCTTAACATTCGTATTTACATATCTCCCCTTCTTGTATGCGTATTTACATAGTTTGTCGTTGTTTCAAACTTGTTATTCTGTTGTTACTTCAGATAAGAAAATTCCAGTGAAAATAAAAAAAACAACATTTCCTTTTAATTAATAAAAAGAACGGTGCGTTATTGCCCAGTTGTTTTACATAACTGAAGTAACAACAGAACTTGAATAGAACTAAAAAATGATGTATTGTTCAAATTCTGTGAAAAAACTTTCCCCAAGACTTTTCAGATAATTGTAAACATTTTTCGATTATTCAAAAGGATGATCGTATTAATTGTTGTCCCTTTCTCACTAACAATAATGAGTAGACGTAAGCAAGACAAAATGCTGTTCCTCAGTGAGGTTTTGCAAGAACACCACTGTGGGAAGTGTCATGCATGTTGTGTTGATTGGATCAACTCTAATTGCGCAACCCATAATACAGATAAACAACGTTCTCTCTAACTTTTTTGTGATTGGATCTCAATAACTATTTAATAGTGGCCTTAGCAACTCAGCAAGTAAACAATATTCGTTCAAATCCGTAACCGTGAAGTGGCACTATAGATATAGATTGTTTGTCAAATTTCTCATCAAACAATGCGTGTTTAAAACAACAAAAAGCGTTAGTATAAAGCAAATATTATTAAAATTCGTTGAAACTCTATGAAAACCCAACTAAAGTTGATACGAATACAGTCTAATAATAATAATATTTGGACACTTTATATAGCACAGTTTTTTGTGAAAAAAAAAAGAGCGCTGATACTTTTAATTATTTATTAACACCCTTTTAGGGGTTTTTCATATTGATAGTAAAAATTATACAACAACTCAATTTGGGAGGCGGGGATGGGTACCGCCGCCTCGGGAACCATTTATTTGATAACCAACACCTCTGCCATAGGTCACCCCAAGTGGATCGCTACGTTTGGAGATTTAGCAGGGGTGCCCGAATTCATGGGGTGAGGGTATCTAGGTCTTGGCGGCGGATGACTTGGACACACTGAACCCCAGATTCCTACCCACCCCTCAAACCTTTTTCCTTCCCAGAACTCTTCCCTCTTTCGTTTAAAAAAAAAAACTTCGCACAGCATCCCCAAAGATGATGCCTGTGTGGAAATGTAAAATACAGGGTACATAACTGAACTGCTTCAGTAACAACATTTTGTATTTTTAAGTGACAATTGAAGATGTCCATTGAATTGGTATACTTATTTCCCTCCATTAGTATTCTGGGCAAAGAGGAATACATATGGAAGCTAGTCCCAGAATGTCTGCACTGAAATGAACCCTGATTTCTAGTATTAGGTACGTAGTGGAATCCGAAAGTTTTTCAATGCAAGCAATTCTGGACTATCAACTATGTGCAATTTAATATTTTCTATAGAAATACCAAGCCTGCAAAATCCTTGTTTACCAATTGTTTGTGCTGATTATTTATCATGCAAAAATTTAAATACTGATAAAAGTAAGCATTGAAAATGTTATGTGTGATTTATTGGATCAGTAAGATTTAACGTCGAGATACGCAATTGGAATTTAGTGTTTGGGTACTTTCTTCTTTTAAATGTAAATATTTATTATCAGCACTTATTATTCTTATTTCATTGTTTCCATATTTTTAATTTGCAATCAAATTAAAAGCATCGTTGAAAATTTATAAAGCCACAGGCGAGAATTCGAAGAAAGTGACATAAATATTATTATTATCGTTAAACGGATTAGGTTAATGCAAATTTAATTTTGAGAGGTCGGGGACTCCCGGAAAAAATGATACGTTAAAATAAATCAAATACCTGAATGACTGATGCAAGCGTAATGAAATGTAATTTTGAGAGGTCGGGGACTCCCGGATAAAATGGTACGTTCAAATAAATCAAATACTTGAATGACTGATGCAAGCGTAATGAAATGTAATTTTGATAGGTCGGGGACTCCCGGAAAAAATGGTACGTTCAAATAAATCAAATACTTGAATGACTGATGCAAGCGTAATGAAATGTAATTTTGATAGGTCGGGGACTCCCGGAAAAAATGGTACGTTCAAATAAATCAAATACTTGAATGACTGATGCAAGCGTAATGAAATGTAATTTTGATAGGTCGGGGACTCCCGGAAAAAATGGTACGTTCAAATAAATCAAATACTTGAATGACTGATGCAAGCGTAATGAAATGTAATTTTGAGAGGTCGGGGACTCCCGGATAAAATGGTACATTCAAATAAATCAAATATTTGAGTTGGGCTATGTCACGATTCAGAATAACGATGTTTTAACGAGTGAAGCAAGGAGTGCGTGCCAGGACAGATATGTGTGGCGGTCTATCCTCTCTGCTTACCCCTGCGGGAAAACGGCGTGATGGCTAGTTACTTAAATCATTTTTTTAACAACACACATAGGAAGGTATGTTTTCCGTAATATATTTATAATAAATACACGGTGATCGGAAACTTGTAGTACAAGCGGGAAACTGGTAAATCTACATCGCATAGAGAACCAAAAAAACACTTTTTTCGGTAATTAAAGGGTTTAAAGCCATTTGGAATTGACTCTATGCATAAAGACATTAAAAAGCTGATATTAACTCCTATAGACCAATTTGTTCAAATTTGATGAAAAAAATTATCAAAGCTTTATAACAAAACCGACTCCAAATGCGATGTAGATTCCTTTGGAGATTTAGCAGGGGTGTACGGTTGAACTACGAGTTTTCGAACACCGTGTATGATAAAAAGTTTCTTTACATTCTCTTATATTGTAATGTTGTTTCTCACCTTATTGATAAACCCATGCCTCTACTCTAAAAAAAATATATAAAAAAGCTAGCTAAACTTTTAACTTTTTTGCAAAGGTACGGTTCGTACAGTTTCGTGACATTACACGTTCTAGCTAATTTTTGAGAAATGATTCTAAACATAAAATAACAAAACAGAATTCCTGTAAAATAAAAACAAATCAGACTAAATAAGTTTAGAATCGAGAAACAGACCTCGAAGAGAGGTTCACATTATTCAATATTACCATAATTATATAATAAAGCATCTTCAGTGAATATTAAACTCCGGCAAATTAGCTGGACCCAACGACCTGAAAGTAAGTGGGAGAGCCCACGCTCTCCGGGAGACCTAAAATATCAAGACTATCTACGTTAAATTTCGCAAGAAATAATTTCCCTTTGGGCACTTAAGTCCGGTATACTTAGCTTACTATGTTAAAAACAAAGCTAATTCTGTCTACACGTAGCTAGTGTTACTTGGTTATAAACAAAGCTAGTTTTGTCCACACGTAAGTAGTGTTACTAGCTAGATTGAAAAATAAAGTTAGTTCTGTCCACACGTAACTAGTGTTACTAGCTTAATTGATTAAAATCAAAGCTAGTTCTGTGTACACGTAGCTATAGCTAGCTTACTTGGTTAAAACAAAGCTAGTTCTGTCTACACGCAGCTAGTGTTACTAGCTTACTTGGTTAAAATAAAGCTAGTTCTGTCTGCACGTAGCTAGTGTTAGTAGTTTACTAGGTTAAAACAAAGCTAGTCCTGTGTACACATAGCTACCGTTACTAGGCTACTAGAAATAGCTCGCTATCCTGGCTTGAAATACTAGCGTCGTGTGCACCGGGCATTGCATAGGTAACAATCATCATATAAAAACCGTAAATGTTAATAACAAATTGTTAGGTTTCGATATTCCTAATGATAGACGTAAAGCCATTTTATACGGTTAATATATGGAGCATATTTTGATCATGTAGTGCAAAAAAAATATATGTGATATAAAAGCAAAAATTATGAAAAATGTGCGTATTTTTTAGTTAAGCAGCAGGGGGGGAAGGCGTTAGGGGAATCCGGGGGGGAGGGTAACGCGAGAGGAGGGGATCGCGTGGGGGGGAGAAGGTTGAAGGAGAACGCGGGAAGGGAAGGGGAAGAGGGAGGAGAACGAGGGCCGGAAACGTAGGTGCATGGGAAAGGACACATAGGGAGGAACAATTCCTTTGAGTGGGGTAGCAGCGCCTGCCGGGTACTCGCTAGATTTTATAAAATATTATAAACTATTGCTTAAAAATTAATATTAATTGATTAATTACCTCCTGGTAGAACTCCCGGTGCGGCTGCTGCTGAAGATGTGGCCGCATGAAGTTCTTGCGCGAGTAGAAGACGTTCTCGACGCGCGCGTGCCCCGCGATCTCCGCTGCCAGGGTCTGCAGCCCGCGCAGACACAGCAGCGGGGTCGTGGTGCCACACGTCTTCAGGATCCAGCGCCGGGACGACACGAACATGCTGCTCTCGCTAAAGACAATGAAAACCCAATCTGAATATACACGCTCACGAAAAACAATAGCATAATTTTTTCCTCGCTTAAAAGAGAACAGGGTGGTGTTTTGTCAATACAAACGTATTCCTCAAATTCCTCTCTGGATTTTGACACTACTGCAAATGTATATTTTTAATGGGTATAATGTAGATATCGACCACTAGCGTGTCGGAACGTTTTGCTTTTTTGATAAATTACTTCTTATAGGAGTTAGTGCTCTCCAAAAATCGGTAAAAATGCCTGGTTTGAACGCCATCGACAGACATTTAGTATATGTATAAAAATGTATTTAAAAAAAAAAACAAACGTATTGTGAAGGTCGAAAATGGGGAATGCAAAACCTCGATATCTTAATTCCGAAACGAAATCGTAAAAAAAAACATTCAGCAATTCACAGATTTATTAAAGACTAGCTGGTTCCCGGCATTCGTTGCTATGCCATTAAAAGTAATAAATTGTTTATCCCTAAATGTTTAGCGTTAATATATAAATAAATAAATGGATATTCTCATGCGTCCCTTTTCCCTCCTGCGTTCCCCTTCCATCTTTTTGACATTGACTCCCCTTCCGTACGGCCCGTATCCCAGTGATGCCTAGATCGCTTATGATGTTGCCTAGCTAGCCGAGCGGGGTGACCGGCGACCACGCAATTTTTTTCTAATACTTATATTTTTACACTCGTTATATCTTTCGAATGGGATGTCCGAATTGAATAATTCAAAGAGTTATATAAAGGTATTGAAGCAGTCTTGAATATGAAGTAATTTATTGTGATAAGGATTAATACCAAGATACAAATAAAGAGCCTTTTCTAGCAGTGGCATTTCAATTAAATTTGTAAAATAAAATAACACTTATTGTGGCATAACTATAATAGTTAGACATACGCTGTCGCCACACTTGTTGTAAATAATGTGTTCTGCAAAGTCGTAGTACATTAATTTATTCTATCATCAATAGTTTTCGCAGCGCACGCGATGCAAAGAATATTTTAGGTAATTTTTTTACACCTTGAGTTACATTATGGGAGTTTTAGTAAGGATCCCTAATTTTTTTGAAAATATAATATAGCCTATGTCACCCGGGGATAGTGTAGCTTCCCACCAGTGAAAGAATTTTTCAAATCGGTTGAGTAGTTTCGGAGCCTATTCAATGCAAACAAATAAACAAACAAACAAATCTTACCTCTTTATATAGTGTCTTAGATTTTAGAGTCCATTTATAGTTTAGGGTCCATTTATATTTTAGGGTCTATTTATATTTTAGGGTCCATTTATTTATTTGTATTTATTTAAATAAAACCGTATATTGCAAAATGTTAAATTGAACATAAATAAGCCTATTGTCAAAGAAACTCGTTGAAAAAGGTTAACACAAATTAACGTCGAGGGCGAAATCCCAGATTTATTTAGTATGTTTACACATTGATTACGGATTAGACTGATTAGCATAAAATAATGTCAATTTGGGGAATGTAACAAAGCTGGAGGAAATGGGGAAGGGAAGCAGACGAGAAGAGGAAGGAGACGGCCTCCTTGGTTGAGTGGACACGATCCTTGACTACGAATCCGCAGGAAGCGAGTTAAAATCCCGGGGTGCGTTTAAATTTTATAAATAATATACAAAACGCACTTGACTTACTAACAAATAATTCCTGACATTAATTGGAGTAAAACATGGAGGTAGATGAAATTTTGGTCACTGGCGACATTTTTATGTTTATTTATATTTTTTCAATTAAAACATTAAAATTTTTTTTTGGTTTTGAACAGTTAAGGGCGGGCTGAGGGATTGGGTGATTACTTGGCTGAGTGAAAATGTCGACATGTGGAAGAATTTTCTTTTTGTTTGATTATGAAGAAAAACATTTTCTTAAAAGAGGCATTGAAAAGTCATCGGATACCAAAATTCTTTCACAGTTTAATAAAATAACTCCAAACAATGTAAGAAATCACTGGTTAAAGTGAGACATGAATGTCCCTTAACACCCTATGTAGCATATTTGCGGCACGTGACATAGTGGTAGATACTTTCAGTATCGCCCGAGTGAAAGAACATCATTCAGAACCAAAACGTTTTAACGCTTTAGCCGTGTTTGGTGACCAGATCTGAATAGCCAGATAATTTCCGACATTCCTCTTCCGCATCTCCTTCCCCTTCCAACTACCTTCAGCCTCACATTGAGTATGCCATAGTACCTCCAAACAGTGGGACAGCAGCAGCGATGCCAACTCAGCAACAGAAGTCAGTGGCTGAGTTGGCATTGTGTTTGCATCCCACCCAGGCGTCGCGTGTTCGATTCCTCGGGTGGTCAAGTCCTCCATCACCACACATTTTCCGCTTACTGTGGTGGTAGTAGGAGATTTTCAAATATTGTCAGGTTATTTGTAACCAGGGAATGTTTATTTTTCTTTTTGAAGAAAAGAAAAGACTCTTGAGCGGTATTCACACAAATAAAAAAAACAAAAACAAAAATATTTACAAAATATTCTTGATCTCTCTTTCACTTCATGTGTACGTACCACTGTACGTAATATCTCGTAATATTTATGCATAATGTTGGAAAATGCGTGCGTGTGCAGAATTATTCAGTTTCATTGGAAAACAGCTGCCAAGAAATTATCATTTTATGGAATGTTGAATAATACAGGACTGTCTTGCGGACAGTTTATTATTTAGGTGCACTTGTGACACCACATCGTATGGTTGAATTTAATTGGTATAGTTTTGTTTGATTGTTATCATGCCGTTGGCTGCCGGCTTATTGACATTGAATCTCAGATGAGGTGTTGTACAACGATTCATTTTCACAATTGATTGGTAGACATGAAAATACGCGTACGGATTCCCACAAACTAAATATATATCGATGGAGGAAATTTGAAATGTTGTAAAGAACAAAATGCTAATTGTTCAGGAGAGCGAAAAAAATGTTTTTTTTCAGTCGAAAGAGTCCGTCCTCTCTTTTTTTCAAAAAAAATCATATATGTTATAATTATTTATTTATTTACACCTAATTATGAATTATTTTTAAATTGCATTGAATAGATCTTTCATAATACTGCATTAGAGCATTTCACAGCCTTTTTTAGCATTTAAAATTTCCGCTATCGACATTATTATTCTAGTTGAAAAAATTCCAAAGTCTGCAATAAACTTTTATTTTATTTATTTTAAACGACTCCTGAAATGTTTTGATTGTTTTTTGGCTAACTATGGAAATAAAATCAAATTTTAACCTACGCAATTGGTTATCAAAGATATTCGTCAGATAACCACCAATTCTTTTCATTTTATTATTAATTGATTGCTTTTCACAAATTTATTATAATAATTGACTTCCATGCGTGTCAAGAACCACACCATTCACTAAATAATATAAGGAATTAACGCGAGGTTAATTAATCGCGTATTTTTTTAACGCGAGGTGTCGCGCGGGGTCGCTTAGGACCCCCAAAACTAATATGATTAAGTTGTTGTTATAACATACATTTTATGTGTTATTTTAACTGATTATAGTCAGACTGCATTAAAATAAACAGAAATATTAAGCTTAAAAATCAACAAGGAACATTTTTTTATAATTTTGAATCATTTTTTTTAATAGTAAAAAATCTAACCAATTTCTATCAAACTTATAACTATTTGAGAATGATACAGACTTATTATTATTGCAAAACAATCAACAAAATACCATGAAAAACATATACACTTAATTATTCATGGTATTTTGTTGATTTTTTTGAGCCTCACGCCGAAACACAAGTCTGTATCTCACATCGCACATGCGCAAACTGAATGTTGGCGTCGATAGCGTCTTTAGTCCCTTTTAGGAAGCTACCTAAAGAAAGGAATCAGTGAGAACATTTAAAATGTACATAATTAGCATTTCTGTAAAACCTGGGCTTTTTAAGACCCCACGCGACGGGTCGAGGGTTAACGAATGTCGCTTATCTTAGTTTGTTTAATTTGTTGTCTTCAGAAACTGCTTTGCTGGTTCCAAATTTATTAATTGTTCATTAAAAAGAAATATTTAAAAAAATACGAATAACAAAACCTACAGCATTGCAAATTCGGGTAGTAAAGCTAGTTAAATATTAGAAATGAAGATTTAATCGAAAGAGAAGTGTTTAAACTCGGGCGGATCAAAGATATATACACATAGATGAGACATTTAGCGAATAAATTGGTTCAACGGAATCGTAGGTTGCTACCTCCATTTCATATTAGTAGTTCTACAACCGTCGAGCGTGACTGGCGTGTGACGTATCAAAGTAGGATGGAAAAGGATGAAACCATGGACTTGAGTACGACCGGTCAGTGGTTGAGTGGACATAGCGCTTGGGTCCCACCCAGGTGTCGCATGTTCGATTCCTCGGCTGGCTAAGTCCTCCATCAAACACAAGCAACATTTTCGGCTTTCTGTGGTGGTAGTAGGAGATTTTCAAACATTGTTGGGTTATTCGTAACCCGGGAATGTTTGTCTTTCTTTAAAAAACAAAAAATAAAAAATATATATATATATATTTTTTTTTAAATTGAGTAAAAGGAAAGGACTGTCTGACGGCCGAGCCTTTCGACGCGGTGGCTTCAGTTAGAATTCTTAGAATTCCTTTCCGACTGCACTATTAAAACCGCGGCCTGTATTCTCGTGCGGGCCCCTCCATTTCTCTATTTCACGCATTTAGTGAGTCAAAAACACTGATGTGATGTCTAGGGAGAAAAATATTTTTTAGGGAAAAGGGAAATCAGCACAAAATTTAGGGAGATTTTGAACTCTGGCAAAAAAAAATTACATATCACAATATTACTGGAATTGCTAGTCGTATTTTTTTTTTTGAATTCCCATGAATTTTAAATATTGATGAATATCATGTACCTTAAAAGATAAATGGGGACTTCTAAAAAAAATAATAATAATTTAGGTTTCAAGTTACGTTTTTATCTATGTTTAGTACAATAAATTCCCCCCCCGTAAGGCGCAGCGCCTCTATGTGTATATCTCTTTGGGGGGATCTATATTGAGTTAGTCAATCCTCAACCATCACATGAATCAAGCTGCTTAGTAATAGCGTAATTAATCATTATTTTCTACAAAAGAATAGTTATGTTTGTGAACAGTGAAACATTATCATTTCTCAGAATTACTTTTTTTACGCCAATAACGACTCATGTAAAATCAGTTGGTCAGTTATGATTAGTATTTTGCTTTTTCGGAACCAAATAAATTATGAAATGATGAACACAGGAAATATATGTACAACAAATCAACATAAAATATTTTTTAAATAGGTAGATTTAAAAAAAACAGTATTTATGACACACAGCAACTAAACACAAATAGAAAAATATTACCTATTTAATAATAATAATTGGACAATTTGTAGAGCGCCGTTTTTGTGAAAAATCACCTCAAGGGCGCTTATCTAATATTATAGACATGTTGTACCTAGTTTGATGTGTTGCAAAAAAAAACTTTTATGCATTAATAGATTTTTACGTTTAGTTTATTTATCATTGATTCAATTGACAAAAAGGTCACTGCTCAGCTATACATTCAGGACTTCCACTGGAGTGAGCTGGATTTCTGTAACTGTACCTATACTTTACAAATTTTTCATAGAATTTATAGATAACTAGCCAAAATCGCGGGCTTTACGTCTCTACGCTTTACGCAGAGTTTTTCTAATCAGATGTACATAAATTTATTATACTTTTATTTTGAACGTCAAGTGTGCAAATATTCATCTATCTCGGAATAAAACTGTAGATTTGAAAAAAAAAACAATTAGAAATATATTTTTTAATAGTATTTTTGAGGTTGTTTAGTCTTCTAACGCTAATCACTGCATTATTTTCTTTTCCTTATGACGGGCTAAGTTCAATCGTACATAGATACAGGAAATTCCTGAAACAAATGCAAAAAAAGTCTCATCTTTTGGCATAAACAGTGAGCAAATGACGTCAAATGGAATGTATGGCTACCAACTATTCGTATCAACACGTAACGTAAAAAAATCGCCCAATAAAAGAAAACTGGGAGTTTCTCGGGATACAATTTGGGAGGCGGATATTGGTACCGCCGCCCCGGGAACCATTTATTGGATAACCAAGACCTCTGTCATAGGCCAACCTAAGTGGTTCGTTACGTTTGGTGACTTAGCAGGGACGCCCGGGTTAATGAGTGAAGCTTGTTCGGTTCTTGCAGGTGGATGCATCTGCTCACCTACTGCGTGAGAGAGACTGGTTGAGGGAGGCCTTTAACCTCTCCTGCCGGACTCTCGACCCATTGCCTTGCACCGCGGTTGGAGGGAAGGATTCAGACACACCGACCCCCAGATTCCTACCCACCCCTCGTATCTTTTTCCTTCCCAGAACTTCTTCTCCTTTCTTTCCAAAAAAAAACCCTTCACACAGCATCCCCTACGATAAAATAGGCCTCATCTGTGTAAAAAAAATGTATATAGAAAAACTTCCACATGTACTCGTACAACACGGTTTACAGCCAAACTACGCGGAAAATATTTAAAAAAGGCCCATATAATACGTGTGAATTAGGTTTTAAAATAAGAATGCGATTTAAGAATGGTTTTAAATATTTTCTGAGTGGCGTAATTTTCCTGGTATTGTTTTAATAATAATTGAAATCACCAAACCACTAAGAAAGAAATAACGTTGACAAGTAAAAAAGATTCACATGATGCAAGGGGTTAGAGTATTATTTCATTCAACTAACCATTTTTTTTATTTTTTTTTTTATTTTTTTTATTTTTTTTTTTATTAACAAATTTTTTTTGGTACATTTAACAAGTAAATACATTTTTTTTTATTTTTTTTTTTTTTTTTATTTATTTTATATATTCAATAATTTTATTATTAAATTAATAAAAACAGTTTATTTATAAACAAGTTCTGCTGGTAATTATTATTACGCGTGACAGCTGTTTCGCCTTCTGAGGGCATTATCAAACTGTGGTCATGCCACATACAGACAATCTATTTATAGTATTTTTGGATAGGTTTGTACTATGACTCATTTCTAATTTCTGATTAAAAATGACTGAAATTATTAATGGTTATTATTTTCTCAATTACTGTTATTTCCCACTTTGTGAGAATGTCGTTAAGCAAACTAATTGTGAGTCATTCGCAAATGCTGACTCATGGTTTTCTTTTCCAGCACAATTAGTTATTTAAAAATTGGTTTTGAATACATCTAAAAGCGGAGAGTGTATTATATTTTTTTGTTCATTTATTAAAATAGCTTTAGGATTATTATTATGTTTGTTAATTTCCAGCTGCTCTAAAAGATTAAGTTTACGTCCTTTATTTTGAATGTGTAAAGGAGTTGGCTTATTATCATCGCTAAGCGAGTGATTCTCATCTAGGAGATGTTTGGCAAATTGTGATTGTAATTTATTATTATTTTTAAATGATCGCATGTGTTCTTTGAATCTAATATTAAAGGACCGGCCAGTTTGCCCAACATAAACAGCGTTACATTCATCACACTGGAGTTTGTAAATGCCGCTATTTTTAAGTTTGGGTGTTTTACTTTTTGAATTTTTGAGAGGTGATCCCAAATTATTATTAGTGCGGAAGGCAATGTCTAATCCACAACTGTTTTTATTAATTTAATAATAAAATTATTGAATATATAAAATAAATAAAAAATTAAAATGGAGTTCTACAAATTAAACTTGATAACAATAAATAAGTAAATACATAATAACAAAAAATATATATATATAAGTAACAAAAAAAAATCCCACGAAGGCGAAGCCTGTGTGTGGGTATTATATTATGTGGATAACAGTGGTAGTTAAAATAAAATTTAATATATACATATATATGTATAGAGGCTACAGAGATCAATCAACACGATTGATTTTACTGGAGTTTATTTTTTTTTTTTTAAATTTGGATATATACATATTTCAATAATAAAATATTTAAAAATTTATATCGCATATTTACACCCTTACAAAAATACATTTACATTTCCTTTTTTTATTCTAAATATTCAGAACGACATGGAATATTTTAGCAATTTGGAAGCTGTTAGTTTGAATTACAGAAAAAAATTACTCAGTTCCAAATTATTTTTTATCCAGATTTTAACATTTTTTTTATATTCGTTCAAATTTTGACACATGTTGGTGGAGTGAGGTAGGGAATTGAAAAATTTTGGGGCAATATAATTAATGTGTCTTTGGGCCAACCTGGTTATGCAGTGAGGCACTGTGAATACGCATGTGTTATGTCTCTGGCTAGAGCGATTTGTGTTTTTAGTGAAATTGTTAGGACGAGTAAATATATATTTGAGACATTGGGTACAGTAGATCCGCCTTAGTTCCATAATTTCGGTTTCTTGAAATAACTGATTGGTGGGATATGTCTTGGGCTTTTGGTACATTACCTTAATGATGGACTTCTGAGCAATTTCTAATGGTTTTACATGGTTATTGTATGTTCCACCCCATCCCTTTTGAAAACATCGTAGTTTTCCCATTGCTCGTGTAATAACTTCACAGTCGGATACACGAGACAATTAAATGCGTAGTGCAATGGCAAGTAACCAAAAGAAAACAAGTACACAGGTGTGTGTTAAAAGCTCGACGACTATTATTGCAAAGTGCAGTTGGACCGTGCATTGCGGCCAAGTGTCCAGTCAGCTGTGCGCTTGGAAAATCACGGAAAAGCGTCGTGTATTACCGAAAATACCGACCAGAATAACAGACAGGTCGGTCGGTGTACCTAGTTGATAGTTGTAGTTGGTATTTGGCAAGCCGCCAGCGTGCATGTACGTGACGTGATGTGACAGTCACGGAACGTAGTCGTTACCGAATACGTCATTGTAGCTAACATAACAACAGTCAACACAAACTGCTTATACACAAAACATAACATTCAAGGTAGAGTAGAGCAACCCTCAAAGTTGCTGCACGCCAAGCAGCAGGTAAGAGAAAGAATTGAAAGTTTGCCTGTAGTTTTGACGTCGAATGGTGTAGGTACACGTTCACAGAGAAGGAACCGATTTGAAAATAAATATGAATATTTAATATTTATAGTAGAACTATTAATTTTACCGGTTTCATGACAAAACATTGATTAAAAGATAAGGAAAGTGAAAATAAAACATACCTAACTTCCTGACCTAATCCAAATTAGACTAACCTATTTTATCCGATTACCAATTTTACCAGTTTTTTTAACATTAACTCCAGACAGGAGGCCCTGAGGAAAACAAATTCCCAAACAGTGAAGGGTCTTTTCAGGGAAAGGAAGGAGAGGAAGTTCTAGGAAGGAAAATGGTAAGAGGGGTGGATAGAAATCTGGGGGTCAGTGTGTCCAAGAGTGACTGACGTATGAATCCATTCCTCCCAGTGAGATGCAAGGCGATAATAGGTCGAGAGAGTCCGGCTGGAGAGGTCAAAAGGTCTCCCTCAATCAGTCTCTCACGATCCAACCAGCTACGCAGTGGGTAGGCAAAGTCATTCGCAGTCAAGTCTTGTACAAACCCGGGAACCATTGCTAAGTCACCAAACGTATCGAACCACTTGGGACGAACTATGGCAGGGGTTTTGGTTTTTCAATAAATAGTTCCCGGAGCGGCGGATTCGCCAAAAGGGACGCTTCCCAGTTTTAATAGCAACATAATGATATTAAAAAAATTGACTTCTTAAGAGTCGAAAACGTTTTGAAAATATCAAAATATTCAGACGTACCCAGTTTTACACGAACTATTTCGAATTGTTTCCATTTAAAGCCGAAGAGATTGCTTTAAAAACAAGGGTATACATTTAAGGTAATGTAAAAATTTCAGTGAAAACTATTGAAATAAAAAAAAATGATACGCGCAAAAACAAAATATTGATTATCTCAAAACAACAGATTTTGACTTGTTTCAGTTTAATACTGAGCCATCGATATGTACGAGATGAGTGAATGAAGCAAAGAGTGTGTGAGATACAGTATCGTGTGGCTGTCTATACTCTCCGCCTTCCCTTTACGCTGGTTTTTCAGTGTATCACAAATTGCGATTCACAAAAGAGTCTGTGATTTTCTAACATCACCGTCATCTCCAAATTAAATTTTAGATCCACATGAATGAAAGAGTTATGCAATTGTATCATTCATAATATTCTTGGATGTAAGTCACGTTATAATTATAAACCTTAGAGTAAGCCAATTATATTAATTCTATTACAAATTTGTTTGTATCTACAGCGCCCTAGATGTGATTTTTCACGAAAACGGCGCTATATAAATAAGTCATTTTTTATTATTATTATATAGCGCTGAATTTTCGTATCTTATGTAAGGTTGAATTCTCAATATTCACCTTATGAGGAAAATGAGCGATAAACGGTCTCATACAATGATACAATACGGTGTCGCTGGCGAGGTAATAATGAGAGTCCAAGACAAAGCGAATAACTACCCGTGGAAGATAACAATAGGTACTAGTCCGTGATGTGATGGATATTATGAACAAACGAGTTTCTTTACAGACGTTAAAATCGCACGAAGCCAAAACATGTTGATAATCGTTTTTTTTTTGTAATAATCGAATTTCGACTTATCTCACAGAAATTCAAATGTAGCTTTTCCCTCAAATTGCCAAACAGCGCAATTTTTTAAACATTAATTACATCGCGCCTGTTTCGTCGGAAGGTAAAAACATTTCCGGTTTGCGATAAAATCCAAATAAATTTAATGTTTCTGAAAGCACTCTGAAAACTAAAAACTAAGAGGTGATGAATTACGGACGCTTTTAAATTTTATAATTCGAAATAAACATTAATTTGGTAGGCGGGAATGGGTACCGCCGCCCGGGAACCTTTATTGGATAACCAACACCTCTGCCATTGGTCACCCCAAGTGGTTCGCTAAGTTTGGTGATTTAGCAGGGGTGCCCGGGTTCATGGGGTGAAGTTTGTCTAGGTCTTGGAGACAGATGACCAGGACATACTGAACCCCAGATTCCTACCCACCTCTTAAAGCTTTTTCCTTTCCAGAAGTCTCCTTTCCTTCCTTTACTTAAAAAAACCACCACACAGCATCCCCAAAGATGACATAGGCCATGAAAGAAATTATTTTCCTCAGGGCCTCCTCCTGTGTGGAGCTCATGTAAAAAAAAAACAAATATAATTTTTGAAATAAAATGTTCAGAATGCAGACATAAAAAAGTTTTAAAAATGACTTACTTTACGTTTTTTGTAACAAAAGTTAATTATAACGAAAAATATATTTAAAAAAAACCACACATATTTAACTAGGCAGATGTGGTGTAAACGTCATCGTCAACTCACTTTTTTGTCGTTCCATGTAAAAATAATTATTAAAAAACTCCAAAAGTTTCACTTTTTTTTTAATTGCCGTCGGAAACTTTGGTTTTGTAAAGGTGTAGGTACATTTCAATTATTTTGTGGTTAATTTTTTTAAGGAAAATATATTTTCCCTCAGGGCCTTCGTTTTTAAGGAAAGAAAGGAGGGGAAGTTCCGGAAAGGAAAAAGAGAGGTATGAGGAGTGGGTAGAAATTTGGGGTTCAGTGTGTCGTACGAATCGAACGATTAACTTATTAATTAAATATGAATTTGCAAAATCTGAAGAAGTGATTAACTTATTACTAGACGGTCTGTCTACTGTGTTTGGTCTGTTTGACACAAAATACAATCTCATAGTAGACTTAGCTTATCTACTAGGTAAGAAGAAGGTAAGTAAGGTACACAATGTATAAATCTATATTATCTATAGTACTTCTTACTTGATATTACAGTTACTGAAACGGTTCACTAATTAGGTCTGAAAATAATCACCGCACGCTTTCAGCGCACAATAAGTGAAAGGCATTTTCAATAAGGATACGAATAAGTTTGTGTCGCAAACGATCAATTTATCGAATGACTTTTTAAAGCATATTTTTAGAGGACAACTAATTATTAATCACAGATACATTACCTCCTTGAACTACGATAATAAATTGAATGATAAGGATTTAACAACATAATAGTACAAAATATATCATTAAAAATACTAATTTAAGTTGTTATTCCGTCTGTAACCCCGGTTCAATGAACTCTAGTAGTTAAATTTGCTTTGAATATAAGTGTCACTTTCAAAATTGAAACTGATTGCGATAACAATGCATACACGCGATAAAGTGGGCATAATTCAATAAAATTTTAATTAATTATTCAATGATTCAACATTTAAAAAGTGTATTTCTTTTGTTTAAATATTTCACAGATGTCGTTATTTTACAAGTTTACTAACGGTGTTTATTCGAAAAATAAATTTCCAATCGTCTCTAAAATTGGCAATGTTTGTTTTTGAAGGCAAAGTTTTTTTTAAATACGTTCACCTTCACAAATCGTACAATTATAATATCCCGTGATTTTTCACGGGTCTGTGCCAGTATAAATAATAGTAAATGGGTTATTGAATATGTTTTGGTTTATTGTTATACGCAAGTAATATTGGTTTTTATTTTGCAACATGCAGTAAAAAGTAGTTAATAAAAAAAAAATCTATAGTCATGAGAGCGTACGCAAATGACGCCTTCAACTTTACAAAATTATGCAAATTCGTGTGCCTGTAATCGTGTAGTGCAGATTTAATTTAAAAATACATTATTTAGTGTCCGACCGAAACTAGTTTTTACGGCCGAAACCGAAACCGAAACTTCCATATAAGGTCATGTTTTCGTGGGAAAAAATAGTCAATCTTAATCAGTCAGCCTTTATTTTTAAATCATATATATCAATCATTCATTCTCTGATATTTGAACTAAAAATAAACATAACATAATTATCATCCCTTGTTTCAAATAACAAAATCACGTAGAAAAACAAAGTAATTTTTTTAAACCTAATTTGTTCAGGTACACTAAACAAAAAATACTTTTTCATCTTAAGAACTAAATAATTTCTTATAAACTTTGGTCATATTTTGTATGACACTCTTTTTAATTAATTAAATTTAAAAAGTACCTACCTACAATAACAAAACATGTTTAATGCAAGTTAAACATGAAAATAAATAGAGTTTTCACACGAATCAAGTCCTGACACGACTATGAGCGCGGACGCAGGAAAATGGCTCTTCAGGCTACATGTCCGATAGCAGGACGAAACCTCCCGAATTCAGTTTCGGTTTCGGCCGTAGTTTCAGCTAGATGGCTGCCGAAACCGAAACTAAGCCGAAACCCGTTTTTTGGCCGAAACTGGGCCGAAACCGAAACCGAAAGTTCGGTCGGACACTAACATTATTATATAATCGAGTAATAAATTCTTAAAAACGGCCTGATTTTAACACAAAACAGGACACCAATAAATTTAAAGTAAATTTTATTGTATATATTTAAAATATTTACTAACATTTACTATAATATTACTTTTAGGACGTCATGACAGTAGATTAGAGTTGCAAGCATCTTTGGTTAGTAGCAGAGTTACGTCTAAGTAAACATTGTTATCTATCTGTCAATAGGTAACTTCATAAAATGTATACATATATTATCTTTGACAGGGGAATTTAAGAGTTTATTAACTAATGTAATACACATCACAACATCCCAAATTCAAAGAAATAATATGTAACTTTAAGGGGTTATCGCTGATTGGGATAATTATGTGTATAATAAATCTGAATTCGATTCACAGTGGTGAGAGTTGAAACGTTGCGGAGTCAAGATAAATGAATATAATCATACTATTTGGGTTTTAAGTGGGTACACTTTAAAATGTAATAATTAATAACCATTAATATTTTCCTACAATTTACTCTGAAATCATTAAGGATGTAGATAATAAAAAATAAATAAAAAAAAAAGATTTTACTTACCTACATAGAAATAATATATATTCGAGTGTCAGTCAAAAAGTAATGCCTCCTATTTTTTTCTACTTAGATAAAGATAGTTAAGTGAAATTTTTAAATTTGATGCGTTTCGTCAAACCTTCTTCTACAATCTGCTGCAGTAGTAAATTTTTTCGTCAACATGTGACAGCACTGCAGTCGCTTGCAAAATGGCCGACAGCGATGTTCGTATTAGACAGCGTTCTGTATTGATTCTTGACTGTAGAAGATGAAACGAAAAATGTGTACCATGATGCAACAGTGAATGTGAACACTTCTAGACGATGGGTTAGTCACTGTAACGAAGCTGAAGGACAAACACCGCTGGGCTGACGAAAAGCGGAGCGGCAGATCGTTGATTGCAGCGACTGCATGCAACATTGAGCGAATTGATGACATCATTCGTGGTGATAACTACAAATGTCGCTTTCTCTCACTCAGTGAAGGCAGTGAGATGACGATTATTCGACAACTGATTATTTAACAAAAGTTTGTGCAACGTGGGTACCAAGAAAGTTAACCGGGCAGAATAAAGAAACAAGAAAAAACAATAACCTCAGAATACATGCAGCGCTTAGTTTCTGGAAAAAAATGTGACGGAAGACGAAATATGGGTTCATATTTTTGAACATTAATCAAAGAGGCAGTCAATGGAATGGCATCACACAAACTCACCAAGGACAAAACAATTCAAAACTGTGTGATCGGCGGGGAAAGTTATGGCGATGGTGTTCTGGATGTGACCGTGCTTTTTACAACGCTGTGATACATGCTGTTGTTAAAAGATGGACGAAAGCTGTGGAAATGGACGGAGATTATATTGAAAAGTAAAAAATTAATCGTCAATAGTTTGGCTTTCAACCCATGTAAATGCATTTTTTTTTTTATTTCATAACAATTAAAGGAGAAAAAAATTAGGAGGAATTACTTTTTGACTGACCCTAGTATATCGTCTGTAATTGCCTTCACCAGAATTTGATAATACCTTCAGAAAGCGAAACAGCCGTCCCGCGTAATAATAATTATAAAGCAGAACTTATCAGTTATTTCAAGAAACTGAAATTATGGAACTAAGGCGGATCTACTGTATCCAATGTCTCAAATATATATTTACTCGTCCTAACAATTTCACTAAAAACACAAATCGCTCTAGCCAGAGACATAATACGTGCGTGTTTACAGTGCCTCACTGCAAAACCAGGCTGGCCCAAAGACACATTAATTATATTGCCCCAAAATTGTTCAATTTCCTACCCCTCTCCACCAGCATGTGTCAAAATGTAAACGAATATAAAAAAAATGTTAAAATCTGGGTAAAAAATAATTTGGAACTGAGTAATTTTTTTCTGCAATTTCAAACTAACATTTTCCAAATTACTAAAATACTAAAATATTCCATGTCTTTCTGAATATTTAGAATAAAAAAAGGAAATGTAAATGTATATATGTAAATGTAAATGTATATATGTAAATGTACTTTTGTAAGGGTGTAAATGTATATATTCAAATTAAAAAAAATTTAACTCCAGTAAAATCAGTCATGTTGATTGATCTCTATAGCCACTATACATATATATTTTTTAAATTTTATTTTAACTACCAATGTTATTCACATAACATAATATCCACCACACACAGGCTTCGCCTTCGTGGGATTTTTTTTGTTACTTATATATATATTTTTTGTTATTATGTATTTACCTGTTAAATGAACCAAAAAACTTTGCTAATAAAAAAAATATATATTTTTTAATAAATTAACTTTTTTTGTATTAATTGAATTCGCGAAAAACAACATAAAATTAATATTAAACTCGATAACTAACAATAAATACTAGGTATTTGGAGTTATGCGAATTGCCTAAAAATAGGAGCTCACAACATTTGATTCGTAGTTGAAGTCCGCGGGTGACGAATATAACGGAAAAATAATACAATAATTATCACAGGCACGTAGAATAATAATTAAGATATTAGTATCATAGGTCATGTAAATTCTAGTTGACGTAAGACAGTGTTTCTCAAACTTAGAATTTATTTATAACCAGATTTTACCGGCACACCCCAAATCCAGCTGGGAAATTGAATATCATCAACTGTTGTAGCTGAGTGGTCCAAAGCGTCGGGTTTGGAACTTGAAGTCATGGGTTCAACCCTCTACAATCTAAGCACTCCATCATTGCACAAACAACAATTTAAGCTTTTATGGTGGAAATAGGGAGAATTAAAAAAGGTTATTCCTAGCCGGGAATGTTTTCTTTCCGATATATACTCGTGTTTAAACTATTAAAATTAAAACATCCTTGAGACGGGTATTTTTTTAAATGCATTTGTTGTAATCTTAGTTGATAAACAACTCAAGGATTTAATTGAGAAAGTGAAAAGGTAACAAAAGGCGCCTTGCCAACGAGATAATGAATATTTAATCCAATAGTAACCCTATATACAGTGTAAAAACGTATATTCTTGCTCGACGGTTTAGCTCGATCGAACATGCTGACTTGGAACCATGCTCGTCGTTGCGTCCACACGCTCGGACAACTCGGTACAAGACTCCGTAGATGACATACCACTGAGACACTCAGTCAAATCGTAAAGTTCTGTCGAATCACTCAGTCAAATCGAACGTCGAGCAAGAATCACGGACCTATATTCTTTTTTCGCATCGGTATCGAACAAAAAAAGCATCGAGCGACGTTAAGACATGGTAATGAGGGTAAAATCTGGCATGAACGGTAACATCGAGCATGAACGGGTAGAGTATAATTATTTAAGTAATCAAGCAGTATGAACCTGTTAATCGAGCATTTAAAACCAACAAATATTTGGAAAACAATATTGTTTATTTACGGTTCAATGTGTGAACGTGTAAACAGTAAAGACAGATTACATTATTTAAACTTTTTTGGTGATGGACAATGTCGAAATATTTCGATAAACGAAACGTTTACGTAAACTTAATAAATCGTTGAATACGGGAAACGTCGAATGGATTTTTTTATAGAACAAAAAAACTGACTTGTTTTACTTTATTTGTATCTTCCTAGAGCGAATTCAATTCTTAAAAGTCTCCATAGCAAATAGTTCCTTCAAACTCATTAAAGTTTACGTTAAATTAAAAGTTTGTTTTAGATACCCAATAAATAAACTTAAACTTGCTGAAAGCAATGAAAAATCTCGGGATACCTTTAAATCATCAGGTAGGAGGTTAATTAAACTTGAAAATATTATTTCTTAGTAATAATAAGTTTGAAAAGGTATAAGAGTGGTTACATATATTTCCATTTCATAAGAAAGTATCAAGAAAATGTTCGTATTTTAAAGAAGCAGAAAATATAAGCAGACAGAAAATAAGTAACTGAAAAAATAATTTCCAGCGAAAATCTAACAAAACGACAAAAACATCTGTTTCAATTACGTAAAAAAAATCGTTCAACAATGATGTAGACATAATGATGCCGCTTTGGAAACAACGAATTATTTTTGGGTCAACGATCTGCGTGGGAGTCTCGCAGAAGATCAAAATAAATAACAGTTTTGCGGAAAGCTGAGGGAAAGGTCCGCAGCATGCGATCGATCCGCGAAGTGTCAAATCTCTAGGAAAAGCGACCACGGCGATCAATACGGGACCTCCTCTCATCTGAGAGTTTCCCGCGCGTGCGCGCCGCGGTGACCTTGGCCTTTTGCAATACATAGTACCTACGTTATAATTGGCGGGATACCATAGACGCCGGTATTATCCAGATACCTGTCTCCCACCATAGATTTATATGTAATGTAGATGTATTATACCCCTTGTTCTGGAATATTGGGTAGGTAGTATGATGACGCCGTAGGGCATGTTTTAATAGGCGCTACTCTCGGAAGAGATGCGTGCCTTTTAGCAAAATAATATAATTGAGATGTTATATAAGAAAGGGGTCTCATTTTATAAATATCTGTAAATATTTAAAAAGGACTTCAGTGGAAGCCTCATGAATGGAATAGCCCCAATTTTTTATTATTATTTTTTTATTTTTTTATTTATTAAAAGTATACAATACAGAATATAGTATATTATATAAAGCATTGTACTCCAAGAGTTAATAAACTCATTGCGGAAATGATACGCATTACATGAAACATATAGCTGTATGTATTAAATGGACATATCATAGGACATATACACAACATTATTATTTCAGATAGTCATTCATAAAATGAAGTTTGAGCATTTTAGTTTGGGTCTTTTTACATTGACTTGCACATTTGATCTCGTTGGGTAGTTGATTATATTTTGTGTAAGCTATGTATTCTAGGGATCTTAGTCCATATTTTGTTGATTTGATTTTTGGTATATGAAGTTTGTTGTGATTTCTTGTGTTGTGTTGGTGTACGTCGCAATTGTAATTGAGTCTAGTGTTGGAATGTGCCGAGTGTTGAATTACTTGTAATATAGTTTTTGTTATTTCAAAAGTGGGAATGGTGTTAAAAGGAAGTATTTGGGTGTTTCTGTAAATGTCTTTGACGTGTGTATCCCAAGGTAAACTGAATATATTTCGCAGGGCTCTATTTTGGACGACTTGGACTTCTGAAATCATTTTTTTTGTAGCAAATCCCCAGATTCCGGCGAGATATATTAGATGTGAGTGAATCATAGCATGGTAAATCGATCTTAATAGAGAGGGAGGAAGTAACCCGCGAAGTCTATATAAAACACCAGTTATAGGAGTAATTTTGGATAGAACATGTTTAAATTGGTGATTCCATGTGAGTTGTGAATCAATGAAAAGGCCAAGATATTTTGTAAAATCAGCCCTTACAAGGCGGTTATTATCAAGATTTATATTAAGACTTACATTTTTTTTATTTGCAAACAATATGTAATGTGTTTTTTTTTATGTTTAGGCTAAGTTTGTTTAATCGCAGCCAGTTTGCCAGGCAAGATATATCCCTTTCCATTTCCTTTTCTAGTTCGTTTAAATCGTTATTGTGATAAAGAATCACTGTATCATCTGCATAAAGTTGTATTGTACCCTTAAGTCCCCATTTAGCAATATCATTTATATATATTAAAAATAGTAATGGTCCAAGTACGGAGCCCTGAGGCACACCACATTTTATCGTTCCCATACTGCTTGTCCCTTTTCCAACAAAGGTCTGACAGTGTCGGTTAGAGAGGTAACTACACAGTAACTTCAGGAGTGCCTACTATGCCTAGGTGTTCTAACTTCTTTAGTAGTATCTCATGGTCAACCGTATCGAAAGCCTTTTTTAAATCTATAAATAAGCCTGCAGTATGCTTACCCTGGTCTATATGTTTTTGGAGGGCATATACAAAATCGAAAGCAGCACATTTTGTGTTAGATTGGTTTCTGAATCCATACTGTTGGGATGCGAGTAAATTATTTGATAAGAGATATTATGTGAGCCTAAGCTTAATAACCTTTTCAAAAACTTTAGAGAAAACAGAGAGGATGGATATAGGACGATAATTAGAAGGATTTTTTTTGCAATCATCTTTGTAAATCGGAATTATTTTTGCTATCTTTAGTTGATCTGGGAAGATTCCACTATCCAGGGATTGATTAATAAGAAAAACAAGGTGGTCAGCTAATATATCTTTGCAAAAGTTCAGGTGCACGGGTGTAATTCCATCTAAACCTGGAGATGCATTAGACTTTAGTTGAGAGATGATACTGAGAACTTCTGTTTTATTTGTTTTGGCCATATATAGGGACTGGATTGCTTTTTGGTCCGTGTTTATAGTGATAGAATCATCTGGATATGATGCAATTGTAGCTGCTAAGTTTTCCCCAACTGATATAAAGAAGTTGTTAAAAGTTGAAGCTATCTGTGTTGGGCATGTTATTTCTTCATTCTTAATTAAAAGATATTTAATTTCATCTTTCTGGGGTGTCGAACTATTTGTAAGAATTGCATTTATTGTTTTCCATGTCTGTCGCGGATTACGCAGGTTTTCTTTAAATATATTCGTGTAGTATTTAGTTTTAGCATATCTTCTATAGTTGGTAACTTGATTTCTTGTTTTATTTCTCAGTGCTGTGAATATATCACTTTGCATTTTATTGCGAAGAAATAAATTTCCTAATGTTGCCTTTGCGGAGCGAGAATACGTAGCTCCACTATAATAAATAATTCATTAAATAATCAGAATGGTAATAAAAGTTACAACGGATCTCAAAATTAGATTAACGTTAGAATTTGACGGGGTCAAACATAATTAATTGACTGATATTAATTCATTTAATTAGAATAATTAATAATATACAGTGGCTCGAAGCCAAATCGACGTGCGTTGATTTCAGTAAATTTCAGCATTGAACCGAATCCCTGTGATAACGCAAGACTTAAAAAGTTAAACATGTGTGCATTTCACACGCGGGAAAAGCGAAACCTTCCAAAAACTAAAGTACACAAGAATACACAAGTAGTACACAAGCGCCGCACAAAGAGGAGACCAATCATTCCCTAGCAGAATAAATTCTATAGATGTGTTTGTCTCTTTTTATTTGCTTTTTCGTTTTATCAAGTTTCAAATCACAACGGTGCTAAAGAAGTTTTCACTTCAAAATATGTTTGTAGTTTTAAAATAAAGCACAGAGAATTCGAACAAATTAAAATTAAGACATTTTTTAAATGTTGCCTTGTAAATCTATGGTAATATATCTAATAATAGTTTTTATTTAAGATATTTTTAAACATCGGAACACGAACTAGACTTATTTCTTACTTAACCCAGCGAAGGTACAAATGTAGTTTATTTATTTATTTCGGAAATATACTCGTACGGTAGCATTTTAATTTTACAATGTTTATAGACGTCACGAGTCTCCATAAATCCCCAAATTATAAAGCAATTTCTACGGAAAAAATCTATCTGAGGCACGATTCAGAATCGTGGGCATTTAATTAAAAATGCTTACGACAAATTAAGTGAAGGTTGAAAATAGAAGCTTCATTAGATACGAAAGAAAGTACCTACTCTTTAGATTAGGAATTTAAAAAATAAGTAAATAACTTAATTAGTAAAAATTAACATTTTGCCGGGCACGAGACGTAGTAATTAAATTTCGAGCCGTGTTTATCGGGGCTTAATGCCCTTGTGACCTTTTTTAAATGCCCCTGAAATAGATTACCTAATTTTAAAACGGGAGATAAGTTAAATTTGGAAAGTCCAACGGTTTAGAATGAAAGGGGGAATGGTAATTGATTTGTTGAAAAAATAGTTTATATTATTAGCTTTAATTTTATAAAATACTAGCGAGTTTCCGGCATGCGTTGCAATGCCACATAAAGAAATGTTTCTCCCTGCGTGTCCTTTCCCATGCGTCCCCGTTCCCACCCGTTCTCCTCCCGCCCCCTCACTCCTTCCGACCTGCCACTAAACTGTATGAAATACACACATTTTTCAAACAACTTGCGCGCCACCTAGTGTATTTTTATGCAAATTTCATAACGCCAGAACTCATATATAGAAACCTTCGCGGTCGTGCGCACAACAACTCACCAAAGTTTCATCGCGATCGGATGAATGGTTTATGAAATAATTTCATAACGCCAGCGCTCACCACTATATATAGAAACCATCGCGGGCATGTATATAACAAATCACCAAAGTTTCATCGCAATCGGTTGAATGGTTTAGGAACTCATAAGGGAGAAACAAAGAAATATTAGCGAAACCCAATCGAAAATCTGGAACAGAAAAATCAGAAAAGGATATTAATTTTTCTGATTCAAATTTTCTATTGAGTTTCGTTAATATTGTCTTCATTGGGGTCGTCCATTAATCACGTAAGGCTCGAAAGAGGGGGGGGGGTCAGTAAAAAATCGCAAAAGGGGGGGGATATAATGAGATTTCACTTGTATTTATTTTACGTTGAACGCACGATTTCTAAACCAAATGCCAGTCAAAAACAACCTGCAACCGCTTAATTTTCCAAAATTTAATCAGATTATACCTACCTGTATTAAAAGATAATATTCTGAAAATTTCAATATACTTTACGTTTTTTTGGGTAGGGGGGGTAGTCTAAAACCTCACCACATACCACCAGGGGGGGGGGGGGGGTTAAAAAGTTAATTAAATACCTATCAGAATTTGAGGTTTTATTCACCAAGTTAAAAATAAATAAATAAACATTTATTTATTAAGATTTGAATTCATACAAATTTGAAATTTTTGTTTTACAAAAAAAATTGTTTGGCCGATCAAAACCATTGACATAGTTATCTTTAAGACCTTTCGAAAAACTCCGGTGTCTTCCCCAGATCCCCCGACTACCTCACCGTCCCCCGATATAAATGAGAATAATATTGAATGAAATCCGATTCAAATTATAGGTACTCTGGGACCTGAAAAAGATACCCCACCCCCGGACTCATCACCCACTCCCTCCTGTCTGGACCCAATGTCGTACAGATCGTTAGGTTTAACCAAAAACAAATATATTCATAAAAATTTACCATTTAACATTTTTGATTATTTTCGGAATCTTGTGAATTTTCTGAATTTCATGAACATTCTGAATTTATAATAAACAAAAATTTTAACAAAACAAAAACGACTTAAAAAAATGCACTAAAAAGTAAAAAAATAATTTCGTACGATTGTTATTTTTGGAGTCGGTGTCAGCAATGGTAACTACATACATAGGTAGTTATAGGTGAGATGTGGAGATCTTGGCTGATACCGACTCCAACAATCGTACGAAATTATTTTTTTAGCTTTTTAGTGCATTTTTTGAAGTCGTTTTTTGTTTTGTTAAAATTTGTTTATTTTTTGATTTTTAGTGACGAGCGTGCGTAAAGAAGTTTTACTTCAAAAAAAGAATCATCAAAATCTGTTGGCGTAATATTGAGTTATTCGTCCATTTGTCGCGCACATACTTATTGCAAATTTAAGACATATATGGTTTTCTCATGGATCCCATGGTCAGAACTGGACCAAATTAAAATGGGACCACACGGCAAGCACCAACTTTCTAATAAAAAAAGAATCATCAATATCGGTTCACCCGATCGCAAGTTCTGAGGTAACAAACATAAAAAAAGGTCAAATTGATAACCTCCTCCTTTTCGAAGTCGTTTAAAAATGAGTGTTTCTTTATTTGTCCCGTACGCGTTCCTACACCATTTATCCGGTTGCGATGAAACTTTGATCAGTTGTTATGCGCACGAGCGCGAAGGTTTCTACATATATAGTAAGCTCTATCGTTATGAAATTATTTCCTATACCATTCATACTATTGCGATGAAACTTTGGTGAGTTGTTGTGCGCACGCACGTGGATGTGTCTTCTTACAATGGTGAGCTCTGTCGCTGTGAAATTAGTATTTTTTTTTTACAAAAGAATGCGTGTCTTTCAAAGAGTTTGGCGGCAGCGAGAGAAGGCGGGAGGGCGAGCAGAATCCGAGAGGGAGGAGGGGAATGAAAGAAGGGGGGTTCGCGGGACGGGGGGACGTGGAAGGGGGGGACGGTGGAAAAGGAAAGCTGGAGAGGACTCATGGGAAGGGATACGCGGAGAGAAAAGATTTCTTTATTTGAGATATATTGCAACGCATGCTGGATACTCGCTAGTTCTTGATAAAATAATGTTTTATTACAATAATTTAAAACTTTTTTTGCCGTTACCAGTTTTAGACTGATACAATTTTTCCTTAAACTATTTCTAATAACAACCAAGATGGGAAAACCCAACAATAAACTCATGATAAATTCAGAATTCACCAACCTTTCATTATGTATAAACGCAATTACAACATCATCTAGATAAAATCACAATGTATCAACTACCAACCCAAACAAGTGGGTATTAAATAAAACGTTATAATATTAATAAATTTAGCACCTTGAACCCTGCAATACTATGTAAAATCTGTTAACATAATTTAAATTGTTAAAAAATAAAAATTGGCTGTGATACCCTTATACCGGTAATGGGCAAAAAAAAGTAGATAAAAATTTAAAATGTTTTAATAAATCACTATAATGGAATTCCGCGACGAACTGTCAGTATCAAAAATAGAAATAATGTGGCATTTTGACAACGGTAAATATTTGCTCTCTAACAATGCGATAGTAAATTGCACACTGTTTGCGATGCATTATTATCTAATAGTGTGTAACTTGCATCTTGGTGTGAATGATAAACAACATCCATTACTAAAGTACGTGCGTGACATCATTTTAATAATAGCACAATGAAATTGGCGTCTCAGTGATTCGCCACGAAAAACGTATAATGGGATAGGCAGTGTGTTGCGATATTAAAAATAATTTGGGAGGCGGGTAGGAGTACAAAATACTTTTATAGATTACTAGCGAGAACCCGGCATGCGTTGCTATGCCACTCAGTGAAAAAAAGTGTTGGTGCCAGCGTTCCCCTCCCTCGTCACCTCTCCCGTTAACCACCTCCTTAATTTGCCTCCCCCTCTCGGATTTTCCTCCCCTCCCTCTTTCCCTTCCTGCCGCTAAACCATATGAAATACACACATTTGCAAAAAAAACTCGCATGCCACCTACCTATCGTAATTTTTTATACAGAATTCATATCGCCAAAGCTCAATTGTATAAAGAAACCTTTGCAGGCGTGCACACACCAAATCACCAAAGTTATATCGCAATCAGATGAATAGTAGGTATAGTAAATAATTTCTCTCGATTATGTATATAGAAACCTTCGCAGGCGTGCGCTAAACAATTCACCAAATTTCATCGCAATCGGATGTTAGAGGAACACATATGGGACAAACAAAGAAATCTTATATATAAAATCTTATATTATAAGAAGGCGACAATGGCTGAATTGGTAAAAGCGCACATCCCGGACGAGAGGTTCTGGGTTGGAGTCCCAGTTGCGACCATTATCTTTTTGAAGTAATATTTCTTTACGCACATTTGACTTGGGGAGTAAGCTGGTGAATGCGTGACGAGAGCGTTACGAAAAGTGTGATCGGGCGAGGCGAACGGAAGTTGAGAGGGAGATACAAGTTAGTGAAGATAGAAAGAGAGAGAGTTACGTTTCGTATTTACTGTAGGGGCAAGAGAGAGAGCCAGTTACGTTTCGTATACCTAAGACACAGTGCAGGGATATTGTCTTTATCACACTGTAGGAGCAAGAAAGAGCAGTGCGCGCGCACGTTTTCTTTCTCTCTTCTTTTATAAGTAAGTGAAGTTTTACTTCAGTCGTGTGGTCTAAAGCACACTCGTTTTTTTTATTTTTCTGTGTCTTGTACTCTTTCATATTTTCGTTTAATTATTAGTATTATCTTCTTCTTCAATGCTATATATAAAGATTTATATTTATAGTGTATTATGTGTATCAGTTTTACACGATGTAAAAGGGCAATAGTTACTTAAAGTTGTATCTATTTCTATTAGAAATAAGAGCAATCAATATCTGGATATTTCTAATTTATTTGGTACCAAACAAATTTTCGCCTAAACCTCGTCATGAAAGGCTTTTATAGCAGACAAATAAAGCGACCATTACATGGCGACAAATTGTAAATAATAAACTCGTTAAGCTTACAGTATATCGACCTACTCGGAGTTATTGTAGAACAAAACGTCCTAACTGGGTTAACTATCGAACTATTCACGCACGAGTTACAATTTTGTACATAAATAAAGTAAACAACAAAGCTTAATAAATAATATTTCTCAGAAACTGGTAGAGAGAAAATATATATTAATAATATTGATGGAGTTTGTAGAATTCCATATTATTTACATATATAAACTTGGGAATAGTCAGAAATTATGACAAATACTTCTCAGAATAAAACATAAAAAAGAATAATATGTAAAAAATTATATTGAAAACCTAAAACTAATTAATGCTAAACAATTTAATTAACAAAGCGTACAAATAAGAAAAAAAAAATAGGGATTCTTATAAATAAGTTGAATGTAGGTTGGCGTAACAGTTCGTTGAGCGAAATGATGGAGAAGATGAAATGTTATTATGATCTAATTGGATAGGAAAAATTGCGAACTATTTACGAAACCTCGGACGGTTATAAAATATTTACCAGTATTAACAAATAGTCGAAAGGGTGACGCCTGCGTCATCTCTCGCCCTACGTAAATTTGTTCCCCTCGCCCTTATGGGAAGGTCTATGGTTTTTTACTTTGTGTGAAACAGCCAATATTTCGAAAATTTCTCAGATCAAAATAACAAAAAAATGACAGAACGACATGGTTATTTATATTGGCATTTTTTTTAAAAAGATTTCAATTTAGAAAGATTGTATTCATTAGAGCGATGCTACTTAACTGTTATATTACTGAACACAGGTTTGACTAATTCCGAACTAAAAAGTTACACTACAAACGAAAATGACACTTCACTCTAGTATCAGTTTTTATTTACAAATTTCAATTGACATTGATATGTTTCAAACAGCGTCGGGCTTTTCAATTATATGTTCAACCAGCGCAGAGCTGTAGAATCACGGGATAGTATGAATGTATGAATTCTCTTCAAATCATTTCCAATTGTGAAAATTTCAATTAAAATAAATGTGTGTTAATATTATAGGTAGATACCTACTGTATCATTCGTCAGAATTCTTCAAAACAATCAGTGCCAATTTTGAAAATAAAATTTAAACTTAAGAAAAATTAAGCTCATTGAACCAGACTTCACGCGGGAATTACTAAAACACACAAATAATAATTTTATATGAAACAAAAACAAAATGCTTGATTCACACAAAAAAAAAAACAAGTATCAACCTACCGAATTGTTCATAAGCACATTCCTACATAATATAAAAAAATAAAAAACTGCAATTAAAATTATGAAGGTTTTTATTGTATACTTATGTATATGTTTAATTTGCAGAAAACAATATTTATTGAATTGATTTCTTATTGCAAAACTACATAAAAACAACGAGACAACACAGATATTTCGAAATGAAACTATTTAATTGTACCTACATACAGACAATTTTATTATGTTGCATTAAGAAATTCCACAATGCATGTTATGATAATCTTACAATGCAATATTGCATGCATTGATAGGTATACCATTAATAGAGAATGTAAATATAGAAAAAAATATGACAGTTCATACAATCGTGTAAGAGATTTTCTATAAATATTCAACACCTCGATGTGGGAACATTTTTCTCGATAATTTTCAACGGGTAGCTCGAGAATTCAATTCAATGGTTAGTTTATGTAATTAGTTATTACGTTATTAGTAATGGTAATACCGATGGAAAAGTATTTAAAAAAGAGGTGGGTTGAAAAATCAAAAGTTTTCGGTTTAATAATTTATTTTTAGTGGTAAGTTAAGGAATTGTAAGTTACAAAAGTTTAGTGGTAAGTTCGATAATTTCAGTGTGAACTTCGAGAACTTCAGTGGTAAGTTCGAGAATCATCAACGGAAAGTTCGAGATTTTCAATGGTAAGTTGGAAAAATTCAGTGGTAAGTTGGAAAAATTTTGTGGTAAGTTCGAGAATTGTCAGTAAATAATTTTGAGAAATATGCATTGAAGTATTCCGACTATCATTGAAGTAAAAACTTCTTTAGCACCGTTGTGATTTGAAACTAGATGTAACGAAAAATAGCGACACTAAAAAGAGATAAACACATAAATCTATAGGATTTAGCCTACGAGACAATGAGATAGTGTAATCAGTCTACTCTTTGTACGGTGCTTCGTAGCCTCCCACTCTTGTCTTTTTGAGGGTTCAACTTCCACCTTCTACCGCGTGTGAATTGCACACTCTGTTTTTCTTTATTATTGTAATAACATTTTGTTTCAACTGAATTACTATAATAAACAACCATTCGAGAACGCATTCAAAATAATATCTACAAAAAGGAAATAAATTGTAGGTTGAAACTCAATTTCAGGGGATTTGATTTGAGATTTCCACGGCCAAAAGTATTATCGTGATTTTTTTTTGGTTAATTTTTTTTTTAACCACTGGCTTGTATGCCTACGTTTCGTTTTGTTTCATAATAATAATGATAATTCTTTATTCCAGGATGTTGGGAGGATAGTGCAATCCCACACGTTCCATATAAATAAGTTACTTCTAATTGAAGAAATTGCCTAGTTTGAACGCCATCAGACTTTCAGTACACAAACGTGACAATGTATTTAAAAAAAATTAAACGTACAGAAATTTAATATTTTCTGAAGTTGAATCTACAGTTGATGATAATAAAATCAGTCCAGTTTTGGAGAACACAGGGGAATACAAAACCTCAGTTTTGACCATTTTATTTAGGTATAATCAGTTTGAGGTGCAGTTCTACCTTTAGCTTAGTATTCAGGGGATATTGTTTCCTCTTAAGCGTTAATTTATTTTTAATAATTTATAAAATTTATTATGCATGTATATAATAATTATAGCGGATGCTACACTTTTCTCAAAGGTGTTCAAAGTGACCGCGTCCCGAGCATCACAATCGTCAATCACAAGGCAAAGTCAAATGTGTACTTATATTATTATGAATAGGTTTATAATTAGTCTTGCAAAATGCGGTTTGAGCAAATAGTAGGTTCTATTACGTGGAAATGAAATAATATATTGCATTAATGACACACCTCGGTGGCGAAATAATTGGGCATTACTCGGACTGCATAAAATGACACAATTTCGGAAGATACTTGCGTCAATGAATAAAAATATATTTTGGAGCCCATCACATGACCGTGCAATAACGAAAACTTTTCCGTGTGGATTTATGACAACAGTGTTATCTTACTAGTTACTGAAAGCCCGCCAATAGCGTGAAAATAAATAAAAAAATACAAAAGCAAAGCGTAACAAAACTTGGCATCTTCAAAAAAACTTTTAATAATAATTTTCTTCAATTGATTCCGATTACATTTAAAATTTATTTTATTTGCTGTGCCTTCATAATAACTAATAACAATCATTAGTTATTAGGACTGATTCATTTAGATACTCGCTTTAACCTAGGTTGCGTGCAGTTGGTAATACTTTCTCAGAAGTAGTAGACGTGTTATAGTTACAAACAGGCTATAATAACATATCTCAATAATAATAACCATTACAGCATAATATCTACGATTCTTTTGCACGGGTTCTATGTAATTAAATTAGCATATTTTACTTCATGATTACTGTTACTGTTGCTATGTATATCACATGTTTGTAAAAGCCCGTGTAGGTGTATATTAATATAAATAAATAAATTAAACCGGTGGAATATGTTTTGTGCAAAGAGTTAGATAAAAAATGAAGAATTAGTTGTAACATTTTGCATACCTAACGTAATAATTCTTGCAGCTAGCTTCCAAAGGACACCAAAAGTTGTACTAACCAATGTTCAAACTCTCAAACGAAATTATTGCATTGGTACAGTAGCAATTTTTATTTCATGAATATATCTGTCCTGCATACAGTATTTTTAAAAAGAAATACACAATATTGGAAGCACGCCATTAACATACTGTCAAAAAATACAAAAATCATACTCCTAAATACAAGATTACGATAATAGAGTGAATGAAAACAAGTTCGATGTCAGCAAATACAGAACTTACGTAAAGCAGACAATTACGTTCAAAGATATAATAAGCTACGGAATGAAAGCAAATTAGTGTTAAGGAAATTATATAAAAGACTCGTATTCCTGCATTTTGAGGATTATACTAAACGCGGGTTTGGGTACCGCCGCCCCGGGATTCATTCATTGGATAACCAACGCATCTGCCATAGATCACCCTTATGGCTCGATACGTTTGGTGATTTGGTCCGGGTTCATCGGGTGACGTGTGTTCAGGTCTTGGCGGCGGATGCGCCTGCCCATCAGTGTGGCGGGCAGGATTGGGAGAGACTGGTTTACGAAGACCCTTTGACCTCTCCAACTAGTCTCTCTCGACCCATTACCTTGCACCGCATTTTCCTTCCAAAATACTTCTTTTCGTTCCTTTCCCTAAAATAAAACCCTCCAAACAGTATCTTCAAAGATGATCGAGGCTCTGAGAGAAATTATTTTCTTTAGAGCTTTCTGTGAGGGGTTAAAATAAAGCAAATATACTCCCCACCTTCCTCTTCCCATCTACTTTCCCTCCCCACGACCTTCAGCCACAACATGCCTACCCCAATTATGGATTTCATAGTCTCGACGGCTACAGACGGTTAGTAAGAGTTGGGACTCTTGGCGGTATTCACATAAAAAAATATTATACATTTAGCTTCACGTCTATAATATAACACTATCTACTATTTTCAATGTTAATTCGCACTAAAGCTAGGGGAACTCAAACCAATTCTAACAATACTATAGAATACAAAACTACATCATTCTATTGAATTGTGTAGTTGTGTAGCTATAAATTTGTGGTTTTCCATTTCCATTATGTTTAACCATCCGTCCAAAACAAATTATTTAATATTGTTTCATTTAATAAAAACTAATGTTTTGAAAAGTGTGGTTTATTTTTCTATTTCTGTAAAAATCTATTTTACTTAAAGCTCTCGTGAGAATCTTTGAAGACCGTAAATATTTTAGGACAGATATTCTGTGCAATTACTAAAATCTAATTATTTTTTTTTAAATATGTTTATAAATAAAAAAGGTTTCATTAAGCTTCTTGAATTGAAATAAATACAATTTCATGATTGCTAGATTTCACAAAACTATATGTGTCTGCTATGAAGCGCAGCAAACACTTTTTTCATGTTTGATGGTTAAGAACCCGCAAATTGTCTCCCATATTATAATAGTTTTTAAGGAAAAAAATATATGTCATTTTAATATCTCTACATTTACCGAGCTGAAACGGTAATTATATGAAATTCATAAAAACACATTTTGTTCTGTTATTTAAAGCGTTAAACGTATAAAAAGATTCACTGTGTATCTTTAAAAGCTAGTTTAGACATTCATTTGACAAGAGATTTTTGCACTATTTTGAAAGAGCCGTGTTTTATTAATTTTTTTCACAATTTTCGCGTAATTATAATAGTTTTTAACATAAGCGCGCTCCGTCTAACATTCGTATTTACATAAATATCTCCATTTCAAACCATCTTCCGCTTATTTTTGAAAGCTTACTATACAGCATATAAACACGTGGGTATTTCCGCGAACCGTACCATGATTACGGTAAAGGAATGAAGCAACAGCAAGCGGCGTTTGGCGCCGTTTGCCCTTGCTTCGTTCCTTTCCCATAATTCGTGACTTAGCTCGCGTTCATTTTCGTGCATGTATACATTGTATACGCAGCGTTACATTGAAAATACACAGTTCTGTCTATATAGATTTGTAGAAATAATATATAGAAAGTTCTAGAAATATCAAAAGAAGACGCATTCCATGCAGATTGGGTCACTTCCCAACAAATAACGTCTGCAGTATCTACACTTGTCTTAGTTGCCAAGTAAGTATATACGCTCACTGACTTTTTGTACTGTCGGAGTGTCGGGCACTCGGATGCTACTCTACTTGCCAAAATTAATGTTAAGGTCAACCAATGCTGTAAGTTAGCGTTGCCATTACGCCCATTACACTCGATATCGCGCAGGGTCACCGTAGAGGCCTATGCTAACAGATAAGCAATCCAAAGCTTGTGAATTAATTAAAAAATACACAACGAGAAGGTCACAGTTGGCTGAAGGTATAAACTTATCTGAAAGTATTGTAATCTTGTTTTGTAAGATTTTCTAATCTAATTTGGCGAAGATCGCCTCACAGGAAATAATATTTTTATCATTGAGACAGGAGTTTCAAAAAAACGTGACGTTTCGAGGAATATGTCCTTGACGAGCGAATGGCAGTTGCAAGTATTTGTTCAATAAGTTTACGATTGTGAGAAATAATTTATATGTAAAATTTTGGACTCTATTTTATGAATATGAATAGTCGGGCAAAGAAGCGCCCAAACATTATTTGTTAAGAATTTTAATTGAGGTGATGTCAAAATTTGGTTCCATGACTACTTAACAAAGTGGTATTTCGATAGGTACCCCTTTGAAAAATCATTAAAAGCGAAGTTATTTTTAAATATCCCATTACCTAACCTATGACTTTTCGAAGGAGTGATGAAGTTGCGCATTGTTGAGTTGTCCGGTCACCCAAAATTTATCAAGATGCCCGCATTTTAGTTGTGTTTTAGCTTTGCTTAAAAATTTATCAAATTATAGATTAAATTGGGGCATTCGACTACTTCTAATAGTTTTCTCGAACAATACATTTCCTTTATTTTTAAGATAATTAATAAATTCTTCGGCAATTTTACAGGTTTTCTCGTACTAAAGTATGGCGCATGCCAAACTTGATGTGTCGACCTGAATGCCGGCTTGAATTTGATACGATACATTCTCGCGCAGTTAATGAATTTACAATGAACGTAAGCCAAAGAGAAAGATGCGTAAAAACAGATAAGGCGTGGGGAGGCATGCACTTTTCTGACCATAAACTCGCCTATTCCGACGATTTCTGTATCAACGTCAGGCCGGTATAAAGTAATTGGCATGTACTATACAATGCTGTGAACGAAGATTCCTTCAAAATATTCATTTACGAAACTTTATAATATTATGTTTCCTCTATCAGATGATGTTATTAATTGGAACCATTTTGATTTTCAGATGGTTTCGTTTGTTATATATTTTATTAGTTATTATTAATTTGGTGAACTCGTTTTGAACCACCGAAAAGAGACTTGCGCACCACAGTTGGAAAGAGAGATCTCGCTCTTTATTGCAAACGTTATGGCACATATTCAATCCATATAATTATTTTAAGAGTAAATATATCCGTTTCGCATTTCATACTTATACACTTATACAGGACTATCCATTTTATCAGAACTCCGTAAATAATTCATTTATGAGATTTTTTCTTGCACTTTTGCAGAGTGGCGAAGCGTGGGGGGGGGGGGGGGGGGCAAAAATAATAATATTATGTTGTAAAAATTTAAACCATTTCATTTCATATTTTTGTCGCACCTACGATTCGGACCGATTGAAATGATTATCATTACTTCAGAAATCAGAAATATAAATTTCAGTAAAATAAGTTATTTTTCAAAAATATTTAATAATTATTTGAAAATGTTCTACGATACTTTCGTTTACGAATTTAACTCTTTATTTTATTATTTATCATAAATGTCAGTAATTATATTTTTTAAGCAGAAAATTTCGTAATTCATAGGAAAATTAATATAATGAGAGCAATACTAATTAAAGCTGGGAACTCGCAAACAAATTCACTATTAAATAAAACCAGAATTGTGTTCAGAATGTAACGATTTAATTTCAGTTGTGTATTCATCTGCTGATACAACTCGAAGGAGATCATTATTTTATTCGAAGTGCAGTAATTAAAATCTATTTGCAGACTCTGTATGTGCTGCCAGAATCAAAGAAAAACCAATTTCATGTTATGAATGTAGTTTTAATTCACCGCATACAGACCTAATTTAAACCATTTTTTGTGTTGAGAATGTAAACTTCCAGTTGTGGATTCATTTGCTGACGCATTTCGAAAGAAAACATTATCTTATTCGAAGTGCAGTTATAATATTCTGGTTGCAGACTATTTATGTGCTGCCAGAATCCAAGAAAAAACATTTACATGATCTGAGTGTACTTTTAATTCGACAGGTACAGATTTAATTTAATCCAGTTTTGCGTTCAGAATGGAAGATTCAACTGCTGACACATTTCTCTTATTCCATGTGCAGTTATAAAATTCTAGTTGCAGACTATTTATTTAATGCCAGAATCAAAGAATAACCATTTTCATGTTCTGATTGTAATTTTAATTCACCACATCTAAGCTGACTTTGTGTTCAGAATACGATACGATAAATTAAATTACCAGTTGCAGATTCATCGTGTACCAAGTGAAGCTGTACATTTGAGTTAAATGCTGCAAGATTCTGAGAAATTGATTGTTCCGTGTATTTTCTCGATTTCCGACAGCAGTTATAAACTTTTCAGTAGAATTAAATTAGAAGAAGAAAACACGATTTTCGTCGGAAGAAGGGTGGCGGCCAAACAATCCTCCGCCCCGGGGGCCGGAACCCACGCTACGCCACTGCCTTTGCATTAACAAACAATAAAAAGTGTATTAAATTTCTTACCTCAGCACGTAAGCGTCGACTTGCTCGCTGTGAGTGAAAGAAATAATTTCACAGCGAACAATCTTCAACAAACTCTCCCATTTTTGTCTGTAAAAAAGAAGAAAAAAAACATAAATTAATTATCATGGTTAATTTGTATAAATTGGAAACAATAAATATTTTTCTTGTATATCAGAGTACCATAAATAATTTCACGACCTCCGTAGATGAAATTAAGTGATGGTAAGTTCCTTAGCGCGGAGGTCAATGGGTCAGATATCTGCGAGGGCAAATAAAAAGTCACCTACAGCTCTCAATTAATTTAATTAGTTATATCTTGTACCTCGATGCAGATTGGAATAGTACACTCTAAGGACGGGTTGTTTCGCAGGATTTTAACAACCCATCAAATTAAGAAGTTAATTTTCAAATTCTGTGAAAGTTATATTCAAGTTCGGTTATTATATCCTTATGGGCCAGTTACTTCACAAAACTGAAATAATATCAGAGATTGAATAGAAACTGGAAAATTAACTTCAAAATTTGATAAATTGTTCAAATTCTGTGAAATAACCCGTCCTTAGTATCGCTTTAGTGAGAGACTTACGTATGTTTAGTGAACAGATCTGGTTAGCCAAGTACTTCCCAATATTTCTCTTCCCAATATCCGTCCTCGCTTCCCTCAGCCTCAAAATTTAATACCAAAGTTTCACTGGCTTCGGGAGATGAAATTTTTTCGCAGTATCACATAAAAAAATATAGAGCAAAATCAATCGATATATAATAACAATACTTGGCTGATGGCAAAATTCATATCATTTATCTTCTGTAATATGTACACGGTGTCCAGAAACAGTGCAAGCGGGAAATCCGAATCAAATTTGGTGTCGATTTGTGGTATAACTTTTTTGAGTTCATCTACAATCTACAGTTTTATTACGAGAGTAATGGAATTTTGCACACTTGACCTTAAAAATAGGAGGAAGCTGACTGTCTACGCGAGATTTTGAAAAACTAACCCAAACCCCTATTTTCCGCCAATAAAAGCAGAATTAAGGTACTTGATGAAATTTTGCACACGTGCAGTTCAAAATAAGAGGAAAATTACTGCCACCATACGATTTCTAAAAACTTTAAAAAAAATGTAAGGCCAGCGAGAAACGCCAGGGACATGGCAAGTATAATATATTTTAATCAGGACCGGGGAACTTTTTTGAGTAATATAAGTTTATATTACTGTATATTACAGTGTATTACGGTAATAAAGTAACCCGCAGACTTGGAGAAAAACAAAGTACTTGGTTTTAAAAATTCTAAGCCTTTTTAAAAAATAATATTAATTATTTATTTCTAAATTACCCAGAATCACGAAAATACATAGCAGTGAAATTGAATTGTATGGAGGAAAGATATACAGCCCAAAATATTCGATTAAAAATTATTAAAAACATTTGTATAACTTAATTGTATCTATCTGCTTTAAAAATAGTTTGTTGTGTTGTTTATTGAACCTTACCATCGCTCTAAAAATATTTTTTGTGCTGTTTATGAAACTTTACCACCGAGATAATTTGTTTACCCGTTTTAGGTCATTAACCTCAGCTGAAAACGTAATTATATAATAATATATTGTGGGAGTCGAAAATAAACCTTTTCTCTCGGAAAATCATTGCTCCGGGTTATTATTTTATGAAGTTATACGGAATCTGTAGGAAGGTTCATTGCTCCAAAAATCATTCTGCAAAAAACCCTCAAAGTAAATATATCTTATTACTTAACGACACAGTTATATCCTAGTGAGACAGGCATACAAATAAAACCAATGTAAATATATTTTCTTATAGATAAATAAAAAATAAAAATAAACTTTACTAACTCACCACCACACCGTTTCACATAGGGGTAGGTAGAGAGGGGATGGGTCGCCAAATAACTCGATCTTTGCGCACACTCTTTGCTTCATTCACAGCCATACATCATCTCTTATATAGCCTTCCCTTATTCTGACTCTTCTGCATCCCTTTCTTCGATGATTTGCTGTACATGTCCAAACCATCGAAGCGTCGAATAACAACACATAAAGTCAAACAACATTTTCCGCTTATAATTATGGTAGTTATCCTAATAACGCTGCAGCTCTGTCTTACACATTAAATAATGGTGAAACACAATATGAGACACCAATATACGTGTGTCTGTTTTCTCCAAAGAACTACTATTTTGTTCTTTGGAGAAAACAGATATATCTTATCACGGCTCAGCAACGGTGACGGGAATTGCGTTTAATTTTCTTTTTAAGTGTGAGGGAGATGTATGATAATGATTGTATGTTTCTTTAGGGGGGGGGGGGTGCAGACATACGTTCACCGTTTGTCACATTTTCGACTGTTGTCATTTAGCGTGTAAGAAAGAGCTGTAGCATTATATGTTTAAGAACACATTGACGTTTTTGGATTTCACTCACACTTCAATATTATCACTGTAGTTATATTACATACCTACATTCAAAATTATCGTCACGGCTAGTAGTATTGTATAGGGGTTTACGGAAACGTCACGGCGCGATGTGTGAGAGATGAAAGAAAATGATTACTTTTTTTTCTATTTTGGAGGAAACAGACTTTAAAACATTGTGTATCTCCTATGTTTATTGTCTTCTTTGTGCCGCAACGGTACCGTAATCGTGGTTCGTCACCGCAATAATAAAAGCGCTCATTTACATTATATAAACAAAGATGGTGGTAAACCGTGTAAGACCAGTCCTGATAAATAATTAAATAAAAATCCGTTAACCAATTAGAACTAAATCAATATTAATTTTGTCAAATGATTGTGATATCATCTTGCTATTTACTCGATAACCTATGCACCCAGACGCCTCTTATCAACCAAATGTTAACATACGCACGTCTGAATAATTAATTAACTGAGCCTAGCGAAGTCCTGTTTTAACTCGACCATTTGGCATTTCATATGTCTGTATGCAGTGGCGGCTCTCCCCTTAGGACAATGGGTGTTTGACCCCCCAAAATTATAAGACATAATAATATTTTTTTACGGAATAAACGGCTCAACGCATCGAATTCTTTACTTGAAATGAACCGCAAAATAATAGCAGTTAGCGGCGACGACTCGCCGGGTGACGAGCAGTGACATCTATCGTGTCAAATGGAAGCTCCAATTCTCACAATATTTAGATCCTTGGGTCAATTTTTGACTTGCCCTATCTTCTGTCTCTATGCGCGCCATACAATAAACGCGATGGCACTATGTTTTTATCCTGGAGTAAAAATTCCCGCGTATAGGTACCATAGAAACCCTAGCGACGTTTTGGACATGACCGAATGTCAGACATTAGAGACAGCATTATGAATCTTATGCGTTGTTGACAGAGATGGCGATACAACATAGGTCGGTTTTGCATTTTGCACGCATGCCTGGACAGTTCGGGAAAGATTTTGAATAATAATTATTTACTTTGTTATCGTCGACGTTTCAAATAAAGTTTGGTGGCACATCGAGAAGTAGATCATTTCAAACATTATTAATTATTATATTATGATCACTTTTCAACGGACATAGAAAATAGCTTGATTTAAAACAATGTTTGTTTTTTAGGTTCCTAATCTACCTAAGTGACAGCAGATTCTATACATTTAATTATCTAGTTACAGGTAAATCATTTGAAAGGGACCTTTGCTTGTGTAGTGGTGTATTAGATAGATAAAAAATATCTAATATAATTTAATAATAAATCTGTTTTGTTAGGTAGCTGAAAAATGCAAAAAAAAACATCGTCAAATTGAAACGCAAGTCTAAATTTAAATAAAATTGATAAATGTCTTTTCTCACCCAATATCTTTGGGCATTTTAGGGGTAAAAGGGGACTGCGGACGTGTGTTTCAAAGTCAATTTTTGTTTTTAAATTTTTATATTACCGGTTTCTATTTTTTCTAATCTACCTAATTTTTTTTATATTTTGGATACTTAGGTACATACTATCGGTGTGCATAACTATATTGAAAAGTGCCCTCTTTAAAATGATGTGCCAGCAAGTACATGAATTATCTAGTTATTTTGCAATTTATAAATAATACCCATGTAATTTGAGTTGCGGATTCATGACCCTACCTATCTTCTAATTGATATAGATTTTTATATGTCGGCATTTTTCACAATATCAAAAAAGGTAATTTCACAATTTTTTTTCAAATGACCTCCCATACTTGGAGCCCTAGAGCCGCCTCTGTCTGTATGTATATTCGTGCGTGTGTTAGTTTTTCGTTTTCGAAAATCTGCTGCATTCACTTTGCTATCCAAGGCAGCCTTACTTTGACAAGAGGGGTTAACTTTGACTTGGTTCCGTAAAGATTATTTTTGCAAATGTTAAATCGTCATGTTTATTTCAACTTTCTTATTCGCTTTTTTTTAATACTAAGGTAACTACCTAGGTACCTGCCCGAAGAAAGTTTGAAAAAACATTTTTTCAGTAAAACTTCGTTACACGCTCGACTTGTTGGGTAAGCTGGTGAATACGTTACGAAAAGTGTGATGCGTTACGAAAAGTGTGATGCGAACGGTGATCGATGCGAACGGTGATCGGGCAAGGTGGACGGTCGGGCATTTACGCACGCTTGACTTGGGGAGTAAGCTGGATAAGGATAAGGATAAGGATGAGGATGAGGATGAGGAGGGTAAGGATAAGAGGGAGATATAAGTTAGTGAAGTTTTACTTCAGTCGTGTGGTCTAAAGCACACTCCTTTTTTTATTGAAATAGTGACGCTGCTTCGGACAAACTGTATAATTACTTTTTATTTTTAAAAAAACCTACATAATTTATAAGGTTTATGATTAAATGGGTAGGTATTTAAGTACCACCTTACAAATGTAATGATTTCAGAGGAAATTTTGGTTTTGATTTGTTAAATAATAAAAAAATAGAAACATTTTTTTATGCGAAGTCTACTGTTTACAGAACTACTACTATACCTTAATACAACCTACAATAATGTGTGAAATACTTAAATTGGTTTTAAATTAATGAAATTGAATTAGGTAGGTACTACTCTTGAAAAAAATCCTGAAACTTAATTCCATCCTCAATTTTTAGGAAAATTGTTAACCAACTAACCATTTGGTACGCCGTTTCCACGTAGGGATTGGCAGAGGATATACCGCCACACAACTTTTTCTTGGCACACATCCTTTGCTTCATTCACATTTATAGTACTAATTTTATGTCTCGTACATATCCTTCTCTTATTCTGACTTTTGCCATGGCTTGACTTAAGTACATATTTGATTCATTTGATCGTGCCATGTTTTATTCGGACGTCCCTGACTTCTTCCACTTCACGTATTCTTTTTAAACTCCTTTCTTTGTGCATCCGTTCTACATCTTTCCTAATTGTATCCACTACTTTTGCTTGTATGCTTTTCCGATCTCCACATTTTTAACATACGTGGTTTTACCACACATAAGCCTCAGGAATCTCGTTTCTACGACATTCAATCTACTTTCACGTTTCGACAGGAAAGGTTGGGAGTACCGAGTATATATGTAAAAAAATAAGCTTTGGAAAACAAAAGAAGGAAAAAACCGATGCCAAAACCTTGCAATTCAGGCGTATCAATAATTATTTTTTATTGCCTTCTGCGAACCTGATATTTATTAAGGCATTTTTAGTGTCTGGCTTTACAGGCACTGGTGGTGGCTGGGAACATTTTATTAAAATTACCCGAAATATGAAAAAAAAGACAGCACTGTGCAGTAAAACACGAAAATGAGTTAAATTATGCAGTCCAAAAGAAAACATTAAATAATTATAAGATGACTGCACACTGGGTTTATAACAACCCGTATTTAAAACACACATTTACAAAAATAGATTAAAAAAATGTGTTCATAATTAAAAAAAATATATATAGATACATATCCATTATATTTAGAAAATAAACCTTGGTTATTATTAAATTTGCCAAAAGTGTGGGCAGTTGCACGCAATGTTGTTCGTTGTTTCAAACATTTTACTAACGGTAAAATTTCCCAATTATTTTTAATTCAATTTCCATGTTTGTTTTTGAGTGACGTTTGCTGAAATGTTCCGATTCAGCCTAAATACGCACTAATTTTTAGCAAAAAATGTAGCTTATGTCGTGGTAGAGGGCTTAGCCAGCCGTGGTAACGAACATTCGACGCCTGGGTGGGAACCAAATGCGATACCAACTCAGCCACTGACTACTGATTTAAATAACCCAAACTGAACCTGATAAACTGTTTTGTGCATGTTTTTCCATCTCCCCCGTACGTGCATAGTTGTTTCCAATGGAATTTAAGTAGAAATCAATTGTGTTTATTTTAATTGCGTGTGAGGCGGAATTCGGCAACTTTAACAAATATTTTATCAATCCAGCATTGGTAAGAAATTGTATGAAAACTACCATGAAAATGAGTTTTCTTTGAACTGTGTTTCGACCGGCAAGTTTATAATAATACGTTTCAGACAAACCCCTTCTAAAATGCGTAAGCAGTTCCTACGTTCCCGCGAAACATGTGCTACCTATAGATTACACTACAAAATAGTTTATTTCTCCGTTCGTATGATGTTCGGCTGAATTAATTGAAACTGAAATTTAACCTTCATCCACTGAGTAAAATGCATTGTTTTTATACTAATAGTATTTACAATAAAAACAAAATTGGATTTGGCAGCACTAAAAAAAATAAAAAACCGTTTTCGTCCCGTTTTGGCCATTTTTCAACCCGTTAATAATTCTGAGGAATTTCCACGGAATTCTGCTACTCACCAAGACTGGAATAATAAAGCACACAGCTATTTGGGGGAAATTATTTGGGCTGCGCACATAGCCTCTGTAAAAATGATTCATTAGCTATGTAATTCAAAAGAACCGCATGTGCGAAAATCGCAATGTTGAGTAAAGAAAAATCAGAAATACCAATTAATTCACCAATTTTGTTGTGTAAAAAGATCACATCTGTTATTTTAATTTCATCGTTATTGGTAGATAATATGTTTCTTTGCAATTATTACACATTTTGTAATATTTTTTGCAAAACGTATTTTGGTAAACTTTCGGCATCGCTGGATACCTATGCATACGAATATTTAAAAAAAAAACATTTTATTCACCTTAATTATCATAAAATACAACATTTGCATTCGGGCGATGGAAAATGCTGATTTTAAAATTAAAAATTTCGTAAAATGTGAATTTGCTTTCGTCGTATAGAATAACAGCCATTTACAATAATTTCAGAATATTTGGTATCGACGAAGGTATCAACAAAGGGCTATAGATTGTATTACCATTTAATCTATACGTATTAGGTAGGCACTATTTCGGTGGAATACAAGATTAAAAAAAAATTATAAAGTTTTTGAGGCAAGTTTTTAATAACATAAGAAAGTTGTATTTTAATCAATAATTTTTTTTAAATTTCAACGCCCCGAATGCAAATAGTTGAAGGTGAATAAAAAGGTTTTTTCTGAAAATTATTAGTATGCAAATCCAGCGATCCCGAAGTTTACGCATATTATGTACCATTAGAGAATAAAAAACACGTAAATTGCAGTTTTTCGATATTTGGCAAATATTTGAAAAGTCGTCCAATTAGTCTTCAGACACAGTTATTTAAAAAAACGATAAATAAATACAGATACCTATGTTTATTTTGAATTACGAATGAATTATTAATTGTTATAATTCGTGCAGAATTTCCGAATTTTACTTTATCATATAAAATGTAAATATTGCCGATCATATTCGCATAATACCGGAAAATTAACTTTTCAAGATTTTATTCGAGTTTTATGAAACCAGATTTACCTACTAGGTACCTACCTAATCAGTTTTCGGCAATATTTACCTACCTATCCAGTAAAAAGGTTGTATTTGAATTTCAAAAAATTATTTTAAGTAGATATGGGTACAATGTGTACCATTCCACATTTTACCAATCGGCTTTATTTCAAGGTGAACAACATTATGCAGATTTTTTGTTGTTTTATTGTTATTATGAACGTAAAATAAATATTCACAACATCACATCAACAACAAAATGAGAGACCCATTACTCCACATTTTTAAAGATACTTGTTTATATTATTATAATCTGAATTCGGCGTAAGAAAACAAAATTAGGTAGGTACTGTAGAAAGTTAACCACGAACAAAATAACCAGCTAGTGATTCAAGAAAATTGACAAAAGCTGTAGGTACCTAAACAATAATACTTTTCGTCTTTACTTTACCCACTTTACCTTTACTTACTGCTGCTTACTGCATAATTACCACAAGAGGATACAGGTTTAAATATTGGTTCGCGTGCGATTCCTCTCGCAAAAAAAATAGTGGAAGTGAATATGTGACGGCTTCTGAATAAATGGAAAATGTTGGAAAATTCATAGCACACCCTCGACATATCACCAAATTCGGCAGCCTCCATTCTCCGACATGCTACCCTTGTTTGTATTATAACATCAATCCGTAATTTATGACGTGACGTAATAATTATTCTTCACGCTTGATCACGGTCGATCGCCTGCGCACCCCCCATCAGCTCATCAGCTGGGGGGAAACTGTAACATTTACATTTTACATTGTTGACATTCTGAGCAGAAATCTTGTCATTCAACAAAATTGTCTGCATCAACTTACCAAGTAACGATAAAGTTTAAAACTTTTTCCTACCTTGGTATCTTCCTCAGGTCGGCGTTCTTAGTAGGAACAAACCAAATCTCCAGTAATTTCTCCACACCTTCGAAAAATGGCACATCTTGATCACTATTATTTAACATTTCAGTTTCGGCCATCGCTACGCTGTCTTCGAGTGATTTTAATTTAAAAAATAAACTTTAAAAGTATACAAAAAATACTTAATGCAATCTTTGTGATGTGCCAAGCGAGCACGACCGCGCAAAGTCAATTGAAAACTGACAGCAAAATTCTGCTTCGATTTCTCAACACTAGGCCGGCGTGATTACAGATTACAGCACGTGGTGTGCGCCGTTCGCATCTGCGCATGTCTCTCCTACTCTCCAGTAGCGATGTGTAGGTTCAGCCAGAATGAGTTCCTGAACCCGAGTTCTTTGCGGAAAGCGGATACCACTCCTACTCCTGTTTCAAATCAACTACTCCCAGAAAACTCGGATCCAGACGCAGACCCGAATGCCTCTAATCAACCGCTTCGATACAGCAGACAGAACACCCTTCTATACATTGATAGATGCATAACCAATATCAATCAAAATAAAATGATGAAAAGGAATGTGACTGCTAAAACAATAAACTTGCAAATATAGATATGCATGCTGAAATATTCACTGCTTGTTACTATCATTACAGAAGTTCATAATATCATATTCTAGATGCGAATAACACAAATAAATGATGACTAAATAAATTGTACCTACTATATTCATTTCACTTGCGCGGCAACATACCCTCATCCTTCTCCTCCCCTTTCCCATGCCAATCAATTCACACACGGTAGAAGTGAAACCTTAAGAAAACTAAAGTAGACAAGAGTGGGGAAGCTACGAAGTACCGCACAAAGGGGAGACCGATTATACTATCTCATTCTCTCGCAGGCTAAATCCTATAGATGCATGTGTTTGTCTCTTTTTAGTGTCGCTATTTTTCGTTTCATCGAGTTTCAAATCACAACGGTGCTAAAGAAGTTTTCACTTCAAAAATAAGAGTGAGCAGTTCAAATGCGGTAGAAGAGAAACCTTCAGAAAACTTAAGTAGACAAGAGGCTACGAAACACCGATAATTCCATCTCATTCTCTCGCAGGCTAAATCCTATAGTATGTATGTGTCTCTTTTTAGTGTCGTTTTTTCGTTTCATCGAGTTTAAATCACAACGGTGCTAAAGACATTTTCACTTCAAAAAAAAAATTTCATGTCAAGTAAATGAGTTCTTAACTCTTGGGAATATAATGCGTGTAGATATGTTTTGTGTACTTTTAAAAATAAAGTTACATAAATTCCGAAAAAGTCCGATCCGATTCCACATGGTCCGGACCCGTACCAGAACCCGCATGGTGTAAGTCCTTGAGTTTGGGGTCAGAACATACGTCTCGGCACCCGCCACAGCTCCCACAATATCCAGTTCGTACCAATTACTCGGAATCTGAAACCACTCCTAGAACTCGAGTTCTTTTAAAGGGAAGCACTCCTGGGAGGCCTCCGGATAAACGCGGGACCTACTCATTACTGCTCTTCACCACAACCGGCTAATTTCAGTTTTGGCACTTTCAAAAATAATTTGTTATTAATAATTGCGACTAATAATACCAAGTTTAAAATACTTAAATTTTTAAATAGCGTAATAATTCACGTCTGAAATAAAAATTCTGGTATAATAATAATATTTACAATGTTTTATGGAAAGTGGAAACCGAGTGGAATCCAAGTTGAATCCAAGAAGAAAAATACTATTTCACAAATCACTCTTTTTAGGGTGAATTGCCTATTTAAAAAAAAAAACTACTTACATAGTTATAGATTTGACCGTAGCTATTGCTCTTATGTACACACTAGCTGGTACCCGGCATGCGTTGCTATGCCATTTAATAAAGAAATTCTTTCTCCTTGCATGTCCTTTCCAATTCGTCCCATTCCCCTTCCTCTCCTACGTCCTCTTCAGCTCTCGCGTTCCCATTCCAACTCCGCCTCCTCCACCTTCCCTCTCCCCCCCTTCCCGCCAACCCCCCTACCGAGTTCCCTTTCCCCCTCCCGCATTCCATACATTCAGTTTTCAAACAGCTCGCGTACCACCTATTGCATTTTTTTAGACAAATTTCATAATGCCAGAGCTCACCAGTAGTTTTATACAAACCTTGCCCTGACAATATCTAACGAACATAATAAAAAAGAATTATCCAATTTGGTGCAGTCGTTCGGAAGTTATGCGCGTACATACATTTCGGCAATTCATTTTTCCTATAGATAGATAGATAGATAGATTATTCTGACATGACCTGTGTAATAACTCGTTGATCTTGGCGGCGGATGCGTTTGCCTACCTACAGCATGGCGGGCCGGATCAGGAGAGACTGGTTGAGGGAGTTCTTTTAACCTCTCCAGCCAGATTCTCTCGACCCATCGCCTTGCACCGCAGTGGAAAGAATGAGTTCATATAAGCGTCTCTTCTGGACACACTGACCCCCAGATTCCTAACACCCCTCATACCCTTTTCCTTCTCAGAACTTCCTCTCCTTCCTTTCCCTAAAAATACTCTCCACACAGCATCCCCAAAGATAACTTAGGTCACGAGGGTAATTGTTTTCCTCTGTGTTTTTCTCTTTGGAACACTGAGATCCCACGACCTGCCTCTGTATTGCACCAAAAGTAAAAATCCCACAAACAGAAAGGATATGCCAGCGCTCAGTGGATACAAAATTATTTTATCCATACTAGATATTATTACCATAAAGAAGCTAAGCTAGCATTCCACAATGGAGTCCTGGTACTTACCCTGATCTATGGCAGTGAGGCATGGAACTGGCAGAGGAAGGATGAAAGTACACCGAATGCCGTCGAAATGAGATCCCTGAGGCGTATGTATGGTAAAACAATGTATAATCGTATGAGAAATGTGGATATCCGCAAAGAATGTAAGGCTGATGTAAGCATAATGAGTAAGATTAAGAAGGGGACACTCAGATGGTTTGGGCATGTAGAGCGAATGAACGAAGAAAGTAATGTAAGAAGAATATACAACGCAAATATGAATGGTAGAAGAAGTCGGGGACGCCAGAGGAAGACATGGCACGATCAAGTGAATCAAATACTTGAGTCGGGCCATGTTAAAAGTCAGAATAATAGAAGAGAATGTATGAGACGATGTATGAATGTGAGTGAGGAAAAGAGTGTATGCCAAGACCGAGCAGTTTGGCGATCCGTCCTCTCTGCATACCCCTGCGGAGAAAGGACGTGATGGTTAATTAATTAGTTAGTTACTAGATATTTGATATATCTTTTGATAAAAAAAGGAATTATTCAGTTTCGCCTCAAATCCAAATTCTTGAAAGAAAAAAGCCAAAGCAAGTTGTAAGAAAAATATGTCGATAAATAGTTACATGTAAAAGAAAATAATAAATTTAGACAGAAATTCAATATTTTTTTTTATTTAGGTAAACATGTAAACGAATTATAACACACACATACATATTTATTTTATTTTTGTATAGTAATAAAAAATATTATTTATTATTTTTTGAAGAAATACAAACATTACCGGGTTGCGAATAACCTGACAATATTTTAAAATCTACTACCACCACAGTAAGCGGAAAATGTCACTTGTCGTGATGGAGGACTAGTCAACCGAGGAATCGAACATGCGGTGGGACCCTAACGCGATGCCAACTCAGCCAATGACCGGTCATACATGAATACAAAAAGCATATAAAAATATTTTTAGTGATCACTCCAAAATTATAAATAGTTTTTATTTATTGGAATGTTGAGTCCAGCACCCTTACAATGATCCAATAACAATAAATTATTATAACCTACTTTCCAAAAATTAAACAAAACAACAGCGAGGTTGTTAACAGACATCACCCGTAATTGCTCTGAACAGACAATACAGAACAAGTGTGTTAAATAAACAAACAAAAAAATCTTACTTCTGGTGAAATTCAAGAACAATACCGAAATTCTTTCTTGAATGAATAATCAATGGGTTATTTTCACACAATTTTGGCCGCTAGGTGCAGCATTCGAAGACGGTACCATTAGATTGGGAGAATTATCAAATCTCATATGATTGTAATGACATTTGAAACACTTTAAAGTTTTTGTCATAATATAAAGCCATTAACTTGTTGAAATTTCAATTTTGAAAGACGTAATAGCTAGACTCGCTTTCCGCCTAGTTTTTGTAACCACTCGTCCATTGTAGACTATAAATATCAGTGTATATGTCGCAGGCCGACCGTAAAATCAGGCAGATCATGATGCGCCTCAGGCACTTCACGATCTGCTGCCAGGCACTTCACGATGTGGCTAGGCGCATCATGATTTGCTTGGTTTTACAATTGGCCTGCGACATACACATTGTAAGTATTTAATATAATATCTCCTCATAATTAATTCCTCAATATAAAGAATAAATATAATATTATATGAAAATGCAAAGAAACATTCTATGTAGAATGGTATATGCACAAATAAATGCATTTTGTTAAAACTTTGTTTCACCTTATTGCGTCATAAAAATATTTGTTAGAAATAATTATTTCTTTCTGCATTATTTTTATTCTCGTTCATTTTACTTTTGAAAAAAAGAAAACAAGAATAAATCGGGAAAAAGTATGTTGAGATGATAAACAAAGTCCATAGCATGGTTGCCAATGTATGTATATATTCTAAAATACCCAAAATAGATGTTCCCCCCTGAATAATAATTCTACCCCCAAAATGAAACCAAATTTTATAAAAGATAATTATTATTTTTTAATCAATTGGTTGATTTCCGATTTTCTCTTTCGTTCAGGCTTAAAAAATAGAAATTCTTTGAAAAATTGTTGCAAGTTTAGTACATTCTTAAAATTAAAAGTAAAAATTATTTTCCAATATGGTTGAATAATCAGGAAAAGCACTTTTCATCGGTATTAGTTACGTCCGTTTTCATATTGTGGAATCCCCGCATTTTCCCCACAAATACCCAATTTTTAGAAATTCCCCGCAATTTAGGGAATTCCTCAATTCCTTGGCTACCCTGGTCCGTAAATAAACTAGTTAGATTGATGACAGGAAGACCGCCTACCACCTAGCAGATATTTTGGAACTACATGCTCAGAAAATGGCCCATTGTCATTCGGTTGATTGGGGCTTAAAAGTCGAAATGCCCCAAGTATATTTGCAACACATGTTTTATAAATCATACTTCTACATATTATCTGTTCAGTGTACTACACCACTAGGGAATCTTGCTACAGAGCACCATCAAAATTAAGTAATCCTAACCATAGTAAAGTTTCTAACATTTATAAAGTTAACTTGTAAAGAAACTAAAAATCAGTACTTGTTTTGTTCAATTAAATACCTAAATACAAAGTTATAAAACATCTGAATGATTATATTATTATACACATTAATCGAGTAAAGAAAATACATAATATTATTATGAATATCAATTCTGGGTAATGCAACTATAAAAATACTGATGCATATTATAAACATGAAGCTATTATTCCTACTAAAAGGAGACATCAAAGTTCCTAAAAATGGTTCCAAAAGTGAACGCCGCGGCGCCCTGGACTTATACTTATGCCATCTCCTTTTAGTATTATTCAAAGCTTTTCGAACATAACATAACCTCAAATGCACAAGCTTATTGTTATTAGTTGATGGTGTTGCAAGGAGGAACAAATCCCCCGAAAGATTGCTCGAGGTGCTTTGCAACGGCCATACAGAGACGATCGTTATTGGGGCCTGAGACTACCTGGATGCCGAGGGGTAGGCCTGCATCATTCAGTCCCAATGGAACCTGAAAAGAAACAATACATCATTATTTTATTGCATGGCATTGAACCTATCACACCCGGTGCGTTTAATTCTAAGCAATAGGTACCAGTTTTCCTATTTCAGCAACCTCGTTCGGAAGTGTCGAGGTTTTGTGAAAAAAAAACAATACCTCACAGATTTAATTTATAAATAAATACAACAAATTTGACACCTCAGGCCTTGAGCGTGTTCTATCAGATGGTCGGATTACTTCCGCTTTGCAATAAAATATACATAAATGGACTATTTCTGAAAGTATTCAAAAACTAAAAACTGTTTCTGAAAGGTGATGAAATATGCTTTTTAATTTTATTATTCGAAATGAACACATATTTTTTTAATACAAACATAAAAAAAGTTTTAAAAATGGTTCACCTTACATTTTTTTTTAACTAAAATTACTGCTAATGAAAAAAAAAAAAAACACATACAGATTTTATTAGACAAATGTATTATAAACGTTGTTGTAATCTCTCTTTTTTGTTGTTTCATGTAAACATAATCAATAAAAAATTCACAAAGTTTTGTAATTTTTTTTTTTAAATTGCGGCAGGAAATTTTGGTTGTGTAGAGGTGTACTTTTTAATTTCTCTGGTGTTAACTTTTAGATCTCTACATTTTATAAATTAAAGTCCTCCGCCGCGTCTGTCTGTATGTTTGTGATAATCTCAAAAACTACTAAACAGATTTTCGTGCGGTTTTCACCAATAGATAAGAGTGATTCATTAGGAAGTTTTAGGTACCTATTTAATTTGTTAAGGTTTTGTGTAAATTGGTTGAAATAAATAATTAAAGGAGAATTTCTGCATGTGGTGGACGAGCGAGCTTGTGTGGATTTGATTTTTATACAAATTAAAAGATGGCGGTGTGAGTTAATAAGACTTGGTTATAAATGTTGGGTAACCATTCAGTAGATGGCTTTGTGTTTCATTAGCCACTAGTTTGAATATAAAGCGTGATGTTTTCTCTTTCTAACACCGTTTAGATCATATTTCTCACAATGACAGTAAGGAAGATACAACGATTTCTATGAGACCTATATGGGCTGTTCCTAAAAGCGAACAAGTAACAAGATTCCACCTGACACTACAATGTCATGTGATAATGGGCTCTAGAACAAGCTTGTTTAGAATTTATTATTGCATAACATTGCTGGGTCCGATGTTAATATCACTTGTTAGGGGTCGATTTGTAGAAACTCGAATCTGTAGACACCTGTCAAGGATCTGATAATTTTAAATACTTAGTGCAATTATTTTTGTCTTAATTAGTTAAGTTGAGGTGGGTTTTAAAATCATCAAGGATGTAATTACTTGAGTTGCGGGTAGCCTCAGAGCGTTGAATATCCCCCAATAAGCAAAGTTGTACGGGCGTACAAAAAATGTATAGTGGTATGGGGCGGGGTGGGGCGCGCTGTGGAACAGCAGAACTCCGTCAGATCCAAGGATTTCCTACAAAACAGACCCATAGTTAATAATATACATTACATTAAGGTTTTACTGTGATATTGGAATAGGGGAATAATAGTCTGTAATTATGACAAGTATGATAAGTACAAAAAATATCATGAAAATAAATTATTTTAAAAACAACACCAAAGTATATATGGCTAAGTAAACATGAAGATGAGGAAAATATTATTCTATTTATTTTTTTAAATTGGCTCCACACAGGAGGTTCTGAGGAAAATAATTTCTCTAAGGCCCAATGTCCTCTTTGGGGATGCTGTGTGGAGTTTTTTTTTAAAGGAAATGAAGGAGAGGAAGTTCTGGGAAGGAAAAAGTATGTGAGGTGGGTAGAAACATGGGGTTCAGTGTGTCCAGGTCATCCGCACCAAGACCTAGACAAAACTCACAACATGAACCTGGGCAACCCTGCTGAGTTACCAAATAAATGTAACACATAATAAATGTATCTTAGTCATTAAAAAAAATAACACAAAGTATTATCCCGGGGATGGCAAGTGATAGTGAAGAGAAACCGGACAACCATGCACACTCTTTATGCACCCACAGTTTCTCATGCAAGACTTCAATCATACGGTACCAGGGTTGGTTGTATGAAATTGCCACCTGTCAATAGGCCCAGCTTTTTTTGCTACATATTTTATGAACCATCAACCAAGTATTACCTAGACAGGGCGTGTGAACTTTAAAATTAACACCGAAATCAAAAACATTGGTTTAAGAAAACATTTATCAAATGCATTATCTTGCAGTCGAAAGATTGGAAGAACAGATTTTACCTTTTGTTGGTCTACACCAGTGGTTCCCAAACTCTCTTGGCCCACGGACCCCTTTCCCCAAACTGTTATGACCCACGGACTCCGAGGCAAATAACACAATGGAGGGGGCGGAATAGGATAGGGTGGGACGGCAAATTTTACCACAACAGAGAGGGCGAAATGGGATATGGAGTGTCCATGTCCCATTTCGCCCCCTCCCTTATGGAAATTTGCCGTTCCACCCTATCCCATTACGCCCCTACCCCGAAGAAACTTCCATATGATTAAAAATATGTGTCAAAACCTTGCCGCGGACCCCTAATAGATAAAGCCAAGCCAACATTTTTGTTCTTTACTATCGAAACCAGATAAATTTTCGTGGCCCCCAATTAACACTTGTGGACCCCCAATTACAACTTGTGAACACCCATTTTTTTATCACGCCAACATAGACCCCCGTCGAGCCTTCCATGGACACATGTGGCCCACCTGGACCACTTTGGGAATCACTGGTCTACACGGAGCAATTTTGTCTTTTAGCAAGTTTGTTCCCATGAGCGTTGTGAAGATCATTTTTCAAACACGGATTTAAGGCAGTTAGCAATATTTTACGTAGGAGCTCCATTAACAATTTAATCTCAATTTATATGAATCTTTAAAAAAACATAATTTTAGAGCTTTAAGACGGCATGAAGATTAATGTTAAAATTGATAAAAATTCTACATTTTTCTAGCAAAATAACTATGTCACAGTTTTTTTAGCAACAAATTACGATAACAGTTTTGCCACAATCGCTGGTTTTGCATACGTTTTTAGTAGCTTGTACAACAAGTTTACATCAAGTTGGGTTGTTTTGTTCTTGTGAAGCGATACCTTTCTAGTTTTCTATTGACTGTTAAAATTACAATATGGGATTCAGCGATAACTTTGTGCTCTATTTTATAATATAGGGAACTTGCGTTTATATCTAGGCTTTCGAAGCGAGGCATCGGAATTCGATGGGAAGTTGTATTATGAAATTACTCTTAAGTGGTGTTATTTTTAGATAGAAATTAAGTACGAGAGGGCTAATCTCTTGTTATTATATATCAATGTTTTAAAGTTATCTTACCAGTAATTCTTTCTTGAGTTTTTCTGTTGTCGGGACAGCCCAGCTTTCCTTTTCTTGAGGGAATACCTGCCCATCGAGGAGACCTAATATGGCTGCCAAGCTATATTCACTCATGCCGAATATCTGGAAATAGAAAAGAAACAATAGATAGACAAGTACACATCAAACAGCAGGTTTGGTGGTCAATCATTACTAGACATCGGATTATATAAAAAATAAAAAATAAATATGTATTTAAAATAATAAAAAAATATATTTTTATTATAACAAAAAAAAAAATAAAAAAATGCATTTGCATATTTGCATATAACTCTCTAATTACGGCGTTAATGCATATTTTAGCCTTTTTTCCCAATCGTGCATATTTAGCGTTTGAAGACGCATCCATTATACAGAATATCGCCCTCATCTCAACACTTTTCCACAAGTTACCAGATACCATTGAGAAATTGGAAACAAAAAACCTTCTTCTATTTAAATCAATAGAAATACTGGAAACAATGATTGAACTCGCCAACGCTCTTCTGAATTCAATATCAGAAAAGATTCGTGAAAAGTTAGACGCTATTTTGTTTAAAAATCCGAGTCTTGAAGACATGAAGAACATTAATGCCTACATCAACGGCACAGATCATATATACCCTGCATAAACAGGTATCTCCAGAAATGGCGCCAATTTTTAAAATTTTGTCCGATGACGTCAGTTGACGTAGAGAAGTCGTTTTCGGCGTTTTGGGTGACAAACATCAAAAATTTTTGTTCGAAAATTTGGAAAAATACTTAATTGTATATTGTCACAAAAACTATGCATAATTTTAAGAATATTTCGCTGTTTTTGTATCGTCTTTAATTAATATATAAAAATAAAAATGGTTTTTTGATTTTGCTTTTTTAGTGCATATTTGCATGTATATTTTGGCACTTTGTTAGTGCATATAATCCGATGTCTAATCATTACATACTCCAAATAACTTTGGTAGACAGAAATAAAATATTTAAAAAAAAACAACTCAAATATGAGTTCTGGTGACATGTTGACAGAACTCTGTTATGAGAAGAAAAAAAAAAGTTTGATAAAGTAAACCAGGTTGGCATCATAATATTTAGAAAATTGTGTGGATATATTGATGGTCCAATTAATTAGTCAGATATCTACAAATACTAAGTTTTGAGATAACGAGGCCAGCAATATTCGAATACTCATCATAAATCAAATATTTGTACAATGTACATGCGTTTGTGTTTTACATATTAAATATGCTATAAAATAAGACCGGGAAGCATGACAGTCTGGTATTTTAGTATGACATTTTGAAATTTCCTGCTATATATTAGTAACCCAGAAAACAGCAACATTTCTTGTTTAATTCACAACAAGTTTTTCTGCATTAACATTGATTTGATGGTGTTTATGCGTAATCTGAGTATTGTACCAAATAGAAGTTTACATATAACTACATACTCAAAACAAATTTCGATTTTTTGGAGATGTCTGACTAATCCACTGGACGATTGATATGTATGACACAACTGAAATAGCATAATTTTTTATATTTCCCATTTTTCCAAACATTGAACATATGAAGTATGTTATCATGTTTCACCCAAATACCTCAGAAATGGTGAGGGCTTATAAATGCTAAGGATATTAGTAGATATACAAAGTGTAATTAGGAGTCAAAAAAGGAAATCCGAGATCTGCTTAGCATCGAATCCCTGCTATTCTAGAAAAGTCGCAAATAAGGTGACTTGGACATGTAGGTTTTTAAGAAGCCAAAAGACGACTTTGGCATTATATACTGTGGCAATTCCAGAGAGAAGAGTCCAGTTGGGCCTACAATGGATGAAGGCCTCTGGAGCAACTCAGACAGGGACTTTTGGAGGCACTGCATCGAAGAGTTAAGGAATGAAATTGAAGTTTTTTTAAACCTTTTTAACAATCTCTGTCAGTCCATGGACACGGCGTTTCTGATTTCCCAGTAAGAAAGCGAAGTCGGCCGGCTCCTTGGTCATCCAGTACCTCCAGATCTTGTACATGGACTTGAATCCTTCCAGCTGAATCTTGACAGGGGGGTTGTTAACAGCAACAGTTTCCTTCAGATCATCCACAACCCTGAACAATGGAAAACAAATAATAAATAAGTCACCATACACTCGCATTAGAAGAGATAGACAAGCGCTAATGCAAAATCTGAGTATCATTTCGAAGAGCTAGAGGCAAACCACGTTTTGGCACTGGGAAGATTTGGGCATTTCTTAAATAAACTAGACATCATTTGTATACTGACCGCCGGCAAGCACACATTGAAATAACCAAGCGGGACATTACCGATACAATTATTTAAAAAATGTACATACATTTTCATGCACTTCTTTAAATCAGCATGCACGGAGCTGCATCTGTTGTCTCCGGTATGTTCCACGTAGTAGTACTTGAGTTTCTTGAGGTCCACTGGGGCATCGAGGTTCAGCTCCGAGGCGTGCTCTGCAGTCAACAACTTGATGATCGGTAGCAAGTCTCCGCAGTTCTTGACAACAGTTCCAGCAGACACCACCGTACCTTTTTCTTTGCCCGTGCGGAATGTAGCTCCTGAAAAAAAGGCAAATTTTATAATAAAACAGAATGTGGCACAACAGAACACGATAAAACAGAACATGACAACACAGAACGGAAAGAAAAAGAACACTGAAGTAAAACCAACCTAACCTAATCAACTAGCCACCACGCCATTTCTCCGCGGGGGAAGGGAGAATGAATCGCCACAAAACACTGTTTTGGCACACTCCTTGCTTCATTCACATTCATAAATGGTCTCATACATACTCTTCTCTTGATCTGACTCTTGAAATGACCTGATTAAAGTATTTGATTCGCTTGATGGTGCCATGTTGTTTTTATTTTGTTTAGACATTTAATTATCAGATTATTTGAAGTCATAAGGGGCCATCCATAAATTACGTCACACCTTAAGGGGGGGAGGTGAGGGGAGGAGAGAAGTGTGACAAGGGTATGGGGGATCATCAGCTTTGTGACGTCACATGCACAAAACGACTGCGACACTGCCCCCTCCGTTGTGGTATCCCATTACACCCTCTCCGTCGTGGTATCCAGTTACGCCCCCTCCGTTGTGGTTAATATATGACCGTGACGATGTTAAATGTTGACGAAATGTGTGACAGGGACGGGGGGGGTCAAAAAATCATGAAATTCGTGTGACATAATTTATGGATGGCCCCTAACAAAAATAATTGTTTTATTTTACATTGCTCTGTTTTACCATGTTCTGTTTGATCTGGTAACTGAGATGTAGAGTTTTAAATATTTAAGGTACCTACCTCTCATGTTAGTCGTTTCAGCCGTAGGGTTGTGCCCGAACAATCCGCAATAGAAGGCTGGCATTCTGGTGGAACCGCCAATATCAGAACCTGAAACATTTAGTGTTATATTTCAATGAATAATCATTTCTCGAATATCGTTTTGCCGAAAGATTCCAGTCCAAATTAATTTCACATAAAACTCACAGAAATAGTTGGCATCGATAGTTTCTCCATGCTTCGTTTCACCGCATTAACCGTTTGATGCATGCAGTTTTTGTACTATTTTAATCGATCGATCGCCGCCGGCAGCCGCCTCAGACATTAATTGTTGTTGGCAGATATTCAAGCACAGCGGTGCGCATATATTACCTTTTTACTTTCTACTTTTTGAGCAATCCGACCTTAAAAATCAAACAGCTAGTGAAAAAAGTACATACTCTTCAAGAAAGATTAAAAAATTTTCAAATGGAAAAAATCCTGATGAAAAACAACACGATGCATTTAGGAATTTCCTCATTTGTATTTAAACATATTAATTAATGTCTTTTTTTAGAATATTTAACATTTACGTTTGAATGAAGCTTTTCTACATTCAAACTTAAACGTTTAAATATAGTTTTTCTATATTACCATATTCATTGTTTTCCCTCATTAATAGTTTATTTCAATAGGACCATTCAAAAACGATAGATAGAGGTTTCCCCGTGTAATCAACTAACCATTGGAGAGACTGAAAAACGTTTAAATGAGGGGAAAGTTTGAAATTTAAGAACTTAAAACAAAGTCATCTTAGCTTAACTTAAAACAAGTTCATTATGAATCATTTGATGAATAAAATAATACAACAAATGTATTTATTTTACACTAGCTTTTACCCACGGCTTCGCTCTCATAGTATTAGTGGGAAATTACTGGCATAATTGCTGGCATAATTGTTATTATTCTTGCTATTTTGTCTAATAGAAAATAATTATTGTTTAATAGAAATTTTCAAAATTTGAGAATGACATTTCGCAAATGAAAATACTATTTTAGAAAATATTTGAATTATAGAAATAGACATTTATTTTAAGTACCTACTCCCTTTATTGGTATTTTATTCATATTTGAATCCAGAGTAACCTAAAAAGATAAGAAAATGACAGTCCACTTCAAACGTTATGCTTTATAGCAACGTTATGCTTTTTGTTCGGAGAATAAACATTTTTAGAGATATGTAAATATTAACTACGACGCCAAAAAAGTACTCTTTTTAATCACAACAAAACACTCTTTTTAAGCCTAAAATTTAAATTGTTTCCAAGGTAACAATTTGTTTGACGTTTGCGATAACTCGATTTTGTTAGGGACAGAAAACGTATGATACATAATTTCATAACGCCAGAGCTTACCAATATATAAAGCCGTTGTTACTCGCAAATAATGTAGCTTTCGATTAGTGCAAGAATTTTTAAATTCCATTCGATATTTATTGCGTGAAAGAGTAAGGACCATCCAACCAACCATCCAACCAACCAACCAACCATCCATACGAACTTTCGCATTTATAATATTAGTAAGATTTAATAAAATTATTCAAGATGCGCTGGACGAGTAGCTCTAATCAGTAGTTTACTCAGAGGTAATAAATTGCCCCTTAGTATTATGCAATTTATTTTTCTTGGGACACTAACAATGTCTGCAACATATTTTAGTTGATGCTTATTATAAAGTTTAGTGAAGTTCAACCTTAAATATATTATATTGATATTTCTTGCACCTATTCAAGAAACAGATATTGCCGACATGAATTTACCAATTTTTTACATTGGCCCAGTTTACAATAATTATTGCTGGCACATCAACTTTATCGTATTCTTCTTTTCAAGTAATTATGCGCTTAACTTAAACAACACAATATGAAATAATTGATGCTGACAGATTATATTACAGTCAAACTTGGTTATAACGAGCACGAAGAGGCCGACTAAATTTGCTCCTTATAGCCATTACTCATTATATCCAAAATGGGTTTTTTGAAAGTAGTATGTACCTACCTACCTGTCTTTACTCTAATATAATCGCAAATGTGTAAGTATATTTTAAAATGCGAGTAGGTATCATATTATTTCAAAAATATATTATAAAAAAACACTAATTAATAAATTATTGTTTTAATCAATGATCAATATTTTAAAGATTTCGTTTTTATGCTTCTCAATTTCCTACACAAAAAAGCAACGCATCTTACATCACCTGGTTTGAGGTTTCCAAGAAAAACATCCCTAAAAATTGTCTAACTTATTATCGATATCTTGTGCGTATTGTAAGCACATGTAAAATCTCACTTATTATAAATCATTAGCTGGTGGGATTTTTATTGATTTTCAACTAAAATTATACTTGTCACACAATTTTGTACGAGTTTGTTCCCCTGGTTATAGATAAAAAAACCCTGAAATCCCTGGTTGGGAAATTTTTTTATTGGGGTTTGTAAAATTTATGCTGCTTGCCCTAAATGGAACTAAATTGGAAGACCCCCAGAAAAAATCCCCAGAAAGCGAAATCTTGAATTTCGCTGTCAATCTCCTTCCCTCCAGAAATCCACATGTAGGTCGCGGGCCATTTGATAAAGAGGCAGAGCCAGTGGCGGACTAAGGGGGGGGCGGGGGGGGCGGCCCGCCCCGGGCCCCCGGTCCTGGGGGGCCCCCAAACGCCTCCATGTTCCCTTGACCAAATTTTAAACAAGGCTTTAAGACACACTGTAAAAAAAAAAAAAATTATTGCAAATTTTGATTGATGCACTTGTTAAGAATGCTCCCACCAAATTTATTAAAAATAAATTCGAAAAATTGACGGAGATAAAAATTTTTATGTGAAACCGTTTGAAACAGTTTGTATGTTGAATTATCCTTCAGTAAAACTTAGAATGCGTTTTATTTTTGAATCAATTTTATTTTCGTTTTTTATGGTAGATTTTCACCCTTCATAAAAAAAACGGGGACATCTATAAAACAATCCCTACGTAGGGTCATAGTCATGGCCGGATTAAAAACGTCGGGGCCCCTAGGCAATGCACGTCTCGGGGCCCCTACCCGATGCGGGGTCCCTAGGCAGTGTCCTACACTGCCTTATGGACAATAGGGCCCTGCCAGAGCCGGCTTAAACTTGTCGGGGCCCCTAGGCAATGCATTTCTTGGGGCCCCTTTGCTCTAGGGGCACCTACCCAATGTGGGGCCCCTAGGCAGTTGCCTACACGTCTTATGGATAGTACGGAATATATGTTTTTTTAAGATTTTTAATGTAAATTTCATGGCATCGTTTATAAAAATAAAAATAAAATGGAAGGGGGCCATTTATAAAACAATCCCTACGTAGGGTCATAGTCAGGGCCGGATTCAACATGTGGGGCCCCTAGGCAATGGACGCCTCGGGGCCCTTTTCCCCTAGGGGCCCCTACCTGATGTGGGCCTTATGGACATTTGGGCCCTGTCAAGGTCAGCTTAAACATGTCGGGGCCCCTAGGCAATCAACGTCTCGGGGCCCCTACCCAATGCAAGTCCCCTAGGCAGTGGCCTACACTGCCTTATGGACAATCGGGCCCTGCCAGGGCAGGCTTAAACATGTCGGGGCCCCTAGGCAATGCACGTCTTGGGGCCCCTTGACCCTAGGGGCCCCTATCCAATGCAGTGCCCCTAGGAGGTTGCCTGTACGTCTTATGTATAATACGGAATATGATGAATTTCATTTTCCATTTTTTATGGTAAATTTCATAGCATCGTTCATAAAAAAATGGAAGAGGGCAATTTTGAAACAATCCCCTACGCAGTGTCATAGTCAGGGCGGTATTGAACATGTCGGGTCCCATAGGAAATGCACGCCTCGGGACCCCTTTACCTTAGGGGCCCCTGAACGATGTAGGCCCCTAGGCAGAGGCCTACACTGCCTTATGGACAATAGGGCCCTGTCAAGGCCGGCTTAAACTTGTCGGGGCCTCTAGGCAATGTAAGTCTCGGGGCCCCTGCCCGATCGATGCGGGGCCCCTGGGCAGTGGGCCTAGCCTAGGTATTCAGTTATTTTACAAGTTAATGTGTATGGAAAAATTCACAGTGTTTCTTTAAATGCTATTTTAGATAGCCCTTAAGAGATTTTTTCTCTATTTTCAACGAGTCGTGTTTTATGAAACATTTTCACAATTTTCGCTTCAATTTTACCGTTTTAAATATTAGCGAACTCTCTCCAACATTCGTAATTACATATCTCTGCATTTTCTTCTCTTTCAGCGGGGATACGGTGCCTTAAGGCACCAGGACACTGTAAAAAAAATTTTTACAATTTTTTTTTAAAAAAAATTTTCCGAAGTTAGCAATGCTCTCACCAAATGTTTTTTACAGCATTTTATATGAAACCGTTTGAAACTGCGTATATTGAATTATTCTTCAGCAAAACTTTGAATGCGTTTTTCTCGAAATTTTTTTAACTCGTTTTTTAACGTGGTTGACAACATATTAAAAAAAACTATACATCCGCCTGTATATATTTTTATTGCATTTGCATTTTCATTTGCATGTACAAACTCTTAAACTGTTCGAAAATCTGGTATCTATGGCACCACGGAGGGGAATTTTCATATCTAAAAAAAAAGAAAAAATGGCGGACCAGCAAATGTTATATTCGAATTTTTATGGAAAATTTTCAGTGTTCTTAAAAAAAAAAGTAGGAGGTCGCAAAATTAGAAACCCGGAGGCCCTTTTTAAAAAAAATCCCTATGTGGTGCCATAGTGACTGTATTTTCTAACAGTTTAAGACTTAGTGTATGCAAATCGGATCTATAGTTTTTCTAATATGTCGTCAACCAGGTAGAAAAACGTAGTTTCAAGAAAAATGCGTTGAAAGCTTTTTTTTTCCAACATACAAACGGTTTAAAAATTTCATGAATTTTTTTAGAATTTCCTTAAAACATTAGGTGATAGCATTATTAACAAATGCATTTTTTAGAAAATGAAATACAAAAAAAAAATATTTTTTTACAGTGAGGCCCCCCAAGACCAGAGGCCCGTGTGAACTGAACAAAATCTTGCAAAATTACATAAACTTTTTATACTAGGGGGGGGGGGGCCTCATTCGCTTTTGCCGCCCCGGGCCTCTGACGGGCTTAGTCCGCCACTGGGCAGAGCACTCCTAAGCCAAAAAGGTTGTGCATCACTATCACAAATTTACCCTATGTAGGTACTCGTAGCTCGTTACCTTCATAAACACTTTTATTGATTTTTAAAACAAAATTGACGATTAGGCACAATGCAAAAGAAGATTAAGAAAGGGAACAAATTTGCAAACTGAAAATTCGTTGACTTTAGCAGATTTTATGACAATTTTACTAGTGCCCGATGGGTAACAATGTTTCACATAGCCGACAATCTTACACAGGTAGTGCCATAAAAATATGAATCTGTCCCTAACGGGATAGGAAATTCCTGCCAGCCGCCGCTGTTGCACGCCGGGCATATGTCCCTCCATGGTCGCCACCTTTGATACTTAGACCTTACTACGATAATAATTCAAAATTATTGTTTTTTTTAAACCCATTTAACCATTTAGAAATTGTGTTGACATCCTTTTATGTATTTAGAAATTGTGTTGAAAAAAATATTTGCACGTTATATCAGTGAATCGTCCTCGTTATAACAGTCAACTATTATATGAAAAAAGGTCTGAACTAACATATCATTTGGAAATTACTCATTGTAGCCATGAACTCACTATAGCCATGATCGTTATAACCAAGTTCGACTGTATATTATTTTTTCAAAACAGTTGCCCTACTTTACAAAGGAAAATTTTTTTTTTTAAAGTTTTGTCATTGATTGCCAGAATTATAGACATTCTCAATATCTCATTTAGAATCAAAACTTTGCTAGACCTATGTTAAGTGAAATTAAAAAAAAAAATCTCAGTTGCAATAACAATAAGAACTTAATGTATTCTCCCAAGTAGCACACCAATTATTAGCCAGATCATGTCTTATCTTGTGGTACTATGTAAACCATTTCTTTTCAAAATGACATTAAACTTATGTGTGGAGTAATATGGTTTATGGACATTGCAATAAAAAATATAATTTCCATTTGAATGCACAAAAATATGGCATTCTTAAAAATATACAACATTTAAATAATATACAGTCAAACTTGGTTATAACAGCAAGAGTGAATCTACTAAGTTTACTCCTTATTAGCCATTATTCGTTGTATCTAAAATAGGTTTTTTAAAAGTCATTTGTACCTACCTATTTGCCTCTACTATCAATAAATTCGCAAATGCATAGTATATTAAAAAAATATATACTTTTATTAATAAAATTTAAAATCATTGATTGTTTTAAAGATTTTGCTTTCACGCTTCTCAATTTCTTCCTCAAAACAATCAACGCATTATAACTATCATCAGCTGGTTAAAGACTTTGAAGAAAAATATCACTAAATTGTCTGTAATATTATTACTAGATTGTTATTGGTTTTCAGCTGTAAAGTTTTACTTGCAACTAACCAGTGATGCACAACCAGCGGAGAATTCATGCAAGGCAATTTCTTAAGATCCAATTCTTGAAAAACCCAGCTGAGAACATTTTTTTATAAAGTTTTGGTTAATTTACACTAGACATGGGCATATTCATTCCCAAGAGTGAATCGATTCAGTCTGATTCTCCTGGAGCGCGATTCTGGTTCTATTTAACGACAGTAATCCTTTCCTTACCTTCAACTTAACGATTTTTTTGCAAATTGCGATTCACGTTCTAACAATGACAGCTAAATCCTCTCCTTTGAACTTCGCGAAGGAAAGGATCTAAAGGAGACCGTGTGGGCTGTCATTAGCGAGGTAGTGTCTGACATTAAAGTATGACATTGTCGATATTTGCGTGTTTTAACAAAATAAAACTTAATATTGTCGTAAGTTTTGAATGTAAACATGATTAGTGAACTATTCTTCACATAATAATGCTATTAAATGTACCGAATTACCGTAATTGCGATGTTTTAACTAGTCGGAACTCGGGCCTATTTTTCGGAAGGTCAAAATGTTTCTGCTTCGCATTAAATTCCAAATTAATGAAATATTTGTGAACCTATCCGAAAACTAAAAACTTTGTTCGAAAGGTGATGAAATACGCTTTCAAAGTTTATTATTAGAAGTAACCATGTAATTTTCTAAATATAAAAATCTTGAATGCAACATGAAAATGTCTCACCTTACGTTTTTTCCCACTAAAATTACTGGCTATGAAAAAAAAATAAAAACACACATATTTGATTAGACGAATGTATTATAAAGGTTATCACCACCTCATTTTTTTGTCGTTTCATGTAAAATATTTTTTTAAAAATTCACAAAGTTTCTTGTTTTTTTTTTTCAAATTGCCACCAGCAACTTTGGTTTCATATAGGTGTACATTTTAACTATTTTGTGGTTAACTTTTAGATTTAAATAAAAAGTGAAGTATTTTCTCTTTCCATATTCTTCCTTTCGTATTTCTAACCATGATGGTAAGGGAGACAACGAGACCTGTGCGAGTTGTTCCGAAAACCAAATAAATTAGCCTGAGGGGTTTTAAAGTACATAACTTGCAAAATGTTTGATTAGAGTGATAATAATAGTGATAATAACAATAAACTACATGTTTAAAGTATGTGTGATATATCTGGCTGAAGGAGATAGGAAAACATGGTTCATAGGTAAAAATAAAATATGGCATGAAGGGAAACATTATTTTATTAAAAATACTCAAATTGCAAAACACATAAGGGTAATAAATCAAATAATTACTTATAACTTTATTTTGTATAAGGTTTACCTACATAAACTAGGGCCTTTCTTATGTTTACTAGTAACTTTGTCCTTCCCGGAACTTCAACCCGTTGTGAAAATACAAAAAAAATGTGGAAACCTTAACTTTAATACTATAATACATTATTATAATATTCTTATTAATAAATTCTCTAATTAAAACCCAAAAAGATGTCTTGAAAATTATATTGAAAGGCCTTAAAAAAACTAGCACTGAAGAAATTTTCAATATCTTAACGTCGCGTCGTGTCGATTAAACAATTCTGCTGTGAAACAATACTACTTTTAAACCCCACTTTCATTTAACAATCAACAGCAACATTATAACTCAAAACTAAAAAAAAGCTGGATTCAAAACATACAATTCAATTTAATTTATTCATTTTAAAAATATTACAAAATTACAATTTCAAAGCATTTTTAAAAGAGAAAATATCTACAGATTTTAAGATAAACAAATTTAGACTAACAGCAACAAAGTTTGTTGTTTGAATTTTGCTTCATTGATGTTAAACATATCGATATTAAAACAGCTCTCCCGACTGGCATAACCATTGGCAAGATAGTTCTGCACGCGGGGATATAAAACAGTCTATGCTGTCGGTGACAGAGAAAACCATCGGGAACATAGAAACTAATGCTCTCCATGATAGCCGAGTTTTCGAACCGTACACGAATCAGTCTGAAGAAATGTGTTATAATGAGCACATATCTTCTGACCTGTAGATGGTTAATACTGAGCATGCCAAAGAGAAAGTCAGTAGGGTAGAGCCAATGGTAGTTGCCATACTCCCTCAGGTAGACAAATCTCAGAAATTTCTTCTGAACCTTCTCCAACATGAGGGAATACTTGACTTGGTGTGGGTTCTAAACCACCGACCCACTCTCAAGTGTACTCCTTCCTATACAAATACTCGACCTCGCTAAAAAAATACCACATCATATACTTATAGTTATTTCAGTAACTTCATATTATTTATATAATTAAATATTAAAATGCAAATGAAATCCCCAGAACAGGAGATCCCAGTGAGGATATCATCGCCTCAGTCACCAGCATTTCTTCACTACTCTAGAGCAGTCATCAGCGACAGTAGGTACTATACAGCGACCACGCCACTTCCATCAGTTTCGAAAGAAATCTCTGAAAAAGAAATAAAAGTATCAAATTGTATCAAATGAAATTTAACTAACTAACCATCACGCCTTTTCGCCACAGGGGTAGGCAGAGAGGAAGGACTGCCAAACAACTCGGTCTTGGCACACACTCCTTGCCTCGTTTACATTCGTACATGCTCTTCCATTATTCTGACTCTTGACATGGCCCAACTCAAGTATCTGATTCACTTGGTCGTGCCATGTCATTCTTGGGCGTCTTCGACTTCTACTACCATTCACAGGTAACATACGCTTTAATATGCAGCATTTAAGGTTAAACGAAACCTATGCTATAATCTACACATTCACAGATAGCGCCAAATTATTTATTTTTGGTAAAAACACTTTTTTTGCAAGTTATGCTTTGAAATATTAATGTAAATTAATTGTTTGAGCTTGTATGTATTCCGTATGAATATGAATAGTTTATTCTATAAACAAACTCAAATCTTTCCATAAAGGCTAACAAATACAATATTGGATTGAGTCACCTATACAAAATTGGACTTGTAAGCCTTTCTCAGAAAATAGTTTATGGACAAAACTATGTATTCATATTCATATTGAATACGAGCGAGCGCAAACAATTCATTTATCTTAATATTTTAAAGCGTAACTTGCAATAAGTGTTTTAACCTAAAATAATCAAATTGGCGCCATCTGTAAATGCGTAGATTATAACGTAGGTTCCGTTAAACCTTCATCAAAAACAATTCAACACACATGATCAATATCAGTTGACACAATATACCATAAAAAATATTAAATACATACTTCATCAATGGGAAAGGTCTTTCAGCACATTTGAGCCTTTCGACCGCCTCTCTTCATGAAAGGTTTACCCTAGTTGACGTCCAGATAATTATCCTCGTGCTGCAAGTTTGCGGGACGTCAACATCAATCATCAGCTGCAGCGAATCCTACTGCCACCGCATTAGTGTCTGTAAAAGAAATAAACATCAAATTGTATCATACAGCATTATGTTTAAAATAACACATATTACTTGTTGCTAACAAATAAATTTCTGTATCTCAAAATCAGGTAATTTGACAGTGCATATTCTGTCTGCTGAAGGTGACATACGCTGTGCTGCATTCCAAAAACAGTTTATCACATTTTATCAATATTAGTTGTGTACATATGAAACACAATATAGCACCATACAAATATAAAAATACATACATCATTGGGAACGTCTTCCTGCATATTTGATTCCTTCAACCGTCTTTGTTCTCCATTTCGTGATACACATTCCATAAACAGTTTGATGATCAAAATGCTGAAAAATAATTTTACGCCAATTAACGTCACATTATACATATATTTTTCTTATGTTTCTTAAAACAACAATACGGTAAAAATAATATTATTCTGTAAAATATTAAATGAACTGTCTCGATTTTTACATGAAAAACGTAACCTCAAATCACAGACATAATCTTGTTGATAATTCGGTTCGAGCCAAATATGAGTATATTTATATGCTTTTAGATACATATATTATAGCATTTACTTACCTCATTATTGCTTTGTACAGCAAAATATCGTTTAAATAACCGAACCGACATGATTGTATTGAAATCGTGACATCCATTGGCCATCTTGATTCTTGGCTCGGCGACATCTGTCACTTTTAGAAGTAGTGAATGAATAAAAAGGTCATTACCATCAAGAGTGAGGTAGGTACCTTTTACAAAACGAAAATCTTCGATAAACGGCTTTTTACGTTATTTTAAAATAAAATGAGATGTGCATAAAATGCAATACGACATAAAGTAATTGTTTTAAAAAGTTTTGATCAAGAACCTTGCGTTTCTTGATTGTTTTTAATTTATTAGTGTTTTCAAAGAATCTCTTAACAGTCTTAACGACCTTTGTTTAGATTTTTTTACTAGGTCTCTCGCCTTACCCGCTCCTGTAAGGACAATGGAAGAAACAGAATCGCTCTGTTGAAAATGGATGTAAGGAGACGACTAATTCGGATCCTTACAAGCGCCATCATTGTTAGTGAGCGATAGCAGTAGAGTTAACGCAAAAAGTACCAGAATCGCGCTCCTGGCCTTTTGAATTGATTCCTTGTATTCATTCATTATTCCTTAAAAAAAATAAAAATAAAAAAAAAATAATAAAAAAAAAACCTTTTTTAATATGTGTATATATTATCTACACGCGGTTGAAGTGAAACCTTCAGAAAACAGAAGCAGATATGAGTAGGGAAGCACCGCACAAAGAGGAGACCGATTATACTATCATACTAATCTCATTACCACGCAGACTAAATCTTATAGATGTATGTATTTGCCTCTTTTTAGTGTCGTTATTTTTCGTTTCATCGAGTTTCAAATCACAACGGTGCTAAAGAACAGAAAACACTCTTCTTAGGGTCAATTATGTCGTTCTGAAAAAATGTACTAACGACGCGCGAAGGGGTTAACGTAATATTTTTATGTGTCTTATATTGACAACAAAATGTTTTTTTGACAAAAAAATAAATTACATTAAGCTAGCAATAAAATTTTTAAATTAAACAGTTTGTGGTTTCACCCCTAAAGTTTTACTAATTTATTAAACTTAAAATTGTTCCAATTTAAAAACCACTTCACGTGATCTAATATAAATAAACATTTTAACAATATTTTGTGACGGCTGACCACAGCCGATTGGCCTTATAATATCTGCAAATTCATATATTATATTATATCTACCTCACATCTGCGTCTAAAAATATGTAGGTACTTATATTCCAATAGTTTTGGTACGTACCACAAAACAACCAACAATGTAATGAAATTGACGGCTTGGCGCGCGGAGAGGAACGAATGATAAACCTCACAGGCGGATACGCGGCAGGCATTCAAGAATGAATTAGTAACTTTTGACTAGTGTCTGCAGTAACTCGCTAGCTGCGGACCAAGTAAAGACTTGCTATGATCCGAGTCATGATCGATTCGTTTGAACATTTGGTCATTTTTGTTCGTTTTGTCATTTGTCTGTCAACTGAACAAGACGCTAAAGTTAATTCACGAATAGAGTGCTTCAGACATGACTCGATAGCGACAGACTAGACACGCGGATCTGGAACGGGTGGGTCTTCAGATTGATTGATTCTTCGCACAAGTGAAAGGACACAACGCGTCATGGCTTGGAACTCAGCTGACTCGCTGCCGGTTTTTGCTTATGCGGGGGACAATGATATACATACGCGTGATTTTATGAATGGCGGCGCGGGAATGGGATAGGTATATTACTTTAGGCAAGTTCGCGGCGCGCCGCCCATATAATAATATTTAAATACCTACGAAACATTATAAATTATAATCTTTTAATTGTTTACGGTACACATCATTAATTGATATAATTTTACAGTAAATTAAATGGAAAATAAAAAAAATAATGTGCCGTTAAAAATCGTAGGATACAAGGCCAAAGGTAAGGAATGAAGAATCAATTCCTTTTGAAATTGAGAATTAGATGGTGTGTGTCACAAGATTGAATTTATTCATTTAATTCAGTCAATCAATTTTGCCCACGTCTAATTTACACTGAATGTCCTAAACAGAATTAAATTTGAAGTACCGGATTGCAGAACACGAATTACAAAATAAACCAAGTAACATGAAATCTGGAATTTCACTGTCAACCCCCTTCCCCTCAACGAAAAATCCACTTGTCGCGGGACGTTTGATAAATAGGTAATACAGCCCCTCTGCTAAAAATTGTGCATCACTATCGCGTATATACCCTGTGTAGGGATGTAGGTACTTATTTCTAGGTACCTTTATAAACATTTTTATTGTTTTTTTTAAACAAAATCAGTTGTAATACATAAGATGTAAAAAGGGAACAAATTTGCAAAGCTCAAATTCTTATGACTTTTGCGATTTTTTTTGACAATTTAACATAGTGCCCGATGGACTGCAATATTTCACAAAGCCGACAATCTTACACAGGTAGTGCCATAAAAATATGAATCTGTCTAAAACGGGATAGGAAATTCCCAACAGTTAACCTCCACTCTGCCGCCACCTTTGTTTGTTATTACTTACTTCGAGAATAGCTCCCAATTATTGTTATATTTTCAAACCCAACGATCCATTTATGTAAGAGAGAAATTGTGTTGACAAAATTATTTGCATGGTATATCATTGAATCGTCCTTGTTATAACTGCCAACAATTATATTTATGAAGATAAGCCTGAACTAAAATAGCATTTGGTAATTATTACTTTTTTAATTGATAAACTAACGTTTAAACAAGATTTTTATGCATAGCACAAAGGGTGGATAACAAATATTATAATCAATAATTATCAGCCTGAAACACTCATCTACATTGAAAAAATCTTCCGAGAAAAGATACTGGCCGCCAACGGGAATTGAACCCGTGACCATCTGATTGCCGGTCAGCAGCTCTGACCACTGAGCTATGGCGGCTTATCTAATACCCGCCAAATAATTCAATATATATACTAGTGTTTCATTCGACAATTACTTATTATTACATTTTTCCAACTGAAAACAACCAACTTTATTTTTGTGAGAGAGGTATTTTTAATACTAAATCTCCCGCTAGGTGGCGTCGAGACTAATTATGTCTGCATTTTTTGCTGAAATACTTTAACTTGTCAAATATTAATTAATTATTATAGCTCAGTGGTCAGAGCTGCTGACCGGCAATCAGATGGTCACGGGTTCAATTCCCGTTGGCGGCCAGTATCTTTTCTCGGAAGATTTTTTCAATGTAGATAAGTGTTTCAGGCTGATAATTATTGATTATAATATTTGTTATCTACCATTTGGTAATTGTTCATTCATAGAGATATTCATAAAAATCAAAAACAAAAAAATATTTATTGTACAAATAAAAATACAAAGGGTGTAGCTTATGGGAAGACCCCATTTCTTCCAGCTAACCACATACATGTTATATTGTAATGTTTATTCAAAGAAGAATATTATACTGTTTATACAAAATAAAAAAATACAAATAAAAATACAAAAATAGTTCTTTCATTTAGGTGAGGTATTCACTTAAGAGCGTTTAACCAGCCAGCGGCCGAAAATCCACATTTCGTCGAAAGAGTTCTTACGATCGTACAGGGCGGTTCCAATAAGAAAGATTAATTACTCTTCGTACCAGCTTTTTAAAATTATAACTCAATATCGATTTTATTTCATTCCAAATTTGCATTAATTTATACCTACATCCAAAAATGCTGAAAGGCGTGTTGATAAAACTATTAAAATTATGTACTTTTTGTAATTATTTTTTCATCATAAGAATTTATCATTTTTCAATAATGTCTGAGCAAAATAAGAATGTAAAAAAATCTGAAATATATTAGTCTGTAAGTGCGCAAATAAATACACCAACGGACCAATTTTTGTCAAGAAACACATGTACGTATATATTTTTTAATGATTTTATTTAAACTAAAATTTAAATTCTGTAACATACATTTACCAGATAATGTATTGATTTATTTTACTGCTTGATTATATGATTTAAATGGGTGTTGTATAATACAAAATCTTTTTTGAAAAGTCAACAAATCTGCCAACGACCTATGGTATAACCTTATTATACTAAAAATAAACATTTTTTCTCAAAATTTAAAACATACGTTTACTAGATAAAAGAACAATCTTTCGAAATCAAATTATAATTTTTTGTGGAAAAGAGTCAATACGTCTAAACACTGATTTAAAAATGACATATCTCTGGTTATACGCTCTTAAGGTGTAATGACATTTGTTAAGACATTAAAAACAAACAATTACATGTTTCATTATAATATACATATGAGAAAATAAAAAACTAAAAATGAAAAAAAAGAAAAACATGTTTTTATAGGGACTTTGTCATCAATTATATTATTAAACCTAGTTATTTTTACCAACAATTTTACCAAAAACTTTAATAAAATAAAAGCTTACTCGCCTGTGAAAAGTTATTCCGTTGATTTTGCCACTGTTTTTGGCATTGTTTTTGCAGTAACGTAGAACACAATACAGAGGCATTTCGGTATGTCACACGTCAACCGGACACGATGGTTTTTGGTTCACTAAATGCGTGAAATAGAGAAATGGAGGGGCCCACATGAGAATGCAGGCCGCGGTTTTAATATCCCTGTGAAATACCGTTATGCCGTTAAAACACGTGTTGTTTGTTTGGGTAGTGCCGTTGACGGCCGGCGTAGCGCAGTGGTAAGGCGCTTGACTCGCACGCCGAAGGTCGCGGGATCAAATCCCGGTGTGGCAAATAAATTTTATATGATTAATTTGTGTTATTTCACAATTTTTTAATTTAAAATAATATGTGGTATTTTTGCGGCACGTTCCAGAGTGGAAGATACTCTCTGTATCGCCCTGGTGTAAGACCACCATTCAGAATTGAAACGTTGCTTGAAATGGCATTAGCCGTGTTTGGTGACCAGATCTGAATAACCAGGTACTTCCCCACCTTCCCCTTCCATATCTCCTTCCTCTCCCCACTACCCTCAGCCTCACAACATACCCCAATTGGGGATGCCATAGTCTCACTGGCTTCAGACGGTAGCAGTTGAGACTCTTGTGCGGTATTCATATAAAAAAAATATAAAGAAAAAAGTGCAGCAGGAAGGGCATTCTAAGAATTCTGCATGTGAATTCTAACTTAAGTGACCACGTCGAAAGGCTCGGCCGTCAGACCGTCCTTTCCTTTTACTCAAGCTCATGGTTTCATCCTTTTCCATCCTACTTTGATACGTCACACGCCAGCCACAGTCGACGGTTATAGAACTACCAAAGTGGTGTAATAGAGATATGGAGGTACTACCTAGGATTCCGTTGAACCAATTTATTCGCTAATTGTCTCACCTATGTATATATATCAATGTGTTCATTACAGCCGTGAACTCCCTATTGCCATGATCGTTATAACCAAGTTTAACTTGTATTGGACCAAGTATGATTGTATTGTATATGTAAATAATATATTATGTACGGTTGTGTTGCACAAGTTGCACCGGTTGTGAACTGTCACAAAACTACTGCACTATATAATTTCATTGTTATATTATTATGTTTTCTAATGTCAGATAAGGTTTATATATTTGATTTAATTATAGCATTATTTAATAGTCTATTGTTTTTCGCTCTTGAAATGAAATAACTCAAACTGCACTATACAAATGTTGTTTTGTTCTATGAGAAAATATTTCATAACTACCTGATCCATAACAAAGTATAAATTTAATAAGATTTCCAATTACTTAATGCATTTTGAATCTGAATGCAAAAATTATTGTTCAATAAAAAAAAGACTTACACAGTCCAATGGGAGATGCCACGGCAGATACCAGTGCCGCTTCCCCTCCAGAAGATCCACCCACGGTCCTGCCGGTGTGATAGGGATTCGCAGTCTGTCCAAACAACATGTTGCGGGACTCTTGCCTATGAACATTCAAAGTAGACGACAGTGAAAAAGTCTAACAAGTTACAATATTATTGTTTTGTTAATTATTTATTATTAATATTTTTGTTTGGATTAGCGATGAGTAAGTTCTGCATTTTACTGGAGGCCTCCGAGGCGTGCTTCCTTTTAAAAGTACTCGACTTCTAGGAGCAGGTCCTTGGTCCGAGTTCTTTGGCGCAGACTGGGTACTAGGTGCTGTTGCAGCTACCGGGACGCGCGGGTTCGGCCGGAGACAGACCTCGGAGCCGGAACTTGAACCTTTACAAGAACCTGAGTGTTGCGCGTGGCTCGGACCGCGAACGTGGGGACTCCGGTGGAGGTATTTGTGTTCCGGCTACGAGTCCGGCTGCAAGTTCCGGATCTGGGTTCGGGTTCTCTGGGAATAGTCAATTTGCAAAAGGAGTAGGAGTAGGACCCGCTTCTCTCTAAGAACTCGACTTCAAGAGCCCATTCCACCTGAACCGTCACATCGCTAGTTTGGATGGTATGTTTGTGTAGCACTTTTTATGAAAAATAATCTGAAGGGCGATGTGTTAGGTGTTATCAGTGCCTTGGCAATTGGCAGAGCGGACGGCCTGCAGAGTATGGAGATTGCCGCCGATGCATCACATATGCGACAGTCGTGTAGGTCAAGATAAATAGAACACATTATACTGAAAAAATATTCATTTAATTTGAGAAAACGTCTGACTCTATTCTTATTTCAGTTGCTTATATATTTTTAATCACCATTTGTTGATTTCTGGAATATTGCTGACGGCTACAATGATGGCTCCAGCATCCTTCAAGATCTTAACAGCTTCCGCGTCCACTTCCGCCTTTATCCCCTTCCTCTCCACTAGTCCCAACGTGTGTTGCATTCCCGCCACGGCATAGCTCTCCTTGGCCGTGAACGGAACACCTGAAAAATTATTAATTAATGCACAATCACATAATATTAACATTTTTGAGGAATAGATTAAATAATAAATTAGATTTGAATGGTCGACTAACCACACGGTAATATAAATTCAAGGTTATTGTGGAGCATTGTTTGCAATTTTAATGAAAGATTGTACAAACCTGCAAAAACCTTTTTTCTTCAGTTAATATATGTAGGTGTTGCAAAAAGTTCATCATAATGGCCCCTGTTCCCAATCCTACTAATCAACTGCTAAGCCGAAATTAAGGCTCAACACTGCTGAAATGCACAACTATACTCTTTCCAACACACAAGCATCGCTTAAGAATCCCTTAATCTAAAGAAGTCGGACACGGGGTTTAAGCTCGACTGAGCAAAGCAAAGTTATAAAAAGTGTCAACAGAGTGGCGCTAACGCCATGAGGTACCGACGTGACGGCGGCAAAGGTCAAGCTGAGACTTTATTTTTAATATATTTTATACGTTTGTTTAAAAAATATAAAATGCCAGTTTATGGATAAAAGTATTTAAAAGAAATTATATGTGTTAACAATAAATACAACAATTATTACCTAACCCTTTAATATTGATTTGACATTGAAAGTTTCAATTATGATGCCGTTTTGAGATCTATGAAAGCGGACGGGGTCACTTAAGATAATCGATGATAAAATATTTGGGAACAATGCGATTCTTTTGCGAGTATTACCTTTACCTTACAAATCGCTTAGCTCAGTGATGGGCAAAGTACGGCCCGCGGGCCAGCTCCGGCCCGCAAAAGGATTTAATCCGGCCCGCCGACGATCTTTCGAAATTATTAGGCCTATTATATACTATTAATTTCGAAGGTTCATCGGCGTCAAAATATAAATATCGCGGGCTATTATAGCCAACTGCATAAAGTTTGAATTTGAAAAACAAGCCATTTCTAGACTAGCCACGTAGTTAGCTGTCACCGATCGAGCCCAACGTGTGGTACAGTTTTGCTTGCAAGCAAAGCTGTAGTAATAGTAAAGTAACTTTGTTTTGAAGTTGTTTGTGTTCTTGCTTGCTTGCAAGTGTAACGCACTAAAAAAGAAAAGTCGATTCTGAGTGTCGACTAATTAAAGAAGAGTGGGCTTGGAAATACTTTTTTACAGAATATAACGGTAAGCTAATATGTCTTTTATGTAATGAAGGAGTGGCGGTATTTAAAGATTTTAACCTCTCTCGCCATTTTAACACCAAACATGCTAAAACCAAATATGCTTCTATGAGTGATGCAGAAAGAAAGGTGAATGCGGAAAACCCAAAGAAAATACTGTCTGAGCATCGGAATACGTCCATAAAGCAAAATACTGCACAGAAGACTTCTACATTGGCGGGATATGTTGTGGCTTATAAAATAGCTAAAAACAACAAATCATACTCGGAAGGATATTTTTAAAAGATTGCATGGTGAGTATAAGTAACATTTTATGCCCAGAAAAAACTAAAGAATTTGAGTCTGTCAGCTTATCGCGAAAAATAATAACAACGCGAATTGATGCTATTGCTCAAACTTGTCGACCCAACTTAGACAACGTATAGAAAAGTTTAAATATTTTTCTGTGACTATGGATGAAAGTACGGATAGAAGTGACACTGCTCAATTATTGATCTTCATTAGGGGAGTTGACGACGAATTCAATATTACTGAAGAGTTAGCTTGCTTGCAATCTGAAATGAAAAACGATGGGCCAAATAATTTATAACGAAATTTCCGGAGGTCTTCAAAATCTATTTCAAAATTATGCAATATAACTACAGATGGAGCCCCAAATATGGTTGAAAACTGCATTGAGAAGAATGATTTAACTCACTTTCTGCCCTTAGAATCCTTGGCACTAGTGAGTGAGAACAAACTGAAAGAATTCAGTCGGGCGTTGAAGAAACCTCACCCAGAATTTGAAACTTGGTTTCAAGATTTTAAGAATATTAAGTCATCGCTTGATGTTTTTTCAATGACATTTAATGTGGACCCGGAGAATGTCTCTGCAGAATTGCAGTTAGAAATTGTTGAAATGCAGTGCAGCCTCCATTTTTTAAAACGATTGTTCTTAAATTCCGCAAAATTAGATTTTTATAGAACACTGCCGAAAACTGAAAATCCAAAGATAATTGATCAAACCCAAAAAATAATAGCGAAGTTTGAGTCGTCGTCTGTCTGCGAACAGACTTTTTCAATCATGAAATTGCGGAAAAACTATATACAGATATCGATTACTGGCGAGCACCTTTTCTCGCTGCTAAAGGTTACTTCGTCGCAGCTCAAACCTGCATTTAAAGACATTATGGCCAATCAAAAACAATTTCATATGTCTCATATACCTACCATAGCAGGGCCTTCGAATAAAAGTTAAATAATTGTAATCTGTAACTTATATTAGCGTTTGTGTGTAAAGTTTTGTAATTAAAATATAGATTTTAGAACAAAATGCATTTTGGCTATACTCCTGGCCCTCGTCTGAAATTTCTTAAAGCTTTCTGGCCCCCCATGAAAAAAGTTTGCCCACCACTGGCTTAGCTGATTGCAGACTCAGATTGGTCGATCGAAAAGTTGGGAACAGCGGCCGTAAGTGTTGTGTATTAACTTCTCCGCGAAAATAACTATATATAAAAATAAAAGAAAATATATTTGATATTATCAGTCATCAATAAATATCTTACCCAGGAATGGTTTCTTCTTGAATTCTTCATCAGAAATGCCCTTTTCTATTTGTTTATCTACCTCTTGAGCATCCTTGATGGCATCTTCGTATCTTTCATCCGTGACAGCATTAATGAATGGGTTCACCTGGTCAAAAAAAGTTATATAATAAAGCAATTAACAGTAAAATTATCTCCTTCTTAATATCTTATCTATCAGTCAATACATCCATTTAATGTCGGTATATTATTCAAAGATTCTTTCAATCAATAATATGAGTGCGAACATAAGGTATGAATGGGCTCATTATCAAAATTCATGGTAAACATTCCACTAACTGCCGCACTTTTATTAGGCACAGAATTTGGGAATTACATTAAATTTCAACCTAATTACTACAAGAAACAACTAATTACGTTTGGATACATGGTAAAAGATGCATTAAAAGTCCAATTTTATTCAATCTCAGTTCAAAATTTCCATATTTTTCATGCTTAGTTGTTTTTTTTATTTATTGTACATATGTATTGTTATTTACTTTTACTTATTATTTATCTAATTTATTTTTGTTTTATCGAAATGTGGAATGTATTGCGTTGCACTACCTCTGCATACATTCTGGAATAAACTATTATTATTATTATTTAACGAAGTGTAATATCCATAATCTGTGCCTAAAAGTACGGCGGTTGGTGGAATAATTACATTTATTTATGTAATAAAGTAATTGACAGAAAAAATAATCTGATTCTTAATATCTAATCTATCAATTAACACTTCCATTAAATGTTGTTACATATATTATTCAAAGATTATTGCAACCATGTAACAAGAGTTCACAGCGCCACTTCAGGCCGCCGCGCAGAAAAGGCTCACTGTGAACTGCGCTGTAAACCTTATCGGTCTTTACTTTTCTGCACGGCAGCCTGAAGTGGCGCGGGATTCGGTCGCTCCGAAGTGTGTGTGTGGGAGGCACTATTACCATAATTCATTAGTAGGGTTCATGATGTACTTACAAATTTAATTCATTAGTAGGGTTCATGATGTACTTACAAGTTTAATTCATCAGTAGGGTTCATGATGTACTTACAAGTTTAATTCGTTCAATGCAAATTCTGACGAGATCTTCCGCTTTCAACTGCTTCTTTCTAATTTTCAATGCGAGCGATGTGGCGCTTTCGAGCAGGATTTTAGTGCGGTCATCCAATGGCGGAATGATTTCTTTTTTGGGGTCCCAGTATAGGGAGGCCAAGAAGTCCACCAAGGAGTCAAATAGAACCCGGACCCAAATTAAAACTTGGGTCAGCAACTGACAAAACATACTCATTGCTATTTTATTAACTTTATTGGGTGATTTTTCCTGGAATGAATAATAATATAATGGTGTCAATGTTCGATGAACTTTAGAATTACCTTTAAGAATAATTACTTATATTTTTTTAATTGACTTACTTTCCGTGATTCTGGCATATAATAACATGTACAAATAAACTTATAACTTATAGACGATGTCACTTGAAGTCGTCTAGGTCAGCGAATAGAGAAATTTAGGTGTACAAAATGATAGTACCGCTAAAAACACAAACACAAGTAAAAATGACAGCGGCTTGAGAAATTACAAGTAATAATAATAATGACAAGCACAGATATACCCAATGTTGCCAAGTGCAAGATTTTTACCATGTTTCATGGTTTTTTGGGTAAAATATATTTTTTTTTCAAATATATTTATTTTCAAATATTATATGGTTATATACATTCTATAAAGTTTTTATTTCAAGAATACATTATTTATTACGTTTACACCTTTTTAAAGAGCAAAGCTCGTGACAAAAAAGGCGGAGAAAACGAATGTAGATAAAAATTTTAGTAATGATAAAATAACACTTTTTTTTTTTATATAAAACTAAGAATAGATAATTAACAGTAAACCAAAAAAATCATTTATATCATATAATATGTATTTTCTATATATATATATAAAACATATAATAGAAGGAATGTAACAGAATGAAGAGGAGGAGATAAAAAAGAAAGGAGAAAGATAAAGAAAAAAAAAAGATATTACAAATTGAGTCGAAAAATATAGTATTTATAAAGATGAAGTGATTGTAATAAGTTATATGTATATAAAGAGCTTTATTGATTTTTTTATTTTTTTTTTCCAATCTTAAGTTAGCTGGTAATTCCTTAAACCATTTAACTCCAATATATTTATAGTACACAGCACTGACACGTGCTCACTGGTCCGATCTGTCGTGACGCGGTCGCTCCCCCGTCCCCCCACCTCCTGGCTCTGATGCAGATCGGGATCGGGATCACTTCTGATGCAACACGACACAAGACATTACACATAAATATACCAAACCTGAAACCACCAATACATTGCGACACATTAATATAAATCTCAACATACTGAATATATGAAACAGATATCGTTAGCGTCACGACAAGACACCCGACATGTCAGACAAATATAAATCCATTTTAACAGTTATGAAACTGATGATATTAGGATAATCCATGGGTTTGAGAAATTATTATCACAGCTAAAACTGTCCAAAACATTATTTTTGGGTACAGTTTGTTTTCGTGTTTTTTTACCGTGTATATTTGAGTGGGATACGTTTTTTAGCATGGATCACGTGGGGAAATCCTGAAATCAGGAATTTAGTTCTTGAATTTTTCGTTCAAGAAAATACACGGGTTCGAAATATCTCTTAATCTAATTTAAATCTGTATTTTTTAAATATTAATATATACATTTAAAAAAAAGTTAATGTACATATTATGCAGGTAACCTTAATTAGGTACCTACACTAACAACTGTAAAACGTAGGAAAAAAAAATTATTGCAGTTGTGGAGGAATTTTTTCTTCCTCATCTCATCGACCTGAAAAAAAATATTTTTTAAATTTAAAAAAAGTTATCACTATGAATAAGTACGAACTATAAATTAAACTTTATAATTGAAAAAAAGACATTTTTAAAGTAAAGACTTTTTTATTTGTACAGTGTTATTTTTACCAACTTTTTTTTTCCTATTATTCAAAGGAAAATTATAAAATGATTGTTTTTTTGAAGCAATATAGATTCTTCACGTTTTTTTCTTCAAATTGTGTTTTTTTTAATCATTGAAATATGGTTTTTCATTTTTGGGACATGGCATCACTGGATACACCACACACACTCACATGACAAGTGACAAGTCAAGATAGCATAAATATATTATGCAAAATGCATGTAACAATCAAATGATAAAAAATACCTCAGTTGAAGTTCCGCAGGTTCCGCATAGCCAGGGATCCCATGTCACAAAAATTAAAAACCATGTTTCATGGATAAAAAAAACATTTTTTGAAGAATAAAAAAAAACATGGCTTTCGTAAGCTTTTATTGAGAACATAAATAAGAAAATAACAATAACTAAGTAAAGAATCCATAATTTTTCCTTACAAACAATCATTTTATAATTTTCCTTATCAATAATAGAAAAAAATAATTTTATTGAAAAAAATCACCTAAGAGTTTTTTTTCCGTTATCAAGTTTAATTTGTAGTTTGTCGTTAGAATACAAATATATATTTCTTTAATTAAAATTTTTTTTCCGGTCGATGAGATGATGATGAAGAAAAAAATCCCCCAAAACTCCAATTTTTTTTTCTTCTACATTTTATGGTAGTTAGTGTAGGTAACTTATTAAAGTAACCTACATTATACGTAAATTAATTCATTTTTATTAAAATGCATTAATTTTACTTACAGACTAAGTTTTAAATTAGATAAAGAGTCACTTTGAACCCGTGCTGAAGTTTAAGAACTACATTCTTGATTTCATGATTTCCCCACGCGATCCATGCTAAAAAAACGTATCGTCTTCAACCAAAGCACACACTTTTATTGACCTATAAAAAACCAAGTCGAACAAAGTGATTTGAAGTCAAAAAACCATGGAGGTGTAAATTACCAAAAAAACATGAAAACATGGGTTAAAAAGGCCAAATGAGCCGTAGTACTAGTAGCTAGAAACATGAAGGGTATTGCAAAGCCCTAGCTAGTTAGAGGATTACGAAAGAATCCGTAGAATCAAAAAAAAAAAGGTAAAAACCAAGCATCTGACAACACTGTACACAGCTGACTGAGATGACGTTTGTAATTTTCCCTGTGGCAACACATAATTTCGTGCTGCTCGCTGCCAAGGTTGTTTATTTTTGAGAATTCTCAATTCTTCGATAAATCTAGTAAAAATGGGAAGCAATGCAACTAAAACTGCTCAGCTTCAAGCTGCAACACCGGTAGATGCCTCTCCGACCGATAAACCCAAAGCCTGCAAAGCTTGTTGTGCGTGCCCAGAGACTAAACGAGTCCGAGATGCCTGGTGAGTAACTTTGAGGTTATGTTTCCATATTTTTCTGACGCAATTGATGCGCTTTTATGATTTAATTTACTTACATAACGTTGTTTTTATATATAAATTATAAAATTGCTGTTTATAAAATGTGATACATAACGTCTCCCTCCCACCATACCAATTTTCTTACCACATTTATAAACTGCCCTCTAACGACTTTTTATTTTTTCAGCATTGTCGAAAATGGCCAAGAAAACTGCACTGCACTGATAGAAGCTCATAGAGAATGTATGAAAAAGATGGGTTTTAACATTTAAAACAAAACGCCGCTTCAAATAATGTAGGAAATAGTAATATGAGTATTTATTTATTTGTTAGCATTCTTACGTATTAAGTACACCATGCTTACAAGATTGCAGAAAATTAATATTTGTGTTAATTATGTAATTGTAATGTTCCAGTCATGCAATTTAAGCAATGATTATTTACCAAGGTCAAATAATGTAATTACAAAGGAGAGTAATTATTTATAATTTAAAATATAGGGTATCGGTATATACCTTCACATTTATTTCAAGTAATACAAAATATTGATTGCTTCATTAGTGTTTCAATTTTTCAATGACTTTTAGGAAAAAGATAAGAGTATGTATAAGATAGCAGTAATTGAAATTTTACATTTATTTTCAATTTATTTTGTGTAACTTATTATTGTGTAGGTACAATTGAATTTATCGGACATTTTGTATTAGCACTTATGACATGACTATGTACCTTTATTTTTAAAGTTCTGAATAGCTCAGTACTTTAAAAATAAAATGGCTTTAACCGTGTTTGGTGACAAGATCTGTTTATACCTAAGTACTTTCCCACCCTCCTCTTCCCGAACTCCTTCCCTTCCCAGTCACACAACATACCCCAATTGGGATGCCATGGTCCCTCTGGCTTCGTTAGTGGGGAGCAGTTGGGACTCTTGTGCGAATTTCTATTGATAGAAGTTTTGAATATCCATGGTTACATTTTTTTAATAAATCTAATAAATTTGTGATTTCTTATTTAGTTAATAGTGACACTGAAACAACTAGAATACAAGGTTAAATTAAAACTAGGAGATTTTCAAACCTCTACTCACCTTAATAATAATTTTTGGTTTATTTGGACAGCGCTGTTTTTGTGAAAAATCACCTCGAGGGCGCTCTAGGAATTCAGTTTGGAAAGATCTTAGTAAATCAAAATGATAAATAAAATGGTCACTATTAAATAAACAAAACCTGTATGATTATAAAATCGCTTTGGATTTAATAAAAATATAAATTATAATGGCCATCATTTCTTAAATGTAATAAATTAATGATAATTATTATTAAAATGATTTTTGCAACGGCACCTACTTACTTTGGTGTGATTTGTTAAGACTATAACGACAGTTGGTGGATTTGTTGTTTGTACATAAATAATATTTCATGTAATTTTTGTTTCACCCCTTTCAAATTCCCTTTCAAATGTAAACTTTATTGTGCAAAGGTAAAGATCCAACCAATTCAATCGAGTCTTGTAAAATTGCTACCAAAACTTCACATGAAATGTCGATCATGAATTTTAGATAAACTATAGGTTCAAACACGAACGGTCATTGTTCCCAATCCTATTGATCAACTGTTCAACACTCCTCAGCACAGATTCGTCTTTCCAATGCAACTCTCTGACCAACAGGTGAATCGAATGTTACTAAATAAATGACTTAGCTGATCGGAGACTCAGATTGATCGATCGAAAAGTTGGGAACAACGGCCGTAAGTACATTAATAAAGTGTATTCACTTTAACCATTGGAGTGAAACTAAATAACAGTGATTAGTGTATTCATTCAAATAAATACTAGAATGAACCAACATGTTTTTATTAAATCTGCCCTATAATATCCCGTACCCACCTACTGTTTTATTAAATCTGCCCTACAATAACCCTCACCCACCTACTGTTTTGTTAAATCTGCCCTACAATTTCCCGTACTCATCTACTGTTTTACTAAATCTACCCCGCAATATTCTGTGCCCACCTACTGAATTATTAAATGTGCCCTACAATATCTCGTACCCACCTACTGTTAGTTTTGAAATATTTTTGTGTATTTTAGAAATTTCTCCAAAGACAGTGTCGTAAAAAATACATTTTGCAAGGCCATACATATTTGCTACTCTTATCACATCCAAATTCTAGAAACATAATGCTAACCTAACTATGGAAAGCTGTTATAGAGCAGGGGTGGGGAACCTTTTGCCGTCGGGGGCCATTTGGAGGTTTATAGTATTACCACACCCCTCGACCGTAGAGGGGTTGAGAAGTTGGAAGCAGTTGAAACTCTTGTGCGATATTCATATAAATTTTTTTGAATCAGCCGCCCAAAATTATAAGTTATTTTTAAAGGTTCTTTAATTCGGAATTATAAAAATCAAAAGCATTTATTGTTTTGGCCTTAGGGATATAAAATTTTCATCTGCAGTGCTTTATTTTTGCTTTCTTTGAAAGTTAAAATATCATTTTACAAAATTCAAATAGGTTTGCGACACCACGAACTGCAAAGTTAACTATGTCAAGTTGTATGATACATACTAAAAAAAGATGAATTGGCCCTCCGGCTAAAAAGATCAACTGATTTAACGGTTCCATGCCAACTCACAAAGAGTTTGAATGTAATAATGCTATTATTTCTCAATTTGTACCCTTAATTAGTTATTTCTCTACAATGAAACTAGACTGATCTAAATTAATAATTACCATAAAAAATTGTGTTTGAAAAAATGGGAAATTTTCCATTCTGTCCCACACCCCGGGGTTTAATGGGAAATGAACCAGGGACACAATGGGTTACTGATTATTGCCACAGTTCACATATGAGAACACTGTCTAGACCAGCACACGCCATGTGGTGTATACCTTGTAAAAGTTTGAAATGATAATGCTAAGTAAACACCCATTCATTAAGTCGGTTGTTACGCAATTCGAATTGATTTTTGATTCCTATTAGGAAAGCCAAAATTTGAACAAAAGGAATCCTGCATTCTACAAAGAGTTCTGAATAGATAGTCAGAGAGGCTGGTCGTGTGTTTTGATGAGAAAGACATAATACAGGGTGCGGCAGCATAACTTCCTTTTTTCAAAACTTTAAAACCCATTGTATGAATCATAAATTTTCATTTGTTTTTTATAATGTAGGCACATACCTTAAAGTTTTGTTTTGCTTAGTTTTGGAAGATCAAATCAGAAAGGTGATGTCCCCCATTCTCCATACGCATATCAGGCGTTATCCGGGCAATTTCTTCCTGGATGTTGGTTTTCAAATCTTGTAAGGTCCTTGGACGGTTCACATAAACAGGTAATTTCAAAAAAACCCCATAGAAAATAATCACAAGGGGGCAAATTGGGAGAGTGGGCCGGATTTCAAAAAACCCCATAGAAAAAAAAAACACAAGGGGACAAATCGGGAGAACATTCGTTCGAAAAAAAGGCCTCAACGGCAAACACACGCTCTTCAATGTTCCAAGGAATTTTTTTTTTTTTTTACAATAACTCCACACAGGAGGCTCTGAGGAAAATAATTTCCCACAGGGCCTATGTCATCTTTGAGTATGCTGTGTGGAGGGTCTTTTTGAGGAAAGGAAGGAGTGAACATGGGTCTTGAAGAGACCCATGTTGTAGGAGGGAGGAAACACAGAGGCCGGTAAATCGTTCCACAGCCGAGCTGTTGAACTCAAGAAAGAGTCGTAAAAACGACCTGTTCTCATGTGACTAATGTCAACCGTGTATAAATGTTGGGCCCGTGTTTGGCGTGTTTCCCGACCATGCACCGGTGCCGAGGGGATCAATGATGCTAGTTCCTCGGAGCATCTTCCATTGTAATACCGGTAGAACAAGGACAGCATTCCCACTTGACGCCTGTGCTCTAAAGATTGCAATCCGTCTGTTAATATGGGAGAATCTATCAAACGGACCGCCCGTTTCTGCACAGAGTCAAGGGTTTTTTTAAGGTATTTTGGAGCTCCAGACCAGAGGTGGCTGCCAAATTCTGCTGCGATTTGTACAGGGTTAGCAGTTGTGTACTATAAAAGTATCTGCGGGCCCTGTACAGTACGCCAGAGGTTTCTGAGAGGCTAACCGAATGATGGTGACTAAACTGTGTCGGGATAAAACTTTATAGTTCCGCCTCTCGAACGAGATAGCGCTCCGCTACGACATCAACCGACTGAATGGCGCTTATTTTATAAAAGGAAGTTATGCTGCCGCACCCTGTACTTCGTTTAATTTTGAGTTTAATATATTAATATTTGATTTAAATTTCTTGAACTGGCGCCCTGCATTAATTTTCACAACTTATTATTAATATTATTATTTTATTATTATTATTCAAAACATTTGGTTAGATTATTGGTTCAATTATATTTTAAAAACTACAAGCTATCGAAAACTATTTAGTTTCTTTTAGGCTTCTGAGTTTAAAATATTAGAGTAATACCTATGTTGTTTTAATTAAGATATTAGAGTCCATGCTCTGGTTTTCTTTTGATTGAAAAATATAATTTAATGGTTTTGTAACAATTCTTTTATTTTAACTATTAGAGATCTTGTAATAATAATAATAATTGGACAATTTGTAGAGCGCCGTTTTTGTGAAAAATCACCTCAAGGGCGCTTTACAATTCATTATGAATTCCTAGGTTCTATTAATCATACAAGTAATGTATAAAACCTTTGTCTTACGATACATATAATAAGTTAATGTCTTTATTAAAATGATTTACCTTTTGCTAAGCGTTACAACCTAACTACTTTCTTGACGTTTTATCAAAAACGGCTTCTGGATTTTCTCGTCTTTTCCTAACATACTTCTCTAATGTTAATGATGACACTTCGTACCGATTAGATAATGCTATTTCTCCATTAACGACCTCATCAACAGCTTCTTTCATAGAATCCGTGGACCAGGACTATTTTTTCTGATATACTTACGCAGTTGAAATAAAAGTGCGCATGAACGTGGTAGGTATACCCCATTGGGCCCCGCCCATTTTGCCCCTTTTTTTATTTATTGGTCTTGAGTAATCACTAGACTTAGTCAGTCGAAAGCATGTTGAAACAAACCTGTAACATTAATTTTCGAATGAAGAATAGTATATAGGGAAATCTGATAGTATTAATTGTGACCGGACAACTCAGAAAGCAATCAACGCAACACCTCCTTTGAAAAGTCATTAAAAGTGATGAAATTTTTTTTATAAAAAAAATAGTTTACGTTCCTGGGTTATGTTATGGCCTATTTTTATTTTTTTAAATAGCTTTTAATGACTTTTCAAAGAAGCTTTAAGTTGACTTGATTCTGAGTTGGCATGGAACCAGTATAATTAGCTGAAGGACTGTACAGTTTCGATTTTTGTAAACGGAAATGGCGTCCTCTCAAAAAGAACATTATTTGTAGTTTCAAATAGCATCCCCGATGTGATAATTTCCAAAATAAAATGAACAAAACAGACTCAAAACTCATACTCAAAACTTTAAAACAATTTTTTTCAGTATTTCTAATTTTCCCAGAAGAAATTTTGAAATATTTGAAAATTGAAAATTTCAAAACTTCACATAACAAAATCAAAGAGATGAATGCTTTACAAAAAATTCCGAACATGGAAAATTTTAAAAAATTAACATAATATCAAAATGATAAAATATCTTTACAATTTCACGACCCATTTTCCGATTTTCCCAATTTTTTTTTTTTAATAAAATTTTCTAGGATCAATATTTTCGCAACATGTAAAGTTTCCAAACTTTAAATAACGAAATAAAAGAGATATCTTTATTTTTTTTAACCAAAAATTCCCAATTTTCCGAGATGAAGTTATCCGATTTTTCAATTTTCCCGAAAGAATTTTTTTTCAGAAGAATTAAAATTTTCCAGCATGGAAAATTATAACGAGTTATAGAATAACATTATAGTATTTGAAAAAAATTCCCAGAACATTATAACGAGTCAACATCACAGTCTTTAAAAAAAATTCTGGCTGATTTTTCGATTTTTTCCCCGAAGTTTTCGGAAAAATAAAATTTTTCAGCATCAAAAATTTCCCAACATGAAGAGTTTCCAAACTCAAATAACAAATTCAATAAGATAAATGTCGGAAAGTTTTTATAATAGTTTCCCGACTACTAATAAAGCGAAACCACCAAGCAAAAAATTTCGATTTTCATATTTTCCCAGAAGATTTTTTTTCAGAAAACTTAAATTTCCAATATGGAAAATTTCCAAAAATTCATACAATCTGACAAAGATAAAAAAAGAATTCCCACACATTTTCCAACCAATTTTCTGGTTGTCCCAGAATTATTTTTTTTTCAGAATAATAATACTTGCAGTAAGTTGTGGGCTATAGTTATTTTGGATGCAAAAACCTACCAAAGTTTATACATATACCTACCTACCTACTGAATACCAGAAGGTCCTACTGGTTAAAAAAAATATGTAAGTAAGTAGGTAGGTTAAACCCAGTGTCCGCGAATATTCAATTATGAAAAAAATTAGCCGCAGCACAGCGTAAATGATATAAAATAAATATTTCAAGGTATAATAAAACAAAGTTCAAAGGTACGAGTAGGTTACGTCTACCTAAGCATTTGTCTCGAGTCGGAAGGTTGCGTTTTCGATTACCGCCGCGACATAAATATTATGAATTTTTATAAAATAATATGACATATCAGTTGAGGTATAGGGCCGGTATATCAGTTGGTCTAAAGCTCGGCTTTGACGCAATGTGGAGCTTAAGCGGGGCGAAGAGCAGATAGAGAGTTTCCACTATCTTCTCTTTCGCTCTTTTCTGGAGCTATGTCGGGCCACGCTATATGCACACTATAATTTCGTGGCTTGACCTATTTAAGCATAGCGCTCGCCAATATATCTAATCAATAGGAACATGATGATATATTAGGTATATGCGAGCGATACGCTGAAATAGGCCAAGCCCAAAAACGCTTGCTACGTTATAGCGTAGTCTGACAGAACCGATTTTCCCGGAAGAATTTTTTTCAGAAAATGTGCAAACTTCGCTTAATAAAATAAAAAAAATTATCGAACCTATTTTCCGATTTTCCCAGAAGAAATTTTAAAAAAAATTTAAGATTTAAATTCTTTAACAAGCAAGATAAATGTTAAAGTTTTCCAAAATCAAATATCAAAATTGAAAAGGAAAAATTAATCCAACTTCGATCCTGTAACGATTTTTTTGTCCCGGTAAACTTGGTGACCTTGCAACTGGATCGCTCGATGTTATTTTTCTAAGGAAACGGCCATTTTTGGAATCGCTTCTTGTCTTTGGCTTTTACAAAATTCGAAAATTCTGCCTATGAACAACAAAATGTACCTACATATCTAAAATTATATATTACTAGCTGGGTTACCCGGCTTCGCTCAGGACAATAAGATAGTGTTCTGGAATGTTGCAAAATAATGTTCCCGATTTCCTATTCCTGATAATTCCACTCCTTCCACAACTTTCTACAGCTCTATGGAACCTTCTAGAACTTTCCGGAAGACTGTTCTAGAAATTTCAAGCGGGCGAAATTTTTAGCCCTTATATCTTTAAAAGCACGGCCTTTAGGTAAAAACGGATACCATTATTCCCTAGGGGGGATAGAGATCTACCACACCATATAACTCCCTTGATCGAACCGGGACTCATTTCTGAGTTTTTGCGAGCTGCACGTTTTTTGGACTTTCTTTTATAATACATGCCATATTCAAATAAATAAAATGTTACTCCTTACATGTCCTTTCCCGTGCGTTCCCCTCCAGCGTTCCACTTCCACATTCCCCGCCACCGCTCTCCCGCTCCCCCGTCCCGCCAACCCCCCTGGCACTGCATTTCTTGACTCCTCTCCCGCGCGGCCCGTAGCCGAAACTTTTTTCTAATACTAACATTTTTAAACTCGTGATATCTTTCTAATTAAATATCCGAATTGAAAAATTCAAAAAGTTAAATAAAGGTATCGAAGCTGTCTTGAATATGAAGTAATTAATTTTGATAAGGATTAAAACCAAGATACAAATAAAGAGCCTTTTCAAGCGGCGACATATTAATTAAAATTTTAAAATAAAAGAATACTTATTGTGGCATAACCATAATAATTAGACATATGCTGTCGCGACCTTTTTTGTAAATAATGATGTGTTCTATAAAGTCGTAGTACATTATTTTATTCTATCATCAATAGTTTTCGCAGCGCACGCGATTTAAAGAATATTTTATGTAATTTTTTTACACCCTGGGTTACATTATTGAAGTTTTAGTAAGGATGCCTATTTTTTTTCAAATATAATATAGCGGCCACGGACGTATATAAGGGGGGGGTCTTGGGGGTCCGGACCCCCCCCCATTGCACCGCGCCGATTGTAGAAAACGATAGTTGCTTTAGTCCGCCACAGTGCGGGGAGCGGGTAGCTAATAGTAGTTGTAAAACAATGAATCTCGTGTCAGTTTTTTTTGTTTGAGAGAAAACTACATTTATTTTCATGTATAACTTGCATTTACAATATTTTGTTAGTGTTACTGTAGGTAGGTAGGTAATTTTTAATTTTAATTATATTGTAGTTCATTAAAAAGAGTGTCATAATAATACGACCAAAGTTTAAAAGAAATTATTTTGTTCTTAAGATGAAAGCTCTTCATTTAGCTTGAGAGAAAACGCTTATTTTTTTCATACATCAAGTATTATTTGCATTAAAAATATTTTGTTATTGTAGGTAGGATGATACTTTTTGATTTTAATTTTATAATTGTAGTTCATTAAAAAGAGTGCCTTACAATATGACCAAAGTTTAGAATAAATTATTTGGTTATGTGGTTAAATAAAAAGTGTTTCAATTTTAAAACAAATTATTTGTTCTTAAGATGAAAGAGTATTTTTGTTTAGTGTACCTTAACAAATTAGGTATAAAAAAAAGTTATTTTGTTTTCCACCTTTTATTTTATGTTATTTATTTTTTTATATTATAAACGAAGCGATTTTATTTAAATAAGGAGCGATAATTATGTTATGTTTATTTTTAGTTCAAATATCAGAGACTGAATGATTTATATATATAATATTTAAAAATAAATGCTGATTGATTAAGACTGACTATTTTTTTCACGAAAACATGACCTTATATATATTTTTTTTAATTTGCGGACCCCCCCTTATCAAAGCTATATATACGTCCGTGATATAGCCTATGTCACCCAGGGATAGTGTAGCTTCCCAACAGCGAAAGAATTTTTCAAATCGGTTCAGTAGTTTCGGAGCCTATTCGATGCAAACAAACACACAAATAAACAAACAAATATTACCTCTTTATATAGAGTGTTAGATTTTTAAATGGTAATTTTGAATTTTAGAGCTCACCGATTTGGTTAAAAATTGCTTTGGATGGGTTTAAGGGGGAGAATCTGGAATTTCATGTCAAAATATACAATTTCGGTGGCGTTCTTTTATTTCTTGAGTTTTGATTGGCAGTACATTTATTATATTAGTCAATGGGAGTTTGTTATAATAGAAATTAGTTTTCATCCTTACAATGAATTTCAAATGAACGAAGTTATAATATAATTTTGTTATACATACGTATTTGCATGGTAACCGGACAACTCAGAATGAAATCAACTCAACACCTCCTTTGAAAAGTCATTAAAAGTGATGGACAAAAACAGAGAGTGCAATTCCCACGCGCTAGAAATGAAACCTTCAGAAAACTAAAATAGATAAGAGTGGGGAGGCTACGAACCACCGCACAAAGAGGAGACCGATTGTACAATCTCATTCTCTCGTAGGCTAAATCCTATAGATGTATGTGTTTGTATCTTTTTATTGTCACTATTTTTCGTTTCATCGAGTTTCAAATCGCGACGGTGCTAAAGAAGTTTTCACTTAAAAAAATATAAAAAAATTGGTTAAATAGGTGACGTTAAGTCAGCTTATGGGCCATTTAAAAAAAATATAGCTTTTAATGGCTTTTCAACGAGGTGTTGAGTTAAATTAATTCTGAGTTGGCATGGAACCATTTAAAATGATTTTTATTTGGGTAGAAAAATGAATAATATGTGACAATAAGTTAATTTTTGCACACGTTCTAAGTTCTAATACCTTCTGTTGTAGAGGGGAACTGTACTAAATAAGGCGAAGCCCATCAAAAAGCCTCCTGCAGGGCGCTGTTTATCTGCTAGTTAGCTAGTTCATTATTAATTGCCCGTAATTGCCTAACTACTACTAATAATATATTAAGTTATAGGTAACGCAACGAAAGATGAGCAGAATAAAAATGCTTAGAATTGATGTATTGGTGTGAACGTCAAGCGACGCCCACTAATAGACAAGGTTCTCTGTCTTGCTTACGCTCACTTATTGTAACTAGTTAGAAGAGAGGCAAGTTTTAACGACACCTAAGAGTATGGATATTAGAGAGACGGCATGTAAAGTGTGCACACTGGCACAAAGCGTGCTTGTTCAAAAATTTTACCGAATGGTTTTTAGGTGGCTGACATTGGCTTTTACACCTCGGTCGCGTATAGAGCTCCCAGTAAAACGTTCATAAAACATAGAAAAATGGTCCAATGCGCCGTAAAATTGTGTAAAAGTAGTTCTATGAAGACCTTTAAGAAGAAAGATGGTCTTACCTTTCACATGTAAGTGTTTAAACATAGCTCAAATAAACATTTTATAATTTTCGACGAGTCCTTTCAACCGCCATCGCCATGGGCCCGATGTTACCGCGTGAATTCCGACTAGCATGGGCCGAATCAGTCAACTTAAATCATAATAATTGAAAATTACCAAATACTTTTATTTTTTTATTAATCATAACGCACAAATATAAAGTTGTGATTTACACATGTCATAAATACTTGTTTTTTTTATCATTTAGCTTATTCATTTTTAAACATTTTTGCTTCGTCTTTTTTGCACTGTTGTTTTTATTTCTTTTCGTACTAATTTAACACTCCTTTTGCATATGTTTACAATGTTAATTCAAAGTACGTAGGTATATAATCACTGTATTGTTATGTAAAAGTCACATTGACATGCCCCCGTGGTCAAGGGGTAAAGCTCTTGACTAGCAATCCGGAGGACGCGGGTTCAAATCCCGGTGCGCACAGATAAATTTTATTCGATTGATTTGTGCAGATGGAAGCAGTTGGGATTATTGTGATATATATATATATATATATATTTTATCACACACTATGTATACACACCATATACATCATATGCTGTTGATTTAAAAAGCCCGTTTTCTTGAAAAATCACCTCAAGCGCACAGTATGTACCTACAATATGCATACATAAAATTAAATAATACAATTTATTATTAATAAAGGTTTCCAAAAGACCCTGAGAGAAAAAGAAAGTGGGTTGATGCCTTAAATCGGAGAGATGACTGGTTTCCAATCAAATCAACCCGCGTTTGCTCCTATCACTTTTCGAAGTTACGCAATGATGAATGGTGCTTTGAGTTACAGCAAGTTTATAACACTAGTTTTTTACCCATTTGCACTTGTCAAGTGAAAAGTGAGGCCGATGTATTTCGACGAGCGCAACACGAATCAATCATAATCTTGATTTCGCAAAAAAATGAGTAACGTCGAAGAAGATTAAGGTAAAATAACATGTAAAGGGATTAATAAAAAATAAACAATACATAAGTCTCTTGTTACTCCCCTTTCCTCATTTATTATTTTTCAATTGGGCTATTATATTTTATGTCCAAAATGTGAGAAAAAATTTAAAAAAATTTAAAATAAATAAATTAATAAATAAAATAATACGTTTTTAGATTTTTACGGCTAAAAGCATTTTCATTGTTTATTTTTGGGGTGTTATGCACATCGTTGGATCTCGGATCTGCCCTAATGATGGACACTGCAACGCTGTCCGAAACGTCGGTTAAAGACGGAGATAGCGCAACACGGCATAACACCCCAAAAACAAACCATGAAAATAATATTTCCGTTCACATTTCGGCCCTTATCTCCAGAGCCACACCCCCATACATGTATGATTGCAAGATTCAAACCCGAACTTAATGCTATCTAGAAAGTGTTTGGATATATTTTTATTTTTAATATACGACATTATTGACTTTTATGCAAGTCAATAGATGTCGTTTAGTTAAATTTATGAGTAAAACCTTCTATATATGCCCATATCTTTTTTTATTTTTTTTTGTTTTCAGATTTTTGGTTGAGTTTCGCTAAAATATTGTCTTCATTTTTTTTTAATTAATTAAACCCTGAGGAAGTAGGCATTGCTCACGAAATATGTCGGTTTTTTATAAACAATAAACGTGGTTAAAACTAAGTAAACTATTAATTTTGATAAAGTAATTCGTTCAGAAAATAATGCGTAATGGGTTATTATATTTTGTGCCTAAAATATGAAGAAAAAAAAAACCAACAAAAGTTTTTTTTTTAAATTAAAAAATTAATTAAATAACGTTAAGCCCGTTACCAGTTCGGCCCTTCTCTATAGAGCGCTTACCCTCCCCCCGCTCGCTGAGCGGTAAACCCCGTCTCTATCCCCTCTTCCCGCCGGCCAAAAATGGAGCGAGCTACACTGGTTTTGGCGGTTTAACACGTTCCGACATGCTTATGCCGCTTCCATCTCATCATAGTTCCATGAACGACACCCTTACGGACTGCACTTATGGGTGTCCTATTCATTCAGTTCGTAATTTGATTTAAACATACGTGCACCTACCTACATATCGCAAGTGAAATAATTATTAATTTTTAAATTTGAAAAAATAAATAGTTTTCATTATTTTTAATTCGAATCTTTGTTAGTAGATTTACAGAGTCTTTTTAAAGTGTGCAAGTGTAATATTTATTACGACATCATGGAGTCGTGTTTCAAAACGGGACGTGGCAAATCACTGAATGGACAAAGTCGTGAAATTTTATTCCGCGTGTTTAATTATTTTATGCATAATATAAAAAACGGTGGCCAATTTTTAAGCATGAATGACTTATATGATTTGACGTCTGAGGCAACTGGAGTATCGCAGACTAGTATTCGACGTATCCAGTGTTACCGAAGCTCCCGATTTTTCGGGAGATCTCCCGATTTTTCACTTCATCTCCCGATCTACCGTAATGGCATCAAAATCTCCCGATTTTTCGAAGTTCTGAGCGAATTCGTTTCTCCTCGATTCTTTGATTATGGTCCGCTCAACAGGTAACTAATTGTGTATGGTTAAAAAAAAAAATTCTTAAGATTTGGGTATTGACCAGATAAATTACTAAATACCGCAATCTAAGCATATCTCCATTATAGATCCATGCAAACCGATCATCTATGAATTATGAGGTGGAATTTATAATTTATTACGTAACGCCTTTTCGAATCAGAAGGTTTTTCAGTACTTTGTTCTACGAACTTAATATATTTTTTTTAATTATGACCTCCTCAGACCCTGATGCAGGTACGAGTAGAAGTATTGCAAAAAAAAATTCCCAATATTATAAAAAAGAGTGTTTTAGTCCGATTATGCAGGTTGGCCTGCACTCACAGTGACATAAAACCTTTTATATGTTTCTACTGCGACTATTTATGTATTATTATATTAATTTTTTACAAAGAGGCTCCAAAAAAACCACATGTGGAAGCCATTTTCTTGTTCCGAATGCAGTTATTAAAGATCGCGAAAGGAAGTTTTTTGCAGTTATTAAAATCCACAGCGCGATTAATAGTGGAGAAAAGCCATTTTCATGTTCTGAGTGAAACTATGCATAAATCTAAACAATCGCAAGTTGTCCCATAGTGGAGAAAAATCTTTTTCATGTCTCGATTGCCACTATTCATGTTATCTCAAGGACATCTAAAATATCACATATTAACCCATAGTGGACAAAAACCTTTTTCGTGTCCCGACTGCAACTATTCATGATCTCAAAAGAGACTTCTAAGAAAGCACTCGCTGTTCACAGTGGAGAGAAACCTTTTTCGTGTCCTGACTGCAACTCTTCATGTTCTTCCCTTGTCACGAGGCCAAGAACAGTTGATTATGTAAATCTTTCGCTTTTGAGGACATTATAGTAACTCACTTTAACAACACTGACTACAGCAATTTGTGTTTATGCATATTTCGTATTTAAAACATTAACGAATACTGACAACAAAAATAAAATTAAAATGACGTACAATTCAGTCGAGGAATTCTCTGTAAAACATAAACGAAAAGGCTTGCTAACTTGGGCATTCCCTAGTTGTTTATTTATAAAAAAACATGTTACGTAACGCGTTTTTCGAATCCCACTCCCGCACCGATAACGCACAGTAACGTTTAAGAAGACCCCCCCCCCCCTAAATTGCGTTACGTACCTAATACTTGAACGGCCTCCATTGCCGAAGTTTCACAAAAATTTGTTCTGAGTTTCCAAACGTAAAGTAAGTCCCCGTTGAACTTTAGGGAAAATTGCGTTATTCCACAGGCAACTTCTACAATAATCGTATTGATGGCGCTGCTTATTGGTTTTTTCATTTGTTGTTAAGGTTCTGCTTCGGAATAATAAAAGAGATTCGGAATATTGACAAGGGAAGAATTTTATTATAAAAATTCTAGTCATCTCCCGATTTCTTCAAAATTCTCCCGTTTTCTCCCGATTTTTTTGCGAAAATTCTCCCGATTTTGAAATTTTGGGTTCGGGAACACTGGACGTATCGTAACTGGAGTGGCAAAGGAAGCAGAAACACAACCGTCGTCATCGTCAACTCAACGACCAACATTCAGCACACCAGGGAAGAAACGACGCAGACTATCAATCAAATCAGATGTAGATGATTTCGATAAGGAAGTTATTAGAAGATGTGTCTATGATTTTCATTTAGTTCATAAGTCTTTGCCAACGATGAAAAAGATTCATAGAGTTCTGAAAGGAGACATCGACTACGCAGGGTGTATAACTACGTTAAGGAAAGTTGTTCACAATTTGGGTTTTCGATGGAGAAAGACGGAAACAAATCGAAAGTTGCTTATTGAAAAAAATTATATCCGACTTAAACGTACCACATATCTCACTAAATTAGAAGAATACAGGAATGACGGACGTCCAATTGTGTATTCTCATGAGACATACATTCACAGTACACCGAAAAACAATTAGGTACCTATAAATTTCGATTGCCGTAATTTCCGTGAATTAGGGTCATTAGTCATTACCAATGGAAGTTTGTTATTTACAGTGTTCTTAAATAAATGGCTAAGAATTATTAGCAATACCATCACATTATCACATTTACCTAGTTTAGAAAAAAAAATTGATAATCTTCAGTATTTTAATAAAGATGTTGTAAAACAAAATAAGTTTTATATAACCGACTTTAAAACGCTTTGACTTCGAATTCTCAATTGTGAAATAATCATTAATTGTTTTTTTTTTAAAGCCTAAGACGAAACACGCTGTATGAAAGTTTTGCACATGTGTGAGTAGTCGTACTGTGATGAAGTCAACTTAACTTGCGAGACCTATACTGTGCGCTACCTTTTAGATAAAACAGATTTCCTAAAGCGCCGTTTACATATCGACGCCATAATGATTAGTTTATCATCGTGGATGTAATATAAACAAATTATTTCAGAAGGAAATACTTCAAGTGACCGCAATGTGATTATGCGCTCTTGGGTCAAAGACTAGCTTCAGTGATGATGTGATGTAGAATTTTTTTTACCTCACGAAAGGGAGGAAAATTACCTTAGAAATACCCTGTTTATGAAATCACAAATCGGTATAATCGAATTACATGATCGATACAGGATACGATACGATATAGGATGTAGACGTAGCTAATAGTGCTGGTACAGTAAAGAAATGCACAAAATAAATGACAAAATTAGTGCACTCATGAAACCTTGATCATACATTATTGGTAGTAGAAATGAAGATCTGTAGAGTCAGCCCAAAATAAACACCCCTCTAGCGGGAGAGGTGTGGGGAGGGGGGGATTTTTTGAAAACTAAATGTTTACCAAATATGGTAACTTATATTAAAAGTTACCATATTTGAAAATCTCCTAAAACCATCACAGTAAGCGGAAGATGTTGCCTGTGTCGTGATCTTAGCCTGCCGAGGAATTGAATTCACGTCTCCTGGGTCCTGGGTGGGAACCAGCCGCGATGCTAATTCAGCCACTTATTGAAGTGAAAACTTCTTTAGCACCGTTGTGATTTGAAACTCGATGAAACGAAAAAGCGACACTAAAAGAGACAAACACATACATCGAATACGATAGAATAATCGGTATCCTATTTGTGCGGTGCTCCTTAGCCTCCCCACTCTTGTCTTCTTTAGTTTTTTGAAGGTTTCACTTCTTCTGTGTGAACTGCAGATTTGTAATTTTTATTTGTACGTCTTATTAAAATATTAATATTAACTTTAATCGAAAAATTCTCCTTTATCTCCCATATTTTTGATTCTCTCTATCATCTATGCATCTATCTAGATAAAATTTTCAAAAAAATTTACTCTTTTACGGCAAACGTTGTAAATAATTAATATATTACGCGATTTTATCTAAAATTAAGAAATTGTTAGGTATTTAATTAGTTGTATGCGTATAATCAGTTCAATTTTACAAACACTTAATAATAGTAGGTGCTAGATGTAAAACAATATAGATACTCGTTGCCGGGATTCGATAACTTCATTAATTTTTGGGAAATTTCTATATATTTTTTTCCCTACAATGATGATATTTCCCCAGATCTAGCGAATTTACTCCAGACGCACTACACCGATCTGCGGCGACCGTCTCATAGTGATAAACAATTATTATTTAACATAACGTGTTTTTGTGTTAAATTAGGAAGTTGACAGTTGATAGTTCAATAAATATGAAGTACAAGAAATGGCCCGCTCAGAGGGCCGACGAGGATTCTGGGAACGAATCGCCGACCCTTGGAAGCTCCGTGGAGTCGAGATACAGTTACGGGTAAGTACCTACCCACTTTCTGTATTATCACTTATCACCGGTATCTTGTGTGTATCTTAAACAGATACAGGTGTATTTGAATTGCACATGTTCTTAAAGGCATTCCGCTGGTGGTTTCGTTGCAACTCCTGTGTGTTTTCCAGAATAAGTAGATACAACTGAGCTCTCAGCGGCAGGACCGTAGACACAGATCAGTTGAACTTGAAAAATAAATTTTGTGACTGAAACGCAGATAAGTTTTGTTTAATGATTAGGCCAGCAGTTCTAAACTTGTGTTCCGCGTTCGTTACTTCCTATGGCATGTACATGGCGTGAGAACAATATGTGATAAGTACGTAGGTTTAAACAGGCTATATCTTATTACATTAGGAGGTCCTGAGGAAAATAATTCCCCTCAAAGCCTATAGCAGCTTTGGGAATGCTGTGTGGAGGGTCTTTTGAGAAAAGGAAGGAGACTAAGTTCTGGGAAATTCTGTTTTATATCCACTTATTCATAATCGTCCGCCGTTGTTTTTTAAACGTTTACCATTTTTTTAACTAAAAATTGATAGCTTTTTGGAAACAGATTTCGATTATGTTAACTACTACCTTTCAATCTCAAATATTTTTAAACGACTTCGAAAAGGAGGAGGTTCTCAATTCGACAATTTTTTTTTTTTTTTAATGTTTGTTACCTCAGAACTTTCGATTGGGTGAACCGATATTGATGATTCTTTTTTATTAGAAAGCTGGTGCTTCCCATGTGGTCCCATTAAAACCATATATGTCTTAAATTTGCAATAAAAAATGGACGAATAACTCAATATTACGCCAACAGATTTCGATGATTCTTTTTTGAAGTAAAACTTCTTTACGCACTCTCGTCACTAAAAATCAAAAAATAAACAAAAATTTTAACAAAACAAAAAACTACTTGCGAAATAACTAGTACGAATGCTACTTTATTTATTTATATTATTAAATGTAGGTCATTAAAGAATTGGATTAATTTCCGAGGGAGTTAATGATAAATATTAAAAAGATTCATATATATTTTGCCCTACCTTATAGATATTTTGCCCTCTCTTCTTGGAAAATATGATGTTAAAAAATGATTAAAAAAGCTTTTTGATTGGATTATAGTATAACGTCTGTTTAATATACACGACCGATTTAACGTAGGAACACAAAATTGTCGAACACAAATTTAAAATTTTGACCCAAAAAACGTTTTCTTAAAATGTTAATTTTTTTTTATATTTACCTACTTTTGAGTCTGAGAGTCTGTCAAATAAGAGCAGAAAATATAAAAAACGGAACTAAGAAATTTTTGGCTGGCAACACCAATTTATCTGTCAAATATACTTTAAAAGTGCAATGACACTGAAAAACCAAAACACTGTACACACATTTAAAAAAGCATTTTTGTTCTAAAAAAAAAATTAAATCGAAGAAGCACTATTGTGAAGGTACAAAGTGATTGGCTTTCATTTAATTGAATATAGATTTGAATTTAACAGTAGGTGGAAAGGAAGAATCATTAATGGTGAGTTTAGCTACACTACTTTTAGATCTGAATGAGTTCAATATATTCAGATCTAAAATTAGAGGCATGATCTAAATCCCAGGTGCTTAAGCTAATATTAAATAAATGTGAGCAATTTCTAAAGTGTGCTTTATATTTTATATTACAATATCGTTATTCTTCATAATGTTAACACAAAATTGCAAACGTATAATAATAATATACCTATATACAATTCTAATTTTGAGATCAGTGGGTATCTGTATTGCGATGATTTTTTTTTATTCACTTTTATGCCTTTTTAATTTTTGATAAAAATGTAGGTTACTCAGCTTTAGATTAACACCATGATTATATTTTTAGTATTGCCATTTGGGCAACGGTGGCGCCCTCGTTTATTTTCTACTCTTATTTGACAAACTGTACATTAAAATAATAGATTGGGCAAAGTAAGTTTTTTGATAATCACTATTAACTCGCAAATAAAGTTATCCTGTTTTTTGAATGCGTACATTAGGATGTCTTTTGTATATAATTGTTTCAGTGACATTAAATTCAGCGCTTTAAAAACATGGTCTGTAGAGTTTCTGATGGGGACTCTAAGCATAATTTTCAAAATTGCCCTTTGTGCTATGAGGACGGGTTTTATAGTGGAATCGCACGAGCTTCCCCAACAGATAATAAAGACCATATTTTAGATGAGATTGGGCTAATGCATAATAGATTTTAATTAGCTGTTCTTTATCTAAAGTGTTTCTTATTGTTTTGAAAAAAATATGTTAGTTTTTTTAATTTGTTACTCACATTTTCCACTTGGGAGTTCCAATTTAAGTTTTAATCAATAATTATTCCAAGGTATTTTATTGTTTGTATTTCATTCAATTTTTGGCAGTGGGCAGTGGCACGGAATTTATCGGTTTACGTTTATGCAGTCTTTATGAATTTGTATGTTTAGGTTTGTATTGAGGTTATCTGTCTGTTTGTTGTGGATTTTGAATTTAATATATTTAGTTTTTGTATCATTCAATGTTAGTGAATTTGAATCAAGCCATTGTTTTACCCGATTCATCCCTTTTTCAGCTTTTTCGAATACAGTCTACCATGACTTTCCATGGAAGAGAAGGACTGTGTCATCTGCAAAACTAATGACTGAGCCGTGACAGTTTAGATCACATAAATAATGTATATATATCAGGAATAAAATCGGGCCTAAGACACTGCCTTGCGGGACTCCATATTGGATTTGTATTGGTTGACTTGATTCATTTTGAATCCTTACTAACTGTGACATTTCTGACCTGTAGCTTTTAATGAGGTTCAGTTCACGACCTGAGATTACAATCTTTTTGAGTTTTTCTAGAAGATATGTGTGATTAATTGTATCGAAGGCTTTACTTAAATCTAAAAATATTCCGATACACTTATTTCCGTTATCGAGGCTATGTTTTATACTTTTTACAATAGAGGCGATGGCATCGGAGGTTCCCATATTTTTTCTAAATCCGTATTGATTTTCAGATAGTATGAGGTTTGTTTCAAGATATTGAGTGAGCTGCTTCTTTATAACTTTCTCTACTATTTTTGAAAGATTATTAAATATTTTTATCGGTATATAGCTATTTATATCTGCTTTATTGCCGGTTTTAAAGATTGGTATAACAGAACCCATTTTAAGCGTTGTAGGAAAGATACCATCCATGATACATCTGTTCACAAGGTGGAGGAGTGGTTGAATTATTTCATCACTAGTTGATTTAATTATTCTCATTGAGAATTGAGATACCATCTGATCCTGAAGTGAGTGTAGGTTTCATTGAATCTATAATGCTTTTGATGTCATCTGCCGTAACTGTATTTAATTTTAAGGTGTGTTGTTAATCTCATTATCAGTATAAGGAGGTTTAATGATTTTTTTTAGCTAAATTAGAACCCACGTTGGAGAAATATTCATTCACAAATTGAACTATTTCCTTTGGATTTTCTTTCATATTTAATGTTTGATTTGGTGTATCAAGTTCAGTAATATCACTGCTTTTTGTTGTTGTTAGTGTATGTCATCTCCTTAATAATTTTTAAGACAAGTTTAGGGTCATTATTACAGTTTTGAATCTGACGTTTATAATAGTTACCTCTGGCAAATTTTAGAAGTTTGCAACACATGTTTCTGTAATGTTCGTAAAGATTTAGCAACAAAAGATCAAGTAGATTTTTTTTAGTTTTTGAGTGTAATTTGTCTCAAACTCTTATACTTTTTAGAAGTCCTTGAGTAATCCAGGGTTTTTTTAAATTTTATATTTATGTGGAGTTTGTATAGTGAATGTTTCTGAGCATTTATGAATATTTATTTGAACAGTGTTTGTAAATGAGTGCAAGCAATCTTGAAAATCATTAATTTTAAGTAGTTCTCCCCAATCTTCCAATTTTAATAAATCCTTTAACTTTAACCTGTTAATATTAATTCTATTTTTGACTGTTGTGTTTTTAATGTAAGTATGTGTATTTTGAAGTTGAATGGTAAGTAGCAGTGTAAAGTGGTCGGTAATATTGGAATGGTGAACGGCGGTACCGAATGCTTTATATCATGATGTGGTCAATACAGGAGGCAGATACATTTTGAGAATTTTCATTGCATCCTAGTCTTGTTGGTATATTAACTGCACTGAGCAGTCCATGGTGCAGTAAGAGTAGTTGGTAGTCATCACATTGCGGGTGTTTCCGTCCAGTATTTAGTATGTTAATATTGATGTCCCCAATTAGGTACACGTTCCGAACATCTCGTTGTTGGGTTAGCTCATCATCCAGGGAGTGAAGAAAGGGAGATATGTCTCTTGTTGAAGGTGATCTGTATATCCCGAATACTGAGATGTCATTATTCAGTGGCGGCTCGACCACATTTTTGGTGGTGGGGACCGTCATTATTTTGTGTAGATACTTTAACGTTTTTTATGTTGTTTTTGTTTTACCAACAAAAAAATGAGTTGTTTGCGTTTGCCATGTGGTCCTACGAATTTTCGTGTTTTGTAAAACTTTCTGATAAATGTTTAAAATATATGAGAAAATTAGTTTTAAATCATATACCCACATTGAGGACACCCGTATCACCACCAAAAATTATACTGGGAATATATTTTTTAGTTGAAAGTCGGCTTCATTAATTCTTTTTAAATGATTTTTAATTTCTTACAAAAAGTATAATAAAAGTATATAAAGTAAAATAGATTAGAGGATAAGTCATGCACCCACCAGAAACACCAACTAGGTACCTACATACATAAATATTAAGTTTAATAAAAATAACACAAGATAATCATGTAATTCCGTTTAAATTACCTTTGATTTGTATTTACCACGAGAACGGCGCTATAGAAATAATCCGATCAATCAATAACAATATGACTATTTACTAAATGTCAAATACGATTATAAAACGCCTAACGTGGATTCCGGCCCGTGCATAACTACTTCAATTAGAACGAAAAACAAACACTCTCAAGCTTCACACAGGGATTCCGGAGTCTATCCCCATGATTATGGTATAGATGGTTCAAGTGCACATGCGCGGATCCTTAAAATCCGATACAAAAATATTCCACGAGAGCAAAGATTTCATTTTAGAAGCAATAGATCGCTGTGCTGTCCCCTAACTGCGCAGAACTCACTGCGCACAGTTAAGCGGGCGCTAGTATCTAGTGCCTCTGCGCCGAGTGTCGAGTCGAATCCGAACAAATCCGAACATCCGAAGTGGCCGGCCGCTCGCACTGCACAAGAAAGGAGAGCGGTGGCACGTTCGTACGCAGAAACTCCTCAAATTTCGAGACTAAAAATTATCCAAATTAATTTTTTAGATTATATATCTGCAACTGTTGATTACTTTTATGTTGAGAACGCATTAATTATTTTTTGTGAACACAAAGAATTGTCAATTTTTTCTAAGCATGTTTCTGGAATAACTGGTGGGGACTGTCCCTATGGTCCCCTTGTGAGGAGCCGCCACTGTCATTATTAATGTTATTTAGTAAACAGTTAGCATCTGTGAGTTGAATTTCTTTTACAATTCCTTGGATCTCATTTTTAATATAAATTATCACTCCGTCGTTCTGATTTTTATGTTGTGTGGAGTTATATAGGTACCTTATATTTGTCTAGGTATTTTGGTGAGTATGTTTCTTTTTTTATACGACACTCTGTGAGTATTATGATGTCGATATCCTCATCAATTTGCTGCAGCATCACCGTCAGCTCTACGAAATTTTTGTTGATGCTTCGTATATTCTGGTGGAGTATTTTTAATGTTTTTGCTTTATTGTTTTTTATATAATCATTAATTTCTTAAATTGTTGAAGTTGTGATGGTTTCGGGAGAAGGGTTATTATATTCAATATCAGTTAATGGATCCATTTCCGGTATAAGTGTTCATTATATTGTAGATAATTATAGATTACATGGCTCGTTTATATGATTTTACTTTCAACGTCGTGGTGATTTTTTATTTCAGTTATTAGAGAGTCTTCAGATTTTCTTGCCAGCAATTTTCCATTTCGGAACCAGATGAATTAGAATTTTTTTCTTTTGCCCTTATTTTCGTGTTCCATAAAATGTTTTTATAGTATGGCGTAAGGGCTTCATTGATATAATTTTTTTTATTGACATCTGCTAAATGGGAGACTATTATATTGACATCAGCTATTATTTTTTTTGAAGTTCATCATTGTAATTTTTTTTGTTTCGTCTTTGAACGTAAATATAAGAGGTGGAGGTTTTATATCACTTGATTTTATAAACTTGTATTTGTCCTCTGGTTCCAGATTTAATCCGAAGGCTGAACTAATTCTGGTGGCTATTTCAAGGGGCGGTTCATTCAGCGATACTTTAAATCCATTGACCTCCACACTATTTTTCAATTCTTTTTGCTCGGATTCGGCTATTTTTGTTTCCAGAGAAACTATTCTTTGTTCTTGTATTTCCATCTCCTATATAATTTTTTGTTGCTGTTTTGGTAAATTCAAAATTTGATTTAATTTGTCATTTATATCATCGTACCGATCGCTAACAAATTGGGTTGATTTTTTTAAGATCGGCTATTTCTGTCTCTAATTTTGTAAAAAAATGTGTTTTTAGCTCACCCAATTTACGATCAAGGTAGTCCGTGAGTGAGTCCATGATTTTTTGATGTTCTGCGGCAGATCTCGTTGCGGACATAATATAATTCCAGTAGCTAGTAGCAACTCAGGTAGCACTTGTGTACTTTTCAAATGATTTGTCGCTTTTAATGGTTTATTTATTAATTTTGCAGGAGCCAAAAAAACAGAAATAGAAACAGACAGCTGTCACTTTGAATTGTAATTAATTCCACTTTTTTCGGTGACTTGACTAGAAATATGGTTCAATTTGTGCACTTTTCTGAAGATTTCCCTCACTTTTAACACTTATTTTATTAATTTTACGGGAGCAAAACAAAAACAGACACCTGTCACTTTTAGGTATTACTGTTGTAAATTAAATAAACGCATTTGTTGGGTTTCAAAATGAGAATATGGTTGGTTCCTACCATTTATGCAATTCCTATGCAATTCCTACCTTTCCCTATCTCATCACTTCTAGTTGGAGATTATTTAAAAAATAGAACATAGTTCGAGAAGATTGTGTAAGTTCGAGTTCTTTTGTTTTGAACTGATGGGAAAAAAAACTATCGTTGAAGCAGGTTATTATTTGTTTTCCAAGAATTTTTTTTTTTCACCTCGTTTGATGGCAAGTACCTCGAGGTATCGCGGTGTAAATTATTGGTGAGCTGTCTATAGTGTCTATAGAAAGTGTGTATAGTGTTTAGTTTTAGTGTGCTCGAACTCTTTCGCGGAGATGCTACATAGTGGTAAGGGTATTTGTTTATTTATGGTGGTAAGCGATTTGATTCTCCTTCTTCCATCCCATACCTTGAATTGATATTGTTCCCTACATCTCCTTTCACCCAATTCCGTCAAACACCATTAGTTTCTCGTTACGGCTGACTGGGCTGACATTTCGTATAGCATTATTTTGCATATTGTCACCATTTCAAGGGTACCAATCGATAAATATTAAAAAAAGATTGCTGCATCGAAAAAATCACAGATATTCGAGGTGGGTGGTTTGGTATATTTATGTATTCGAGGAAGGTACTAACTAAAGGTTGCACCATACAAATTTTCACGTTCTAAATAAATAAATAATTGAGTATATTTAGGATGAATTAAAAATCAATTTATTATTAATTAGGTTAGGTTAGGTTATTAGGATAGGTTATTACGTTAGGTTATTAGGTTAGGTTATTAGGTTAGGCAAACCCGTTAGACAAACCCTGCTTG